>AP028914.1:14449203-15649203 GCA_036186465.1 Nesidiocoris tenuis | reverse complement strand
AAGTTATTTAGATTCAGATCAAACAGGGAGTTAGGTCTTGCCAAGACAAACACTTCAGTTCAAGAAATTTGAAAAAAGGTTGAGAACTGAGGGAGCTACGGCCATTCTTGTAAATGAGCACAGACGGACGCACAGACACTTGTTCGGGAAGAGATTCTGAGTACATGACATGTACACACACGGCACGACATGTTATACACATTGTGTATAAGTAAAAATTCTTTCTGAAGCTCCGTTCCGATTCTCGATTTAGGACGATTACAATACTTCCATTTACTCTGTAAATATGGAAGTAAAAAGGTGAGTGTGGTCGCGAGTGTAACTCTCCAGAAAGATGTTCAAGGCTTTAAACAATTTTCAGGGAGCGTGACAATAAATCCGGTACCTATTTAAGGATCTCAGAATTTATTTCGATTCATTGTTCCACCAACTACACTTCTCGTCAACCAGTGGTGCGGAGATAACACACAATATTTCCATATTTTGATACGTACATCTTTGACACAATTGATTACCTATATTTTGACTAGAAAACGGGACTCAGGTCCAATTTCACCAAATTTTTGACACTACGATTACCTTGACATGGAGAATAATTGATAAAAGCAACTTCCTTTATGGGTATGTTGCCATTAACAAATAAGCAGACCATTAGGCGCAATATTTTTGGTGAAATTGGACCTTAGTATACCATTATGCCTGGTAGTGATGGTTTGCTGACAATAAGGCCCTGTAGATTAGCCAAATTTATCCATCCAATGTCAAAGGAAGCTTCAGATAAAAATTACCAATGAGATTGAGATTCTTGCATTTAAATTTTTTATAAATGCCACCACGTTGAATTTCATCTGAAGCTTGAATGGATAAGCCTATTGATTAGATAAATTTTGTCAATAAGCTAAATTTCTCCAAATTTTAAAATGGACCAAGTTTATAGCGACAATAAGAGAAGATTGTTGGTTTCAAACTACAGAATATGCTCCCTGGACAGTGGCTAATTTAACAGCAGAACAACCTGTCAATTCAGCAAGAAAACGAACAGCCTATCAGTGTCATAGGTTAGTATGAAACTATCGAAAATACCTTTCGTCTTTTACTTGGGCCAGAACTGTCGTTAGACATGAACAAACAAGTCAAATAATGTGTCGTCTAGCGAAAGAGCCTTTCCAATCGTCACCGCCGTCGGATTCGGATGACGACAAATACTGATTCGCCGTGAATATGTAACATTTTCAGTCTGTTTTATCTGCCGACGTGTTGTTTTACCAATGAGTTATTTCGATGAATTGGCCCATAGTATTATCGTTTAATCAATTAACGCTCCTAGACACATGTGTCAGCCATCGTTGGCATGTCGATTTTACAACTCCAATGCGATAAACGCGATCGAAAAAGAAAAACTGAAGCAAAAACCTTCATGAGAGAACCTATTCTGTAAACTGAAAGCAATATGTCTTCGGGAGTCAATATAGATTTGTCATGGTTATAACAATTTGTGTAGGGAGTCGATAGCGACTGCCAAGACATACTTATTGTTTCAATTTTACAGAATAGGCCCCCCGACTTCAACCAAGGATACCGACCATTCAGAGAAGGCAAGTAGTATTAAATACATCAAATTTTGATGGTTTACGTTTCAAGGGGTGTAGAATCTAAATCTGCAATAAAATTTTTATTGTACGTCCGCCGTACAGGGTTTTTCAGGGGGAAGGAGTTGTAAATTTTTGAAATTTTCACCAAACATCAGGTTCCGCATCTAGTTGTTGTCTCGACGTCTCGACAAAACCCTACCTTAAGTTTAAGGCCAGTAAAACAGATGTTGAAGTAGGAAAAAATTCGTGTTTTTCAGGAAATTTGCAGGCATGTGAGGCATCATTTTCTATTAGATGTTTCTGTGCTGAATCAAATGAGACCATCGCCACGGCGATAGCTTCGACCGTTTAGGATTTATTGCAGTTTTAGTTAGAGATTTTTGAGTTTTCTGAAATTTCTCCAATTCTTAATAAATCAAAACTACTAGAGCCACAAAATTCGTTTACCACTCGTAGGAAAAACGTCTGTCCACCAAATATTTTTTGCAGATTCACTGTGAAAATGCTATTACCCATGTATCCACGCAAGGGTAGGGATATGGTGGCAAAACTACCCGCAAATGCTGAACAAAACGAGGCCGCTCTCAGCTACCAGCCGATCCTTCGCCGTATTGCTGTCAGACGATGGTAGGAGGCGCTTGTCCAGCGGCGGCTCCTGCCCTTAAACCCAGGGGGTGCACTTAGGCCATAAGATAATATATTATGGAACAATCGCGAAGGGAATAAGTTATCATAAACAGTCAGTTGGTCTCAGCCAAATATCAATTTCAACTAAGTAAATGCAAATTAATAGGAAAGTTTTGCACACTTTCACGTCTCATTATTATAAAATGAAAACCAAAAAACGTTCACTAGTGATAAAAGAGGAATTTTAAGATGATTACCATCCATCAATTTTCAGAAACCCTATTTTGTGAAAGATGAAATTGAAGTACATAAGTATTGTCGGTTGTATTTCCGAGTCGTGGAGCGATTTTTAGCTTTTACCTTTCTGTAAAAGTCCTTCCAGTGCAGTTGAGTAGCGGCCGGGTTCCCGGATTGCTATTTTCTCCTCCAAAGTAAACTTGGAAAAATTCAATTGAACTACCTTCACGTCATTCATTTTTATTATGCCACAGAAGAAAAACACCGCGATTTTTACCAAATCATATCAGTTTTTGAACTGATAAGATAAGATTACCTCGATTAGACCGCAGATTCGATCGCATTCGACCGGTGGTGCATTGAGATGCTCTGCGCCTGGACCGTACGGTGAGGCATTGGCTGGGACACTCATACTTCAAAAATCACACTACCACTAAGACCGTAGTCTACCGTAAGCGCCAACCTATCTCGTGCATTACTAGTTCGTGCACGAGCCGCCATACAGTATAGCGCTAGTCCTATCCGTCGGTGATCCTGAGGCTTTGCCAATGACGTTGTTGTTGTTTTTCAGAGAGGATTGTGAAGAGTTGAGAGTAGTGTGGCAGTGATAATGATATTATTAAGGTAGGTCACTGTTTTTTTCTTTCTCATTTTGGCCAGGGGGTGCACGTGCTCCTCTGCTCCTGCCAGGAGCCGCCCCTGCGCTTGTCGTTAAGATTCACCTACTTACCAAACCCTTCCGTCTCGAAATCAATCCCAGGGACATAAAATCGGCCATCTTCGTTCAATTTTGGTAGAAAATTTCTGGGGGAGGGGTGGTACAAATCCAGGACAAGTGAGCCTCAGCATCTTCTTGCCGATACGACCGAGATTGCTCACGTTTTTATTTTCGGTCGGAAAATTTTGGGAAAAAATCATGAGATCAACGGTAGGCAACATTGAACCAACTAGTTTTCAATAAAAATTTGAGTAGGTACCTATTTTTAAAACTCCCGTCGTTATGATTTCAATTTCTGCCAAATCCTATTAACTGATCGGAGGATGCTTCAAGTGTTCGATAGATGACACCAAAACCGACAACGCTAAGCTGGAGAGAGCAATCCGGAAAAATAACGATTTTTGTTCGTTTAGGAAGACCATGAATAAACAACTCGAACATAAGAACAAATAAAACTGTATGAAAATTCACTGGCTCAAACGGAGATGAACGATGTCGACACCATGATGGACTATCAAGGGCCTCATTCCACAAACATTCGGAATTCGACCGTATTATTGTTTGATTATTTTGGCCAAATTTTAGAACACAAGTCAAGAGAAGTAGAATGGCAGATTAACTTGAAACATCAAGATGAAACTGCCTGTCTTGGCCCATGGCGACGAAATCTAGCTCAAATGCGGAAATTGAGTGAACAGGCAAATCTCTATCAATTGATCAGCGGCTGGAAAACTCTAGAAACCAGAAAGGATTCCTGAGAAAAGAAGAAGTATGCTGCTCAAAGCTGGCGCTTACGAGCGAGATCAAGATTTGGTTTTTTGAAAACGGCCAGGAGTGAGACGAGTGATGGTTGGGCTTTCGGGTCAAGCTGAACTTGATGCCTGAGGTTTGTAGGAGCAGCTTCCTTAGGGCTGAGGCAATATATTAAGGACCGCATTCAGTGAGGTCCGTTGGGCCTTAGAAACTCTAAAGGAAGCGTGAGGACAACCACAGACAAGTGAAAGGACCTGCTGGCACTAAGGAAGCTTAAGGGTGGATTTTACACTTATCAGGCGGATTAGCCTTTCCCTTCTGGACATTTGTAAGGGTTTTGAGTTGTATTATAAATGAGAAACTATCTTTGGCGGCTATTCATGTACGATGGAGGTGATTGAACGGATCAGTGATCTCAAGGTTTGCAAACGGGTGGTCAAACGAGTGAACGATCCTCACAATGAGGCCCCCGAGACAGAAGGGTTTCGTCAGTGGAAAATAGTGGAAAGGCAGTTCCTCACGTCTTTGGATTCCTGTAAAGGTGGTTGAATGATGGGGATGGTGGGCACGGCCGTGTCCATGGCGCAGGGTGCTGGCCCGCTGGTCCCGAATGGTGCTGCCCCTTGAGGTGGTTGCTGTTTCTTTTTGAGTGCCTCTTTGTAGCAGAGCGAGCAAAGGCCGTCTGTTGAAGGATTGCCGTAGAAACCGCACCCGCTCCTGCAGAGGGCTTGCATTGAATTCGACTCCCTCTCCATATTCTTGGGTGAATTTATTCTTCTAAGGGAAATGTTGTCGGTCCTGAAAGAAGATAGAAGAAAAATTCTCAGTTTTCTTTCTCGATAAAATTTGAACATCAACAAGTTCGGAGTACCGACGTTTGGTTGACACATAAAAAATAAATTTAACAAAAAGACATGTGAAGGGTATGACCTACAAATTTCGCCTACCAAAGATACGGCCCTTGACTGGGGAAATGAGAGGGAATTACAGGAAACATAACTTATTAGAAGAATCCAATCGACAGGCCGGAAAATACGAAGAGAAAGAGAAGTTCAGTGTTTTGAAATTGAGGATATGTCGAATAGGAACTCAAGGGATTGAAATACCTAACCTCCAATAGGTATTTTTCTTTGAATTTTTTTCAATATTTTTTAAATAGCTAGGAATGGTGGCATTCATTTAATATCTGGACTTCAATTTAGAACACTAATAACGTTAAGCTGAACCGCGAGTTACAACAATGAAGATTTCGGGTGAAGCCACTGCTGTTGCATCCCGGTTTTAATCAGGCGGGTCCCTAGCAAATTACACATGAGATCACATAGCATACGTCAACCAAGCGGGAAACGTTACGTTTTTTCTCCCACTTGATTGTTAAGAGAGTCCGCTGCCCACCCCTCAATCGATACCAAACGAAAATCGAGCCCCAAAATGCGAGCAGAAAAAGGAAGAGATTTAGTGCATGAGGGCTGCATTTACGTTGAGAGGTACCAGCATGATGTGGAAACAACAGAGACGCCTAATCAGCATGCCGCGGGAACCAAATACATAACATCCATTGTACTGCATATTGACGTTCGTTACCTCAACGGTCGGTTTGAAGGGGGGGAAAACGGACCATCCAGTTTTACGAATATTCTCTAGGGTGCTTCATGTTCCCAATTGTTGAAACACGGTACCTACGTTCCTACTTGAATAAGTTAAATATCCCGTCTCTTCAATGGTGAATCGAGTTTTCCAACCAAATACAATTGCACGGCAAATTCGAAATCGGTACAGTAGAACTCCCTCAAATTGGCAAAAACGTGAAAAAGGAGAAACAGCATTAAGAAATTCAAGCCAATCCGCTATGTTTTTTATGATTTTATAGTTTTACGATATGTTTTTTAGGCCCTGATGAAGATAATATATTTATCGAAAGCTCGGCGAACGAGACTGCGTTTCACTGCGTGATCCTATCCCTGATTTGCTGACGACAGACTCCAACCTATGGTAATTCAAGCGAGAAGCCGGGGAAAAATACTCAAAAAATTCTAAACCCATGAAATCACCTTCAAAATTGAGTTTTTGTGTTTTTTCGAAAATGGACTATACTAATTTGGACCCCTTAACCTTCTACGATCGGATTGCCCAAGCAATACGCTTCGTGTTGAAGAAAACCACCATTTTGGCCAAAATTTCGTACAGCTACTTCGTATTGAACCGCTGATCCGATTTTGGCGTGGTTGGACCTAAAAGTTGTGGTTTGCACCAACTTGAGATCATATTGTCAGGGGAATCATATCGTCACCTACATTCACACACCGCCTATTTCCATTTTGCCAACTATTCAGGAGGAACAAAAAAAAAACTGATTTTCGGCTTGATAGGTGGTTGGGAAAAACAGGATGTGGATAGGTGTTGTGTTCTAATTCACGTTTTCTGGGCAAACTGTTCTAGATAGAGCAAATTTGAGCTAACCAGCGCGAAACGTTACCTTAGAAACGGCCAAAACCTCATTTCGGCCAAAATGGGAGATAGGCGGTACGTGAATGTACCTAGGTGACGATATCAAGAATTGTTAAGGGCTCGAAAACCCATAAAAGATAAAGTTTTTAAGATCATGACTTTCTTGACAATTTATTGTTTTTGAGTACGTACCTACTTCAGAGTCAATTAAGAGAGTTCCCTCATAGGAGGTGAACATCACAGGAAAATTTGCTGACCGCTCTTTTTTACTTCCATATTTACAGAGTAAATGGAAGTATTGGAATCGTCCTAAAATCGAGAATCGGAACGGAGCTTCAGAAAAAACTTTTTCTTACACACATTTACTCAGAATCATTTCCCGAACAAGTGTCTGTGTGTCCGTCTGTGGTCATTCACAAAAATGGCCATAGCTCCCTCAATTCTAAACCTTTTTTCCAATTTCTTGAACTGAAATGTTCGCCTCGGCAATATCTAACACCCTGTTTAATCGGAATTTTGATATCTCACAGTACTTCCGATATATTTTCATTTTTAGAGTTTTGTATTTTATTTTTTTCCGGCCACAAAAATGAACCGATATGGGCGTTCTTGGTCTTAAAATCTTTGTTTTACCTTGCAGAATATTTAGATATTTTTTATATTCCGATACCATGGCGTATTTTTATTTTGGGGAATATCAGAATTGGCATAGTGAGTTTTTTAAATTGTTGACCTAAGCACTCTCAAAAGCAGTCAAAATATGATCTAATTGTGACACACTTTTACGTTCCAAAATATGGAAGTATTGTGTGTTATCTACGCACCACTGGTTTCTTTAATATTTTATATCGGAGGACGTTCTACGCGTTCTGATGCTGACGGCATACGGCGGGCGGACAAAAACTGTTTATTGCAGATTCGTGTTCAAGGCCCTTTGAAACGTAAAAGATAAAAGTTTGAGGGGGTGTTTGAGGGGGAGATTTTCCGACATTGTTTCTGGAAATGTACCAAAATAGTAATACTCACAAGAAAGGACTTGGTAGCAATTTTTGAAACAATTAGTAGGTAGCCTACCGTAGTTTTACTAAAGTCAACTTAAGCAAACTCTTCCTTTTTGCTATTTTCGCTGTCAGTAGCCCACATCTTGGGATGTGGTTGGAAATGTTGGGAAAACATGGCTAGGTATGCCACCCGTAATCTCGGCAGAAATTGGGCCACTGGGTCAAACCACGAGGAGGTACAAGCGATTACCTTCTCGGCCGATCAAGACTCAAACTCGAGTCAGACAGCGATCTACTCAATATAAATTATCACGGGCCTACGTGATGAAGTAAAGGCCTATTGTATGTAAGGCATGAAGATTTAATAAAATGTGAATCCCAACTGCATACCTAATATAAAACGTCTTTCATTGTAATTAATGGTTGGGATGCATCTACAGCCGTAGATAGATAAAGGGGGTTGTAAAAGACATAGAGGGATCAAACTAATCGGTTGGTTTGAAGATTTTTTGCAAACTTGATTGATTTTAATAACTTTTTTTCTTATCGCGTAACGCCCAATGTTACATTAGATGGTGACATCACCAATGCTGCAAAACATAATCGAAAAGAAAACTAATAAATTTTTTCCAAGCCCATAATTTTCAAGACCGCAGCAGCATAAGCACCACTTTACCATAAGCCTTGAAAGAAGAAGACACCCCCCCCCCCGAAATATGGACTCTAAGAGGTTGGATTCACAAAAAATATAATAATCACATGCGCGGATAAAGAAACTTCATTAGGACCAAAGGAACCTGGAAATTAAGTTTGGCACTATTGGGCATAGGTACAGTACAGTTTCAAATCGTCATTTATTACGTCAATCTTGTAGTTAAATAGAGATGCTCCAAGATTTTAACTTTAACTGCTAGGTGAAGATAAATCTACAATCTAGTAGAGTAGCTTCAAGTGAATTGATAAACCAGCCCTCATTATGACCATGGACATATTTTCATTGATCGTCACACAGAAAATGCTTAGTAATTATTTTGTGCAAGCGTTCTGGATAAATCGAGATTTAAATTAACCACACCGGCCTTCACAACTATAGTTAATCAATACGAGAAGGTATTACTCACGACTATTGTAGAACAAAAAAACTGGAACAACAGAAATTCCAACGATGAGGGGCTCCTTGATTTCTGAAATGAAATAAGAGAAAGATGATTACCATCTCGTTACCATGGTTTTTTCCCCCTGCAGGGTTAAACCAAGAATGATGGAAAACGATTATTTTGAAGGATGAGCAAAGCGAGTCAACTCAATTAGTGAGCAAAAGAGTTGGGTAGACATCGTTTTGAGGAAATTTCGCTGTTTCATTTAGAAGTAGGTAATAATAATAAGTGTACAGGTCGTGCATATAAAAATATTGTTATTAGGCTAATTTTCGAATACCTATAATAATAGATCAACGCAAAATACAAAATTGCAACAAACTGTAAGGCCATTTTGGATGGCCAAGTTTGACGAAAGTGGGGCGTTTTATCAAAATTTTAACGACTCCTTAATTCAACGTTATGGCTAACGTTGATCAGCACGCCTATCTACAAAAAAAAAAGAAACCCGACTGGCCCGTTCTGACCAACTTAATTGTATGGTTGGAAAACGCCCTAATGCCCATCCGCTTCCACCCGATAGACTCCCGGCAGTGCCAGTTGTGGAGCTTGCTGTGTCGCATGACACGGTCGGGTATTTTAGCTTATCAAATCCATCGATATGAAAAGCAGACAATCAGACCAAGAGAGAAGGTGGATGAACAATGAGGCACCGAGCAAGATCTGCAGTGTCAGGTGTAAGGCCAATGAAAGTCTTTTGAAGAGGTCAGAGTCGACAGGCAACGCCGGAGACCTCAACCTCGTACTCAGACAGAGCCACAGGCCAAGTAAGGGGCGTCGACTATCGGGCGAAGTGGCACGCTGACACCGATTCGCCTACAGTCCGACTACATTCGTACAACAGGCAGGAAATTAGAGGGTATTCTGCACATACGCCGTTTTAGAATTGAGCAAAATTTGCTTTTACATTTAATGTTCCGGAAACACAACATTTAATGTTCCGGAAACACAAGCGACACAAATCAAATAGTTGAAGGCCACGACGCAAATTTAAGCATACCTCAAAATAAAACGAAAAATCGGCAGTCCTCAGAAATAATCTTAGAAAGCGGTAAACGCAAAAAACTGCTACGGCCCTTAGGGGAAAAGGTGGCAAATTTTTCGGTTCGAATCTCGGATCGCCGACCATGGGTCCAATGCGGCCACAATAAGCACTCATTTTGAGTTTCACGAACTCTTGATCTTACCACCGCGAATTCAATAACGACGTGGCAGAGGTGAAATAAGGCAAACATGGCAAAAGGACCATGACGATAAGAATCCGTCAGCTCAGAAATTCGAGGATTTGCTTGAAAATATGAGAAAAATCCGTCCGACATGTAACTGACCATCTTAGACGAACATGACCAAAGTAGGACGCCTAAAGTGAAAGCTGCTGAGAACCGAAGCGGCTCGTTACCGCGTCGTGAGACAATGGGGAACCGTAATATGATGAGTTGATGTGAATCCGCATAACAGGGAAGGTTGTGTCGATCTGAATAACAGGAAACGATGAATTCTCGGCGGAACAACTGTAGCACTCACCACTAAGGGCTGCATAAGTAAAGTCTGGCAATTCCCACATCTTGGGAATATAAAAAAAATATCATCCATGTTCATACTTGAGTTCTTGCATCAACAATAATCGGGAAAATTCATATTAGGTACTTACACGAAAGACTTACGGTAAGAAATTGAGAATCGGATCAGAGGTTCAGTAAAAATTTTATTCAATTTCTCACAGAGCGGGCCGAGCTGACAATTTACGCGTTCGAAATATTTGATGAGTCCGCCCGGAAGTTTCGACTGGAGTATCAGACCGTTTCCTATCCATCCCACGCACACATATCCTATTTCCGATAGGCTGATCCTACGGAAATGTTTGATTTGGCGCACCTGCATCAATGTTTGTTATTATTCATCTATGGAACCTTATTTCGATTATCATCCAAGGTTTTTTTGTTCAATTATTTTTCTCACAACGAATAACCGACTTTCACTACCCTTGTCTACCTGTAGGTACGTTAAGATCGTTTTGATTAAATAAATATCCACACATGCATCTTCATCATCTCAAATTGTGATAGCTGTCCTTGCGGCTCCAAGGCTGCATTACACAACTTCGCACGTTCAGCTGCTGAACACCCCGGGTAAAACAGCTCTTTGTCCACCTCTGGTGTCGAGACGATAATGGTGTTGCAAAAGGTGACGAGCCGGCTAAATAATAGGAACCTTTCGTATGGCTTCATTGATAGGCGAACTATCGGCAAAAGCAAGTCATTCCTAACTCAACCCTCCAAGGACTGGCGAATCTCGAGAGTGAAAGACAGACACTGGGATGAAGAAATGAAACCGAAAGGTGCGGAAAGTGAGGAGGTGCGAAGGAGAGGGGACGTCTATCGCGAAAAGTGACACACTGACTCAAATTCTTCCAACCCGAGGAGAAGGAAACACAAACATAAGAGACTCAGAAGGATGGAAAAGAGTGGAGATAGCGCCTTAACCGCACATCAGCTCTTGTCGTAGAAAATATGTTCCGTATGAGCATGATAAAAAATACAATAAATTGGACCACAATCCGTACAGTAGTGCAAATTGTCCAAAACAAGTGGTTGTTAACCAAATTCATGTGGAGATGTGTGGACAAGTATCCGAACAGAGCTCCAGAAAAAACGTTTACAAACACACTTTTACTCAGAATAATTTCCTGAACAAGTGCCTGCGTGTCCGTCTGTGGTCATTTACAAAATCGCCATGTACGTATTAAAACCTGGAAGTATTGTGTTTCCTACGCACAACTGGTCTATCATTGACAACGGGCGGAGAAGAACACGTTGTGCCCAGATAACTTACAATACGTCCGTATTCAAAGTTTTGACCCAAATTGATAAGTTTGACAAATTCGGAGGATACAAGGATTAAAAATACTTCAAAGTACACCTATGCCAACTTAAAATTTTGCAGAAATCGGAGTACCGCTTGAAGCGGACGAAAAAAACGTTGTCTTATGAGACCTCGCCTCTGATTTTTAGGGGATATCAGTCATTAAGTATTGGCCTGAACTAGATTTCTCTTTGATCCTTGCCTTTAGAAAAACATCCGAACTGTAGGAAGAAAAAAATCATCTACTTTTCATTGGAGACATCAGAATCTCGCCCTATAGACGGAAGACTGGGAGCCAATCGGCCATCGTGTTGGAAATATAAATCATAACACCACAGCACCTAGATACTCAATTTTCAATCCAAATCGGTAGATACATAATAGGTGAATCAGGAAACCCTTTCGAAGGAATGCCATCACCGTTTCCCAAGAACTGGTATTGGTTAGCCGCCGTTGCCGCCCTCGGCCTCGTAGCCCCGTAGCCGGCGGGTAGTATTGATTGGTAGTCGCCAGGGTAACAGCCGTCTTGTTTACCACCCTACAGCCACCGATTACAACATCCGGGAGGCTGCGCGGACACCGCCAAGGTGAGAAGAATTGAGAATTTGACGGGCCACGATTCGTACATAACATTTAAGAGTCCTTGCAGAAGGTACAATTTCCAACAAAACCCCCCTGGAGCTCCGTACTAGATTTCGATCTTAGGACGATTGAAACAGTTCTATGGAAAAAAAGTCACCCCCAAGCTAAATGGGGTCTGACCAGAGTTGGATAGTAATGATTACTTTTAGTAATGATTACTTTTTAAATTACTTTTTGAATTACGCTGAGATTAATTGCAATTCCCATTCCAATTCCTGTAATGGTAATCGAAATTCCAATTACTTTTTTAATTACATGTAATGGGAATGGGTTTTCTGAATTCCCATTACAGGAATTGGAATGGGAATTTAGTAATCCGATTACTCGCCTGTAATCCAATTACTCGCGAGTAATCCAATTACTCGCGAGTAATCCGATTACTTCCCTGTAATCCAATTACTCGCGAGTAATTAGAATAAACTGCATAAACATTGATTCCTCTGGAGATGTCATGGAAATTCAATGTGGTTACATAGGGTGTCATAGGAACAGTGGCGGTCTTAACAAAATGGAGATACGAGGATTCACCACTTCGCCGTTGATATGCTAGTTGCGTTTCTGTCGTGTACCTTTATCGACAATCACTCGGGACTCAAAATTACAATTTTTGTCCGAGAGCCGATTCGACCTTGGGGCATTTGTCATGGTGGCGAAAGAAAAGTCTTTCAACTGTAACCACATTGAAGTTCCATGACATCTCCAGAGAAATCAATGTTTATGCAGTGTATTCTAATTACTCGCGAGTAATTGGATTACAGGGGAGTAATCGGATTACTCGCGAGTAATTGGATTACTCGCGAGTAATTGGATTACGGGGGAGTAATCGGATTACTCGCGAGTAATTGGATTACAGGCGAGTAATCGGATTACTAAATTCCCATTCCAATTCCTGTAATGGGAATTCAAAAAACCAATTCCCATTACATGTAATTAAAAAAGTAATTGGAATTTCGATTACCATTACAGGAATTGGAATGGGAATTGCAATTACATTTCTTCAAAGGAATGGGAATTTGTAATGGGTAATGGGATTCCTTTTTTATCAACCCTGGGTCTGACCCATAGAAAAAACTTTGAACATCTGAGTATCATTTTATTGGTCAATTTCAAAAAACAATCTATTCCCATAACTGAGGTCGGGTCCTAAGAAACTTTCGTGGATTCGGGCCGATAACCTGGTTAATCAATGAACTATAGTTGCCCATACGCCAACCGATTGACAATGAGACAATTCATTGCTTTAATTGGTCGAGATAACTCAATGAACGACTCAAAACATTACATTGGCGTTCAAAACCGCGTTCCCATGGACATCCTCATGCCAACAGCTGGCCATCGGATGAGTGGGCACCTTGATGAATATTTCAAGGTTTACTGCGTAGCCCCTAGTCAAAATGCGAGCGCCAGCCAAATGACCAATAGGCAGCAATAGATTGAAAAAAAGGCGCAATTCACCATCAAAATGTTAACGCTGATCAGCTAGTAGGTACTTAAAAAAATTATATTTAAAAACGGGAGTATGAGCTCCACGGTTCATGCAACCGTGCATAAAAATAAAAATTTATATAAAATGAGGCCCACGGTTAGATGCACAACTCCTTCATTCCCCTTATTCACGATTATTCTTCACTTCATTGCCCTTATTTGAGTTGCTATTCGCTTTCGTATGAATTTCCTTGATAATCCTATCGGCGACGACCACAATAACCGCAATCTACAATAACAATTTATTGTAGCGATTCGTGAAAACTCACCTTAGTAGAAGCCAGTGGTGCTGCTTATCTTCTTAAAAATCTGCAAAAACAGAAAAGGCTCATCAGCCAAACATTCAGCCACTGACTGTAGACAATATACAAATCGATGGATTCAACTTACGAAGTACAACGTTCCGACAAACAGAACGTAAATAAAGAACAACAAAAATAGAGAAAAATCAACTCTATTCAGATGGGAAACGTAATATGAACCGATAACAAAACTAGAGGCACAGACAGAAACCGTCAAGACATCGCGATGCCTTCACTTATCGCTAAAAAGTACCTAAGCAACACTGTTACCAACCAATAGGAATGAAATTTTCATAAGGTTACGGGTGAGAAAACTAGCGTTCCCGGTAAAGGCTTCTTTTTTTGAGGCTCCAAACAAAACGTACAGTAAGCATTTTCAGGGTCCAAGTGTCTGCGAGTCCGACCGGTGGTCAAAAAATTTCCATACTTTGGTGATTAAAACTTCAAACCAAATTGATTTCATTTTGATAGATATTGAGCTAAAACTACAGCCCGCGTAAAATCTTCAATACGGCCGGTAGATTACCGGAAGAATCGTGCTGATTATCAAAGGTATTGTTAAGTGCCTATTATTATTTTAGTGCCAAGATTTTAAGGCAAAAAAGGCTCAGATCGGGGGTTTATAATAATATTATTATTATTATTATTCCTTAAACTTTGTAGTAAATGGTCGGAAGATTGGGCAAAAGTGAGCAATGCAGTTTCATCATTCGTACCGAATCTGACAGGCCTACATCTTGGGGATTTTTCTTAGTGGCATGCCGGTTCGGCCGTTCTGCATTCCCAATGAGAATGTTTAGTACCAGCCTACAAATCGTTGGTGCGGAATTTGTGAGTACATTACTTAGTTACGTGAAGTACTCACAAATTTCGTACCAAATAGGTACGTACTTATTCATATTAAACAAAACTTCCGGGTGCAATGGCACGATCATGATGAACAATCGCTCATACACTAGTAAGCAGGTATGTAAACACAGTATGTACCAACTGCTTGACCAGCTCCCCCCCCCCCCTCAGGATTCGCTACTGGAAGAATTCCTACAAGAATGTTGCATCCTGGATTGGCTCCAAAGGATGAATAACTGAAAAATGTGCTCTGTAACGAATTTTTCGGACGAAAAACAATTCGTGGGATCCTTCAAGGTGAGCTGTGATCTTTTGTGCGGAAATATCATATTTCTAGTCCCGAGTCCCGAATTTGCATCAGCAATCCAGTTTGTGAGCCGTCAACAGAATATATTTATAACAAACTGCTGTTAGATAAATACAATTGATGGGAAGAGCGTACAGAGAGCCACATGTGCAGGTGCAGATTAGCTCTGGGTTTGCCTCATAGAACGAACCTTTGGAAAATCGAAACCTGGACAATACCCCCTGTGCTCAAATGAAATTCGCTAAACATTTCTTCCACCTAGATTTTCCCCAATCAGAAAAAATCCCCTGAATGTGGGGTGAAATCCTCTGATATGGTAACCCTGCTGTTCGCTCACTCTAGACTCGAGCTCGAGCAGCGACGCAGGTGTGGCCAGAGAAAAGATAGAGCCAGCTGGTACGAGGGTCGAGGGTGGGGGAGGACCGACTCGAGCAGGTCGAATGAGATCTGGCTACGTCGACGGTCTGAGTCAACGGCTCGAGGTATTTTTCTCAAGAAATGCGAACAACGGCCACAATCTCCACAAATGCGCAGAGGGATTCATCTCAGAGATAAGAACAATGCGGATGACTTATTGCCATGTGAGTGAAGAAGGCCTATATATTATCAAAATGGGTATTTACCAACAAGCGAATACAAGAATGTTGAAATATTGCGCAACAATGGGCTGTATCCGTACATGTCGGTTGGGCCTAACTTCGGGCAAACTACAAATAATAAAGAGAACACGCAAGAATGAACTTGAATTCTACATGTCTACTGCAACAATAATACGAATATTTGACTTTCCACTGCCTTAAACATTAAAACCAGTGGCGCATACCCATTGCGTTTTTTTCACAATTTGATCACAATGGCTTCCAAATCCGTCTCAAAATAACATCAATTTGGGTCAAAATTTTAAGTACCAAACATGGATGTAATGTTGTCATCTACGAGTCACGTTCTATTTTCTAATTTTTGCCCTGTCGGGATGAGAAAATGTTCGATAAATGATTTCAATAGAGCGTAGCTTGCTGACAAACATTTACATTCCTCCATTCAAAGTTTATTCATTCCCTTGCTTATCATCTCTTTTCTATCATATTTTGAACAACAGGAGAGTTATCAATGTTTGACTGAATGGTTTAACATTTCAGACAATCAAGCAAATTGTTAGTAAATGCTAACGTGCTGAACCATGAATGCCAGTTAATTTAGCCTAGATAGCGCAGCCCAGTCACTAAAAATTCAAATACATCGAAAGTACTGTATTAAAGTATCGTCTGAAAAAGAAGGCTGTGTCATATGGCAACCCGTACTTTCGGGCAGCTCGCCATTTTTTTTTTTTTGTATTTAACAAAAAATAAAGGTTTTATCTCTCAAATTCCGGTTAAACAGGATGATAATCTTGCCTAGACGAATATTCCAGTTCGAGAAATTTTAAAACAGGTTGAGAAATGAGGCAGCTATGGCAATTTCTGTAAATGACCACCGAAACTTGTTCAGGAAGTGTATAAGTAACAATTGTTTGTCAAGCTCCACTACGATATTCGATTCTAGGACGATTACAATGCTTCCATTCATTTCGTAAATATGGGAGCAAAAATTGTCGAAACAGGCCAAAACTGCAGCGATTTATGATGGTTTTAGTGCCCAGCACTCGAATAGACAGCCAACACAAACTACGAACCGGATATTTAGAGCAATGCATTTTCAGAGTAACCTCGAAACTATTAAATTTTAATGTTCATTCCATTTACCGAAAATTAATCGATATCGACAGAAGTTTGAGACATTTTCATAAGTGAGCACAACTATCATACGTCGACAACAGGCGCTATCTCATATTTGCCAACTTTTCAGGAGGGACAAAAAACTACTGGGTTTTAATCTACACTCTATTGCGTGTTGGCGCCCTACCAAAAACTCGTTTTGAGGGCCCAGTGTTGCCCGGGGCTTAAAAACAACCTCACCATTCAATCCGGCAGTTGATTTTTCGCATATTATTGTGCCTAACTCATTTTAGTGAAAAAGTGAGATAGCGCCTGTTGTCGATTCCGCGAATTAATCAAGTTCAGATTATTTTATCATATTAGTTATTGGACAGATTCGCCAATATAAGACCCGTCGCATGACGAAGATTGCGATCCCTCGGAGTCACGTGGATAGGAACGCGAGCCATTGAGTGGACGCAGCTACAACAGCACACGGATCCTCGGGGGGCTTCGCAAAACTTACGTAAGGCGTCTACCACGACTGACTCTCTCTCAGCCCATTCTCGTTCAAGGAACGAAACCCGCCATTCCACCGGTGGGACCTACATCAGGCTATCCCGACCACCTCCACCGAGGCCATGTGGTCGAGTCGGATGATTTTATCGAAATTTCACAGCAATCTCGGAAACTTCAACTTTCAGCGATCGCATTCGAATGAGGAACATGCATGAAAAACGAAATCCATTTTTTCCGCCAGAATGATGCTGTTTAGGATGCGAAAATGATGTAGTGATGGTCTACAACGAAAAAACAACATTTTTCTGGGTGAAAAACGCTAATGAAAAGTGCCCTTTTGAATGTGGCGGTTAACCGTATGACATCATTGTGCGGACGAGACTGCACGTATTTTCTTATCGTAACGGCAAAAAATCCGTTATCGCCGTCCTATCACAGCATACACACATGAACTCGGATGAGGTTGCACTGGTGTTCACGGGAAGATGACATCACACTGAGTAACCTTGCGGCTGGCCATTTTCCCGCTCGACTTCAAATCTGCGATTTTCACTAAGCCTCCCTCCTCTTTTAATTACCTCTTTTCCGAACCATCATCCACCATAACACCATTTTCGAAGCCTAACAAGGAATATTATGGCAAAAAAACAGTTTATTTTTTTTTCATGCATGTTCCTCATTCCGAATTTCAAGATGCTTTTTGTAACACAGTGAAAACTTTTTCCAAGAGCGTATTATGAGTGTCCAAGGGGCCTACCTTAAATTTCACCACTGACAACATGCTACGAACATTCAATCGCAATAAATTCAAGGTGAAGTCGGCCAAACAGTATCCGATTGCTGGCCGTTTGAGGGGCTATGAACATAGGAAGGTGGCTTGGAACCGCCAATAAAATTCATTTGGTTCAACACCGACGCCACCTTGGCCAATCACACCAATGCATTTTATTACCCCCTCCACCAGCAATCGGATAGTGTATGGCCGACTTGAAGTGCTCCTCGAGTGCCACTCACTACCCGATTGCAGGATGCTATCTTGGAGGTGACCAGAGAAACGTGGTTTTGGACGCCAATGAAATTTAGTAGAGTGGTTTATTGATTCATTTATTCGTTTATTAATTCTTTCGACCAATTCAAGCAATGAATTGTGTTGGCCCCACGCCCAGCAATCGGATAGTGAGTGAGCAGCTTTAAAGTCAAGATGACTCAATAAACAACTTAAATAAATTTCATTGCCGTTCAAAACCACGCTTTCCTGGTCATCCCCAAGTTAATATCCTGCTATCGGATAGTGAGCGGGCTCCTTTGAGGCCTCACTAATGGGTCATAAATAACGACCAGTGGTGCGTATAACACACAACACTTCCATACGTACATTTTTTACACAATTTGATCATAGTTTGGCTACTTTTGGAGCTGTATAGGTCAAAAATATAAAAAAAACTCACTATGCAAATTTAAAACACGCCTAAAATCAAAATACGTCAATTATCGGGACATGAATGATTTCCACGCAACAAACCAGTAACTGATTTGAGCGTTTTTGGTTTTAAAATCTTCGTTTTACCTTGCAGAATATGAACAGTTCATTCATGAACAGTTCATTGTTGAGGAAATAGAAAACACTAAAAGTGCTTACATATCGGAAGCACTGTGAGTAATTCAAATCCCGGTTAAACAGGGTGATAGGTCTTGCCGAGACGAACACACCAGATCAAGAAATTTCAAAAAAAGTTGAGAATTAGGGAGCTATAGCCACAGACGGACACACACACACTTGTTCAGGAAGCGATTCTGAGTAAAAGTGTGTAAGTGAAAGGTTTTTCCGAAGCTCCGATCCGATATTAGGACGATTGAAATACTTCCATTTACTTCGTGAACTAATCAGTACTCGAAAATGAGCCGAAACCCCGGGATAAAGGATAGCAAGACTTCCTAAAATCGGCTGAACCAGCGTCCCGTTTCATTGAAATGATCGGGAGCCCGTGAAATGACGAATCTCGGGGAAACTCGCGTCATATCCTCAAAAATCGTTAGAAACAATTCCACTCAATACGATCTGGGCTGTAGCTCCAACCGGCATGTTGGGCACACTGTTCGCCCGTACCCATCGTATGCCTTGCGCAGCAGATGGCAGACGTCACGGCCTAGAATGTTTTTCTCGTATATATACGCGTCTCGTGGGTCGACGAGTGTCACATGTTCGTTTAAATGTAACACACGTGAACGCTCCATATGACTCCCCGTTGGAGCGGAATTAGTTTCATTATTGTCGGGGGTACATTGAACTCTGGAGGGTACCGAACGGGCTGGAGAGGGGAGGGTCGGCGGCCCTTCGGACTATCCAAGCTAGTAGATCGGTCCAACTTCTACAGTGAGCAGTGACAGCCCTTCTCAATTAAATATCTCGAATCCGTATAGAAGTCAAGGTCGAGGCTTCCCCCACCAGAGGAACGGGAAACATCTCGGCATACACGGTGCATGGGGCTCTCCATCTCATACAAGTTCAACGACAAACATCCGCCTTGGAGTACTAGCCTTACCAAAAATGTATTCCCACCTTAAGAGTGCCCTGCTTTCAGAACTGGTTCCTCAAGAAGTAGGGGTTAAATGACCAGAAACCAAAAGGATCGCGTGTTTGGATCCAGCGATGGACCTATATGGTGACTCAAAGTTCACGTCCGTTATCGTTGTTTCATCCCTTAGGTTGTCAGTCAATGCTGCGGAGCCCACAGTACGGACAGAGTGGACTCAGAAAAGTTGAGATTTGTGACTTTGCACCACTTGGATTAAAATTCGTTCAGATAACAATTTCCGGGTCTGTTCAGTGAGGCCAGTAACGTAACTACGGACCATGGAACAACTATCTAAACAAATTCTAGCCACGTGATTGGTTGGATTTGCTTGGCGTCATTAGTAACTAACCCAGGACTGCCCAGTCGAGTTACCGTCTCCCGGCTCTTACGGGCTCAGTCGCGAGGTTCTACGTTGCCCGTTAGTGGCTTGCAAAAACTCTCTATTTTGGATAAAATAAAACGGGTTCATACCAGACTCACTTAAAATCTCCAGATCACCATTTTGTACAAAAACCTACGTTAGCCCACTGATACCCCGTTACCTATTATAGGTAGGAACCTATAATAGGTCCTACCTATAATAGGTAGGATGTATACATCTCCTATTTTCAAATGTTCTTCTTCTCTTGTTGCCCTGGCACTTCAGCCACGACGGGCACTGTGGTGTTTTTGTTTATTTTATTATTATTATTATTATTTTAAATGTCAACGAAGTCAAGATCTGAAACGGCTGCGATTCAGGACATGATGGTATGTTCGTTTATGCACGACCGATCATACCGTTTAACCGAAATTCGAATTGCTCAAAGAACTTCCGAAATATTTGTACTTATAAATCTTTTGAATTTTATATTTTTTGGCCATAAAAATGAAACGATCTGAGCTTTCTTTCTCCTTAAATCCATGTTTTATCTTGCAGGACACGTAGATAATATCCTAAATAATAGATAATGTCGGAAACTTATTATGTTTCTGGCAAATGGACGTATCACGATTTTAGGGGGAGTTTGAAAAAGTGCAGTAGTTGCACTGAGATAGCACGTTTTGACGATAATTTGAGATACCCACTGTTGACCGAATTGCGATTTACGCGCTTCTTAACGAACTGACAATAAAACTAGCTCTGCTAATCGATCCGCCACCTCTTTTTCCTTACAAAAGCGTTCTTAACTCAAAACCGTCAAAAAATGAGTTAGCTGGTGTTGCCACTAAGGTGACGATATGTAACAAAATAAGGACGTTTCAAGGGTTACCACTAGTTTCATTTTGCTCCTGATATTTGATTTTTTTTAAATTTTACTCTATGCGATCCACGGTGAAATTGGACGGATGAACGTTAAAAATTAAGTTTATCGTTCGCTTACTACACAAGGTCCCTAGTAGCGACACAAAAAAACATTCCAAATACAGGAGTACACAACAAACTCAGAAAGGTTTTTACCAAGGCTTCTAAGACATATCGATGGCGTAGAAAATATGAAGATAGATACTTTTATTCAAGCTACTACTGTTGCCTTCAGTTGACATAATATGTCAATATTATTTTGGAAATACTCGTAAAACCTGCGCAGTCGGTAGTATCTATATAGTAAGTTAGCACCGATGGAGGTTGGTGTCAGTTTCGGAGGGGGTTAGCATGGGGAGGGGAAGAGAGGGGGTTAGTCCGGATGGGACGGGAGCGAGTGGAAGGGGTGACGCAACTTGAGGCTATTGAGCTAGTGACGTCACGAGTGCGGAGACAAGGTCGCCTATGAAACAGCTGAGACAAGGGAGAAGGGAGTTCCCACGAGGACAGGAAGTGTCCGCTCGGCGCCGAGTGGACGCGATAAGGTGAGACAAAGGGGCTGAGGAAATGTGCGAGCCTCGAGTATAAATTTCGTTACCTGACGATAGAAAAGACGTCGGCCGCTAGATCGACTGGGAGGGGTGACGAGCGTCGGGAGCCCGCGGATGCTATGGCGACCTGAAGCGCAGCACTTGAGATCCGCACTTGGCACGAACAGGACACTGCGGATCCGAACCGCTTTGTCACAACACTCGGGTCCGAACCATCGGAGAACCAACACGCGAATTACCCACGTCGACGGGGAGACGGATCTAATCACAGGGCACTCCGAAGCTGAGCTGAGACACACGGACCTTCCCCTCTGACACGCGGATGCGACTCAAGACGTCGATGAGGCCGAGGCCGAGACTGAACTGAAGTGACCACAGTCGAAGCAGCCGTGCGGCAGGGAAATCCGCGCGCGGAGGGGGAAGCAGGATCCGCGGAGGGGAGCGCCTCTGGCACCTTCCGAAGAGGAGGATCGCTTCCCCTTCGGACTCCCACTCCGCCCAAGTGCGAGACTGACAAAGGCCACCGTCACGCTTCCCCTCGGTGGCACGCAGTTCGAGTCATCCCCACCCCTCCGCCCCTCGAACAGCCCGGAATATTATGCGTGCCAGTCGGGGCAGCCAGGCAAAAATACGAAAAAAGAATATCATCGCATCATTACGAAAATACGAAATTATCACTGTGACGAAATTCCTAACAATAATATTTCGAAGCTTAGGTAGCTACATCAGCTATCTCAATTTTTGGCCATTTCGGGGTTTTGATGGATTCTAAATCGATTTTTCACAGCGAATCGATTGGTGAAGTTAGATTTATAGCCATGAAATAGCCTGTCTATAGGCATACCCTCTGTTTATAGGCATGAAATTCATACACTGGAGTACAAGGAAGTATTCTGGCTCTCCTGAAAAGTAGCCAAAACTGAGATAGCTGATGTTGCCACTTGAGCGACGATTTGAAGAGGTCGATTGAGGATGAGAGATTTGGCACGACTTCCTCTCGATATCATCAAGCTCGAGCGCTTTCGGCCTACTGGCCCTCATCAGGAGTTATTGGAACATTTGTTTCCGGGTGTGTGAGATCACTAGGTGAAAAGGGGGCCAGTCCCCCTTCACCCCGGTCGGCTTCATTTGGAAGTAAAAATCAAAGCCATTAATTTTCAGAGGAGCTCACAAATGGAGGCCAACTAATAGGAAATAGGCCACAGCTTATCGACGGTTTTCTGAGATCGAATTTCGTTCTCATCCGCGGTCAAATGCATATCACTAGGCAAAGGCTGATAACAGAGGGAAATATGTATGTATTTTGGCAACATTTAAGGTTCGTCCAGGAAGAGTTTCTTAGTGAAAATATAAAAGTGATTCTATTTTTAAATTTAAAAATTAAAATTGAAATTTGCAAGCTCATTGGAGACCGTTCAGTTCTATGAAGACTCATCCTATCCTGGCCAGGGTTTCAGCCCAGGGACGATGATCTCTCAGTCAACTGTACGATAGTCGGCTTGCGTAACTGGCACCACTGGGCTGCTCCTTCGCTAAACGGGAAGTCTAACGTTTGCTATTATTGACCGTTCGACCTTGATCGCCTGGTTAGTAGCGGGTTCACGATGAAAAGCCAGTATCAGGAAATAGAAAATTCGGCATAATTCTGGGAACTACGCATCACTGTTCAAGGAAGTAAGAGATAGATTGCTGACAGAATCAACACTGGAAAATTGACAAAAGCACACACGGTCTGTTAAGGAACACAATCCTTAACTTAGGAACCTACTCAATCCGAAATGATTATAGCACCTGCGCACCGTTTTCGAATTCAATTGCTCTGTCTTGGAAATATCCGCATATTTACGGCTCGTATATATATCAGCTCAAACGATGCTGGAGAGTGCCAACCCATAGCAGGTAGACATCGGCTAAACGTTAGTGGGAGTAACACGGGGAATCCAAATGAGTGATCCACCCCCAGGTCCAACGCGACCTCTTCAAGCACCCCCTACAGCATTTTCTCTGCCCCCAATTGCGACTGTTGACGAATAAACGATCACGGGCTTTCTCCGGTAGAGCAAGTGGTGCAATACGAAATGGTGGGATATTGATATCTTGGAACAAACGGAATGTCACACACCATTCAAAAGAGAATCCCTATTTCGAAAACTGAAGAAATCGACACTAGATTCCATTAAATGGATTGCGTGGAGATTTGAGGATTAAATCGTCGCTTAAGAAGCAACACCACATATCTAACATTTTGGCAGTTTTCAGGTAAAACGGAAAATCATGTTTACTCTCTGTGCCACATCACTGCTGGGTTTCAGATTCGCAAAATTCGCCGTGGAACCCACTGAAATATCCCTTAGATTCGCTTAGATACCTATGTTAATGCATTGGAAACAAGTTGGTTTTTCCTTTTTCCTGAAAAGTTGCCAAAAGTTAGATATGTGGTGTTGCTTCTTAAGCGACGAAATGGAGTGTGGTTATGTACAAAAATGGCCATAGCTCCCCCAATTGTCAACTTATTTTAAACTAATTAAACTGGAATGTTCGTCTCGGCAACACCGATAACACTGTATAACCGGAATTTGAATTACTCGCAGTACTTCCGATATATTTTCACTTTTACGGTTTTCTATTTTATTTTTTCTGGTCACAAAAATGAACCGATTTGAGCGTTCTTGGTCTTAAAATCTTTGCCTTAGCTTGCAGGATATTTTTTATACTCCGATTACTTAACGTGTTTTGATTTCAAGCAAGTTTTGAAATTTGTTTAGTTAGTTTCTTGACATTCTTGATCGAACCAGCCTCCAAAGTAGTCTAAATATTATCAAATAGAGTCCAAAATCGAGGGATCAAAATATTGAGGTATTGCGCTAGGTACGCACCACTGGTTCGAATACCACCGAAGGGATGTCGATTAAATCAAATCTGCCAAAAATGCACCCAGGTTCATTAAATGAACCAAATTTTGGTGAGGCGTCTTCGTTGAACAGCCTGAGCCGCAGTCGTGAATACCTCGCAAGGTCGTATCACTCAGCGGAGGCCCAATACTAGCGATGCCAACGAGCTTTTAACGGCAGTTCGTGCGGACTAGCCAAATGGAGAATTGTTTGTCAATTGGAAATAACAAGATTGCAAATCTAGCATGTCTGTAAACATAATGCTTAAACATTAAGCATAATTATTCCTAATAAATAATAATAGTAATAACGAGTCAAGCCCTGCGCTACAAATTGGGGTGAGGGGGATATTTGAAAGGTAAATAAGGCATATGGGAATATTCAAAAAATTGCTAGGCGAAAATGAGTTATGCATTCCCCAATCGACTGAAACCATAAGAATTTATATTTTGCCCAAACGTCCGCGACGCCCAATACAGGGCAGGTGGACGTCGATAGTGCCTCACCACAGGCCCAGCTGCCCGCCGTATCTTTGTGTCCAACCTCTTCCAATGCTCGCATAGCCGAAGACTCTTCCCCCTGACATGTAGAAAATATAAGGAGCTTGGAGGATGGCATTCAAGAAAAGCAGCAGGCACCCAACATTGGACGTTATCCTCAACACTCTCAAAGAACACCCTCGGCCGTGGGAAAGTTCGAAGACGAGATCGACTCGTTTCGAGGCTAAACGTCTTTTGGCACCTGGAGAAAAACTGACGGTGAAACAATTAGGCAATGCGAGTTGACTTCCACTGATAATCATACATGTTTCGATCAAATTGTTTTTACTTCCATATTTACAGAGTAAATGGAAGTATTGTGATCGTCCTAAAATCGAGAATCGGAACGGAGCTTCAGAAAAAACTTTTTCTTATACACATTTACTCAGAATCACTTCCTGAACAAGTGTCTGTGTGTCCGTGTGTCCGTTAGTCCGTCTGTGGTCATTTACAAAAATGGCCATAACTCCCTCATTTCTCAACCTTTTTTCAAATTTCTTGAACTGAAATGTTTGTCTCGGCAAGACCTAACACCCTGTTTAATCGAAATTTGGATTACGCACAGTACTTCCGATATATTTGCATTTTTAGTGTTTTCTATTTTATTTTTTTCCGGCCACAAAAATGAACCGATTTGAGCGTTCTTGGTCTTAAAATCTTGGTTTTACCTTGCAGAATATGTGGATATTTTTTATGTTCCGAAAAACTGGCGTTTTTTTTATTTTGGGCGAATTTTGAAATTTGAATAGTGAATTTTTTTATATTTTTGACCTAAACACCCTTAAAAGCAGTCAAAATATGATCAAATTGTGTCACAATTTCACGATCCAAAATATGGAAGTATTGTGTGTTATCTACGCACCACTGGTTTCACTATGAGAGAGGTAGAACTAGTAAAGGCACTTTTCTTCAGGGTTGGAATTAGCAAAATAGGAGATCAGCTAATTAAAGGAGCACTATCGATAGATCCACGATATACAGGGATCACACTTTAGATTGTCTCTTTTTTCGGCTACTAAGCTTTTTACTTCCATATTTACAGAGTAAATGGAAGTATTGGAATCGTCCTAAAATCGAAAATCGGAACGGAGCTTCAGAAAAACCTTTTCTCATACATATTTACTCAGAATCACTTCTTGAACAAGTGTCTGTGTGTCCGTCTGTCCGTGTGTCCGTCTGTGGTCATTTACAAAAATGACCATAGCTCCCT
Source organism: Nesidiocoris tenuis (assembly GCA_036186465.1). Classification (NCBI taxonomy): domain Eukaryota; kingdom Metazoa; phylum Arthropoda; class Insecta; order Hemiptera; family Miridae; genus Nesidiocoris; species Nesidiocoris tenuis. Next base: position 15,622,958 of record AP028914.1, on the reverse strand, counting down.
CAATTCTCAGCATTTTTGCAAATTTCTTGAACTCTAATGTTTGTCTCGTCAAGACCCAACGCCCTGTTTAATCGGAATTTGAATAACCCACAGTACTTCCGGTATATTTGATTTTTTAGTGTTTTCTATTTTATTTTTTTTCCGGCCAAAACAACGAACCGATTTGAGCGTTCTTGGTCTTAAAACCTTTGTTTTACCTTGCAGAATATGTGGATATGTTTTATATTCCAATAATATATTGTGTTTTTATTTTGAGCAAATTCTAAAAATTTGAATAGTGAGTTTTTTTTATTTTTTACCTAAACACCCTTAAAAGCAGTCAAAACATGATTAAATTGTTTCACAATTTTACGTTACAAAACATGGAAGTATTGTGTGTCATCTACGCACCACTGGTTTTTTTGCTGAGATTTCAGAACGGGTGGGCCCGTGGGTTGGGGATAAGGGATAAAATTCAACAGCCCAGCTTCGGATCCAAGCGGTGGGCACGTCTAGCCGGGCAGGTATTTCTCGAAAACAAGGTTCCCTCATCCAAGCCCAGACGTGAGCTCTCAACTTGAGGATTTGGCGGAGCTGGCGTATTTCTCGGCAATATCATCTCCCCACTCGAGCAGAATTCTCCAAGTCGACTGTCCTTCAAGACTGCATCCCCCACCAGCACCGCAATCACTAACATCCCTGCATCTTTTCTGCCCCATGGCACCTACTTCGCTTCCGTTCTCTCCCAACTCAGCCCTCGTGTCCTTGTCGCGCTCTAAACAACAGCTCTCAGGGTTAGCGATCTCCTTCCGCTATACCGACCGACAGACCAACCAACCAACTCAACGACTAGTCCGAAGCCAACAGACCGACCCCCCTCCCTCCCATCCATGACTCGGTGGTTCCTATACATGTGCACCTTTTCCAACTCTTCCTGAGTTTCTTATCGCTCCTTATTCGTATAGTCCTTTGTTCGGCCGCACGATACACTATAAAATAATATCACATTCCCAACCAGAAACCTATTGGAAATGTGTCCGTTTGGCATAAAAAATGAACAAAAAAATTTAAATGATCTAGGAAAAACGCAATTTCCAAAATTATGCCAAACCAAGCCTTAAGATCATGCCCGCCTCTCTCGCTCCCTCTCACTAGCTCTTGCTGAGAAGATTTTGCGGTAGAGACGTCATTCGGAATATTCATTCGCGATTCAGGGCTCAGCCTGACGTAATTTCGAGCTGAACATTGGGATATTGAGGTTTAAGATATTGCACCAGACGACGAAAGTAGAACGAACAATACGACCACTCGTTTTTCAACCGATACTATAAATTTGATAGGGTAATAGTTTGTAAAAGTAATAGTTTCCATCGCTTCCAGAATTTTCGTAATAGAAATAGAACCCGATTATTTCTAATACGGCCCAGAAAATTCCGTAATAGTTTCCATCTTTGCAAAACAGGTTAATAGAAGTACTCCTATCCAAAAAGTGAAATTTCGGTTCGAGGAGTGGCAAGATTTCTTATAGGTACTCACGAAGTCGGAATCACTTTCTCAACGAGTGTCTGTCAGTCCGCACTCGAATGTGGCTGTCAAATCCCCGTCAATACCTGATATCGTCGCTTAAACAGCAACATGCTATAACTCAGTTTTCCCAACTTTTCAGGAGACCCAAAAAACTGTTTTCATTGCTGGCCAATTGAGAAAAATGAACCAATCACAGCAATGCATTTCCTTAACCCCATGTTTGTAGAATTTTGAAAAAACTGGCCACAGCAGTGTTGGCTTCTGTCCTTTCGCAATTCTGGCCACGGTCATGGATCCACAGCATTGTTTAACCATATTAACAAGGTCTAACTCAAATTGGCCAAAAATTAATTGAGTTATAGCATGTTGCCGTTTAATCGACGATATATAATCCCAATATATTTTTTGAAATGTTCCCTGGACGTGATACGAAGATACGTCGACTAGATTTTTGCCGTCAGTTAGGAAGCACGCAGTATTTTGTAACTAAGTAGTTCGTTTTTCGGCATATTGTTAGAACCTACCTTTACTATTGCTCGATTGGGGATATGAATGAAATTACTCCTGCTGTACTAGGATGAAGTAGAACAGAAATGATTTTTCATACATCCAGCCCTCCAATAGAAAGTATACAGTATTTTTACGGCAATAGTAGGCAAATAGATTTTTCCATTTTGGTACATTATTTCCAGAAATAATGCACCTATGTAATCGGTCGGGAAAATTTTTTGAGATTGAGGTAGGGGAGATGTGGGTGTTACCGGTCATTGGGGTATTTCCGGTCAGCTGTGTTTTAATTGATGAAAAGTGATTTCGTGAAAACTGTTGGTGGCTGACTTCTCTTTAGAGGTCCCTGAACTAATTTTAAGAGGTTTCCAAGCCGCCAGGTTATTCAGCTCGGCCTGGCTCAGCACTTTTTCAAAGGTGTGATTTCGCTCTAACGTAGAAGGAACTTCAGACGACGATAAGTGGCGTCAAACCTGATTTTTTCGACATTTTTTGGCACTCTTCAGCAACATTAAGTTTATAGCTTCTCAATTCAACAAGAATTTTTGAAATCGAGCAAAAATTGCGTCCACAGCATTCAAGTCAGAAAATGTTAACAAAAGGGGTATTACCGGTCACCTCTTCGGGGTGTTACCGGTCACCATGCAGGGTGTTCCGGTCAGTTCTTCTCGACCGGTAATTCCCTTCTCACTATTTATTTAGGTTTTTATACTTACTTTTCGGTTTTATTTACTTTTTTCCGGCTCCCTGTGATATTTGCGATCTTTAGACTGATTTAATAGAAAATAAAGTTAGGTAATGTTCAAAATAATTAAAAACAACATGTTCGTAATAATTTTTTCTTCCTTTCATAAAGCAAGACCTTTTGAATGAAAATTTCCGGGGGAAAATGTACCCAGGTGAGCAAAAAACGGTAGTTTCCCTATAGAAAAGTATTGCAAGTTCACTGACCGGTAATACCCCGCTGACCGGTAATACCCCAGAAAAAAAACAACTTTGGTTTTTTTGGTTTTGTTAATTCCACATTAAAGATATGGGAAAGTCTGACTAATGCCTACTACTAGACATAATTCTCAGAAAGGTACGGTGGAAACCGTAATTTTACGATAAACCAGGTTCAAATGGCATGGTTTCTTCCTTAGGTGACCGGTAACACCCATATCTCCCCTATATTGTCCGGGCAATCCGATCGGAAAAGGTCCGGATCGGCATTAGTATGGTCCATTTTTGTAGAAAAATTTTTGACCCTTTAAAAAAAATTGGAGCAGGTTTTAGGTAGGTGTAAGGCACAAAAAATATTAAAGTACACTGTACAGCACACCCCAAGTGTTGCGTAGTCTACGTGTTCCAAGTACTAAGAAAATGCAATCATATAAAACAAGATGACATTTTGAAAATACAGAGGTACTGTGCGTTCATTGAGCATGAATTGTGGGGATTATAGTGAGAATTTCCGACAATGATGATACAAATTTTAGGCGGTACCGTATCGAATAATACCCTCTCAGCAAGTCAGGTGAACGGTACAGAGCAGTACAGAGTTTGGCAAGAACCTCAGTCCCGTTGAACCGCCCAACAACTAATTCTGTTTTGTTTTAAAATAGAAGTGGCTCAACAGAAACCGTCGAAGAGCTAGTGATGAAATAGGTGATCTCCACAGTAGCTGATGACGAGATACGAATCAAGGAATTCGGGGGCATACGATCAAATTAACAAAATCACTTTCATGGACCTACTCTTTCATCGAAAATCGTCTTCATAGTGGGTAATACGAGATAAAAGCTGGTACATGGTGTGAGTCGGTATTAAATTTATCAGCATTCTGAGATACCAGGGTCAAAAACAAAAAAAAAACATGGAATCGTAAACCTTTTCAACGGCAAGATAAGCCCAACCTTCAGAAAGCCCCAGTAGCAGGTCCGTGGATGATGGAATCACCTCCTTCCTCACTTATTGGCTGTGGGCAATAGCCCCTAATGCTGTAAGGCATAAAAGGGGATCAAGTGGGAAATCGCAAACAATTTCTTCCCCCACAGAATCCTGAGGAACCTGGCACTTCTAGGGAGACGCCTTCACCCTTCGGATGTGCATTCTGGAAGGTGCATTCAAGTGCGCAATTTGATAATGGAGTCTGCATGAAAAACTACGAAGGAGCAAACACACCTAATCAAATTTGGAACAGCGTCCAAAAACCGAGATTTCAAAAACACGTTTTCAAAAATTCTAAGATTTTTCCCAAACAAGCAAAGTTGAAAAAGCTGACATTTAGAGCCAGTTTCATTTGGAACGTGCAAGTAACTTGACCTTTTGGTTCATTTTTCTTAAAAATCGGTCAGGAAAAAATAACACCCCCGAAAATTGGTAGGCCTACGTGTAGAATACGAATCTGCAATAACATTTTTGGTCCGTGCACGTCCACCGCCCGGGTTTTTGCACCTGGAACATTTTTTTATCGGAACATTTTGAAATTTAAAAAAAAAATCTATGTTTTATTTCGCCTAACCCTCACTTATTGCGTTCGTTTTCACCAATTTGTACAGGTCTCCTCGGAAATAACAATAACAGCAACTGGAAATTTGAAAATTGCCTAACGGTAAACAATGGTGTGTGTGATTTCAACTATTGCTAGTCGCTCGCGTTCAGTTTTCCTGCTGTACGTGGCAGTATCTTTAAAACCCATTAACCCAAATACAGGCGGATTCGCAACGGAGACAATCATTTCTCAGTCGCCAGGCACGTCCCCGATACATGTTAACACTTTTTAGCCAAGGTTCGGACAAAGACTTCCTGAAGTGTTTGACCTCACCAGTTAACTGTTCATTTAAGGCCTTGTATAACAACATTGCGCCATATGAAGCAACGATCGTGGCTATGAATTGGCCAAATAATTGACCAAATAATTAAGACACCAAATGGTTACGTTTTCATGGAAACTGCAGAATTCTTGAATGCTTGAATTCTTGCTCTGGGATAAATTGTTTACGTGATGAGTCAAATAACTCGTTTAATAGCCAAAACGAATTGCGTCGAAATGCTTACACAAATTCTCAAGCCCGAGTCACGACGTAACAAAAGCAATTTTGAGCTAAAAATAAGGGTGACCCCAAAATGCCATCCCAAATTTATGCGCCCGAATGCCAAGTCGAAAATGTGAAACGTTGATACCCTCAAGCGGCCTATTATTACAGAACAAACCGAATTGAAGAATGTTTAGAAGAAACGGCAAACGTAACGACGCAGTAAAAGACAGACTATTATTCACGTAACGCGCACGTGTTCGCAAAAACAACGCAAAAACACGCACGGACGACAATCGAACGGGTCCAGATCGAGATCAACAAATCGGACCCTTGGACGTTATCAAATCAAATTGAGCCACGTCATGCCCGAGTTGATAGATAAGATAAAACGTCCATCGGTCGAAACGAGAAAACAGAAAAATACCAGGATGGAGAACATGCACTGAAATTGGGGCTAGCTGGATGACACGAGAAAGAAAAACGTGGGCCCCGGCGGAAGATGTATCATTAGCTGATTATTTTCTTCATAAATCGGTCATTTCAACCCATTCAGAGAAAATTCGAGGAGTACAAGAAAAGGAAGGGTAGATACCAACAAAACAGAACGTTCGGAAAATTCGTAGGTTCCTTTATGAAAATGAACCAAAATCGGAACAGCGGCCAAAAAGAGGATGTCAAGACGTCGTTTCTTCTGTCCATAAATTGGCATTTATGTGCGATCATAAGCAGAATTCTATGACCGCATTGATCGTTTCGCAAGAACTAGGAAGCGGCAAATGATAACATATTTCGTCACTTGTTCCGGCGCAAATGAATTCACGTACAATGCTGGTCGTCTGCCAAGATCCCGAAGCGACCAATGTGACCTCAAAATCGAATCGAGACGCGAAAAATTCTTCGAGAACGAGCGGGAAGCGAAACTAGGATGTAAAACGGAGGTTATTTTTAACGAATATAGGAAGAAGAAAACATGGACATTCTGAAGAGAATTGGAAAGGCTCGCGTCACACGAACGCCATCTCACACGATCTTCCGAATATCGTCAAGGGGGATAGGTTTCCATAATTCAAAAGCCAAAACGTTCAAATACCTAATGGCGAATCGGATGAACCAACTCGTAAGTTGAGGCACCGAAATAAGTTTTTCCAATTTTGATCAAATTCGGATTTTGAAGGAAAATGCAACACAGTAAGCGCAGCAGTTCGTTGCAATACGAACCAAGAATCAAAAACCAATCAAACCAAACCAAAATCAAAAACTAATAATAGATATAATGAGAGTTGTCTGCGCACCACTGGTTTTACCAGTTTTCTGCTTTTAAATGTCAATTTCTTCTCAATTAAACCCAAAATTTTGAAAAGCAAATATTTTGGGCCAGTTTTTCTTGAAGCGTGTGACATATTTCATCATTCTTTTCTGGTGGATACCGACTGAACGCACGTTGAAATTCCGTCTTTAAATATATTAAGAAATTCTCGACTTACCAATGGTATCCTCATTTTTTAATTGCTCCGAAATTTGAGGGATTCATAGACATTTAACTGAGACAAAGTCGAAAACACAAAAAAACTGTGCGTGGTCGGCCAGCGCAATCGAGGAAGAAATTATTCCATCAGACCCATTTGATAAAAGTTTCGTGAGAACCCTAGTTTAGGTGAAATTGATACTCTAGGATTTTGAACTTTGTCTTTCACAGCAGGCCTTTGCGGCCTTGGTGAGTTGACAACAAACAACTAGAGCGATTCTCGTTGACGCAGCACAAAGCCATGCCAAAATAGCTGCACTTGTCAGGACGAAAAAGCGAACATTCGTAGAGTAATAATAAAATGACGAAGAAAATACGGCCGACAGGTGATAGAACGACGGCAGGGGTGACGGACAGTGAGAGCCCAAGGTCACTGACCCTGAGGACAGACGTTGAGCAGAGTCGGAAGGTCGGAACTTCGAACTGCTGGCAAGTAGCAGAAATTGACGAGTCCTAGCCGACCCGCGATTCAATGTAAACCTCAAGGGGGATTACGATAAATGCACCCGTATTTTTGCTCCTACTCAGAATAATTCTGAAAGAGGTACCAAAAGCAAGATGAAAAGCGATTCCGAATACTTATCAAATTTCCATAATATGCCGAAAACACTTGAGGATTTATTATTAGATGACAATAGATTTATTATTAGATTTATTAAATAGATTTATTTTATTTATTATTTATCAGAACTTGAGGATTTATACACAATAATAGGTACCAGCAAAACTCATTATGGGCAACGAATGGATTCAAACGGCAAAGACGCCGGTCCAAATTCAAGCATTCAGCACCTACATTAGAGTTCAGCAAAGCAGATACAATAAATGTCGAACAATTTTCACGGCAAATATTACTTCTACAGTCTCGTGACAGGAAAGTCAAAAGTGTCTCTGCGGTAAGCACAGAAAACCCATTCGCATCAGAAATATTTTAGCCAACTCGCAGGCCGCTCAAGAGTGTTCTGCAACTTCCAGTGGGCAGCTAGGATCACTGGAATAGCAAGTCAAGGGTAAGGGTGGGGTGTAGCCCCAAGGGGTGGGCATAGCCTAGCCAAGCAATGAGAGCCGATACACAAGAACTTTTCCTCAACAATGAACTGATTTGAGGGTCTTTGGTCTGAAAATCTTCGTTTTACCTTGCAGAATACGAGAATATTTTTTATGATATAAAACATTGTTCATGTAGAACATTATTATACAGAAATTCTTATCGAAATATTGTTATATAGAATATTATTCCGATAACTTGACGTATTTTGATTTTAGGCAAGTTTGAAAATTTTCATAATGGTATTTTTGACCTTAACACCCTCAAAAGTAGTCAAAATATGATCAAATTGTGTCAAAAGTACACGTACCTATCAAAATATGAAAGTATTGTGTGTTTTCTACTCACAACTAGTTTTACGAAAATCAGTACTTACTTGTCTTGGAGGCGATCCGAATCACAAGAGTTTGGCAGGCAGTGAAGGACCAAACGAACTCAGCATCCTTCACTATGCCACTGTCACAGACTCATCCTGTTGCAATTTCTGAAAAAGAAGCACCAATGCATTTGACGCTTCCGCATAAAAAATTATCGAATGTCGATTTCAGGTGATAGATAAATTCGTCCAAGTAGGCACGAACTACAAAGCCCGAACACAATTATCATCACGCTTTAAACGTATTTTAAACACACAAATATTTTACTCAAATCAACAAGTTTGGGGGTCTTGCAGATGGAATTTTCAAGTCGATTTTATCAATCAAATGGGTAGTTTTTCTTTTAATCACGTTATTACATCAATATTTATTTATGTTTAGAGGGTCGATAATCTGTAAATACTGAATAGGATTGTATGGCTTATTATATGGGAGAAAGCACCTTCAATTGCTAATAATCACTAAGAAAAGATGATTTTCTGTGTTCAACATGTTGAAAAAGAACAATAAATTGTCCGTTGAAAAACCTACATCATGTTGAGACCGTAGAACGCCAAAATCGCTTCTTTAGTTCCGGAGATAAGATTGTCATAGCTGTCAACAGAGGGTGAATACGAAATGCATTTTTGGGCATGCCACCAAGCCCCCGATCAGAGTTGGGCAGTCATTGTTTATTTCGGTAATTAATTAACCACCAATTGACAATTAAAGTAATTGTTAGTTACGTTCGATTAACAACTACCGACTGTAATTGGTAATTGTGGGGGGAACAAAATAGGTCGGTATTTGTTACACAGGTATAACTGCCTTATATTTGAATTAATCGGCAACGATGAAGCATGTGCCTCAAGTACCTAAGTACTATTAGTTTTGTGAGTTTTGAGTACAGAATGAAACATATTGCTAATAATCTACCCGTGAGAATGTTAACTGATGTCAGCAGATCAGGGATCAGGGAGGGGGGGATTTTATCATGCTGACGGAAAATACCTGCAATAAGAAGACGGATGTCAACGGAATTAGCTCGGTGTACGCGGGTGTCCTGGCCGATATAAAAGCGGCTCGTACCTGTAATCTAGTCAGAAATGGTCCACACACACCCGAGAACATAGAACACGAAACATAAAAACACATAACATTTACACGCAACACTTAAACATAACATTTACACGCAACATTTACACATAACATTTACACGCAACATTTACACTTAAACCACATTTCAACATACACACACACACACATTTATACGAGCACCCACAACTACACCATGCACAAAATTGTACCATTGGAACTCACTGGTTGAATGTTTTAAGAAACGGGAATCATGTCCATCCTGGAATGCCTTCTAGTCATGAAAAGTAACTGGCTGGGTGATAGTAGCTGATACTCTAGTTATCTCCATGTTCTTCTCTGTGTTTGTTGATTTATGAGCTCAAATTAAATTATTATATTTTTTTTTATTGTTGATTTTATTTAAAAAGACTAATTTTATACATAGTTGTTGACTAGCCGGAAAATTTTGATGTTGATTTACTACTACAATATTTACAATAGGGTAAGTAGAGGCCTGAGCACAACCTAAAAAATGTGTTACTTGTTAGTTGTTTGAAATTGTATTGTTAATTGCACAAAAAATGTTTGTTTTTAGTTAAAAAAATGATGGTCTGCATTACCAAAGACGGTGGTCTTCAGGGCTTGACCACGTAATTCAGTCTCTAAGTATGTTTTAAAGTGGTGTTTCATGATTGTTAGATGTTATTTGTTTTTGTTATTTCCTTACTTTGGTTGCTCTGCATTGTTTTATAGGCCCTGATGAAGATGTTAAAATACATCGAAAGCTCGGCGAAAGAGGCAGTTTTCTTCGTGTGACCCTACCCCTGATCTGCTGACATCAGTTAATCATTTTTTCTTAGTGATTATTAGCTAATTATTCAACACCATTGTACCTAATCAGGCTAGCCACCAGGCAATTCAGTTCAATTTACCTTCAAATTGAATAGGTAGGTACGTGAGCAGTTAAGTAACATTTTGTTGGGATGAATTCTTTCAGATCTGAAAGCCAATACTCAATAATTTAGAATGATTCTATCTTGCTCATCTATGAAATAAGTTCGTTGCACACGTCCAAAACGGGGGTTTCAATTCGAAGAATTCTACGCCATTCAAAGAGAAACGCAAAAATACTCGATGGCAGAGAACGGAGCTGAGAAAAAACTCAAGTGGTTCGGGCAGGGCCTTGGGCTCTCGTTAGGTGGCTGAGCTCGAGCTCGGTCTCGAAGGTGCTCGGATAAAAATATCGCGTCGCTCTGCTCCAACAGATAACAGGTCGATAAACAGTGAACCCTGGCTAGTTCCAATCGAATATAAGTAATTTCTAATAAGTGCAAATCGTTGGAACTAAGGTCTGAAAAAACGGATTCAATGCTGATCTACACCAGTCACCGCTAGATAGCTGCGTTGATTCACTCTCCTAGTGCTCAGTACGAAGAGAAGTGACTACTTTAGACGAGGCAAAAATCCAACGGCTAGCGAAGGACGTAGACGAATTGAGAATTGAAGAAATTCAGAGAACGTGAAAACCAATGTAATCATATCGAAATGTTAGCATCAAACCTAGGTAAAGGCAAAATAAAAATCTGGCAGAGAATTGCGACACATTTCTTCACATAGGACTGCAAATGGCGACTCAGCCAAGCTACCTCGAAGTTGATCCAATCGAATGGCTCGTCTAGACCAGCACGCCATGAACGCTAATGAACCTGGTAAAAGCATCAAGAATGCAAGAGAATATTCCAAATTTTACTCACAACGATTGTAGTCCGATTGGCATCCGAAATTGCAGCACGAATTCACGAAAATGACAGGATCAACTCACTCACACGACTCGAATAAAAAGATGGAGGGCCAGAACGGGGCACTGGGCTGGCCGCTAGGAAACCGTGCACCACGTGACCAATGACTGAACGAGTTGTGGCTACTTCAACAGATGCCCGCCAGGTAGCAGCAATTCCAACTGATTAGATTATATTGGACAAGAGGGGAATTATTATTTAAATTTGGGGAATTTATTTTCAGAAAATCCCCCTAGATTCTGGAGGGTGGCCGCAAAAGACCCTACGTACCAGAATGGGGGCACAGTACCGACCCCTCAATTAGAAATTATTCCATTAGAAATTTTACGACCCAATGGTTATCACTTTACTCAGAATCATTTCCTGTACAAGTGTCTGTGTGTCCGTCTGTGGTCGTTCAATGAGAATGACCATAGATCCCTAAATTCTCAACCTTTTTTATCCAAGCAGCCTCCAAAGTTGTCGATCATAATATGATTATATTATAATCGAACTGTGCTGAAAATGAACGTTTCAAAATATGGAAGCATTGTGCGTTATCTACGCACCGCTGGTTTCCATTTTTACTTCCATTTTTACAGAGTAAATGGGAGCATTAGAATAATCCTAAAATCGAGAATCGGAGCGGAGAATCAGAAAAAACTTTTTCTATTGAACACATTTACTCAGAATCACTTCCCAGTGGTGCGTAGATAACACACAATACTTCCATATTTTGAAACGTAAAATTGTGACACAATTTGATCATATTTTGACTGCTTTTAAGGGTGTTTAAGCTAAAAATATAAAAAAATTCACTATTAAAATTTAAAAAATTCGCCCAAAATAAAAATACAATACATTATTGGAATATAAAAAATATCCACATATTCTGCAAGGTAAAACAAAGATTTTAAGACCCAGAACGCTCAAATCGGTTCATTTTTGTGGCAGGAAAAAAATAAAATAGAAAACACTAAAAATGCAAATATATCGGAAGTACTGTGCGTTATCCAAATTCCGATTAAACAGGGTGTTAGGTCTTGCCGAGACAAACATTTCAGTTCAAGAAATTTGAAAAAAGGTTGAGAATTGAGGGAGTTATGGTCATTTTTGTAAATGACCACAGACGGGCTAACGGACGCACGGACACTTGTTCAGGAAGTGATTCTGAGTAAATGTGTATAAGAAAAAGTTTTTTCTGAAGCTCCGTTCCGATTCTCGATTTTAGGACGATCTCAATACTTCCATTTACTCTGTAAATATGGAAGTAAAAATGGCCATAGCTCCCTCAATTCTCAACCTTTTTGAATTTGCCAGCCCGTCTGCAGAGCAAAGTTGCGAAAAGAGTTATCTCTTTACTCATTACAAATACTTTGGAAAAATGTAATGACCATTACACGTAATATTGTTTTTGGCTGGCAGTGCACATGGGTATTTTCCCAATTTGGCTTTCCAATCCGCCTCCTCTGAATTTATTTGGCAAAAATCTGGTAATTGAGAAAGGTTCAAAAGACGTCGCCGGTGGAAAAAAAACGTTTATTAATCAAACACCGACGAAGGGAGATATTTATACTAGGTTCACTGAAATGTGGATGTAACAGTCATTAACATTTTACGTATTTTGCCCATGTCAGTTAAACAGTAGGAACTCCTCGATTTTTCAGGAATGGCCCTTAGCCCTTGTATTGAGACAATGTGATTGTATCACAATGCGACTCAGCGCGTTGTAGGTAGAGGTACTACGTTTTCCAGTAGATCTACTCAACTGATGAACATGCTGTTTTAGTTAAAGGTAGAATACTGGCGAAAAACTGCAAATTTTGTTCTTAGAAAACTGTCACATAGAGCCCAACTAATCGAGCGCAGAATTTCCGACTATGATTGACAATAATTAGTGTTAATTGAACCAGGTTCAAAGATCCAGTGGAAATGAGACTAAAAAAATATGACGCTGTCCCGACATTTCGATCGGTTTTGCGCTTTCCTGAAGCTCGGCCCTATATCCCTATAACCAGATACTCACTTAACAGCAGTAGATGGTACCAATTACTCGCCTTGTCCTTCTTCCTGCATAATAACCAGAACATTATGCCTTAAGGACACCTTTAACACTATAGGAGCCAAATTAAACATTGAGAAAAGTTGATATTTCAAGTCTCTCTCCCGATTCGATCCTCAAACCAAGGAAGTTAATCACTGTCAAACCGACGACCATTGAATTGACGTGGCTGCGCAGATCGGAGAGATGTGGATGCTGAGATCACATTCGTCAAACGTTGATTCGTCAGCAGCTATCTAGACGACTCAATCGTCGAATTATCGTTTGACATAATTACGACGAGAGGATCAATGTTAGCGTGTAAAAATTTATTCCGGAATAAAATTAATAACATGCGCACTTTTCTATAATCACACGGTGAACTATTGTTGGATCGGGTTATCGTACAAGGTTTCTTAAGGAACGCTACTTGGACAATAGGCTTTTCAATTGGTTCTGTAAATATGCAACCCGATCAGACAGTTTATCACGAGGATTATAGTCCTTATACGAGATGTTCAATACGTGGTAGCCAGCTTTGGTCAGCAGCGACGAACTGACGGCTGCAGTGCCGCACAAGGTGACTTTTCCTCTGGTGTGGTCGTGATAGTCTCGCACCATTATAGCCACTCTAAAACACAAAGGAGAAACACGAATAGCGAACAAATGAAATTAAAGCCGAGTTGAAAACCGCCTCAGATGGATTTACTGATGAAGAGGAAGAACGAAGTGACCCCTAGAGAGTCGACGTACATTAAGAGATATCGTCTAAAAAATAAAAATTCAGAACTAGTACTCTGACACCCGGTGGAGATCATTGGTGTCGGTTTCCGCTTCTCCCCAGAGCGGACTAAAATGAAAATATTATTTGTATTGAAAATTATAAATTAGAAGTAAAAATGTAAATGTAAATGATGGTTTAATTGTTTTAACCCATAGGGCATCACAAGGAGTGGGTTTAGTTCTCCAATATCATTTAATTCCGAAAACCCCGAATGCCAGGGATGACATGAATCATAAGGCTATGGACCAAATTTTTCATGGCACCTGTGGGAATCGAACCCACAACTCTCAGGTATAGCCTGCAGCTAGGCAGACGCGCTAGCCACTAGACCAACCCGTGAGCCCTAAATTAGAAGTATAGCATTGAAGAGGCTCAGGCGGTAGCGAGCCCGGCTCTTATGGAGAAAGTCCCATGTTAGAATCTGGGACAGAACGGAATGATGTTTGCCAGCAGAGGGTTTGAAACGCTATCTGTGAGTTGATGAGTGGAATAATTACGAATAGTAGTTTTGTTAGTCTCAGACTGGAAGGAAGATCTTGACTAACAAAACTCCAATTCTAGAATAGTTCACTCGCCTACCGATTGATAGCAGTTCGCATCCTCAGTCAGGCAAAAATTATTTTTGCTCTGGCGCAGGAACACTGGGTATCACTTGCCTGAGAGGCGAGAATGGCAACAACTGAGCCACCATAGTTCAGTTTCAGCCAGAGAGCATTTTTCAATACTTAAGGCCCATTTAGACGGGCAATTTTTCACGGCAATTATTGCTCAAACTGAATTGCCGGCTGCAAAAAAAAAATTGCCGAGCAATTTTTTCCCTACGTCCGGCAACTTTCTCCCTACTTCCAGCAACTTTTTCCCTACTGGAAGTTGCTCATTATTGCCGACAATAATTGCCCCGAGTGGAGCAATATTTTCGGGAATTGACGTGAAGCCAGCAATTATTTTCAGGCAATTTTTGAAACCCATCGCCCGTGGGTTTTAATTGCTTGTTTTCGGCAATTTTTTCGTAACAGACAGAATTGGATGGAAAACATCTGTATTTTTATATTTTATTTATTTATTGTTGTAGGTATTTACTATTATTGTATGATGCCTCCAAGAAGCCCTCAGCAATGCCTGAATTCTTCCTGATCAGCGGAGGAGCCCATTGCGCTAAATCCAATCCCGTTAGTCGTACGATGCTGAAATTTGGTACACAGCCTCAGAGGAGTCCCTCAGCAAGATTGGCTAGGCCAAAATACGTTCTGATCAGCTGAGGAGCCAGTGGCAGTAATTTTAATACCGTTGGTCGTAGGATGCTGAAATTCGGTACACAGCCTCAGAGGAGTTCCTCAGCAACATTGGCTGGGCCAAAATACGTTCTGATCAGCTGAGGAGCCCATTGCGCTAAAACCAATACCGTTGGTCGTACGATGCTGAAATTCGGTATGCTGCCTCCAAGAAGCCCCTCAGCATGACTGGCAAGGCCAAAATACTTTCTGATCAGCTGAGGAGCCAGTGGCGGTAATTTCAATACCGTTGGTCGTACGATGCTAAAATTTGGTACACAGCCTCAGAGGAGTCCCTCAGCATGTCTGGCAAGACCTGAGTTCTACCTGATCAGGACGTATTTTGGCCCAGCCAATCTTGCTGAGAGGCTCCTCTGAGGCTGTGTACCGAATTTCAGCATCCTACGACCAACGGTATTGTAATTATCTCCACTGGCTCCTCAACTGATCAGAAAGTATTTTGGCCTTGCCAGTCATGCTGAGGGGCTTCTTGGAGGCAGCATACCGAATTTCAGCATCGTACGACCAACGGTATTGGTTTTAGCGCAATGGGCTACTCCGCTGATCAGGACCTATTTTGACCCAGCCAATCTTGCAGAGGGCTGAGGGGGCTTGGGGGGGCTCTGAGGCTGTGTACCAAATTTCATCATCGTACGACCAACGGTATTGAGATCAGCGCCATGGCTCCTCAGCTGATCAGGAGGGAATTTGGTCTTGCCAATCTTGCTGAGTGGCTTCTTAGGCTGTATATCAAATTTCAGCATCCTACGACCAACGGTAAGGAAATCGGTGTCATCGGCCCCACTGCTGATCAGACTAGATTTTCAATTCCTCGTGATTAATTTTCAAAATCTCGTCATAGGGCTCCTCTGTGGCTGCATACCAATTTTCAGTATTGTATGACGAGTGGTATGGGAAATGGCGAAATGGGTCCCTCTGCTGACAATTCACCCACCCACACACGCACGCACACGTCATATTTATTACCTGATTATATTAATTTTATTATTATATAACAACATCACGAGCTCACAAGAAAACACAAATTGCCCGTCCACAGTGTAAACGCGAAAATGGAGCAACAATTATTGCCTGGAGTTGCTCCACTTTTTTCAAGCAATAAATTGCTGGCAATTAATTGCTTTTTCCCAAAGAAGAGAACAGGGAAAAATTGCCGAATTGCTCGGAGTTGCTGGCAATTTTAATTGCCGAGAATTGCTCAAGTTTCGGCAATTTAGTTGCCCGTCTAAATGGGGCTTTAGGGCCGGTTTATCAATTAATTTAAAGCTAGATTTAGAAAGGCCCCGGGGTTTACACTGGATAGAATGGCAACTAGTTCTGGACAAGTTCGGGACTGATTGCTAGAGCCGACCCCAAACCAATCTAAACCTCATCAAAAATTTTGAACCTGGCCCAACGCTACTACGAGTTGAAACTTGATTCAAATGCATTTGGATCATAGTCGAGTTTCATTCAAAGTATTCCAGAATATTTGAACAATGCACATGCATTCATGCAGTAACTACTAAAAATTATTTCATAGGCGGATACCTGTTCGCATCTTTTTTGGTTTTCCTGTACAGAATAAAAATTCATTTTTGAGTCAGAGAGAAAACTCGGTTAGGGATGAACAGACAAGCCAAATTTCGCCAAACGTAACAATTTTGAGCAAGCATAGAACAAAGTCGAACAATACACAATTTTATAAGTAGTACTAAAAGTGTAACTTAAAACAAGTTAGTTTTTTATCTACCAGTTCCCCCTCATGAACCCTGACGGTGTTGTTCACACCTAAGTATGTTTTGTTTTATTTTAAGTTATCGTTAAGTACTGCAGTTATTAATGTATATTGCCCCATGCTGTTGCCATCTGTGTTGATCGCACTATTGTTTTTTCTAGGCCCTGATGATGATTACTAGGGATCGGATCCGTATGTGTTCACATATTTTTTTCTAGGCAATGTACTGATGTTTTTCAAGTAGGCGTGTTCATATTGACATTTTCTGAACCGTTTAAGCCCACTTTCATTTCACATATTTTGACATATTCCACTATAAATCCATATTTTTCAAATATTTGGTCCACAAAAACACATATTTGCTAATTTTGGGTAGTTTTCCCGAGGTTCACAACTAGAATGAATTAAATTTAAAAAAAATGTAGAAAATTTTGCTAAATTTTTTTTTTTAATTGGACAACTCTTTTTATGCGTTTTGCTTCAGACGGCGTACGGCGTACGGGAAAAAATTATTGCAGATTTTTATCTAGACACTCTGAAACGTAAAGGAAAAATTTTCTGGGGGCGACGAAAAAAAAACCGACCGATTACATAGGTACATTATTTCTGGAAATAATTTAACAAAATCTTGATGTTCATTTGGGCTTAAACATTTTTTTGAAAATATTTCAACCTTTTTACATATTTTCCACATATTTTATGAAAATTAATACATATATATGTCACATATTTGGCATTTTTAAATACATAAAAATCCGATCCCTAATGATTACATAGCTAATCGAAAGCTCGGCAAAAGAGGCGTCTGGTTTGTTTGACCCTAATCCCGATCAGTCGACTACTACATCAATTTGCGGGTCGATACTTCCATCTTCAACAATTTTATGAGGTTCGACAAGCCAATGACAGGGTATCCAACACCATGACTTGAATTCAATGAATGAATTTCACCAGCAATCAAAACCTAGTAGTAGATAAAACACAATACTTCCACATTTTGAAAGGTAAATTTTTTAAGCATTTTTAAGCAAAGCAAGTTTATTTGGAGCTTCATTGGAAAGACAAATTTTGTCAATAACCCTGCCCTTTCTGAGACAGACATCCCAGTTCAAGAAATTTGAAAAAAGGTTAAGAATTAAGGGAGCTATGACCATTTTTGTAAATGACCACAGACCAACACACACACACTCACTTGTTCAGTAAAAGTGTATAAGTAAACGTTTTTTCTGAAGCCCAATCCGATTTCAGGACGATTACAATACTTCCGTTTACTTTGTAAATATGGTAAGTCAAAATACAACATACTTGCGACCACGTTTCGGCTTCTGGTTCAGGATCATTTCAACGGTCTTGTCCACAATGGGGAGCGGAGTCATTTTATCGTCGATCAGACATACAGAATCTGCAACGATTAATTACAGCAGTCATAAAGCGTACAGGTAGAGAGCGATAGCAGCAAATCGCTGAAAATAGAAGCCCGACAGTGTTAATACTGTTGATGGATTGTTTTCATCACAATGCATTTAGGTCGGAATGCATTGTCTTTATTAATTTTATTTGATGCATTTTTGTGCGCAAGGAAGGTTGCATATCTACAGTCGAGTCTCAACTCAGTCCATAATGAACTTTTCATTAGTTTATTAAACACGTAACCTCACGAAATCGCTTTTCTCTAGGCTTACCAATAAGAAAGCCCATCCCTGAATCGACGTCAGTCCTCAAGTAACCTTCGGACGGTACGAGACTTGAAAGCGCATCAATCACAGATTTAACTAACGCTTGTTTATCTTTGCCCCGCGCTGCTGAGAAATTCGTAGTTTCTTCATTGAGGAACGGACCTGAAATTAAATCGGCTCGTAAAAGGTTTACAACCTGCCAAAAGCGTGAAATTTTTCATTATGGCACATTCACTGCTCAAAGCAATAAATTCAACCTTTATAGCCTTGCGTGAATTTAGCTACTCCATTTATGTTGAGCAACTTCTTTTTCCACGAGAAATTCGCTGAATCTAAAAACAAATTGCAGTGTTCAGTTATTGAGGAATGAAAAAAAAGTTTAATCTGTTTAATGTCAGTGAAAGCAATGACAGTTCAACTTACTCGAGGTTAATGAAGAAATTTTCTCAACAAAGTTTAGGTCTAAAACTGATCGTAAATGGTCAGGAGCAGCTCGTTCGCAAACGGACAGGGACCAAACGATGTCCAGCCATGAGCCACAAGACGGTGCCTCATCCAGGGCCAATACGGGCGAAATCACCTGCACCATGAATTAAAACAATCAATCCTCATCCAATTATAAGCGATCAATACTCGTGAATTGAGAACATTTCAATTCAGCAGGAAGCTATTCTGAGGGTTAGGTCGTATCATGACCTATCAAGACTTTTGGGAGTTCTGGCATATTTGGAATGAAACTTCAATGTATCATAGTCAGCTGAAGTTGCTCTACTGAAATCCTTCGGAAACCACTAAATTCAGGAGTGACGCAAAATAAAAAGTTGGTAACGAGAAAAATTTATAGCAGGAGGCAATGTCAAATGAGGAGTTGATAGCCAGAGTGGACCATTCCACAAACTGGCCAAAAATGAGTTATACAGTGCAATGCTGCCGCCCTAAGATAAAACGTCCTAAGTCCCATTCAAATTGCAGGCGACTCAGGACGTTTTATCTTAGCACGGCAGTATGGGTCTGTGGTTGCTCTATCTATCGAATTATTATTAAAATTTGACTCGTTCTCGAATGTGCTAAGAGAGAGAGCGCAACTTTTCAAATGGTCCGTCTGCAAATTGGCCGCCGATTTTGATGGCCAGAGTGGACCTTGTGGCTTGTAGAAAAGTCCCTATGGTTCATGAGTCATCTGTTCACCCAAGAATGCTTGTATTTTTTTCTTCAAAACACCATAACAAGGCCCTTAATCAATCACATAAAATTAGTCGAAATTTTCAAATGCGATTTTCTCAGTTCGACACATGTGTGGAATGGTCCACTCTGGCTATCGACGCCTCAAATATTTTGATACAATATGATGACATGATTCGATAAGATACTGTTCCAGTCCAGGCAGAAGGGCGTACAAGGAAAATGCAGGTTTTGGGAAATCGCGTTTTTGTGTAGCGAGATGAAAAATTTTCAAGCGTAGTTTTTGTTACTACTTTCCTAGTTTTCAAAAAAAAATCAAAATGACACAAACCTGTGGCTTCTGGGTTAGGCGGAACCTCAAAAACGGCCACATTCGCTCTTCTGGAAGTAAGAGATCTACATTCGCCCCATACTCTCTCCACTTTCTCCCCAAATAACTCCTTTCTGGTTGGTCAGATCGTCCCACTCTCTTCCAATTCGAATTCCCCGCAAAAAACCTTCAGAATTCAAACATAACCCGAAAATCGATTTTTCCACATTCGCCCTTCTGCATGGAGTGGATATTGTCGCCACCACGCCATAACCGCGAAACTGCTCAGTAATAATGAGCAGTTTCGCGGTTATGGCGTGGTGCCGACGATATGATGCACTCAGTTTTTTGCTCCTAAGAGGATAAAAGTTTGGTCATTATACGACTTAACCCTCTACGAATTTAGTAGAATCTGTGCGGTTCGACCTCGAAAAATTTGTCGCACGTCGGAGATTGGTAGTTCACGCTGGCTAGAGTGTGGAGCAGTGACATTAGGTCTTGCGAACGGGTAAGCTCTTTGTTTTTGACCGTCCACGCTATCAGTTCGTCCAACAAGTCTGAAAAACAGTCAAATCAACCATTTCTAAATATTCGCTTGACATATTTATTTATTTAATAATCTGACACACTTGACATATTTATTTATTTATAATTTATCATAAAATTTCAACTTTGAGAATTCTCAAGGAAGTTTTCTTAATCTGCACTCACTTTCATCCTTATACTTCAAAAGTCCCAGACTCGTCGATATCGACCCGATAACAGACGTTTTTTGACAACGAGCGACACTTTCAATGACGTCACAGCACACTTTCCCGAGCAGCACCTGGAAAACCGTACGGAACACATCATTGAAATCCTTTGTAGTTGTTGATTCTGATCCGTTTGGAAAGGTTTGCGGGTGAAAAGTTTGGATAAGCCTCTTCTAATAGAGGTGATTGAATCATTAGTGGTTATTGGGCATAGTCGAGTGGTACGGGACAAACCCCATGCCAGAGCGGGCCACCTGTGGCACGAAAATCATTAGATCAGGCTGGTGCCTATAGCCTCCCTTCCAGATTGTAGAGATATCATTTCCCCATAATTTTTCAGGAATGGGAAGGTGACTGGTATTACTGAGACAAACATTACAGTCCAAGAAATTTGAAAAAGGTTGAGAATTGCGGGACCCATGGCCATTTTTGTAAATGTTCACAGACGGACACACAGACATTTGTTCAGGAAGTGATTCTGAGTAAAAGTGTACTAGTAAAAGTTTTTTCTGGAGCTCCAATCCTATTTTCACTTTTGGGACGATTACGATACTTCCATTTACTTTGTAAATATGAAAAGAAAAAACCGTTTAAGCCGTTGTGGATTGAGCCAGATTATTGAATCGTTTCCAATGCTTCTATGATACAAAATCGGCTTACTTCGTCAGGGAAGTTCAGGCAGGCAAGAGCATAAAGCACATCGGCCCCTTGCTTGATATCCAGGACTGTGGACGATCGGCTAATGTTGAACGACAGGGCTTGCAGCAAAGGAATAGATCGCCGTTTCTTGATAGCGAGTGAGAGCATCACCTGCAAATTCATACATTTACAACTGTCAATCATTAGTTTTTTCCTTGGACGTAATTTATTGTCAATGCAGACCACTCAAAATTCCAGGCATTCAAGAAATTTTTTCGGGCAGCTCGCCATTTTTTTTTTGTTTAAAAAATAAAGGTTGTATCTCTCTCTAGTATTGATTACAATGAAGATAATCGTTGGCATTACTTTGATCATCTGAGGCAGAGTGATAGTCGATATCAGCTTGGCTGCTTCATCGTCTCCAGTCACGTTCAGTACAAGGGACAAGTCACCAGTTTTATTTACATTGGCCAGAGTGGGGCTGCTGCGCTTCGGTGTCCGGCCCAACATTTGGCAAAGTGATACAAATCGAGGGTCCGACTCGTACTTCGACACGTCGGCCTGACCGCTGACCGACCATTCAGCCAGAGTAGTTACTATCTGGAAAATTAAAGAATTTTTTTGCTATGAAAACGAGCAGTTTTGGCTTTTGTTGCAATAGTTGAGGAAAATTCTGTCCAGGCCAATGGTAAGTCGTTGAAGACTGTCTCCGCTGGATCAATAGCAAAACGTAAACCGCCGTTCCAGGCGTTGGCATTTCGCTCGATAATCGAAGTTGTCCCGGGAGTGCCCTGCCGCCCTCTAGGAGAGGGGCGGACCTATTCAGGATACGTCGCCCTAGTCTCACAGCACTTATGTACTTTGAGACAAGGCTGCTCATTGCTTCACCCCCTTGAGTGGAGAGGGATGGGATCCAACACGTTGAGCCTATTTGGTTAGAATAGCTGCAGAGTTCGTTGGACGAACCTGCTGGGCTTAGTCAAGAATTGTCAGCTCGTGACGAGGTTTTTTTGCCTCGAAAGTGGAGCTAGGCCATGAAAATTCAACCGATGACCTGTCTGTGCCCTCTCAAACACAGAAAGTCTCACGCCTTGGCCACCTCGGCTCCTTTTGAGTCGCTGGTTAAATAGTAAAGCGCCAAAAATCACTCGAGTACTGTCGAACTTAGTGTTGAGCCACATTTCACTTCCTGACTGGACGAGCCTCAGGGATTGGACGAAAAATTATTATCAATCGTGGAATGTGGGTTATTGTGATTGTAGCAAACGTAAGCACAAATAAGCGTTCAGATGCTAGAGGGTAAGTGACTCTCAATAGTTAATGGGAGAAGTAGTTCATGATAAGATTGCGTTTCGCCGTTGGGTTCATCCAACGACCTTTAGGCTGGCTCACCAAAGGTTTGATTTTGGATATCTGGCTGTAGCAATAGCAGATGAAAGGACCGATAATGGAAATCCAACCAACACATTATATATTGTAAAGTTTTTATGCATACTATAAGACATAAATAGGTAGGCATCTTAGTGCTCACCCTCAATATTTGCTTCTTGTTCAGAGTCGATGATTCAGACATGGAGAGCAGAGTTTCCGGATCTTTTGCAGTCATGATTTGATCGTCCAATGACGTTCTCGGAGCCTGCTGAGTCTGTTTCAAAGATGCAAAAGCCGCCGATACCAATTTCGAACGAACTTCGGCGCTAACTGGGGCCTGGTTGATCCCATCGTTCTTGTCGGCCCTGTCGAGCGAACTGCCCGCAGATCCTTCGGGTGCCGATGCCGCCGCGGCTTTTTGACCTTCTTCGATCTTATCGGAATGAAGCGCTGCCGTCGGTCCAGAGGATGAGGGCCGCTGGAGCTGCTGCAAGATCCGAGCGGCCAACCTCCTGCTCGCCGTCCGCAACATCGCACGATTGAAAGAGTAAAACTAGAATTTAAACTTGCGTTTTGGTCATCAGTTGGACTGGGGTACGAAACTTCAACTTCAAACTCAGGTACAAAACAACATAAAGAGCGAGATTATGCATGTATCAACACCTCCTAATAGGACAATTCTGAATGACGGAAAAAATTACGACAGTAGGCTACTTCTCCATCAGCTCTGCGGCCTAGAAGCAAAGCTGCAAAGGTTGTGATAAGGATTGTGATGATAAGTTTGTTAAGATACGATGAACTTGGATGATGGAGCATGGTTTCAGCGTCTTCCATATTTTGAACATTATTCATTGGTTATGTGAGTGCGGATTATTTACAATACTCCAATTTGTGAGAAGAAAATTGAAATATTTATTATTTTATAAAAATAAAACCTAGTACTTACAAAAAAATTTTATATACAAAACCGTGCCTATTTGCCTGAATTGTAACAAAACGTCATGCTCATCATGGCGCCAGAAATCAAAATCTCAATTAGACGACTCACGAAAAACCTCGTTCATAATAATTGCATACCTACCCCTTGGGTTCTATTCTGATAAAATTTACTTGCCACTTACCTACTTAGGTACTTCCGTTTTTCATATAATTTTTCCATACTTGTCCGAAAGCACCTAGAGAATTTTTTTTTAGTAAGGACGTCATCATGGAAGAACAGGTTCTTCTTCCATGGGACGTCATTTTAATAATAACAACAACAACAACAAAAACGTTTACTCGGTTCATCGTGCTCGCTGGCGCGTCTCGTGTTGTCTTCGAAGTTCGTACAAACGCGTACAAGTTTGTTTAGTTTGCTGTCTCTACTTGTGTGTAGTCGTAGTTTACTTTGTCCCGTTGTGTTTACGACGAACATTTCGTATTCAGCTCGGTGTAACCCGGTTTGATTGTAGAAGAATAAGTATGTGTTTTAACTAGTTCGTTCACTTTATTTCATAAACAATGCCTGGCGGTTCAGACGACGAGATGATAATAAATTCCGACAAATCTGCTAGTATTGACAGCTACCGGAAGCTCGTGCGGACACATCTAGACCTCGTTAGTATTATTTGAAAATTGATGCCTACGTACTTACTTTGTTGACAATGACACTTTTTTCATGCTTATCAAGTATGTCACGCAAAATCGTGATGCGTTCCACATATTTTGCCTAACTCGTAAACTTCCGTGAAAAGTCAGTTTCACTAGTTACCTACTTCCATTCCCTCAAGTTTGAGTTTCTATTTCCATACTCATGCTCCTGGAACAAACCCAGAGTCTGTTGTGCATGAACCTGGGTACCCCCATGGAAGAAGAAATGAATGGAAGAAATGGGAGAATGGGAGAAGAAATGTTTGGGTACCCCCAAACATGAAGCGATATGTCTTGTGAACAGCGGATACCTTCATTTTATAGCACATGTACTCATCAGCCTTGTTCTGGGCGGACAAAGTGGTTACTCTCACCAACGGCGAGCCAGAAGATGTATTTTGGTTGGCGCAATGTATGTACCACATGAAACAGTACCACAGAGCTGCTCATCTCTTACAAAGTCGGGGACTCGAGAAGGTGAGGAGTTGATGTGTTATTAGGTATGCTGTAGGATTTTGTGTTGGATCGTAGATACCTAAATTAAATATTCAGATCACAATGGGAGTTTTGCCAAATGAGAAAAAAAAACTGGCTGAATCCCGTCTATTTTATTCATGAATCATGATTAATGCACGACATGGTATTGCAGATTACCTATTACTGACTTAAGCAGGGTTCACATGGCGTACGGTTGACCGGATCCGGTCGGCCTCTCATTGGTCGATGGGAGAGCGTGCCCCCTTCACCACCGCGACCACACCGCCCGACGAACAATGAGAGGCCGACCGTACCGACCGGATCCGGTCAACCGTACGCCATGTGAACAAAGCTTTACCGTGGCAATGATCAGCTTTTGTAGGATTCTATTTCGTCATTATCTTTCAGGCTCATCTCGTCTGTACTTACCTAGCAGCCAAATGCCTTCTGGAGGCCAAGCAATATACGGACGCTCTCAACCTGTTATCTGCTAGTGATTCAACCAGTTCATCGGTCACCATTGAACTGACGTTTGCTCAGCCGGAGGAATCTTCACATTTTTCAATAAAAGGCTTGCCCATCTCCAACGTAAGTCGCTGCTGTAGTTTACGCGGTGCTACAGCCCTTCCGTTCCAGTCCTGCCGTTTGAAAAAAAGTACTACTGCCAGAAACGTGGGAAATTGGGTTCTGCGTTCGCAGTGCGACTGTTCCTCTAGTTCCAAACTAGGCATTTCATCACTGCGAACAGCCAAACTTAACTGAGCATGCGCAGAACCGTTCAGAACTGTAAGAACTCGCACTGAGAACGAACCTAGTATTTCTAGGTGGAGAAGGAAGATGCACATGCTCGGGTATGAGAGGTTGGAAAGGAAAGGTCACGAGACCTTGGGCGCCACGGTTGCTTGTTTACCTATAAGTCTCATGATCTATCATTGTAACTTTGCCTACACATTGTAACTTTGACCCTTGTCACTTGCACATTTAAACCTCCCATAGATGCAGGTACGCATGCGTAAAAAAATTTTGCCAATTCTAGGTACACAGTGCAACCTTGTTCCTGAAGGGTTGTATTCTCGAAGCTCTCGACAACCGAAGTTTAGCGTCAGAATGCTACAAGCAGGCGCTCAAATATGACGTCTACTGTTATGATGCTTTTGAAGCATTAGTGCAACATCAAATGCTCACATCTGGGGAAGGTAATTTCTTGAGGTAGTTTTGTGTAAGGTCAAGCTTTCGAATTAATTAGCTAGTGAACTTGACTGTTAAGCAAAGGACAGAAACAATGATTCTTGAAATTTTATTGCTTTCCTATATTCCTCCCCAGAGCAGGATCTCTTATCGTCTCTGCCACTTTCGTCCCAATGTAAAACAAAAGAGGAAGAGTTACTGGTTAAAAGCGTATACGAAAGTCTGCTCAAAAAGTACCAAAGCGTTCCACCAAGATCAGCTGTGCAAGTAAGAGGCCAAAAATGCCACCGTACAGTTTATTGTTAGGAATAATTTTCCATGTTAAAAATTATTGTTCCTACTGGGTGACGATATTTTATCTCATGATTCCAGGAATCTGGACCATCCATCTGATGGTATCCAGCTTATCTGGTTCGGGATCTCATCAAGAGACTCATAATGTTATTGTTTCAGGTGGTTCAACGGTTACGAAACAATTCGGACCTAAGCGTTGCTCAAGCCGAGAGACACTACTACGCTTGTGCCTACTCCGAGTGCTTCTCCATCACGACCGCGTAAGTTGAATGATAAAAGTGGATAAAGCGATTCTAGTTGAATTAACTTTATTCTAACGGTTAAGTTTGCTTAGGGTTCTGGAGAGAGACCCGTATCACACGTCCTGCCTGCCCATTCATATTGCCTGCCTTGTCGAATTGAAAAAAGTCAATGGTGAGTGTTCGACGCCCAATATTTCGATGTTGTCTGTAAGATTATCATTTTTAAATCTCGAATCGCGTGAACCACCTCCTGACAGGCGCGGCACCATGCCTGTTGTCATTCTTGCTGGAAATTCGGCTATTCGTGAAAGTACATCCAAGTTGAGTCTTCTTTTATGTTAAAAATGAGAGGAGCTATTTCTCCTTCGAGTCTTGGATTGTGAATTGACATTTTCGCCATAAGATAGATCGGATAGCTCATGAGGAGCTTTGTTGGAACAGTTAACATAAAAATGTGTCGCTTCCACAATGTTTTGAGATTGTCTCTTTTGCCAAGCGAAGTTATCAGTGTGACCCTACCCCTGATAAGTTGGTGACAACATATGCGAGTTGATGTTTTCATCATTACTTCTATGTTTTGAGATAGGTACTTGAGACACAATACGTCCCCCCCAAAAAAGGTATATGAAATGAGTCGCAGCGCGCCTTTGTCGTTTAAAAGTGTAGACCAGTTAGAATTGAATAACTCCTTGCTATTTTTTTGATTTGCAGATCTATTTTCTCTAGCCCACGAGCTGGTTGATCTCTGGCCCCACCTGGCTGTTTCATGGTTCGCTGTTGGCTGCTATTATTATTTAAAAGGTAACCTTGCCAGTTGCTATAGGGAAATCGCTTGTTGCTAACCCTCAATATGAATTATTATAATATCGAATCTTTTTTGTAGGTAAAACGGATCCAGCAAGGCGTTATCTTGGAAAATCAACATCAATAAATCGCTTGTTCGGACCTGCCTGGCTGGCGTATGGCCATTCGTTCGCAATCGAAAACGAGCATGACCAAGCAATGGCCGCTTATTTTAAAGCTTCTCAACTAATGAAAGGGTAAATATGCTTGAAGTTTAGTGGAAGTTAAGAGAAAGCTGGTTTCTACTCCGTGGATGCTTAAAGAACAAATATTTTAACTCAACTAAGTGTTGTCTAGTTTCTAATGTATTTTGATCCCTTTGGAGGTTAGTATCAAAGAGTAGTAGTATCAAAGACGTCAAAAAATACGCTACAAATTTTTAAAAGCCCCTTCAAATCAAACTCTATTATATCGACGGTGTAGAATCAATACTGCCCAATTCGTTTGCCATGCAATCTATGGACGCGTGATTTGCCAAGTTGCCACCAATCCAAGTTTTGAGAAGTAGGCAACCCAGACGCCCCAAAAAGACACGATGCTTTGAATTTCTCTTACAGCTGTACGGTTGTCATCTGAAATGATTTTTGTCACAGTCAACCGATCCGACATCGTTTGGAAGCGACAAGCTCCCAAAATCATACTTTTGATCCTAATGTTTACATATCGAAACATAACGTACCAGAATTCACCCTATCGACTGTATTTCCTGCCTGAATCAAGACGACCTCTATCGAACTATTACAGATGTCATCTCCCACATCTTTACCTGGGACTTGAGAGTGGACTGACCAACAACAACAAATTAGCCGAGAAGTTCTTCTTGCAAGCGAGTGCTATTGCTCCGATGGATCCGTTTGTCATCCACGAGAAAGGTGTCGTCGCCTATCAGAACAACGAGTGAGAAAACATTGGGCTGTTTTTCTGCTATCATCACTCCCACATGCGCAAGCTAATATTTCTGCTGTATTTCCGTTCCAGTTACAAAGCCGCTTTGAAATATTTCGAAGACGCGCTGGTCAAAGTCAAAGAAATTAACGAACCACTGATAGCAGATAAATGGGAGCCACTTTTCAACAATTTGGGCCACACTTGCCGTAAACTTGGGATGTATGACAAAGCGTTGGAATATCACCGCGAAGTAAGTTGCCCGTTGTGAAACATTTAGAAGTATGGGAGCGATTGTGTTTCTTCCAAAAATTTCGCTCGATTTTGCCATCTAATCGTCCGTTTTCAGGCCCTTGTCCTCAGTCCGCTGAACGCTTCAACTTTGGCGAGCATCGGGTTCGTCTTTGCGCTTATCAGCAATTTCGAAGAAGCTGTGGAGTATTTTCACAAAGCCTTGGCGCTCAGACGGGATGATACGTTCAGCACGACTATGCTTACGAATGCGATGGAAGCCCTGGTCTCTGATGCTCCATCATTTAAAGGTATCCTTGCACATATTGTCCCGAGTTGATGATGGGTATTCTAACAGTCCATTTTCACAAAGGAAAAAGTTTCACTCTTAAACGCTAGTATTGCTGTCTAGCTGTTTCCTGCACAAATTTTTCTAGAGACCAAAAGAAGATTCTTTGGTAAATTCGAAAAAACCGTTTTGAATGGCCTTTTTGGCTTGAAAACTCAATGTTTTTGAACGTTCAAGGGGTGAAACATGTTCAGCAGACTTCGAGGAATCCAACGAGCCCCTAAAAATCTTGAATCAGTAAGGGAAACCTTAAAAAAAATCGCCAAAAGCTGGAACAAGGGAAAATCGTGATTGAATTTTTTTTCAGCTCCCGAACGGTCCGAAAAGATGTTGCTCGGAAAATTCGTAGAACCCTATCCTACAGTAAAAGAAGCAAGAACAACGGGAAGAATATTAGAAAAATTAGAACATGATTTCTTCATAGTCAAAATCTTAATTTTCACGACGCCAGACTCATGACTAAACGCCAGAAAATAATTTACTTCTTAAGGTGCCCATACACAATCCGATTGCTAGTCTTGGGGCCAAGACAATTCATTTTTTACTTCCATATTTACAGAGTAAATGGAAGTATTGGAATCGTCCTAAAATCGAGAATCGGAACGGAGCTTCAGAAAAAACTTTTTCTTATACACATTTACTCAGAATCACTTCCTGAACAAGTGTCTGTGTGTCCGTCAGTCCGTGTGTCCGTCTGTGGTCATTTACAACCAGTGGTGCGTAGATAACACACAATACTTCCATATTTTGGAACGTGAAATTGTGACACAATTTGATCATATTTTGACTGCTTTTAAGGGTGTTTAGGTCAAAAATATCAAAAAATTCACTATTCAAATTTCAAAATTCGCCCAAAATAAAAAATCGCCAGTTTTTCGGAACATAAAAAATATCCACATATTCTGCAAGGTAAAACCAAGATTTTAAGACCAAGAACGCTCAAATCGGTTCATTTTTGTGGCCGGAAAAAAATAAAATAGAAAACACAAAAAATGCAAATATATCGGAAGTACTGTGCGTAATCCAAATTTCGATTAAACAGGGTGTTAGGTCTTGCCGAGACAAACATTTCAGTTCAAGAAATTTGAAAAAAGGTTGAGAAATGAGGGAGTTATGGCCATTTTTGTAAATGACCACAGACGGACACACAGACACTTGTTCAGGAAGTGATTCTGAGTAAAAGTGTACTAGTAAAAGTTTTTTCTGGAGCTCCAATCCTATTTTCACTTTTGGGACGATTACGATACTTCCATTTACTTTGTAAATATGAAAAGAAAAAACCGTTTAAGCTTAAGTTTTTAAAATTTGAAGCACATGCGAGGCCACATCGTCTGAAACGGTAAACGATGCCAAAAAGCTGAAGGTACAGCTCGTTACCGACACAATGACGATACAGGTTGTTATCTAATACGTGAATGGCAAACATCCTATTGGGATTGCGATCGAACTTCAAATTTTATTGAATCCGTTGCTGTGGGACATATTATGTGGATATTTTTTGTATTCCAATAATGCATTGTATTTTTATTTTGGGCGAATTTTAAAATTTTAATAGTGAATTTTTCGATATTTTTGGTCTAAACACCCTTAAAAGCAGTCAAAATATGATCAAATTGTGTCAATTTTATGTTTCAAAATACGGAAGTATTGTGTGTTATCTACGCACCACTGGTTTTTCATTGTCTAAGTGGTCGATTTGACTACAGTGAACAATCCAATAGTGCCCACTCCAACAGCCGGCAATCGGATAGTGAGTGGGCACCTTTAGGTACTAGTATAACTACCTACCTACCTATACCCCCATCAACTAAACTATCTAAAAGTCGACAAAATTGGCGATCCTACTTGTCAATTTAGAACCGGTCCGATCCTTGATCGATTTTGGATATTGAAAAATGTTTCTTCTGCGTCAGGAGCTGAACTCGACGCGGAATGTCCTTCTCTGCCATTGCGCCGCCGCTCCGAAACGCCTAACCAAAATCAGACTTTGGATAATTCTGGAATGAGTTCTATCCTGATGGAGAGAGCGGCTTCGCCAGCGGCCAATTTCGGAGACATGGACATGACGGATAGTTTCCAAGACGAGAATAACACGTAGTACCTATTGATTCTTTAGACTCGAACAATTTGGTTGACTCACAACGCGGTCAGAATTTGTTAATGTTTGCCGATTCGCCGCTTGCTGCTGATGTGAGTTGAGGTAGGACGATTTTTTAGAGTCGGATCTGTCGCTTCTATTCGCCTCGACTTCCGCGAACATAATTATACAAATTGAAATTATTCTAACACTCATTTTACTTCATTACCTGGTTCCTATTCGCTGAAGACTGTGATGCTGACATCTGGTTTCCACTGGGAATTTTAAGGTTTTTTGAATGTGGAATACCGACCAACGTATTCTTTCACTTCCATATTTACGAAGTGAATGGAAGTACTGCTATCGCTTAAAAATCAAAATCGGATCGGAGCTTTAGAAAAAACGTTCACTTTGACTCAGAATCACTTCCTGAACGAGTGCTGTGCGCCCGTCTGTGGTCATTTACAAAAATGTTCATAGCTCCCCCGATTCTGCTCTCTTTTAAATTTCTTGAACTAGGATGTTTGTCTCAGTAAGACCTGTCACCCTGTTTAATCGAAATTCGAATTACCCACAGTAATTTCGATGTATTAGCAATATGAGTGTTTTCTTTTTTATTGCTTCCATATTGACAGAGTAAATGGAAGTATTGGAATCGTCCTAAAACCAAGAATCGAAACGGAGCTTCAGAAAAAACTTTTTCTTATACACATTTAGGTACTCAAAATTACTTCCCGAACAAGTGTCCGTCTGTGGTCATTTACAAAAATTGCCATAGCTCCCTCAATTCTCAACCTTTTTTCAAATTTCTTGAACTGAAATATTTGTCTCGGCAAGACCTAACACCCAGTTAATTGGAATTTAACTCACAGTATTTCCGATATATTTGCATTTGTAGTGATTGTAGTGAAATGAACTGATTTTAGTGTACTTGATTTTAATATCTTTCTTTTACTGTGCAGAATAAGTGGATATTTTTCGTACTCCGATAATTTGGCGTGTTTTCATTTTGGGAAAATTTTAAAACTTGACTAGTGAGTTTTTAAATATTTTTGACCTAAAAACCTTTAAAAGCAGTCAAAATATGATCAAAATCTGTCACACTTTTACGTTTCAAAGTATGGAAGTATTGTGTGTTATCTACGCACCACTGGTTTTTTATTCAAACCCGTGCAGTGAAAAACGGGAGGAATGAAACAAGCAGTTTAACACATTGCTATAATTATCTTATACGGTGGTTAAACCCTGGTTCATCATAAAAATTCGTAGAAAACTACCAAATGGCTGATTGGCACTTTTCTGTGGAAATATATGATACATAAATTATGGTGATCCACAAGTTAATGTCTACTTGACTACAACACTATCACGAAACACGGATATTGATTTCACATTTTTATGTTACACGACTGATAAAATTTCATAATAATTTGTCTACATAAGTAATATTATCATAACAGCTACTCGCCTCAAGAATCAACAATTTGAGGCATCAACGATGTTTTCAAATATGGGTAAATAATAGTAGGTTGGTCGTTTATAAGGGGAATATTTTCTAAATTCACAATGCCTAGTGTGTCGATCTATTGTTAAAAATTCTCACCAATAAGTAAGTGATATTTTAATTATGTTACACGACGAAACACTTGAGTTTCTCAGGACATTAACTACATTGAATGTCAGATTGCAATAAACGTTTTAGGAATTAACCGTCTAATTCATGTCAAACGTTTTACAAATACCTACCTAGTTAAATTTTTTTCCACTAAGTTTATTGCACACAAAATAAGCGTCTAATGACACGTTTTACTTTCCTCCTACGTGATATCTTAAAATACAATCTTGACTTTAATGGTGTTCTTATATAAAATATATAACCGCCAATCAAGTTCAATAAATAACTAGGTACTACTTTATAATATTGTCTCAATCAAAATGCACCAAGTTTGACAGAGGGGAGTAACCGAAGACATTTTGAGCAACGCGACGAATAGCACGCATTTTGTACAAAACAATATCCTCGTTCCTGAGAGAATTGATAGAAACAATAAAATATCAATACTCTTATCAATTCGTTCTGCAATTTGTGTTCCATTTAACGAAATTAAGTTTTTAACGAATCGAGTTTGCTGTATTTACAGTTCAACTTTTGATTAATGTGGTGCTTTTTTTAATCATTATACCTACTCAACTTTAAATACAAAATGTTTTTTTTCTGTTACAAGTAAGTAACAGGAAAGCTGAACATCACAAGATCATGCTTATAGAGTTCGGTTGCCATAGGAACAACCGAGGATGATTATAGCGGGTAGTAAAGCACAATACCAAAAACTGTCAGACTAATAAATTATCCGAAAACACTATTTCAAATTTCTAAATTTTACTGTCGTTATTACCTATAGAATGATGAAATCAACATCGTGCCAACAGCTTTATACAATAATAGTAAAAATCTTTGCAGAGTAACTAGTCTACTTTACATCAACAGTGGGGTTTTCCGAATTCACAATGAAGTATTAGGTTAGGTAGGTAGGTTGGTACTCACTTGAAATGTGGTAGGGAAGATAGTTATATTATTTCTCAATAGGCATGTGGGTACCGAAATGCCAACGGTGGTATCCATCAAAATGATCAACCAATCGAATTGAACGAGAATTAACAAAAACTAGCAATCGCAATAATCGCATTCAAAATTATTTTGAAGCGTTCTGAGAAGCATTGCCTCAAATATCTGATCATTCACTACTCTTGCCTACTGGGCTTTCTTCAGGAACAATGGAATTCCAGCTCATTTGCTGACCAGCCACCCCTCATGGTTAGCCTTAAAACCGTACACATAACTGTAATGTTTTTTATTAAATGAGATTTCTGAAAAAATCGGTTTCTAGATTAAGCGTCCTCTCAAACTTTCAGATTAAGTGTTCAGGGGGTGATCCTGACAAGGTTAAGCTTGAAATACACCAATCATCTTCCACTCCAGAATGATGTATAATACACAAGATATTATCTCAGGTGTACAGAGTGGCGCAGATAACCTGACCAGATTTGTCAAGGATGAGGTTCGCCCTCATCTCTCGACGTATTCAAGAGGGTTGGAAGTTACGTTCGGTGGTATTTGCCTGAGAGGAGTGCTCCATACATATGGTTGAGAACAGCAAACAACTTGATGAAATTCCATGCACCTGAAGGAGAATTGATTATGTGAGGCTTTGGATGGGTGCGGATAGCCAAATTAACGACTAGGGGGCGGTGATACTGATAGTTCGTGTGGGAGAAACCTATCGAAAGCAAACCATTTGGGCTTGAGAAATATTGAGGAAGGCCTAAGTCGCACATCAAGCCCAAATCCTGCGCTTCCAACTTTTGGGGAGTGCCCGACCGTCGACAGTGTAGGTACAGATGCTTGACGCTCTCCAAATTAATTATTTTTGAAAAAATCCTCTACAAATCCTTTACAAATGTGACCAAGTTGTCTGCTCCACCCTGTATGTATACTGTAGTGTAGTATTATAGCTGTGATTGCTTCGAAATTCGATTCAGGGTCACTATTTCCGTTACAGACCGTCCTTGAAGAAATTTTTAAGTTCCTCGACCGAGCGGCTGAAAGTACCAAATTATACCAACTATTTGAATATAGTTCTCCTGCCCTCAAGCTTTGAAAAACGGAATCATACGGCTACCAAACCGGGCAATAATCAGCTGACCGGGAGATTTCCATTATAATTTTAGAGTTAGAATAGTTGAGTCTTTATAGTTGGGTATCTCCCTTGAAGTGTGTAGTAGTGAAGCGAAAAATGCAGTAATAACAAAGTAGTAAAATGGTAATAGCAATAAGCCATTGAACTGAATTTTTTCTGAACTGAGCTCAGAGCACAACTTCCGATTTGTTAATGGCAGTCGGGCCATCATCGACAATAAGGTCTCAGCTGAAGAGCCAACTGACGGAATGTTGACCATAAATGTTTGGAAATCTAAAATGTGTTTGGGGTAGGTAGGATGGAAACATAGTAGGTACATGACATTGGTACAAACTGAAAGAACCCGACCTTAGACCCAGCCAAAATGGAAAAATGCCAAAATCAGGAGAAATTTCGGACTTTTTTTAGTTTGCCTGCCTTAAATGTAAAAACTATGCTACCCACAAAAAAGTTTGACTACATAGAAAAGAGAAAGCTGATAAAATGTTCTTAAAAAAAAAAGCGTATTCTGAAAACAAGGATAGAGGCCAATTTTGGTTAGAAAAGTGACAAACAGGCAAGTTCTGGAAATTGATAAGCATTTCGTCGACCTTTAAGTGAAGGGTAAGGGGAAAGAACAGGAAATGTCCATTTTTCCTAAAAACAAGCTTAATAGCGCATTTTGTAGGAATTCAAAGGTACTAACCGTATAGTGAAACTCCAAGGGGAAAAAAGTATAAATGTCGCACTGAGAAGCAACGAAAGATTCGGTGTAAGGGGAAAAAACATAGAATTTAAAATACAAAACCTGCTTTTTCTCTAAAAGTACTTTTTGTGACATTCCTCGTTCCTTCCCCTTACCCTTCAAGTGATACGTCGTAAGTGCTTATATTTTTCCCTCCAACTTACGAGGTATCACTTCTAGGCTGACGATTTTTAGAGTTCTGAAACTACTGAATAAAAAGGGTCTGGAAAATACAAAATAATCCAAAAACAACTCCCTATTGACTGGCACTAGACTAATGAACTTCTAAGTTGGTGGAAAATTTACCATTCCATCAACTGTAAACCTCGGGGCTTTGGAGAAGAAGAGTCCAGCAATTCCCTAAAAGAGTTAGGTTTCCTTAGCATCGTCCGGATGGAACATCGTCAGGTAACTAAATCTACACTACTAAATCTGTCTATCTAAGTTCATAGAGTGAACCGTTCAAGTTGGATAGATGTCCACCTAGGCAAGTTTTTCAAAAAGTGCCTAACCTGCTAATTTGGAGATTGTGGCTGGGGTAAGTTTGTTGAACTCCGTTCGGTGGATCGAAAAACGCTTCAGTTCTGAAGTTGCTAGTTCCATTGTAAACTCCTTACTCGCTATCGATGGCCACAGCGGTCAACTTCAGCTCGCCTTAATAAATACTACTTGGAAACTCGAATTTAATCCTTATCTTAGAACTTACTGTTAATATCGAAGGTGAAGAATTGAAACCGCGTTTCTCCATTTTGTTAAGACCGCCACTGTTCCTATGACACCCTATGTAACCACATTGAATTTCCATGACATCTCTAATGTGCACGTGCAGGTACGAAATTGGAGATACGGGGTTTCAATTCTTCACCGTCGATATGCAGCTTTGCTTCCAGCTGGAGATGTCCGCAGAGGAATCAAAATCGCCAGTAGAGAGAGGCGTGTAAAAATACAGGAAACTACAGAACTGGAGCCAGTTTTTCATTTATGCAAGTAACCAGGCCTATTCAAAGCGCTTACTGCCCCCAAGAAATCAACCCCGAAAAATTTTATGAATAGTCCCTTTCTCGTTGGCTGTTCGAGACAGGAACTAACTTTTCACAAGGCGCGGGGAAACAACCCAGCATCAAACGTTTTCTCAAAAGTTGTTGTCCCCGAACCATTGCACCGTAAAAACGTAATTCTGCTTTTAGAAGACCAACAAAACCCTTAACATCTGCAAGGTCCCAGATAATTACAAACGGAAGAACGCCCGATGAAAGAAAATCGGTTGTAGCTGTATATTCACACGGCTTCAGTGGCTTGTGGTGACGTGAGACGAATTTGCGTTGGATCCGATTGGATTCCGTTCATCGACATGGACCGGGCCAGGACTGTCTGATGATCCCTCCACGGAGTCGTGAGCGTTTTCAATCTCTGCAACAAGTGTGACGTTACAACGGGCACACAAATCAGTTTGAAAACGACTGAAGTTTTGGGAGAGGGGAATTGAACTTTTATCCTTATTTAAATAACTACCGTATTACAGGAAACCCAGTAGAAATACCCGATTGCTGGAAATATCTGCGACATCCGACGAGTTCTGATAATTAACACCTTTCACATGACTCTTTACATGATGGACAACCGTTGGCATTTACAAAAAAGTTCTTTTTTTAGTGCCAGATGTTAGACTTCCATCTCGTCTGATCACGTACATGAGAACTGGGCATGCGCTGCCTGCTGGGTTCAGCAGGAAGGAGATCGATATTGAATTGTAGTCATGACTCATGATCCACTGAATACATACCTGAAGGAAAGTACCGGATGTGGTGAGGAATTGTATTACAGCAACGGCTGGGATCATGAGGATGCTCGAACCGGCAATCGCCCAGCCGAGGGCGTTGGCCCATTGAGGGTAAACGTAGTCTTCGTATGTCAAAGGCTCGTAGCCTAGCAGGCCGTACACTATGATAAACTGGAACGAGATTTCATCAATGAATTCGAACTCGCGCTAGTGGATATTACAATAACCATAATTAAATATGGCGCTCAATAACAAACCAGAAGAAAAAGAGGAGCCAAGTATCTCCAACAAACACGCCAGTAGATTCCCGGGCCGAAACCGATCATGTCTTTGATGTCATCACAGAAACGATCGATACCTGAACGGAGCATTACAATGCATTCAGATCGAATGATAAAAAATGGATTATTGCAGATACAGTGCATTAACTACAGTTAAGATGCTCACGCATTGAACTCAAAATCAGAAAATGTAGTAGGGAAGGTATTTACCATATATCCAAGCTACTGCAATGGCTTCAAAGAGCACTGCAACTAGCATCGAATAACCGGCTGCATATCTGTCCAGGAGGTGGAAGAAATAAAAACCGCCCTGTAATGAGATGAAGCTTTCAATGTTAGAGCTGAATTGTAGCATAACGTGTCGACTCGCATTTTAACGCCCTCCACCTTCAGCATACCTGAGCGCAAGATGTCAGCCCAACAAAAAAATATAGAGTAAATAGACAGAGTACGAAGATCTCTCGGTTCCTCCCAATTACAGGAAATTCGTCACTAAGGGCTGTAATTATGGCTTCCGAACCGCCGAACTGCAATAAAACGTTGAAAATGTTAACTATTATCTTCAGCAGGAATACTATGCAAGGAGGAACAAAGGATTCAAAATGGGGGAAACATGTCAATATCGTGTATCAGGGAGGGAGGGGCGTCTACTGCGTTAAAAAAATGAAGGTACTCGATTTTTAAAAAATATGTACCTTCATCACTTGAAAAAATGTGCCTCAGCCCCATCTAAATTCCAGGGTTTACCAGGCTAATTCCAGAATCGAAGATTAACTCGTCTTCGAAGGTACCTAGGTCGTTGTAAAGCGAATAGTCAGAATTTCCATCAACATTACCGAGAAGTAGGTGGGGGTGTACTTACTGAACTGTCAAGCCCTAACGTGAGGAGCATCATGAAGAAAATCAAGGCCCAGAAAATGGAGCCAGGCATCGTGGCAATGGCGGCGGGATAGACGATAAACACGAGACCTGGACCTTCAGTGGCGACGTCCGCGATATTTTGCCCAGTCACGTGGGCCATGTATCCGAGGACGGAAAATATGACGAAACCGGCTATAAAACTCGTACAGCTGTTGATCAGGGATGTCAAAATGGCATCTCTGCAATAAGAAAAGGCGAATAACTGAACATTGAGTGTGTTGAGATTTGGGATGAGTTTGAGAGTCGAGATCGTAAGTTAAGTTAAGCCCGTATCACGCGTCAGACCGTTCTCCTCCCCATCCCACAGACCGTCTGGACAGACAGATTCTTTGGTAATTTTCACATGCTAATTCATTGATAATTTTTCCTAGAAATAAGGTTCCTTAAATGAATAATAACAAACATTGATGCAGGTGCGCCAAAGAGAACATATCCATAGGATCAGCCAATCGGATAATTGGGTCTGTGTGTCTGTCCGTGGGATGGGGAGAATATCAACGGCGAAGTGGTGAATCCTCGTATCTCCATTTCGTTAAGACCGCCACTGTTCCTATGACTCCCTATGTAACCACAGTGAATTTCCATGACATCTCTAATGTGCACGTGCAGGTACGAAATTGGAGATACGAGGTCTCACCACTTCGCCGTCGATAATATTATGAGAGTTGGGTCTGCTAATTGAGTTTGTGAGTTGAGTTTGTAAGTTGACTTAGTAAGTTGAGTTCGAGAATTGAGTTTATGAGTTTGAGTTTTGGGATTGAGTTTTAGAGTAGAGTTGTGGGTTGAGTTTGTGAGTTGACCTTATGAGTTGAGTTTGTGAGTTTTGCTTGGGGGTTGAGTGTGGGAGATGAATTTATGGATTTGATTTGAGAGTTGACCTTGAGGGATGAGTTTGAAAGCAGAGGTTGAATGGTGATTTTGTGAGTCGTTTTTGAAAATTGAGTTCGAGAGTTGAGTTTGTCAACCAGACCGCACTGGTCATCCCAGGCCCCAAACACCCCTAACCCCCCAAAAAAATCACCCCTTCACCATACCTGTTTTCTCAATCAATAGTGTCATCCTCTCCACCATCGTCATAATCATCTATATAGTCGAGTTCCAATATAATTAGACACAACAAAATTCATTAGACATAATATTAATTTCAACTAGGCTCTCGACACTGTGATGGCAATGATTTCTTTGCTTGGTAATCGGTTGATCAAATTCATACACCTGTCGGAATGCCATCAGACGCTTAGGTTTCGTTCAACCCGCCCAAACCCTCGACTTTGGCCCGCCGGTTGTATACGCTACTGAAAATGTCTATCCTATGTTCGCAATGTGTGGAATGCAGTCTGTGCTCTTGTACCAGGTTAAGATTCGATAATTCCGGATGACGGTTGTATCGAGAGGGCATCGCAAAACTTCCGGGGTAACGCGGCATAAATGTATGAACATAGCGTATAGTCATCTTACTGGTATACGTTGTTGTGGTACTCGTTGTACGATGCGTAAGCTAACAGCACGCCGAAGCCAGGGCCCAGGGAGAAGAAAACTTGTGTTGCAGCATCTACCCATACCTGTAAAAATAGTATTACTTCAAGTCGTCATTTTTGA
Organism: Nesidiocoris tenuis; assembly: GCA_036186465.1. NCBI lineage: Eukaryota > Metazoa > Arthropoda > Insecta > Hemiptera > Miridae > Nesidiocoris > Nesidiocoris tenuis. The sequence goes on along the minus strand of AP028914.1, from coordinate 15,583,159 downwards.
AATTAGGTTGGTACCGTTTCGGTGGTACGCTAAAACGCAAGACCGGGCGGATATGCGGTTATTAGCCTCTACTTGAGCGTATTCCACTTCGGGTACCTGCCCTGGTTCTATATGAATTTCGCCCCACAATGGTAAGAGAGTGGAAGGTATCAACTTTTTTCGTGCAATCTCCAAAAGAATACTGGCATACACGTAGGATTCTTACCTCTGCTTTGGTGATTAACGAAAAATTCGGACTCAGGTAGTATTTAATCCCTTGGGCCGAGCCTGGGAGTGTAATGCCGCGGACGAGGAGGATCAACAGTACGGCGTATGGAAAAAGAGCGGTGAACCAGACGACCTGGAAAATGACGCTCGGTATGACATACGGAAATCCCGTCACAAAATACGAAACCAGCCCCAGAAATTCGAAATAAGGTTGAGAATTGAGGGAGATAGTAATGAACACATTTGTAAATGCTCAAAGACAGACCATATGGCCAATTAATCCGCAATTAATCGGAATAAAATGTAGAAAGACTCTCATTACATGACGATTTGTTGAAATAGGTTCTCATATTTTCTAGGTAAAGTTTTGAAATTTGAATTTTCCATTCTTGGTGGTAAGACTGTGGCGACCCCCTAGGCCTGCTTGACCATTGACAGTTCGTATCTTCTCTGCTTTTCGATCTTAATATCGAAATGTCTGGTTTTCAAACATGGGGTACTTGAACATGAACGGTCCCGCATTACTCACATCTCGTCTAGACTAGTAACAGGTACAAGGAACAAAGAATTTTTTTTTGTCACTTTAGGACCATAAAAGGCTTTAAACCGGCTAATTTTGGGAGAATACTCTTTAACTTAATGTTATAGAGGAATGATGCTCTTGAGATGGCAAAGCTTGTCAAAAAATAGGGGTTGGAGGGTCGAACCCAAAACGCTATAGCCCTCATGATCATGACCCATGACTCCGATTTGTTGGCAGTTACCCTAATTTACTGTTAACTGAACAGTTTTCACTCGGAGTCTATCTCACAGAATTTCCTACATCCTCTCAAATAGTAAGAAGGTAGGCCCAGCTTGATATCAAACTCTGCTTGAAGGAGATAGTTACTCAAGATGTCAGTCGTTCAGGGACTCGTTTGACTCATCGAATGACGGAAAGAGGGTAGGGAAAATTGCCGAAAGGAAATGAAAACCAATGGCAATGCGAGTGCAGGAGGGACGGGCGTTAGCAAAAAAATCAATTACCTTGCCGGACGTGGAAATCCCTTTCCAGAGACTGAAGTAGCAGATGACGTACACGACGAACAGGCACAACGCCATGTCCCATTTGATCGAACCCAAATCGTGGAGTCCTTCGCTCCGGTGGAGTTCTAATATGGCTCGGCTGTAATTGGGCAATAAACATTTTCGCACCCAACAGGTATTTTTCGAAATCATGGTCAAGTACCTATACTTACTACGTGGCAAGTTAAAACCAGTGGTGCGTAGATAACACACAATACTTCCATATTTTGGAACGTAAAATTGTGACACAATTTGATCATATTTTGACTGCTTTTAAGGGTGTTTAGGTCAAAAATATCAAAAAATTCACTATTCAAATTTCAAAATTCGCCCAAAATAAAAAAACGACAGTTTTTCGAAACATAAAAAATATCCACATATTCTGCAAGGTAAAACAAAGATTTTAAGACCAAGAACGCTCAAATCGGTTCATTTTTGTGGCCGGAAAAAAATAAAATAGAAAACATTAAAAATGCAAATATATCGGAAGTACTGTGAGTAATTCAAATTCCGATTAAACAGGGTGTTAGGTCTTGCCGAGACAAACATTTCAGTTCAAGAAATTTGAAAAAAGGTTGAGAAATGAGGGAGTTATGGCCATTTTTGTAAATGACCACAGACGGGCACACGGACACACGGACAGACACTTGTTCGGGAAGTAATTCTGAGTAAATGTGTATAAGAAAAAGTTTTTTCTGAAGCTCCGTTCCGATTCTCGATTTTAGGACGATCACAATACTTCCATTTACTCCGTAAATATGGAAGTTAAAATCGATTTTTAATTGGAATTCAACAGAATTTTTTTCTCTTGATATCAATAATCAAGAAACACTCGAAAAATTTCCATCGAGTTCGGCTGATCTAACCTGAAGTATTCGAATGAGGCGGAGGAATATTCTACGGGTTGTTTTACTATTTCGTCCGATGAATTGTTGAATGTTTCGTTCAGCGATGACAAGCTGTTGTTAGCGGCCCATGAGCTGTCAAGCTGAAAATATTGATTCGTTACGATACGGGTATGAACGAATTTTCAAATCATGTTAACGAATTTTCTTTTGTTGAAACCCAAAGAAGATAAAATGGGAGTCACATAAGCTAAGAGCGGATCGAATCCGATGCAAACGTTGATCCAGCCTCATGGTTTTCAGCTTGATCAATTAAATTATAGGTTCCAGCTTGAAACAATTTTTAGTTAGTGATATGCTGATGAAAAAGAGAAAAAAAAACGGGAGAAAACCACCTACGACAACTTGAGTACTACACTCAACCTCTTTGGAGTTGGTTAAAAATCAGAGTAGATTGATAAATTGGCTCGAATTGAATCGGCACCTACGCAGATTCATGCAGGGAGAATCTGAACGGACAAAAAATTCTTCTGACCGCAGAATTCTCAAATGGATGATCTCTCGTCACAGCAGTATTAAGACTCGAGAGGATGATACGGAGACCAAAGATGAACCTGCCGACTCGCGGCAATTGCCCTGCAATAAGCAGGGATTTGAACCGAAAGTGGGCCACGATTGGTTGGTGTAAGCTACTTAGACCTTGGAACATTCTCATTTCTCTCAGACGGGCTAGCGAAAATAAATGAGAAAAATGTGCCAACAAGAGCAGTCAGTATATAGCTACCCACTTTACGGAGTCTCTTTCTGCATAGATATCAGATGGGTATTAGCAATGTGAAATAGATAGGTAATAATTATAAGAGCATTATGAGTAACGATTTAAAAACTAGGTAGATATACAAAAACAATAGCGAAGAATAAAAAAAGGGAAAAATACGATAGGATCAAAATTAATAGGTACTTGCCACTCACAGGTCGGCATTTGGGGGTGTTCCAGGGGTTGTCACACGTCGTCCACGGAAGGAAGTCCGTGAAGGAGGCGAAGAAGAATCTCAAGGCCCAGGCTATGATCACGTTATAGTAGAAATCGACGTAAAATGCGATCAGAACCACTGCGTACCCAATACCTTCAAAAGATAAAACAATTGTCCAATTGTGACATTGAATATGAGGCATTGCGGGGAGGTTGGAAATTTAGTAGTTATTACGATTTACCCCGCCAGGGTGATGTAAATGCCCGAATGCATCGGCTCATTCTTTGAAACAATGTGCCATAAGGGTGATTCTCAGAAAAAGCGTCAGTGTCAGTGATTTCCGAAAATCCACATACTTCAAACTACATTTTTGCGATATTCACTCGTTCCCCGAATGCAAACAAACAGTTTAAGCGGATTCTGAGAGGTCAAACTCTATTTTGGAGCCAGAAATGCAAAATTTCAATTTTCATACTGCCACGGGACTGACAATGCTCAGGGTTAGAGTAAAAATTCTTGGTTTAGATGCATGAATATATCTATTAATTGAAAGTATGAACTAATGAAAGAATACGAAAATGTATAGAAAATATAAATTTTAAGTTAACAGTCTTAGGGTGGGAAAGGTAGCAATTGCACAAAATAGCTCAACCGCAGCCAAAAAAGTTACAGCCACAGTTGACTGTATGAATTCTTTCAATTTTTTCCACGATTCCTGAAACCACAAAGAATTTGATCAACTCATCGCTAACTATGCTCATAAATAAGGTTGGTACGTCTTTTACCAATCTTTTACTTTTATGGTCAGTCCCACGGATCAATCATACTTCCACGGAACTGACAGCAATAGCCGCATGTTACTGACATTTTGCAATTCAAACTCCTCCACCACCGACTTGATGAATCATATGGTAATAACTGAAACACGCTTTTATAGGGGAAAAGCCCTAAAAGACCCCAGCCGGATTTGGTTTTACAATTCTCTACATTTCCTTGGCTGGTTGTCCTGAACGGAACATAGTAGACACGTCTTTGAATAAAGTAAGTAAAGTAAACCGCCTTTCCAGGCGTTGGCTTTTCACCCCATAACCGAAGTTGTCCCGGGCGTGCCCTGCCGCCCTCAAGGAGAGGGGCGGAACAATTCAGGACATGTCGCTCTAGTCTCACAGCAGTTATGTGATACACGGCAACTTATTGCTTCACCCTCTTGAGTGGAGAGGGACGGGATCCAGCACGTTGAGCCCAGTGGTGAGAAACTACCTATTTGTAGTCCTTCTTATCTGGTCCACATGCCTTATAAATACTTACTTCGTGGAAAATGTTACTCGAAAGTAGGGGGAAATGCTACCACAGAGGGTATCAAACCACTTCCAACTCTCCGCCAAAACAGGACCCCAATCAAACCGTTGCCTCTAATCAGCAACCGTACAGAAAATGATTCCAGGTAGGTAAGAGATTGTAGGTAAGTTTCCACACAGTGATTCCACACAGTGGGCACTAATTCAGCATTATCGCATCATTACGACTCAATTCATTCCATTACTGCGGAAATAATGATCGAGCCGCAAATCTAGGATTTTTGGAGTGATAACAAGATGCACATCCACTTGCGATCATTCAGAAACCATCAAGTAGTTAAGTGAACTTCTGGGAGGGGAGGAGAAGTTCCTTTCTTTTTCTCAGATGACGATGAACAGCAAGGAAGCCGAAGTGGGTAACGTTATTGTTCGTCAAATAGCCAGCTGTAAGTGGTCTTTTTCCTACCCAGCCCCTCCCATTTTTTCTCTGCCACCAGCCCTAACCGTCGTACCTTTTATTTTCATCATTCGCGGGTACCACTACGCCACAGTTCATTTTATACGTTTCCACTCTGCGGACTCGAAGGGATTGGTGGGTTCGGCTCCTTTTGCCTCCATGTTGAATATTTCTTGGGGTAAAATCTCTCGAGAATTGAAGACAGATGTGACCGATGGTGGCTGGGATGGAGAGAAGTTAATGCTCTTCTACTGGAGTAATTCGACAAATTCCTATTGCGAGCTTTCTCTGGGGAATCGACCCGATGGATGGGCTATAGTCGAAAAAAAGAGAAGAGTGAACCTACATTTAGTTTCTTATCCACGTAAAACACTTCATGTGCATTTTCTTGGCCGTATCTCATTCCAGCAGTAGGTGAGGAAGAATTAACACCTAGGCATCAAAGTAGGTAGGTACCTATACTATTACGCTAGGGTTTTTCTTGTTTAGGATGATGCATGGGCATGCGTAGGGGCCTTCGCCATAATAAACAAAATAAAACAAAACAAGCAGCCGGCTACTTATGTGGAGGCTGTTTGGGTGAAGAATATCATGAAACGGATTATAAGCGGATTATGAAAATATTCACGCATTCTGCTAGGTAAAAAGATGATTTTAGGACCAACAACGCCAAAAAAACGTCAAAATGATAAAACGTCAAGGTATCGGAATTTAAAAAACATCCAGTTCAACATTTTTCAAGATATTTGAAAAAAATGTTGAGAATTGAGAGAGCTATGGCAGTTTTGTAAATGACCACAGATGGACATACTGATACTTGCTAAGGAAGTGATTCCGAGTAAAAGTGTATGGGTGAAAATGTTTTCTGAAGCGCCGATCCGATTTTCGATTTTAGGACGATTACAATACTCCCATTTTCTTCGTAAATATGGAAGTAAAATATTGTTTCAATTGAAATAAATTCATTAGTCGCCTTACACTTTCACATGTCAATAATCGGGGAAATATAAAAATGTAAGAAAATGTCGGGTGGCCACCTACTACTGTAGCGCGCGTAATGTACCTACTCCTGATGGTCCTTGCAGTACCATTTGGGGTTGGTTCCATCTATGATGTACATTAGGCATGTTGATCCAGCCTCAGTCTCTATCCTCGAGGATTAGGCGATGGTCGCATGATATAAGATATGAAATTCGAAGGCTGAAGGTATAGGGTGGACCTCGTCCGTTCCTCCGGTGCTTAGGAGATCCCTTGAGCCTCCTAAGAGTCACTGGTGGTCACCCATCCAACATGAATTATGTAACGATCCCGTATAATAGGTGCCTACCTATCCTTTACGTGTTTGCCGAATTTAAGCCCTGATGAAGACCGACTCGGTGATAAACGACTGTTACCGAGCTGTTACAAACCCCCTTTTACTGCTGATTGCAATTTTTTCGAAGCAATTCAATAGGTATTAGTAGCAGTTCTTCTGACTGTTACCTCAACATTTGCTATGCGTACCTCGCAATTATTGGGAAAGTTGCCGAATTCCATCAGAAGCCTAAAGTAGGGTCCACATGCTAGCCCATGCATGCGAATAGGGTTGGGTCGGTTTCCATTTTCCTCTTTGACCAGATGATCATTTTTGAAACTGGCAACCTATCGGAAGTCGAACCGTATGGACTGGCAAGGTGGTAGGTATATGGTCCGTATCGTATCAGGCCCGACCATACTCTAGTGAACCCTGATTCAATGTTCAATTTCACCAACATTTCAACAGCTAATGCGCTGCTTAGTTGTCGTTGCTGATATCTACGAACAATTCCAAGTTAAAATTATCATGATGTCGAAAGTTTGGCGAAATTAGACCTAAAAGCCCATGATTTCAAAAGAAAAAAGGCGTCTAACCCTCTTCTCAAAATTAGATTGAGGTATTATGACACTCGGCACGGATAGAATTTGATTGGCCGATTTGATTGCTTGTAAAGTGATCTCACAAGTCATGACAATTAATCACAGCTTTTCCACAGTTTGTCAGTTTCCCGGAGAAATGAAGTGCTGCCTTCCATTTGGCTTTTAAACTGAGTCGAAAAACATGTAACCTTCGGCCTGGGGGCCACGGTATCCGTCGGTTCATATATAACGGCCAAGGTTCACCCGATTTGTCATTTCTACCCTTCCTCTCTCGTTCAGGCTGGTATGCGAAGGCCCATGGCTAGCCTGGGGGAAATTGATTTTCTGCAGAGCTCGCCTTACTTAATTGTCTTATACCTGCGGCATTACCTACCTTCTGCGTTTATCGAAGTGGTCTAAATAGAGAGCGATTGCGCTAGAACACGAATCTCCAAACAATCACCTACGTACCACTCAGAAATGTGCGTTGTACCTGAAGGCCTACCAAATGGTCTACATTAGGTGCAGTTTAGTTTACTGTTCAATAATGAACGTAGAATCCGAATTTGTAATGGGCGTAGATCCGGATCTGCATACAAAAAATTTCAGCCGTTCGCCGTCAAAACTTTTCCTCCGAAATGGCTGCATTGAAAACAATATAATGGGATTTTTTTGAAGAATAAAATGAAATTTTTTTTTGGCGGACGGATCGGTTTTTTGGGCGTACTTATCCACCGAGTTGTTTTTTGCCGCCACCAATATCAGAGTTATCTGCTTACCTTTGAATAATGGTACAATCCGCCCCCAGCAAGTGATAGCTCCTTTCCTGTGGAACTGGCCCAGGGCCAATTCCATGTAGAAGAGAGGTATCCCTCCCACGAAAAGCATGATGCAGTAAGGTACCAGGAACGCGCCTGTAACACAATAATGTAATATCACATAAAAGAGCATATGACAATTATCTTATTGGATTTTAAACACAAAATGAAATTCAACATCATTTCTGTTGGTAACGCATTTTCGTCAAAACGATAAAATGGCAATTTCTTCATCTATAGGTACCTATATTATAATTGTACATATATCTAATATTTATATAACGATTCGTCATTATAAATCGATGTATATAATATATACATTGATTTATAATGACGAATTATATATGGATATATATATATATTATATATTGGTATATGTGCAATGTACATGTCCAGAGTGTTGCCATATCAGAGGTTTTCCCTCCGTGCCTAGAGGTTTCGAGGTTCCTAATAGAGGCTAGTTGAGGGATCCCTCTGCTCTTTCAGAGATGATTTCAGAGGTTTTTTTTAATGGCCAGAAAGTGTTTTTGCTGCTTTAAAACCACAGAGAAAGAATTGTGCCGCTCGAACACGAAAGTGTTCATGTTTTGGTATAGAAGATCTTTAACCTTTGCTATCATTCATGTAAATATTAGTTTCAAGCAAAACGTCTTTGTATAAAAGAAACTTGAATTTTTGCACCAGTTATGTAAAGATTGATTTCAAGCAGCGCCATACTTTCTTGTACCGTAGGTACTGTGTCACACCTTTGTTGTTTCTTATTTTTTCGAATTCAAATAGCAGAATTTAAAATGATAAGTTTACCACCAAAGTGTTGGTAGGTAAAAAAGATTTAAAAATGTTTGTACCAGGTACGTAAACTTACGCATACTTGTATTAATTCTGAGCCAAAGTATTGATTATTGGTACCTATTAAAGAATTTTAAATTTTTGTATTTCTGGTTTTTTTTATTACTGCATTGTTTTTTCTTAACTCAGTAAGTTAAGACTAATTTAAAAAGATGTCTTGGGTATAGGAGTTAAATAATTGTAAAAAGTAGGAAACTTGTACTTTCTATTCAAAGCAAATTGACTTTGATCTGGAAGTTGAGTTTGAACTCGAAGTTGACTTTGATCTGGAAGTTGACTTCGAACTCGAAGTTGACTTTGATCTCGAAGTTGAGTTTGTACTCGAAGTTGACTTTGATCTCGAAGTTGACTTTGAACTCGAAGTTGACTTTGAACTCGAAGTTGAGTTTATACTCGAAGTTGACTTTGATCTCGAAGTTGACTTTGAACTCGAAGTTGAGTTTGATCTTGAAGTTGACTTTGATCTCAAAGTTGACTTTGATCTCGAAGTTGAAGTTGATCTCGAAGTTGACGTTGATCTCAAAGTTGAGTTTGATCTTGAAGTTGACTTCGATCTCGAAGTTGACTTTGAACTCGAAGTTGAGTTTGATCTTGAAGTTGACTTTGATCTCAAAGTTGAGTTTGATCTTGAAGTTGACTTCGATCTCGAAGTTGACTTTAAATTCGAAGCTGACTTTGAGCATTTTATAATCGTATTTTTTAATGTTGGAGTCAAGAACACAACCTTTTTGGAAGTCCGAGGTTTTTAGTCCTATTCAGAGGTTTCTCGGTGCTCGACAGAGGGCAAGGCGTTTTATGAGGTCCGAAAAATATACTCGTACCAGAATTCGTACCATTTGATATACCAATAAAAATAGGTACTTATTTCGTGTGGCATATGAATAATATCCTACCAAGATATAGGTACCGATACAATTTTATGAAGAGAATTATGAAAGAAGACATCCTTTTATACCTACCCAAAGCAAAAGTGCCTGCTGCATTATTGTGGAAATACGAACCTACTGAAGCGTATACTTCGAAAGATTTCATTTTTTCCTCGTCTCGAGTTTTTCCTTACATTCCTAACTCGTCCGCCTGCCGCTGTCGGGAGATTTGAGGTTGGAATTTTAAGAGGTCTGCGAGTCTCCGAGTGGACAGCCGTTTCTCAGTTGCTACTCGCACAAACCTAAAGAGCTGGAATGACCAGCAGGGGAAATCTTTGGAAAATATGGACGGGACTTATTGAATCAACCGAAATACTCAGCGCTTTGATCGCCCCTGAATTCAACGGAACTATTGAAAATACGTTTAATTTAACGATCCGCTAGTCGTGAAGTATATTTTCCCAAAAAAAGTTGCCATGATCGGTTAACCAAGCTAAGACAAGAGTATTATTAGGTATCTTATTATTTATTATCTTATTTATTTATTAGTATTATAATATCTTTCTTATATTCTTTCTTCTATTATAATATCTTATATATATAGTATTATTAGTATCTTATATCTTTAGTTACAATGTGAGATCAATTAGGTCGTGTTTCACCTCATAAGGTTTTTCTTATGAGGAAATGCAGACCCAACTTTGGTTTTGATTTATGAAGCTAGGTAAATACATTGCCTATTATACTTGGAGGACGCCTGCCCTGGAATAACCTTTCAGTTTCAACCTTTTAGTAAAACCTTACCTGAAAAACACCTTCGTCATGTCAGGCCCGGTTGGGGTCAAAAATCTTGACGTAAAGCAAATGTTTATTTTTAATTTTAAAACGACCAATACTATCTACTAATGATCGTATTATCAATGGTTTAGCGTTTACTCATGCGGTTCCTCTCTATAGTACGTGTAAAACGTAGAATTGTTCCGAACAACGTTATTGGAAATGAGTGCATAATATTTCACCAATATATTATCAATTTTTGCTGACCGCGGTCCCTCGCGAGGGTCCCCGCATTGCTCTATAGTTTATAATATAAAGTATTATAATATAAACAAAATATTATTTTGCTTAGAACACAAGCTGCTCCTTCTAACCTTTGGCTATTCATTTTCTCACCACCTTGATTCTAGTCATTGCGCACAGAAAAAGGGGGGGAAAATTTCGTAGGTATACTAAGTAGATGGAGAAACGCTGGAAAAGTAATGAAAATCTCTCTTGATATTACTTCAATCTAAAGGGACTCGCAAGCGGTTCTTGGTTGCCGAATTTTTAGCTGACATTATTGACTTGGGCATGGCAACCATGAAAAGGATGCTGACACAGAAAATGTCATAATTTAGAGATGGTATTATTAAAAGTCTGCTCTTTCGCCAGCATAATGCTGAAGATTAATCCTGGGCTGCTCGGTCCCAGAATCTCTTCACCGCTAAACAGTCCGTTCAAATAAAGGCAACAAACAGCAGGCGGTTGAAAGGGGCGATTTTCATTTGATTTAGAGCCCCTCGTTTGCTTACTGTCCACAGGACACGGGCAGGACCCAATTTACTTTAGCGTGGGCCGCGGCAACACTCGGAATTCCATAGCGTCCGTGCATAATCGGTTGACCGTAATATTATCATTCAGGTCTGCTGAGACAAGTACCTACCTGCTCTCATCAGCTGAAAAGCGCAAAAAATAAAACAGGAAACTATCAAAATTTCGGACGTACCCGGTGGGCAATCGGGACTCCGGATGCAGAACGTGCCGAACGGATCCACAGGTAGTTAGGTGTTAGATCCACAGATAGTTATAGGTGTACAGTGTATGGAATAGATATAACATGTTATGCATAGTAAATTTAAATAATACTTCAGGAGGTGCATTTTTTACAGTTTGAGTTCGGATTGAGGAATTATCCAAAGGTTTCTACCAGTTTTTTACTTCCATATTTACAGAGTAAATGGAAGTATTGTGATCGTCCTAAAATCGAGAATCGGAACGGAGCTTCAGAAAAAACTTTTTCTTATACACATTTACTCAGAATCACTTCCTGAACAAGTGTCTGTGTGTCCGTTACGTCCGTCTGTCCGTCTGTCTGTCTGTCTGTCTGTCCGTCTGTCCGTCTGTGGTCATTTACAAAAATGACCATAACTCCCTCAATTCTCAACCTTTTTTCAAATTTCTTGAACTGAAATGTTTGTCTCGCCAAGACCTAACACCCTGTTTAATCGAAATTTGGATAACGCACAGTACTTCCGATATAATTGAGTTTTTAGTGTTTTCTATTTTATTTTTATCAGACTACAAAAATTGACCGATTTGAGCGTTCTTGGTCTTAAAATCTTTGTTTTACCTGGCACAATATGTGGATATTTTTATTTTCCAATAATGTGGCGTATTTTCATTTTTGGTGAATTTTAAAATTTGAATAGTGAATTTTTTGATATTTTTGACCTGAAAACCCTTAAAAGCAGTCAAAATATGATCAAATTGTGTCTCAATTTTACGTTTCAAAATATGGAAGTATTGTGTGTTATCTACGCACCACTGGTTTGTTATTAGCTCAGATGGCTCGAGGTCCCCTGAATTCCCATGGTACAAGGCCCGCAAGAAAAACCTCGACAAAAGGATCGCCTTTCTTAGTTAAAGGGGCACAATGAAACTCGCGTCCAGCGCTCAAAGCCCCTTAAACTTCGAGAGTCCCCATTTATTACAGCAGCTGCGGCCTCGACTAACATACGTATACTCAAAACTCGCATCAGTTGCCCATTTCCTAGGGCTGGCCAATTAGGGTCGACCCATGCAGGAAGGAAGTCCGTCCATAGAGCGGAGGGAGGACCGATGGTAGCCATCTTGGCCATCATCAATCTCTCATTTCTAATTTACAAACCTTTGATTGTGGCTTAGGGCTTTTGCCAAAACAATGTCACTACCTACCGATAGTTAAAGTTACCAAACCGGTGGTTACTGCTACAAAGCTACCGACAGCAACCAACGAGCCAGTAACGTTAAGTAGTAACAATTTTTTTTCGAAAGTGGAACTTTTTAAAATTAAATTACGGCTAATATCCCCAGTTCAGGAAATCAGCCTGTTCGAAATGTTTCCTTAAAAGTACCTATTTATATTCTCGTTTAGGTACAAAAGTAAACTTTTGAACTGAATGATTCTATTTTGACTAATTTGGAGGCTAAGTACAAAAAGATCAGCAATTCCGAAGATCGCCAAATTATCTTCAGTCCCACCTCAAATCGGTTCATTTTTGTGGCCGGAAAAAAATAAAATAAAAAACACCAGTGGTGCGTAGATAACACACAATACTTCCATATTTTGAAACGTAAAATTGTGACACAATTTGATCATATTTTGACTGCTTTAAAGGGTGTTTAGGCCAAAAATATCGAAAAATTCACTATTAAAATTTTAAAATTCGCCCAAAATGAAAAAATGCCACATTTTCGGAATGTAAAAAATATCCACATATTCTGCAAGGTAAAACAAAGATTTTAAGACCAAGAACGCTCAAATCGGTTCATTTTTGTGGCCGGAAAAAAATAAAATAGAAAACACTAAAAATGCAAATATATTGGAAGTACTGTGCGTTATCCAAATTCCGATTAAACAGGGTGTTAGGTCTTGCCGAGACAAACATTTCAGTTCAAGAAATTTGAAAAAAGGTTGAGAAATGAGGGAGTTATGGCCATTTTTGTAAAAGACCACAGACGGACAGACGGACACACGGACAGACGGACAGACGGACACACAGACACTTGTTCAGGAGGTGATTCTGAGTAAATGTGTATAAGAAAAAGTTTTTTCTGAAGCTCCGTTCCGATTCTCGATTTTAGGACGATCACAATACTTCCATTTACTCTGTAAATATGGAAGTAAAAACACTAGAAATGCAAATATATCGGAAGTACTGTGAGTTATTCAAATTCCGATTAAACAGGGTGTTAGGTCTTGCCGAGACAAACATTTCAGTCGAAGAAATTCAAAAAAAGGTTGAGAATTGAGGGAGCTATGTCCATTTTTACTTCCATATTTACAGAGTAAATGGAAGTATTGTGATCGTCCTAAAATCGAGAATCGGAACGGAGGTTCAGAAAAAACTTTTTCTTGTACACATTTACTCAGAATCACTTCCCGAACAAGTGTCTGTGTGTCCGTGTGTCCGTCTGTCCGTCTGTGGTCATTTACAAAAATGGCCATAACTCCCTCATTTCTCAACCTTTTTTCAAATTTCTCGAACTGAAATGTTTGTCTCGGAAAGCCCTAACACCCTGTTTAATCGGAATTTGGATAACACACAGTACTTCCGATATGTTTGGATTTTTAGTGTTTTCTATTTTATTTTTTTCCGGCCACAAAAATGGACCGATTTGAGCGTTCTTGGTCTCAAAATCTTCGTTTTACCTTGCAGAATATGTGGATATTTTTTTATATTCCAAAAATGTACCGAATTTTTTTTTTGGCGAATTTTAAAATTTGCAAAGCGAATTTTTTGACATTTTTGACCTAAACACCCTTAAAAGCAGTCAAAATATGATCAAATTGTGTCTCAATTTTACGTTTCAAAATATGGAAGTATTGTGTGTTATCTACGCACCACTGGTTGTAAATGACCACAGACGGACACACAGACACTTGTTCAGGAAGTGATTGTGAGTCAATAAGAAACAGTTTTTTTTTGAAGCTCCGTTCCGATTCTCGAATTTAGGCCGATCCCGATACTTCCATTTACTCTGTAAATACGGAAGTAAAAGTGTCGAAATTTTGGAAGTACTGTGACCAATAGAAAAATTGAATACACAGAGATATGGATCTCCAAACACTCTATTTCAGGAAAAAGTTGAGCATTGAGGGAGATAATCATATTTTTGTCAAGTGTCAATCATCAATTAGGTTAGACCATATTTTCGTAAATTACCAACCGACAGAAGTTGGGCACACAGCCACTTGTTGGTCGGTTCTTCATTTTTGGCATTTTTCCAGATGAGACATGCTCGCACCAGTCAGATTACGGTCGAATAAGAACTCCAGGATATTGAGCTTCCGCGGCTTCGACCTCAAGATAGCATTATTTTTCCCTCCAACCATTTCTTATTCTTTCGAGCATTTCGAGATGAAAGGATAAAAAACCGCACTCATATGACAGCCATATCCGATGGTATAATACAATGAAGCGAACAGAATAACACAGGAAAATGTAAGAGGAGTGCGGAGAAAACGGAGGGCTGCGGCACTTGATTCAGAGTGGTACACGGATCCTCACTCAACAGGTGAGACCTGTTGGACACGAAGAGAATGAACTCATTTTCTTGGCTCTGGACGACGGCTGAATATCAAGTTTTCCCATGTCGGCTTTCCACGGGGTGCGCATAACTGGTCTCGGAAAGAACAAGGTACCTGATCCCTTCCCGCCATTATTTATTCCCGGAGTAATTCAATATCTAATATTGAAGAGATTACCCAAAAATAAAAATCCGAGGTTCTGAAGAAAAATTTTTAAATGTTCTACCCATAGTCACTTTCGGTTTATTGTTCAATAACAAACCATTGTAATCGCTCAAGAAAAATTACTCTGTAAATATGGAAGTAAAAAAATGGTTCACGTTTCTAGGGGTGTGAGGAAATTTTTCTCCCATACGGCTGGAGATTTTTTTTTTGTTTTCTCATAAGAAATATCAACTCTGGCCCAACACAGGTTTGGAACTTTAGCCAGATCGCTGGCTCAATTCTAAACGCCTCCTAAAGCTTCCTATGTTTTGAAAAAAATCGTATTAATACGACAATTAATTAATTGTACAAAAAATATAACGTCGTGCCATGCATTATTTTAAACAAATCTTTTTGGTAATTCGCAGGAGACCATCTTCGAGACGGTAGCTATAAACTTTTAGAATTGATGACGGTTTTACTAAGCTTTTAAGATTTTTGAGATTGTGAAAATTTCTTTTTATATTTAGAATCCTCGCGAAAAATTCTTTCGGCAAAATTAATTTGGCAGTCGCCTTCACAAATTAGCTAAGGTGAAATTAGGAAATGCCAAATTAGGGTTACATTCAGATTTTAGAGGGATTCGTTGAAATTTCCGCATTTGTCGAATATACCTAAGTAAAAACGTAGACAACTGATTTCTTTTACTGAAAGATCCGCCAAAAAATGGCCGAATTATGCAGACTCATGCCCGAATTAGGCCGAATTATGCCTCCCCCTCCTTTTTCAGTAGATTGCTTTTGTCTGAGGTATAATAATTAAAATTCCTACCGATTTTGCTAAACTGAACGATTCGGGTTTTCAGGGAAAGGAATTTTTTCCAAGGATTGCGAAATACGTTGGATATCTTCATCCCAGTACCTACCTACCTTAACGTGGCAACTTCCACATTCGACTGTTTCAAATTGGTAGCACTTGTTTTTGTATGAATTTTCAACCACCCAAATAATGACGATCTTTTTAACCAAGTACCTAATTGCTCACTGAAATATGAATGCAAACCATTGGTTTCCAAAATATTGGAGGAACAGGTACAACTTTTAACGGGAATCCTCGGCGACTCGACTAATCTGATATAGGACCACTTACTTACACGACTACGGAAAGTGGCGGTTAGATTGGGAAATTGGTCGGAATCCGCCGCCAGGACCTTTTCCAGCACCGAAGTTCATTTCACGAGGACAGAAAGGCTTTTTGGCCCAGTGAAGTGAAGGGCCAAATTAATGGGCCATTCAGCGGCAGTTCCAACGACTGCTTAGCGACTACGTCCCATTTTGTTACACTTTCTCACCTAACGTATACGAGGAATAGGGCTATGCAAAACGCGACACCGATCTGCTAGGCACAAATACTTGGCTCGTGTTTTTATTCATTTCCCTTTCACCAAACAATTTAGAAGAAGTTTTTTTAGGAAGAATTTTAAAAGAAGTGCCTATAAAAAGTACCTATGGAATGGTGATGAAATGTCGGAGATGCAAGTTGAATTTAGCCAACATTAAATCAGTTATAAAACTCGAAGAAACTTGTATTCCTACCATCTGATCAGATTCTAATTTTTTAGCCGCCTACCATTATAGCGTGAAGATGATGTAGAAAGTTAAAGTACGTACCTACCAAGCGTGACTAGTTAGTGTGATTACAAGTCGTTCGGGGGTTGAAGGGAGTTCTTGACATTTTTCACCGAGCAGTCTTTCCTTTTAATTTCAATTCAGATAATGCTTGTTTTATTCGTATACAATTATATTTTTTAAAAATTTTCTGATGTGCCATCTAACAATATAGACAATTTTAGCTGATTTTCAGTAAAGCTCTCGAATTGTCTGACTGCTCTGTGAAGATGATTCAAATTATGTTTCTTTTAGCAGGTCTGAACAAATAAACAGAAGCACGGCGAGAGTCAGCCGTTTCAATTGTTCGCTGATCCGCTCTTCTACGACTTATTCCAGTATTCGTTTGCATTCATTCTGTAACAGTGACTTGAGTTTTATTTTTTGTCACAAGTTAATTAACGCCCTGGCTGTTTTTACATCTTAATGAACTCTTTGTCGATGTAAAAAGCTGTATAGCTCCTTTTCCTTGGAAAAATATTGAAATTTCCAAACATTGCCGAGAAAGGCATCTGCTTTCAGGATATTACTAACCAGTACGGGCGTTGAATTGGCAGAATATTGGTTGAGAAACAGCGTATTGAGAGCTCATTGAATATTGGCTGTCAAAATAATATCTCAGTATTCAAGTATGCCAAAAATTCTTAGTTGGCCTTATCTACATGTCATGCTTTCCTCCAAAAATTGGCAAGAATTAATAAATATAATTATAAATAATAATGATCAATTAGCTAATTCCAAGATTATAATTCCTGCCTAAACTCCAGCATACGATCGAGAGAAAATTGAAGATGGAGATTTTTCACTAGGTACACCCCAGAAAGCTCTGTAGATGAAAATTGTTGGCGTCAGCGTCAGCAGTGTGACCAAGTCAGTCGGTGAAAAACTAGAAAATTCATTCCCAGTTTCAGCTGAGTGGAAATTTAAAGGGCTGCGTCTGAAATGTAATATTTCTATTCATTTTGGGTACCTATTGGGGAACACATATTATTCAAAATAGTTTAGTTGGGTGGATGAGGGATTAATGTTCACCTGTCTGAAGAAAAGGGCTGGTAGCAGAGCTCGAGTTATTCGACCAACCAGGAATATTCGCTGCATTGCGTGCGGGTAGGATTTATGGTACATTATCCGTTCACTTATAAAAGGCTGTCTCTTTCCTACTGGTTGGTTTAGGCTTAAATCTCACGATGATTTATATACTCGTACCTGCTTGAGCGTTATGATATCGATACCTTAACTGAATCCTTAGGTGAGTATTGAAACAGATAGAGTTAAGCGTAACTATAATCAAAATTATAAGTGCGATTATAATCACGATTTGAGATCGAGATTATATTCATCGGGTCTCAAGCTAGGATTATAATCCTAATCAAAAGTACGAATACCATTATGGACAATAGTATATTATATATTATTACAATTGCATTATTGATATTTGCAATCACAATTTTAAGTGATGAGATTTCTTAAAATTACTATACTAGGTAGTTTTGAATCCTCGTGAGCTTTGTTTGCCCTGGCTTAGGCTTTGCTGGTTACCTCACCTTAAGATATCTTCAATGCTTTTAAAGGGGGATTCCTCGCCCCAGGGGTGGGGTTAGTTGGCACACTGGGCAGCTTTCAGCGAATGGACTTAACTTTGATTTTAATTAATGAGTTCTGTAGGATCTTGCAGCTAAGCAGTTGTGCTAACACCGGCGTTAATCAAAATACCTCCAAGAATTGTTTAAAAAAACATAAAAATCAAAAACTAACCAGTGGTGCGTAGATACCACACAATACTTCCATATTTTGAAACGTGAAAGTGTGACAAAATTTGATCATATTTTGACTGCATTTCAGAGGGTTGAGGTTAAAAATATAAAAAAAACCACTATGCCAATTTTACAATTTGCCCAAAATAAAAAATACGCCTCATTATCGGAATATAAAAAATATGCACATATTCTGCAAGGTAAAACAAAGACCAAGAAGAAAAACGAAAAAAAAAGACCAAGAACAAAAACGAAAAAAATAGAAAACACTAAAAATGCCAATATATCGGAAGTATTGGAGTTATTCAAATTCCGATTAAAACGGGGGGCTAGGCCGTGGTGAGACAAACATTTGAGTTCAAGAAATTTGAAAAAAGGTTGAGAATTGAGGGAGCTATGGCCATTTTTGTTAATGACCACAGACGGGCACACGGACAGACGAACACACAGACACTTGTTCAGGAAGTAATTCTGGGTAAATGTGTATAAGGAAAAGTTTTTTCTGAATCTCCGTTCCGATTCTCGATTTTAGGACGATCACAATACTTCCATTTACTCTGTAAATATGGAAGGTTGCATTAAATTGTTACGAAACCCGATTCCAGCTTAAGACACGTTTTTCAACACATTCAATTAAATTGCCCTTGGAAAAAGTTTCCGATGCCCCAAACCCGCGTTCATTTAAATAAAAAATTATCACGCGTGAACAGTGAAATAGACAACGATAATCGAATGACCCGACGCGATGGGTCTGAAGGAAATGCGGACGATAGACGTCTCGGCTGCTGCTAGGACAGAACAGGACGAAAGAAGGAGAATCTCATCCTGTCGCTTTTGTCGTCCTCAATGTGTTCGTACGTGCATTAACGGGGTAGAATCAAAGCGGTGATCGGGCCCCATAACGAGGTTGGGCTCTTTACTAGGCGGATCTCGCCAGACCGAGGGAGAACAGCACCAGCACCTTGGAGCTTCCTCCCCCTTTCGGTTCTAATGATATTGTCGCCACCGTCCTCTCACTTAGAAGTGGAACCTACAACACTTTGACACCAATTTACTCTGCTCTGGGTTATTACTGGAGATAATTTGACTAGCTACCCTTCCATTGAGTTCTGAAGGCCTTCACGGCTTCAGTTTCCTCACCCCTTTCTCTCCACCCGTGCGTTCATATACCCAGGGTCCGAGGTTCAACCTATTTATGTAAACCTCATATAGTTAGTCATGAAGTTAATCTCTGGGCTAAAGGGAGTTGAAACCCTCTCCAGCGATTACCCACGCGTTTTCAAGCGTTCCGGTGTGCTAGTCAGGGTTGATCCCATATCTTCTTTTAGTAAAGTCACTTTGTCCTGGAAATGGCTATCTAAAATGTGGATAAGTACCTACCAACCTGATTCCTCAACACGTCAGAGACGTTAAGTCGAATTTCTGTGTATCTAGTTACTAACTGGTGGCCTGGGATTGCTATCGCGTTGGCATGTCTGCCTACTAGCGACAATCTCCTTGAGGGCGGCAAGCCACGCCCGGGTCAACCTCGGTTATCGGGTGGAAAGTTAACATCTATAACGGCGGTACTTTGTACTTTACTTTTTGGCTGGACATCGCAAAAAAATGATAGCGTGATCGGAGGAATAACTAATCCAATTAACAGACCGCAGTAGGTTGAGCGAAAATTGGAGTCGAGTTTGGAATCTTTTAAAATGACAGATCAATACGGCATAGGAAATCCAGTTAGGCAAGGCGAAGGCTCAGGAGAGGTGCTGACACAGCTCTTACCTAATGCTCCGTAAACATCGTAAGATGGGTCGTAGCCTTTAGCAGTTTGAAAATCGTGTAAGTCATAGCAAAACGCACACGGGGGCAATGTAGGTCATTGATTCGGAGTAACCCCTTTTTTAACCGACTTCATAAGGCGGTTACTCAAGTTGACTTAGTCGTAGGGAATTCTTTTTGTCTTGGTATGTACGTTCTACCCTCATGCAGCCGAAACATTGACCCATCTCAAAAATACGGCATTGTGGTCCACCTTGAACACTTCTTTGTTATGTTTGGCAACGAAGCCTAATCAAAAACAGGAAATTAAAGGGTGCCTGTTGTGAATAACATTTATGCGAGTCAGTTTGTTAATTTTCAAGGCTTTTTCGTGCGTTAAGTGATAAGAATTAAACTCGTTTTGAAAATGAGTTTTTTTCCAGCTTTGAGAAAATAATTTATTTCTGGTGTGACCTGACAGGTAGGTACATCAATGATGATCGTATTCATAGGCATCATCTACCAGGTACCACCCTTCATATTTTCCGGTTATACGTGGCATACCAACCTATAAATTAATCACAATAAATCCATGAAGGTAGAGCCGATTTATTTTGTGTTTATACAGTCTCTTGTAGTATTGAAAAACTCCCAGGCGTTTGCACTCAACGCACGGATGCCGAAAATTGGAAATAAGTTACCTAGACTATATTTGAATGACCTGTACCTATCCATTTCTACTGATACGTTCTTGAATCTTGTGATCAACTTGGCACTTGAACATTGCAACTTTCTTTCGAGCATGATATTTTCCCGTTGAAATTGTGTATCGCCGTTTTATAAGTGTACGGGTTCAGTCGATAAATGTCCCCATCCCCCGAAAGTCGACTCGAATCTGACCATCATCATTAGGCAGGGGTTGGATAATTTTTATAAAATGTCACATTCGATCTACACTTCTGATGGTTAAACCAATTCCAAACGAGCGAGGAAACTGTCGCCGCTTCTCGGAAGGCCATAGCTGGGAAAAAAGTCGGGGAAAATAATCGGTCGGTATCTCGATGAATCTGAAATAATAGGTTACCTATCTATGCCTAATTTAAGCACAAAAATAAAATGGAATCGGAGTAAACAGAGACCCCACGGCGAAGAAAGTAATTTGTTGCAATTATACAGCACCAATTCAAACTTGTTACCTTGAATTGAATAGACTACCTCGGTAAAAATTCTTGACATTGGATTGCACTCATTACAGTTCTGTAAACTGGTGCTCAAAATTGGAGATTTGGAAAAAAATACTGAATTCGGTTTCTCTATGGTTTTACCTAGGTATAGAATATGAAAATCAAATTGAGAATAATTAATCCAATAATCAACCCAATATAATAACCCAATAATCAACCCAAATTAAGAATTTTTCAAGGAAATTCGGGAAAATCGTTTGTCCCAAAAAAAAAGTATTTTCCTCAGAAAGGCAATTTCGGACCCCGATGTACAGAGTTATCGTCAGTAGGTACCTACCAAAGATTTTCAGGCGTACTTCTTGGGCGAAGGTATGAGAATTCGTACACCATGTAATTGGCTACATGGCGTAATAATATGGTAACCGTATGGTTTCCCAGCGGTGAACTTCGTGAAAAAGTAACAGAAATGAATTTTATCTCGCGTCAGTGTCGCAGAGGCGGAATCGTCTCACTGCGGGATTCAATTAAACTTTGCCACACAACTCGGCCCCGGTTATCGTCGTGCTCAGTTGTCCCGAATCCCGAACCGAAACTGACACAAGGAAAGTGCGGTGGAAACGAGAAGCGGAAAATCTGCCTTATTAGCCTGTTCCCAAAAAGATGAGAGATCTGCTATTGGAAGAAACGCTAAATCAGGCCAAAATTGGTTTTTGGCCCAAAACCAAGCCAAAAAGGATTTTCCGAGAAAAATCCAAAGCAAAACATGAAAACGCCCACTTCGAATTTCTGGTTTACGTAGGATGAAACTCTATTTTTCGCTCGTTCCAGATTAAAGTACTGAGTGTGAATTGTGGAATCGAAAATTACCTATTTGAGCCGAGTTTTACACCTCGTTCAAAAGTTTCCCCAAGTTCTCAGAACGATTTCCGCCAGGAAATCAATCGTTTAAAAGGAGAAGTCCCTTTTCTTCAGTTCGCCTTGTACTCCATTGTCGTTTTGATGATTCCTCTGAGCTGCTTTTAGCCTCGCAGCTTTGACCGATCAGAGGAGCCAACAGACGCGCCTGGGGCGAGAGATTCGCCAACTCAGCGGTCTCATTTCCGCACTAGTCACCGACAGGAGTCGGTCCGCATGTTTGCGAGCCTTAGGACCCCCCCCCCCTTACCACAACTATCAACAGTCGGGTGGGGACTTTCATCTTTAACGGCAAAGTTGGAGAATCCAAAATTATATTGGTCGATTTCCGAGAGTCATAATTTTCAATTTCTGAGGTACCTATTGGTCTTCCGAAAATTCGAGGGTCAAATGGCAACATGACCTAACTCATTTTCCCTAAATTTTCAGGACGGTGTTAAACATAATGGGGACGAATTTTTATGAACTCGATTTTTCACACAATCCTCCGTTATTTCGTCTAACCTGAGCTCACCAATCGATTCGGAGCGAAAATTTGAATTAAGAACCTCTCTAGAATTTCTCTTCAGATCCGATCTTGAGAGGAAGTCATTGTTTTAATGAAATATCGGGCGTGTAGGTACTCATCACAACTTTCCCTGCCTCAATTTGGAGGTAACAGTAGTTCCTCGGAGATATGGGGATCTTGAATTATCGGCTGGCAGCATTCGTGAATTCTCTTATCAGCCAATACACGCTCGCAACACCAATAAAATTGATGAACATTAGGTAAGCATGACGTCTACCTACCTGATACTCGACCCATCCAATCCATCCATACAACCATAACGTTCAAAATTGCCTGTGGAGAAAAACTGCTCTCGGGGCTCAGTCGATCTCTCGGATTAAACAAGGACTAACCTCCTCCATTTTTGTAGCAGAGATACGGGAACCTCCATACGTTGGCGAGATCGACGGCGAATCCGATGACAGACAGGAGGAAGTCCACCTTCCCCGACCACGTCTCCCGCGCGTCCCCCGTGCTCACCGCCCTGCCAGCCTCCATCACCCCCGCGGCCTGCAACAGTGGACAACATAAAAAAGTCGGATAGACAACTGCATTGGTAACTCTACTGATAGGTAAATTTATACCAATTGTGTTGCAACACTGAGGACAAGTGAAACCTCCAAGAGGCTATCAAGGAAAGGCCATCGGATTCATTCCTATTGCCGCCCCCGTCTCAGAGACTTCAGTGATTTCTATTTCTTTTCTTCAATCACGAATAAGTTCAAGCAAATTATCTAATATAATTCGTCTCACACTAATATTCAATATTTTTCCTTCATTGTACGGGAAACATTACAGTAACACACAATACTTCCACACTGTGACGCGTAAATTATTCAACCAAAGCAATTGGACTTTGGGCGAGACTAATTTGTTAACAACTAATTTGGTAACTACGACGATAAACAGACTAATTTGGTAACTACAACGATGAAAAATGTCAAAAACCTATGCAAATTTGAAAAATCGCCTAAAATAAAAATTCATCAAGTTACTATCAATATATAAAAAATATTCGTGTGTTTTACAAGGTAAAACAAGGATTTTAAGACCAAAACCCCTCACATCATGTCAACATTAAAATGTCACTATAAGGACCGGGGGTTTTCAATTTTTCTTCGAGCTAGATTTATCCAAGAACGCTTGCGTTAACAAATTTCCTAGAAATTTTCAGCATGACGATCAATGAAAGTATCTCCTAGGTTAATGGTTAAGCTGGCTTTATCAATTGTCAGTTATCCAAAAACTGTTAGCTAATCTCTTGGCTACAAATTTCTCGGAGACAGCCTATGCGCATCCACCCAAAAATCACCCTGAAATTAGTGGCCAAGAGATTAGCTATCAGTTTGTGGATAACTGACAATTGATAAAGCGGCCCTAAATGTAGTGCGTCCCTGGATAAGTCTAGCTTTAATGGCCGGTTTATTGACGAAATTTATCAATCCGATATCCAAGGAAGCTTTGAATAAACATTTCCAATGAGATTTTCACATTCAAATTTGATATAAATACCACCGTGGAGAATTTTATATAAAGCTTCCTTGACTATCGCATTGATAAATTTTGTCAATAAACCGGGCCTAAATGAATTGAAAGACAGTGTGATACACTAGTGTGGACTACACAGAAACCGACAAACGTTTAACGTTAGTTATATTTACCTACCTCCCTTTATCTAAAACTTTGATTCCTACATTTAGCGGGAACATTATTTGTACACACGTACAAGGAAATTAATAAACGCAGGGCTTGAACACTTGAATTCGATTATCCTAGAGAGGAGGAAAAATCATTCAACGGGTGTTGGAATTGTAAAACGAACCTAAAATCTCCGACGATCGCACAGCCCGCACACATTGTAACTATCACAGTCACTAGGTCACAGGAGGATTCGTCCGACACTCCAGTTCCTTTTGAGTGGGATCTCATTCAACCTCGGCTCCAATTCGCCAATTTTGAATTATGAGTCAGATGAGAGACCATTTCTCCACTTGAAGACCATCTCAGGCGAATTCGAGCCAGCCTACACCAACTATTGGTCCGACTGTTATAGTCGGACTATAATAATTATAGTCGGAGTTCTACACCGGGTAATTGGGCAGGTTCTAACATCAGATTTGGTACTCTGAAGTATAATAGTACCTGAGTGTGCTCAGGTAAAAATCAGAAAGTCTCGGGTGAAATTCCCTCGAATAATAATACGATCCATCAATAATTGCAACCTAGCACAAACGCCGAAAAAAATCGTAACATATTTTATGAGCAGTTAGCTCAGGGCTAGACCAAGCTGAAAGTGCGTTCCACCCGCTCGGAGCTTATGAATATTTGGGAAAAAAGGGGTAACATCGGTCCATTTTTGTGAGGGGTTGACCGGAAGACAACAAAAGGCTTTTCGTCCTACACCCCTACAACCTAAACCGACGGTCCCATCGCCCAACGAACACTAGGGAACATTCACATCAAAGATGCACTCTCAAAAATTAAACGGAGCTATTCCGAACAAGAGATGCCAATCGACTACAAGGAAATAGTAGTACCTATATTTTCTACTATTTCAATTGCAGGCTGGATATAATCGCTCAGATCTTACCCAAATTGAAGAGCCCATGTCAAAAACCAGTGGTGCGCAGATCACACACAATACTTCCATATTTTAACGTAAAATTGTGACACAAAAGCCTCATCAGGGCTTGGATGCTGAATTATGGGGTCAAACGTTGACCACCGTCTGAAGATGTTGATACAGTGAGCATTTTAATTTTTTAAAACCGGTATTATTGAAGTAGTATGATAATGTCAATATTTTGTAACATCAGCTGGCCAGATAATAAATTAACTACCTAATATATCGTCGCTTAAGCGGCCACATGCTATAACTCAGTTTTCCCAACTTTACAGGAGACCCAAAAAACTGTTTCGATTGCTGGTTGTTAGAGATGAATGGACATGGGAACGTGGCTTGGAAACGCCAATAGAATTTATTGGGTTCAACCCCGACGCTACCTCGACCAATCGAGGCAATGCATTCCCTAAACCCCATGTTTGTATCATTTGGGACAAAACTGGCCACAGCATTGTTGGCTTCTGTTTTTTTTTCCGCGATTCTGACCACGGATATGGATCCACAGCATCGTTTTACCATAATATGGTATTTATATTATAAATAAGGTCTAACTCAATTTAGCCAAAAATTGAGTTATAGCATGTGGCCGCTTAAGCGACGATATTTCATTTTATCATTCAGGACACAACAAGAACTCAACAAAACATGATACTAATAAACATATAAAACCTATTGACTTTCTTTTTGGACTATTGACTTTTGGTCAATAGATATTTAAAACATCAAAAATAGCGCATGGGAGCCGTTCAGTACGAACGGGGGTGTAGACGGATTTCGAATTGTCCGCTCCCGTTTGTCCGTGTGTCCGACCGATTGACAAAACGTTCCCTGCTGGTGAACCGGAGCCGCCCGGTATTTATAGAAGAAGTGCCTGACCGCCGGGCGATCACAATGCCGACACGCGGATGAGTCGGCGGAGGGGGGCGATTTTTGAAGTGAATTGTTTAGCCGCGCGGATCAGCCGGCGGTCGGTGATACGGGGGCGGAGGAAAATGAGAAGCGATCCGCCCCGGCCCCAAGTGCCCGCCCGGCGGGACCTGTCACCGGCGTGTCATTTAGGCATCATTTACAGGCGACATCTCTGAAACCACTACACCGCTACTACAGCGGCGGACCAGTCATTCGCACCGCCGGGCGGGGAAGGGGCCGAGCACAATAATACGTGTCAAATCGTCACCTCTCGCTCCGCCTGACAGCCGATGACGCACCGGGCCGCACACGGCGGCTGTCTGACATTGTTTTCAGCGGACCGGATCCGCGTGTGACGGTGTGCCACTCCACCTCTAATTAGCCGTTTGCTCTCTTCCACCGTCCCTTCTGATTGGCCAATAGTTGAAATTACCAACTAGACATTATTTTCAGGACGAAGGAAATAAGAAGTGGTGTGTAGATAACACACAATACTTCCATGTTTTGAATCGTAAAATTGTGACACAATTTGATAATATTTTGACTGCTTTTGAGGGTGTTTAGGTCAAAAATATCAAAAAATTCACAATTCAAATTTTATAATTGGCCCAAAATAAAAGTACGCCAAGTTATCAGAACATAAAAAATATCAGCGTATTCTGCAAGGTAGAACAAAGATTTTAAGACCAAGAACGCTCGAATCGGATCATATTTGTGGCCGGAAAAAAAAATAAAAAACACTAAAAATGCTAATACCTGCATCGGAAGTACTGTGAGCTATTCAAATTCCGATTAACATTTTAGTTCAAGAAATTTGATAAAAGGTTGAGAATTGAGGAAGCAATGGCAATTCTTGTAAATGACCACAGACATACACACGGACACACAGAGACTTGTTCGGGAGGTGATTCTGAGTAAATGTGTATAAGAAAAAGTTTTTTCTGAAGCTCCGCTTCAATTCTCGATTTTAGGACGATTCCATGGATTGCATTGGATTCCATGGATTATTGCAATAATTCCATTTACTCTGTAAATATGGAAGTAAAAATGCGATAGGCAAAGTTCGAATTCGGCACCAGCCACTGCTTATACACAATGGGAACATCCGAAACAAGACGGAGGTAATATTCATCCCAGTTCCTCGACTCGCCACCGACAATCCTATCCGGTCCAAATGGTGCCGTATTCTTGACTTTCGGCCATTATCCCGTTAATTGGGCCAAAACTTGGATCCCTCAAGCCGGAAGTACTGTAAGTTTCAAACACTTGTTGTTCCACTCCTGCCGCAGAATCCCTTGGCAAACTTCCAGTTCCGGACTGTCGAAGTTCGCGTTGCGAGGGAAAACGAATCCTTGGCGTATATATACCTATTATAATAGGTATATAATAGGTACATACTAATATAGGTATTAATTGGTAGGTATGAGTGTAATCGGGGGAGTAATAAATTAGATAATAGAGATAGAGTAATCCAAATATAGATAGAATTGGTATACACCGGTGAAAACAGAATTCAACTAAAAAGAAAAAAACAATAAATTGACCCTCTAGTGGTCGCCCCTACTAGAGGCCGGCCTTGATTTTCAAGTCAAAATGAATATTTAAAGACATCTTGCAATGGCAGTGAATTATTGCTCATCAAATCGTGTTTTCATTTTCATACAAGTTTTGAAATTGGCATGTTTTTCTACATTTTCGACCGAGTAACCAATAGAAGAGCCGAAAATCCTGTTGAAAAGAAGCTCAGAAACAAAACCAGTGGTGCCTAGATAACACACAATACTACCACATTTTGAAACGTAAAATTGTGTCACAATTTGATCATATTTTGACTGCTTTTAAGGGTGTTTAAATATAAAAAAATTCATTACCTATTCAAATTTTAAAATTCGCCAAAAATTAACGTTTGCCACATTATCGGAATATAAAAAATATCCACATATTCTGCAAACTAGAACGAAGATTTTGAACCAAGAACGCTCAAATCGGTTCATTTTTGTGGCCGGAAAAAATATAATAGAAAACACTAAAAATGCAAATATATCGGAAGCACTGTGAGTTATTCAAATTCCGATTAAACGGGGTGTTAGATCTTGCCGAGACAAACATTTCAGTTCAAGAAATTTGAAAGAAGGTTGAAAATTGAGGGAGTTAAGGCCATTTTTATAAACGACCACAGACGGACACGGACACTTGTTCAAAAAGTGATTCTGAGGAAATGTGTATAAAATTTTTTTTTTCTGTAGCTCCTTTCCGATTCTCGATTTTAGGACCGCAATTTCAATAACCGCCAAAATGTCGCGGGTTTTCCATGATTGTTGAGGGAGCTAGCTAGATTAGCTAGATGATTGGAACTTGCATTAAATGTAACAAATTTTGTTACCTTCATAACAACACAATTATCCAAAATAAGCAATTTTCGTAGGGTGGTCCATTGACTTTGGTGATTAAACACTCTTAACTCCAAACAGATCCTTACTTCAATGAGAATCCAACGCTACCCGAGTATCACTTTATTTAGAATAGGTACCCTACCTATATCAGCAATATTATCATAATTTTCCATTAGGTAGGTACCACTAGTGGCAGTTGGTACTTGGTAGGTGGCCGTTGGTACCTGCTTAAATACCTATATAATTCGTAATTTTTCCATACGGAACACAACTTCAAATTGCATCCTAGATAAACTGAGTAAATTGGAAAATTAATATCACCCCAAAATTAAAATAATGCGAATTGATAGATACATTATAGCTTACTTGGCAGACAAAACGCAAACGAATTGATTTAGGTTAAATTCTGGATCACGTCACTCCGACGAACTCCAGTTGATACTGAAATATCGTGAACGCGGGATAAAATTTACATTCTGGCGTGAAGTAACTGC
Organism: Nesidiocoris tenuis; assembly: GCA_036186465.1. NCBI lineage: Eukaryota > Metazoa > Arthropoda > Insecta > Hemiptera > Miridae > Nesidiocoris > Nesidiocoris tenuis. The sequence continues at coordinate 15,554,200 of AP028914.1, read as the reverse complement.
GATCTTGATGGCCTTGGTCCGAATTCTCGGCAGCTAAGGCAGCACTTAGCACATAATATTTCCGATCATGAGCTTTATAGTTGGGCGAGCTCACTAGAGTAAAATAGTTGTTGTTGCGATAGAACGATTGAAACGCGATTTGGGCAAACCAAAGATACCGTCTAAATAGATTAAAAAAAATAAAATTTCACTCTCGTAGAAATTGTGGAATCCCGTAATTCGAATAAAAACTCAAAAAATGAGAGAGAGAAAATAGTCTTTTCCACTATTAAGGTACAATTGTAGACCGGTTTCGGTTATTTATGGTTTAATTACTGATTTTGGTTTTAAGTTTATTTGAGTTTTTATTCGTGCCGTCTAAGCTGCTTGATATTACGAAAAATAAATTACTTACCTACCTACCTATAATATCTATATATTAGGTAGGTACGTTGTACAATGGATGGGTACCTACCGACATCTTCATTTCTTCTCATTTCGAAAAATAGAAGCTCTCTAATGTCAAAAAATTAAAATTCAAAAATAAAATAAAAACTCTGTTACGTTGATTAGTGACATGGGTATGGGGCGGCAAAGAAAGATGTGCTGTTTGCGCACCAAATGAATTTCGTAGCTCTTGCATTTGAGCTCAGCGTTGATATTGCGCACAACTTCGGACTAATGAACTGATTTCATCACCCCTCAGAAAGTTCTCTCACTTCTTGGTTCTTGTTTTTACAGATAAAACACACAAACGGCCGTCTTCCTCTGTTCTTATTGACTCGGCATTTCGAAGTTCAACGGAGTTTTCTATGCAGAGACGAAGTTTTGTTATTGCTCGCTTGGGTAAATAGAAAGGATAATGCGCGCATGTATGGGAACCCTGGAAATTATGCACTCGTTCACCAAAACGTTTGTTTTAAAACTTCAATACTCGATCACTTGCGGAGAAATTTTAGACTCTTATCATTTGAATATAAGAGAACTGAGAGAGTCGATATTATGCATTGATGATGGTCTACCGGTCTACAATAAGGTATGTACTTAAACAGTGGGGTAGGCAATTTATTTTCTCTCATATTTGAGTGATAATAGTATCCCTCAACTCCCTCATCTTCATTAATTGGAATTTCGGCGATTCACTGTCAATCAAGGTTGTGCTAAGTCAGCCATTGGGGGAAGTGAATTTACGGTGCCAAAAGCCGAGTCCATGATGTCAAGGACTTGACAAACTTTGACACCACGGCTTCAGTCTGTCAGAAGTCAGAATCATCATTGAACCGTCGAAAGACCGGGAACTGCAATCTTTTGTTCATTAAAACGGAAAATTGAGTGGAACTCAATAGATATATAGATACATCTTGTCGGTTGGAATGGTTGGAACAATTACTTCTGTTCGACTCTTGAACGTTTTTTCTTTTTTAAATTTTAAAAGGCTGTCATCCTACCGTTAACAAAAGAATTCAAGAGTAGAACATGAATAATTTTTTCAACCATCTCAATACCTAGTAATCTCAGAAGTAATTCCATCTCAACCGACAGGACGAAAGATCGTACAGCGTTTAACATTTTTTCAAAATCTCGTCGTTCGTTTCTTTTCTGTCAAAAATGAAATTTTCCGGCTTCACAAAATAAGGCGAATTGCTTCAGCTCGAGAATTATTTGGATTTTTTCATAATTCATTCGTCCCTCTTGCGTCAAAATCTACCGCTGAATAATTGGCAACCCCCAATAAAAACTTTATATTTTGCTAAAACAGGGGTGCGCGGATAGCACTCAAAACACCCAAAAGTAGGTAACTTTAACCCAAAGTGGTATGATTATTCTGAACAATTTGGAGACTATTGTGCTCGAAAATTCGAATAAACACATCGTACTTACTTTGAAATCAGCTCAAAATCAAATTAGGGATTTACCTACGTCAAGTTATCTAAGTAGTACTACATAAAAATGCCTACCTCTTTTCCTTTGAGACTAAACTCAGACCACTGCATTATGCATACAAAACTTGAATTCCCGTCCGACTGCAATACTTACACTTTGGATCTTTCTGTTCCGGGAGGAATTATCTGGCTGGTTTTTACCCTAATTCTACTAAAGTAGAATTCTACTAAAGTAGCATTAAAGTTGGTGTAGGTAGGTATGTTACAGGGTTTCTCAAGTTTAAAAGCCGCGTCCCAAAGACGTGGGACTACCTATACCACTGAAAGACCAACATCTTTGTCCCTACTTGATTATTGCATGGGTAGGTATAACCGGGGTAAATGGATCAAACAATAAGTAGTTTGAGATAATCATCAAACACCAGCAACTCTCAACATAATCATATGTAGAGTTATACATGCCGGCGCATGACCACCTGCTTTTCCGAACGGAGGTCCATCCCGGAGGTCCTCAAGATCGTCGTAAGGAAGACTCTTAAGTCCAGTAGATGCAGAGAAAACAAAAATATTCAGATGATAGGTATCATCTAGTATTATTAGAATTATCAACTAGTAAGGATAAATGGCTAGATTCACTGAGGATAATTTCATTCAAATCATCATTCCCTGAATATTATTCGTTTTTTTCCATTGCCGTAACATAATCTTCGGCGATAATGCCCCTCACCTTTTTGCTGCAAGGATCAGTTGTATTGCTACCAAGTTTATTTCATTCCAACCAGAATAGGTACCTACTTACCTTCCGTAGGGGTTGAGTTTTATTTTACGACATTTTCATAATTGGGTTTACCAATACCATGATGAATTTACCTGGTAACTGGGCGGCACATTGCGGAGGGAGGTCGGTGTTCCGAGTGGAGGCAGCCGAAGATGTGGCCACCCAAAGGCGCTAAGGTCCAAGGTGGAGGCTCTGCGCGCCCCCAAAGCCGACGCCGGCGCATGACCACCTGCTTTTCCGAACGGAGGTCCATCCCGGAGGTCCTCAAGATCGTCGTAAGGAAGACTCTTAAGTCCGGTAGATGCAGAGAAAACAAAAATATTCAGATGATAGGTATCATCTAGTATTATTAGAATTATCAACTAGTAAGGATAAATGGCTAGATTCACTGAGGATAATTTCATTTAAATCATCATTCCCTACCACTCAGGTGAAAAGAGTTGCCCTGCCAATAGGTCTACAAGACTTTTCCTAGCAGGGTGAACTCCAACATCCCGTTTACTATTATTTGTCACTAGCTGCACCGTAATCACAAACTGACAAAATTGCTTCAACCCAGGATTGGGACACAAGAAAAAATCAGGAAGATCATTAACTAAAATAATCTTCCGTAACCTTCTCTGGCACTTATTTGGACCCTCATCCTGTTATTGATCCTAATCCTGACCCTTACAGCCTCTAAATATATTATATATAATAAAATTGTGTCAAAAATTTACGTATTAAAATATGGATGTATTGTGTGCTATTTACGAACCACTGGTTTTCACCTGTGCTTAGTCGAATGAGTCCCGCATGGTTTCCGTAACCAATTGACTTATGGCTAGAATGAAAAATCGAAATTTAACTATGGGAAACGGACGTTGAACAGGCTCAACAGACGTTGAACAGGCAGGTTGAGGTTCAAGTAGAGGTACCTACCCCTGGGTGACGATGAATTTATTTTTCCTTACGAGGTAAATAAGTTTGAACTGCAAGTATAAGTTGTAACGAAAAGTTGTAACGCCGTACATCGTACGGAAACTTCAGTCCGAAAATACGATAATGGACGATCATGAGGTGGCGCCCTGCCACAAAACAAGTTCACCAACTACAACTAGTCAGGCTCGCCTCTAAACAAGAAGTTCTCTTCAGAAAGTTTGGGTTTGGAGTTTTTCCGATCGATCCTTCTTTAAGTTGCGAGTGCCCATACTTAAATATTGACTAAAATGAGAGAAGATAATTTGAAACGGTTCATCCCGGCGTCGGTTTAGCCTCCACCGGGGGTTAAATCGGAGGCTCTTGATTTCCGCGTGCTTTCAACCAAGCCGGAGTGGCAAGCGGAGTTTACAACGAAGGCGTCTGCTACTGTTGACGCCAGCAATAATTTTCTTAGTGCGTATTGGTTTTGGTAAGTTGTAATAAATAATGCTATCCACTTATTAGATGAAATTTTTGATTTTTGACGTGATCGTTTTCTTGTATTAGGTATATCTTCGAGTTAATTCTTACCTGTTCTGACACTTATTTCTCTAGTTTAGTCGAAGATTTTGAGCTGAGTAATGGCGATTGGCTGACCAATGCTTATCAATTTTGGTTAGTAATTCCATCGGCAATAAACCTTTGTTTCAGACAAGTTTCCCGTCTACGTATCATGATGTCAAGATCAGTCAGAGCCGAAACTAGAAGCCGAGCTAAAGATGACATCAAAAGGGTCATGCAAGTGGTGGACAAAGTTCGACGATGGTAGGTAATCAGGATAAAATTATTTTGATCGTTAAATTCTCAATCGTGTTACGATCAATTCAAGATCTGGAAACGGCAACATCATTGTGTAGCCCTGATCAAATTTTATGTCCTCGCGGATGGGTACCTAATGGTTTTTTTCTGTTTCTAATCCAAGCATTGGCAGTACCTCTGAAGTCTGTTCTAGCTTAATCCTCGAAGTTTTGATTTTTATCTAATTCGCATCTAGATCGGGTTTTATAAGGTTTTCAGCAATAATAGTAATTATTATAGTCCGTGGAAGAAAATTTCTTCCACATTTAATGTCCAAAATTTCTTCTACATTTAATGTACCCTCATAACGGAAGTCTTCTAGTGGAAGTTCACAAAAATAACGGAAGTTGGTAGTTTGAGAACCAATGCGAAATTGGCACTTTCCCATATGCGCAGCCTCATCTGCTGAATCAACGCCATAGTTATTTTTCTTTTGTGAAATCTGCGGATATTTCAACTAAATGTCGAAGCAATAGGTAATAATTATTATAATAGTTATTTTTTCGTTTCAGGGAAAAGAAATGGGTCACAATCGGGGAGACGACGATGAAAATCTACAAATGGGTTCCTGTCCTCACGCTTGAACAGGTGCGATTGAATTGTAATAATAATTATTACCAATTGTAATAATTATTGTAATAATAATAATAATTATTACCAATTGTAATAATTATTGTACCAATTATTGGTACATTATTTTTGGGGTATATAACATATTTCTGAGGTCTTGATTCACTTTTACGCCAGTTGTATCAACTCGGTAGTTCTTGGAGCATCTTTTCGATGTTTTTGAGAATTTATCTATGTACCTATAGTTATAAAAATCAATGTTTTCAAAGGTGCCCATTCGTCATCCGATTGCTGGCTATTAGATTAAGGATAAAACCAATTACGTATCATCGATTTTTCTCGTTCAATTTTTCTTTGGATTCGATGCCAGCGCCACCTTGACTAATCACAGCCACCACCAGCAATCCAATGGTCAATTTTCACCTTAACATTTTCACCTTAACCCATTAAACTTAGCATTCTGATCAATTCATGCTAAATTCTTTGAACCAACAGCAAAAGAAGAAGACTAAGGACCACGGGAATAAAGAAAACTGCCTGACCAAGCGAACACTTGACACTTCCAATTCGAATTTCGGCCTCACCGAGGATTCAAATACCTGTTAGTAATAACTTTATCGCTCATGAACGGATTTGTCCATTCTCGGTCCTGAAATCTTTGATGTATCCAGCACGCTAGTGAAAATATCGCACCCCTCGTGGAATACTGTAACATCTCAATTTTCGGCATAATATGTATTGTAAGCTATACACATTTTGAGCAAACATTTTTTGGGGTCCGAAAGCATTGTTTGATATAATATATTATAATATTAAACAATGCTTTCGGACCCCAAAAAATGTTTGCTCAAAATGTGTATAGCTTACAATACATATTATGCCGAGAGAGCATAATTGAGAGAATAATTGAGATGTTACAGTATTCCACGAGGGGTGCGATATATGTAGTTTTTTCAAATTTAACGAATTTGAAATTCGTTTGTTGTATCTTATCTTAGAATATAAGATGAATATCTTGGTAATGCTGGTCAAGTAATGGATTGTGTTCAATGATCTACCTATTTACCTGCCTAATTTCAATATCATGAATTTTGTTTTCTCATTATTCAGGTTTTTCAATGGTGAGCGATTCGCAAGGCCCGTCGGATTTTTCAGCCCAGCTCGGATTCTCCGAAGACTCGAACTCCCAAAGTAGCGAACCCGTGAGCAAACGCTCGAAGTTGGATTGATCCGATTCGCCCTGTAAATTATAGCTATTTGTACCTATTCTGTTATAAGACCTTGTTTTTTATCCCCTCCGTCGGCGAAAGATCTGTGTACAATTCGTTCGTGTAAATTAACTGTACTTATTTGATTTTATGTCTTTGTAGGCCGATGAGTCATCTATGTCATCTTGATTAAATTTTCATCGTGAATTTCGAATTTTCGTCGTTTCGTCGTATAGAAGTTCTCCCCGGCGGACATATTTCATGATTTTCTGATGTCGATTCATGGCAGTACTACCTACAGGCGTATACGCGTAAAGGCATACCGTGCGGTTGTTCTAGGGTAGGTACCTACTGTCTGAGCTCATTTCGCAGGAAAGCCCCAAAAAAGGAGCAAAAATTCTCATCGGTGGGTACAGTGTGCTGTTTTGAGTAGAGTTTGTTTACTGTTTCCTTCTATTGGTATTCAGTGTTGCCAAAACTACGAAATAAGTCCTCGTCTACGGAATCGACATCCATGCCGCATTCCGTACCTACTGATTGTGGCAAGGGGAAGTAGTGCTCTCATTATGATCTACCTACATAGATATTTAGCAGTAAATACTTAGTACCTACTTACTTACCAGGCTAAAATATTTTTTGAAAAACATACTGAGTAAAAGGTATTATTTCTTATTATTTTTAACCCGAGTACGGGGAACACGGTAATCGAAACTACGTCGTTTAGATTGTTTCATGTTGGCAGCCTTGTAGTCGCCGCTCCACCGAAACCACCTGACCACGGTCTCATGTCTCATTTACCTCTCCATTTTCAGAATTCTGCTGTCTGCCCTTACCCGCTAATCTTTTGTTTGCTCGCGACGTAGTATTTTTGATATTTTTCTATTAATTTATTACTTTGATTCGATCGCTGAAATCAATCGTGATCAAGTCCAGCCGAGATCTGAACTCGCGAATCATTCACTGCCAAGTCCGTTCAACAGAATCCGTTGGCAACGATGGCCCTCAACCCCGCGTACGATGCGATCGGCAAAGGATTCGTCGAACAATATTACGCCCTATTCGACGATGTTAACGAACGGCGGAAATTAGTCAACATGTATAACGTGAGTATCATTTTGTTCTATTGTTCATGCGAGCATAAATTTTGATCATCATGTGCCTAAATCTCACGAATCCTACTTGTGCCGAGCGTTATCGGCGTCGATAATTCCTCTGATAAGGGGCCGTATTCAGAAACCTCCCTCAAGTTCTTCCCGTAACTTAGGAGTTACCTAGTGAACTCCTTAACGAGAAATCCAATTCAGAAACCTCCCCTAGCTCTTAAGGAAGAAGAAAATGGCCGTCTTCCTAAGTTCTTCCCTCCAAAATCGTCGATTATTATTAAGGATGGTCGCGAGCACTCTTAAGAGCTCCTAAGGAGCTCGAAATTGGTTTTCAGAGCGTCCATCGATTCGATTTTCACCCTTTTATTGAAAATCTGATTGGTCGAATTTGATAAAGACGATTAGCTACCTATGTATATATTTTATGATTGATGTTTGATAATAATAATAATGTATTCCGGTTTATATTTTCAAAATTTATTGATTGATTAAATTTTTAATTAAAAAAAAAGAAATTTATTACCATCACTTATTATTATTTAAAATTTTTAATTTTATTTCAAGATTTTTATTTTAATTAGTCAGCAGCTATGCACTTGGGTACTAACCTTCATTCCGGAAAAATGGGGAACAGTCGAATAAATAAATACGATTTTTAAATAATCGCTATTTATTAAATTCACACAATAGTAGCAATACCGAAAAGCACGATCTTCAGAAATCGTTAACAAATAATACGCAGGAACCCGCGTCAATTAACTGTTCAATAGAACTACCCAGGAGCCTGGGCGAAGGCGTCAATCGGAGATAGGAATATTTTTCGGAAATCCTCGATGGCGTGGGACTTTTCAAAACTCTCGTTTGTTTTTTTTTTTTTTTCAACAAACAAAAGATTGATCAACAGACGACAGTTCGTAGACACAACGCGAAACGACGATGGAACGTCATCAATAATACCGGCAGCACTCACAAATTTGGAAATAAATTATCAGATTCACTGTGATTCAAGTATCTAATAATCAAGTATCAAGTAATCTAGTAATTTTTCAGAATAATAAGGACTCGATTTTTTCTTTTGTGAAAATTAATTTCCAACCTGCGATTGTTATGCATAAAAGAGGTTAAGAAAAGAGGAGAAAAGAAGGGCGCGTCCGAAATAGATAACTGATAGTAGATAACAGACAGGCCAGGGAGGTAAAAATCAAACCCGCCCAGGAAATCGAGCCAATCAGAAAGGCTGTTAGATAGCGTCTTCCCCAGCTCTTACTTAGTTGCTCCTTAGTTGTTCCTCTCTACGGTAAAGGGCCGTATTCAGAAACCTCCCTCAAGTTCTTCCCGTAACTTAGGAGTTACCTAGTGAACTCCTTAACGAGAAATCCAATTCAGAAACCTCCCCTAGCTCTTAAGGAAGAAGAAAATGGCCGTCTTCCTAAGTTCTTCCCTCCAAAATCGTCGATTATTATTAAGGATGGTCGCGAGCACTCTTAAGAGCTCCTAAGGAGCTCGAAATTGTTTTTCAGAGCGTCCATCGATTCGATTTTCACCCTTTTATTGAAAATCTGATCGGTCGAATTTGATAAAGACGATTAGCTACCTATGTATATATTTTATGATTGATGTTTGATAATAATAATAATGTATTCCGGTTTATATTTTAGATTTTCAAAATTTATTGATTGATTAAATTTTTAATTAAAAAAAGAAATTTATTACTATCACTTATTATTATTTAATATTTTTAATTTTATTCCAAGATTTTTATTTTAATTAGTTAGCAGCTATGCACTTGGGTACTAACCTTCATTCCGGAAAAATGGGGAACAGTCAAATAAATAAATACGATTTTTAAATAATCGCTATTTATTAAATTCACACAATAGTAGCAATACCGAAAAGCACGATCTTCAGAAATCGTTAACAAATAATACGTAGGAACCCGCGTCAATTAACTGTTCAATAGAACTACCCAGGAGCCTGGGCGAAGGCGTCAATCGGAGATAGGTATATTTTTCGGAAATCCTCGATGGCGTGGGACTTTTCAAAACTCTCGTTTGTATTGTTTTTTTTTCAACAAACAAAAGATTGATCAACAGACGACAGTTCGTAGACACAACGCGAAACGACGATGGAACGTTATCAATACTACCGGCTGCACTCACAAATTCGGAAATAAATTATCAGATTCACTTTGATTCAAGTATCTAGTAATTTTTCAGAATTATAAGGACTCGATTTTTTCTTTTGTGAAAATTAATTTCCAACCTACGATTGTTATGCATAAAAGAGGTTGAGAACAGAGAAGAAAAGAAGGGCGCGTCCGAAATAGATAACTGATAGTAGATAACAGACAGACCAGGGAGGTAAAAATCAAACCCGCCCAGGAAATCGAGCCAATCAGAAAGGCTGTTAGATAGCGTCTTCCCCAGCTCTTACTTAGTTGCTCCTTAGTTGTTCCTCTCTACGGTAAAAACTTAATAAGGGAGATGCTTAGTGAAGGGCGGTTTATGAAAGTTGATTTGTATAAGGTAACTACTTAGGTAACTCTTTCTCCTTAACAAGGTAACAACTAAGGAGGAACTTCAGGGAGGTTTCTGAATACGGCCCAAAAACTTAATTAGGGAGATGCTTAGTGACGGGCGGTTTATGAAAGTTGATTTGTATAAAGTAACTACTTAGGTAACTCTTTCTCCTTAACAAGGTAACAACTAAGGAGGAACTTCAGGGAGGTTTCTGAATACGGCCCAAGGTTTAGATTATTCGGGCGATTTTTATTAATTCAGTTGTAAACTGCCTTCGTCACGAATCAGCACTGCTAGATAATTCCTACCTTTATCCCTTCCACATATTAATTTTGCGGTTCTTGAGGTTATTTTCGTAAAGACGTCCTTACCTATGGTAAGGTAAATCCGTGCATACTTAAGCAACCAACTTGTTGCAGTAGTTGCTCCAGTAGCCGGCACACCTTTCGTCAATGAGTAATTGGGATGTTTGAGGTTCATGTCTCTTGAGTGCATCACCGAAAAAGCAGGGGCTCTGTTCTATGTATTTGGATCCTTACATACCCAAAAACAGTCAAACTATGATCAATTTGTTCAAAAACGTACTTATTCATTGTGGAAGTATTGTGTGTTATCTACGTACCACTGGTTTGAGCTATAAACCTCCTAACTTGAGTAAGATTTTTTATTTTCCAGACCGAAACTTCGTTCATGACGTTTGAAGGGATGCAGCTACAAGGTGCCTTGAAAATCATGGAAAAATTCTCTGTAAGTTTGTGGAGAAATGATTATTTGGAGAAATTTATGTGGATATTTATGTGGAGAAATGATTTGCTGCTGTTTTCTAGGCCCTTGTTGGCTTATAACTTATAAATGAACCGCTTTGTGCAGCACTCCGTCTTCAGCCTCGGAGGGTTTTTTTTTTCAAATTCTGGCTGCAGGGTGTAGATCGCACGAGCTAATGCTGACTAGAACTAATTCCACTGTCAATAATTTTTCTTCCAGAGCTTAACGTTCCAGAAAATCAATAGGATCATCACTTCCGTAGACTCGCAGCCCATGTTCGATGGAGGCGTACTTATTAATGTTCTGGGGAGGCTACAAGTGAGTGCCGTGAAATTTATGCGTTGCCTCGTTATTTCTAGTAATTTTCACGAAAAGATGAAAATCGAACGCTGATGGGTATTATCTTTTGAATGTGAGATATCGACCTGTAGTTGATTCTGGTGCCAGTTGATCGGGAGTAGGGTCAATCAGAAAACACGCCTCTTTCGCCTGACGCAAAAGAGGCGTCTGTTTACTGGCTGATATTTAAGTTTTCGATCTTCCTAAATTGCAGGCATCAGGAACCACCGGAAGAAATTCAAAGAAAAAGAAAGGGATGGCAGACAGTCGAGTCTTTCCCCGCCATATTCATCAATTGGTAACTTTATTGGGTGTTCAGCAATTTATTATCTCTGTTGTCTTTGCAGACTGACGAAGACCCCCCACACAACTACAGTCAGACGTTCGTCCTCAAGCCAGTCGGGACAAGCTTCTACATTCAACATGATATCTTCAGACTCTCTCTTCATGATTCGGTTTAGCTCAACAACTTACTTTATCAGTAAGTTGGAGTTCTCATAGAAGGGGGGTCATGATGTCACGACTTTAGATTACCTAATTTCTGTCCTTGAAGGTCGAGCCGTATTTATACTTGGAACCTCTGCAATTTTTTCCATATATGAACGAGTCTGACACCTTACAAGGGACGACGGTGCAACATTCTGACCCATGGGAATCCCTGATTAGGGCTCAAAGGTCCAGCGCCTTTCTTTACAGCTGATCGGCACCTTACGAACCAATCACACCTGTCTGTTCTTGTTGCAGACGACTTTTGGCATTGAACGACTCGGCTCCGCGTTTACGTTTTATTGTAATACGAACCAAGCAGTCTACTCGAATGAAGCAGCAAAGGATTCGATTCAAAGGTAGCCATCATCCTTTCGGGTAGAGCAGTCCAATTATTTGCCAATGTAATAATTTTTATGCGAAGGATTGTTTTAATTTCTACACAACTAACGCTCGCCTCCGATTTCATAATTATAATCAGTGTTCTAAAACATTTTTAAAATACATACAAAACATGTGAAACGTTAATGTTTGCTTATTATCCAATACCGTGTTGAAGATTTTGCATACCTAATATCGCAAAACTACATAGGTAGCTGAATTTTGGGATATTAGTGCTTGGTAAGTAAAATGGAAGAAAAAAATAAGCAGGCAATGTTTTCTAATTTTTGTCCATGACTTGGACGATGTTCAAGGATACCACACCAAAAATTTTCACTTTTTGCAGTTTTAATTGACGGGAAGGGGAGTTCAAAATGCGCGATAATCGATTCCTGCCCTGAGAGGCATGCAGTCGACTTCGTCTATTTTGATCGAATTCGTCTTGATATTGATGTCCTCTTCGATTTGGACTTGTGTTCGCAATAGGTACCGTAAGGATGCCTGTGCCTGCAAATGGAATAAGTTCAATTTTGAACGATTTCATCATGCAGCCAAGTTGTACAGACCAAGGAGAGTTGGCATTAGGCTGGATTCACATGGCCGCCAACGAATGTTGACGGACATTGGTTCACAAATAGGCGCCTTTCAGTCTCTGTTGATATTTTAGTATAGTTTTCTATTCTAATATTGTTAAAAATTCCATTTAAAATACCTATTAAATTTTTATTCCGGCCTTAAAATGCCAACCTGGCTATTATCTCATTGTGGATGACTCGCACCCGAAACTGTGCTGGCCCAGGCCATGTCGGGACATAGCCAATGTGCCAGGGCATTTTTTTGTGAATCATCATCATTGCCAACCATTTCGATGCCCATCGAAAGTCGTGGCCGACCATCGGGATCCATCTGTAGGTGGCAAGTTGGCATCTTTCATCTAATTTTTGCCACTGAGACTCGGGACCGCTGCCATCGGGTGTGTTTTGAATCATGGAGCTTACTCCTTACTAATGCTTACTTATGGACGCGTATAGCAAGATGTGATTTTCCAACTGCTAATTAATTTTTTGTTTTTATTTAAATTTATTCTTGTTCTGCTCAGGTGTAAGGGCAGTGTGAGCCGATTTCGGCCTTAGTTTTTGGTAGGGCCTTCTTGGAGATATTGGTGTCTCGTTCTTGAGGAGTTTGGGGGACGCCGGTTTTGCCAAAAAATTCGTTTGGCGCAAATCTCATGAGTTAGCAATCTCATTTAGATGGCGTTAGCCTAGGCTGCATTTGTTGTGCCAACATTTGTTATACTATGTTCCTCATTGAATAATTATACTACCAGAGGCTGGGCTATTAGTAGGTAGTCGATAATTTTCAATTACTGACTGCAGTAGGTACCTACCTATAGACAATTCAATATCAACTGGCCAACTTATTTATACCTCACCTCCATCATCGATTTGTTCAATTTCGCAATTGCATCCTGGATCTGATCTGATTCCGCCTCCAAGTACGTTTCAGCTTCGTCTCTGTAATCATCCGTCCACAACGTATGTCTCCAAGATATCCGACCCACATCAAGCCATTAATCAGTCAGATCAAGCCATTAATGGTGGATTTCACAATCTCGGATTTAAGTTAAGCTTGACTTAATTGCCATTTGTTACATGTCTCTAAAAATAGTTAGGTACTGAAAGCGACTAAGTTCCGCTTAACTTCAATCCAAGATGTTGAAATTCACTGTAACAGTTGTCCAATTTTGCAAATTTGTCCTCAAGCCGTTAACATGACTAAATTTACCGGCACAGTTCACTGTTCGTTCGTTGACTTCTGTTGCCCCGTCTGGTTTGAGCCAAAGCCAAAAACTCTTCCTTTTCAGCGATGGCTTTCTTGAGAGAGGTCATTTTCATTGTCATCTCGTTTATCAGTCTCACGGTCTATAATTTTATTGACACAAGATCAAGGAACTGTTACAAGGTTTGGTCAATCAACTGCATCGGTTTTGGCATATTCTCTTAAACTGCGGCGCACTGTCGGCATCAATTCGAAATTTGCCTCATTTTGCTTTTAGCCTCTTTGCTAGACTTGTGAGGCGGACTTCTAGACAAATCATTACTTGGATTGCACATTTCTTACTCACTTCATAATGATGATTTTCTAGTTTGGTCTTCTGCTCCTTGTACTGCTCGATTCTACGGTAGAATGCAGAATTCACTTTGTCGTACTGACGCCACAAATCGTCAATGATCTGTTTGAGTACAACGTCAATGTACGCCCTCAATGGCCTTCCGGATGCTAATTCTTTGTCCGCATGTTCGATGGCGGCTGCAGTCTGCGCTTCCCAATCTTCTTGATTGCAGGACCTGTCAGAAACAGATTATTAGCTTCATTCTTCAAACCTAGTACACATCGTCGTTCAGCATGCAACAGTGATTAACTCGATTTTTGGCAAAAATGAGTTATTGGTATCACTGGATTGTTCTTTCCACTGAAAATCTGATGGTACCACTGGTTTGCGCAAATTATGGAGCTATTGAAAACCGTTTTGAGCAACATCGCTTAACTTTTCTTAGGCCCGTAAAAGCAGTTATCTTTAGCTCCAATTCGAAAGCTCACACGTTGGTTGGGTGCAGCTCATCTTTTTGATTAGTATTCAACTTTTTGTTACATTTTTACTCAAATTTCTAAGTGGTAATTCAAATAATTAAATTTGCATTGATACCAGTTTTTTAGATTTCCTGAAAAGTTGAAAAATCGAGTTAATCACTGTTGCATGCCAAATGACGAAATGCGGCATCTTCATCCGCTCATCTCACATTCACCAACCATTAAACACCTAGAGATTTTGTTGTCTAACATATCCTGATATGGTCATGGTTCACGTTTCAAAGGGTGTAGAATCTGAATCGGAAATAGAAAAATCCGTCTGTCCTCCGCCCGCCATACATTGGAGTCCAAATATGGGAGTTTTATCAACGGCAAAAAGTTTCACCCAGGCACCCTCATCCAATAATGGATAGATCCTGTCTTCAACATAGTGAGCGAAAATAAACCCTTTGAGCAGGAGCCTAAGCCGAGTGAATAGTAAGAATATGCAACTTTTTCATCTCAATTTTTCCAAATCCCAACTCCTACTAATACTATGCGATCATCGGCCATCGTGAGGCGATGCAGTGTATTGCATTCTTTTGATTATCTAAGTAGTGTCAGTTGGGGCAACCGTGGGCCATGGGTTGTCTGGGATCTTGAGCTCCATTATGTTTGCATTATTCAATCTTTCAGTAGCCCCAAGTTCTTGTGAGGCGGTAGCATATTGTGAGAGAACTATTAGAAAGTTCAAACTTGAGAGCGCCAAAACGGCACTGGTTCCAGATTGCTCAAGGTCCAAATAGCCCATGGTCCGGTCGCTCAACACTTACCCCGTCCTGAACGAAACGGGTCCTTGATTCGTGCACAATCCAGAGCTTTTCTCATTGAGCTGGAGATTCATTCGGTCAATGGCGAGTGACATGCTCTTGTCGTCCAAGTCTTTGACTATAGTGTACACCATGGCTCTCAGTCTTCGCATTTGCTCTTTGACTTGTTCTTTAACTCGGATCAACATCCTCTGTATGGCTACGATCATCTTTTCCTCGTGCTCTAGCTCAACGTCCACTTCATCCTTGCACAGATCTATCCCGATGCGTCCTTCCCTTTGAATGAAAATGCACATATAAGAGTGCGCATGGGTTTTCAGCATGGTTAGGTACCGCTATCAAGATTCCGCTAAAATTAATGCAGTATTTTAGCGGCTGACGTAGATGCGCACGCTGGCAGCGTTCAGTTACCTGAAAACTATACATTTGCGGCAGATATCCAAAGAGTTGTGGCCCAGATTTTTCTCGGCGTCTTCCACCCTCATCATGTACGTTATCAAGCAGTCTAACTGCAAATCATTAATGTCTTCATTCACATGATATTATCATCAGTAATAGATCGTATCCTAATCAGCAACATGAAACTGTCGTCATTTTCAATAAACACACACATCGATGCTAATCTCCATGAGCCTCCCACCAGCGTCACGTTTGTTTGTACTCATGCCACTTCCCCTTAGCTTAGTGCTGGCTTCTTGGTCGGTCAGTTTCACACTCCAACTAACTAGACTCGCCTTTGAAACAGTTCTCAGGAACCCTCTACTAACAGTCATGCAGGTTAAGATTCCCGATTAGGGGGGTGTGATCGCCTAGAACAGGGGTCGTCTTTGAAACAAAGCTCGCGTGTAGCTGACTCGGTTTCATGACTTGCAGTGTACTCTGGCTATGAGGGATGTAGGTTCGACCACGCTATCCGCGTTGCCAACATCATCTGCAAGTACGTGAAAGGAAGCCAGCTACATGCAAGCTTTGATTCGAAGGCGGCCCCATTGCTGCCCAGCAATCGCCCGATCGCATCCCCGTCAAGGAACGACTGTAGGCCACCTACGGTAAGCTTAACCGTCAGAGAAAGCAGTGCCGTTGGCCCCCTTCATTCTCCTGATGAGAGTTTTAGTATCAAGAAGAGGTCCTAAAGATGGCAAAGAGGCAAAAAGTGCTAGAGCTGGAAATATAGCTTCTACTTTTGATTGGGTATTAGCCCCTTGATGCTGTCAAGCATCAGAGAGAACCCAAGGATAATGGCGAATGGAAATTTTACTCTCGACAGTCTGGGAGTGGGAGGTGCTGCACTTGGAGGAACAACCTTGTCATTTCCTGTCTTGTCTAACGATCCAATTAAAAAGGACTACTGATTGTTGTAGTAAATATTGTCAAGTATGTAATATCATGAGAGTAAGAAATCTACACACAAGCAATCTTAAATTACTGGTAGATTTCTCCACTTCCGCTTAATGTTAGAGTGGACCAGCACCGACCAGTGGCATGTATCAACTTGTTAACTTCACTCCAACATCAAGCCGAGGTGGTGAAATCCGCACCGTAAGTAGGCGTCATACTTCCTCGTCAAGCTGTTTCTTCTGCCATTCGAGTTGCTCTTTACGAAATTCGACGTCTTTGATTTTCACGTCTAGTTGGTGATCAACTTCCAACTTGCGCTTGATCGTATCGTCTTCCGTCTCGTCAATCAGACGATCGGCTTCTGCCAATATACGATCGGCCAATTTCTGCTGTGCAGTTACGTTTCTGTAGGATTCGACGTTGGCGATGTGCCAATGACTCACGTTGAATCTCATCGGCCGCGTCGGCATCCCAATCAGTGAATATTCCGTCTGTCTGGGACGATTTGGAACCCTAGATGACACCAAGCAGACCCGTTAGGTACGGTTTCTTTGCGAATAAGTGGAGGGGGTACAGGTCAATATGGTATTATACCTAAATGCTAAAAACATTCCAATCTTCCGACGAGTGGAGTAGTCGGGCGGTAGTATCCAGTCGGGCAGCCGCTGCAGCCGACTTTGCGGTGCACCTTTGCCGCAGCTACGATACTCCCGATTTTTACCCTACGCATGGGTTTCTTAAAAAAAGTAATTTGTGGTTGCTTTGAGTAACAGATTCGACATTTTCTTCTCAACGCGAATCATAGCGAAGAATAAAATTATTTTCGCTCATCAACGAATACCTAAATAATTATGACAGTCTCCTTGAACTGATCTTCTCTGATTGAATATTCGCTTAGAACTTTAGACTACCTACCTACATACCGAAGTAGGTACTACTTATTCGTATTAATTAATTGAATTTTTTGCAGTTTTTTGTCATTGCTATGCTCAAACTTGCTATAGGTCAAGTTTTAATAAAATTCTTACATGATGAGAAATTCCTATTATCCAATTCGTTTTTCGTCTGGTGACTATCTTCTCATTCGTTCAGATGCTCGGATCACTCAACAGTCAACACTATAATAGAATAATTCTGCTGGCGTTGGTTACTCGGTGTTCGGTCGTCAGTGCGCACCACTTCCTTTACAGCTTGATCAATACTTAGTTACCTCCTTGTGCGAGAATAGATAATCGCCTATGCTATTTTAAGGGCTTCGCTGTGGCCTGAGAATCAGACAATAAATATGGATAATCATAATTTTATTTATAAGGTACAATTTAGTTGCAAAGGTGAAGTCAAGGCAACTAACATTGTAGACGATATTTCTTGCTAATTTGTGTGTGGAAGAATTTTTCGGGTTTCGTAAAAGCCTGGGTGCGTAATCTGTAGCAATGTTGTAGCCTACAACTTGTAGTTAAGTAGGTATTCACTTACCTACCTAGTGGGAAAAATGTAGGATTAACCGTTTTACAATTTTTGCCAGCTCGACGAATGGTGGAATTAAATTCGAAGGTGATACTTCTATTTTATCGTCTCGGTCATAAACTTTTTCTCTTAGAATGGCGGGACCTATTTTGAATGTCACAATGACAGTGTCATTTACGGAAAAATTTGACTCCTCATTCATTATCCATTTGGCTTTGTACTCGCTCGTGTATCTAGATTTGCTTTAACCGGTCAAAACCGCTGAAAACCATAATTTTTCAGGGTAGGAACTCATCAAGTCTACCAGAATATTCAATTTGGGGGCAGAACTCGGAGTTTTCAAGTTATGATGCATATGCCAACTTCTACAGATTATTATGCTTCCCACCATATAAGACTCCTCGGTTTAGCAGATGACTCGGTTGAAAAGTTCTCCATCTCGCGGACGTCGGAAGGCTGTTGGTTCCCGAGATCGTGTAGTAGATAGATCTGTCGAGAGGATGTTTAAGGTTTGTTTGTTCCGTGTATCTCAGTTACTGTTACAGTTCTCCTCCCTAAGCCCATCTGAATCCCAAACATTCTCAAGATCTATTTGAAGGCTCTCATCATCAGTAGCTCCCCGTCTTTTCGATTGGCTCCAAGCTTCAGCCGACTAAAATTGACCAGACGCCCAGCAAAAAGTAAGACCGACTCACCAGGGTTTTTTTTTCTTCCAAAAAATGAATCCATGTAATCTAAACATTTGACGTTGATATGGATTTTTAATGATGTTGGTAGAGCAAAAATAATTAATCGAATTTATACTTATCCATCAAATAGCTCCACTTAAAATAAGGTATCAAATTGAAAAATCCTAGGTGGCGGTATTCCGTTAGTGGGGGCATACTAGTGGAAGCTCTTGTCCACAGTTTTGGCCCGACTGTGCAGTAGAACGTCAACGATCCTAAATACCTAGGTAGTCGAAATTCCAACCCGCAGCAGATCCCAGATCGTCCGAAAAAGCAAGGCGCTAGAAAAAGTAGAGTCAAAAACGTTTGGCTCTCCTGCCGCGCTTGATTTGTCGAAGCTCTGCCGCGGGTTGGAATTTTGACTTCAAGAATCTCTAATTTTGAACTTTCCACGATAAAATCTATAATCTGCGCCAAATAGGCCTAATCTATAAATTTTGGCCTTGGAGCTGCTTTTAACATAAGTGCCCGGTCGTATAATTTAAACCGAAATCAAAAACAAATGTTTTGAAACAATATTTGCCAATTGCCAAAATATCGCAAATTTCCCCTGATTTGGACAAGAACCAGCTCAAAGAATTAGTACAAAAAATGAAATTTCGGGCACATACCCAGGCTTACTGGAATTCATCTTTTTGTAGGTTCCGGTTTACAATCGAACTACTGACCTCGGGTAACTGATTAATATGTAAATACGGGGTTTCCGCTCCGGTTTGCTTCAGAAAATGATCGCTTCGATGGGAGAAATCGCCAATCAAAGTGAGACGTTTAATATGACGTCACCCTTCAATGTGACGTCACCGCTCCTGAACGCCACATCGTCCGACCCCGAGGAAGAGGAGCGGCGGATTGCCCGGCTCAATGAAATTCAAATTGTGCGTGTGGTTTTCCTCGTAATCGTCACAGCCATCATCCTCGTCTCGATTGGGAAAATGATTTTCCAACTTTTGGTTCGCTTTGCGGTGAAGCATGATGAACGGTGATTAGATAATTTTATTGTTTGAAAATTAAGGAAAGAGTAGGTACCTACCCATTGCGTACTTACTCTTTTCATGCATTGTTTATTAAATAAACCAAATTTTGGTATTATTCATAATAAAAATACCTAAGATTTGAGCAACAATATTATTCGTACTTGAATAAATAGTGTGGTCAAAGAAATACAGTTTGTACGCTAACACGAATGAAATAAATTGACGGTTTCGTTTTAATAAAGGCCATAATTATTGTAATTTTTAAGTTGTAATTTTCTGGGCGCAAACCAGGGCTATTCCTGATAATCCCTTGATCTTCCCTGTTGGCAGTCCGGTGCATTCCAATACGCTATTTCAATACCTATGTAATAAATTGATAATTACTACCTGTTGATACAGCTACCTACCATTTGAAGTAAGGTGTGTACCGATTTGTTTTTGAGGAGGTGGCCCATGGAAGAACAACTTCTTCCATGAGGTGGCCATAAAAGGAGGTGACCAGAGAGTGCTGTTAAGGGTAGGCAGCTGCCTACTGTAATAGTATTCTGTTTCGTTACGTATTTGAATCGGGTTCGTAATTGTGTGGCTATTAGTAAGTCGAGTCTGTTGTCTGTGTAACACTTCAAACACTTCACAGTTTTCAATTTTTCAAAAAGACGAGTAAGAGGATTATTTGATTATTTGATTATTAGTAAGATTATTTGATTTTCGGCGATTTGAAATTGACCAACCGTGATGGTTGAACCATCAAGTTGGCCCTTATATGTCTTTCAAGGCCTCGGAAGAAGCAGAAAGACTTGCAATAAATCGTGCCGTGGTAAACGTAGTGTTTTGTTTTGAGCTTTACCCTTTGTTCACTCTTATTTCTTTGATAATTATTTTACCCATTTATTTAATTCGACAATTTTAATTAGTTCGTGCCGAGGTTCGCTAAAAAATGGCCTCGCGAAAACACTACATTCGGTTTTCGGTTTGATCGAGTCTCAACTTGGAGAGGTAACCTTCTCTCATAACCTGATATCAACTGTCGTCTGTCGTCACTTTTGTTGATTGGGCTGTAGTTTTGATCAAACGACTATGTTCGAGTGTGGAAGAGTATTGCTCTTTTCCTCTCGTGAATTGGCGGTTTAATGATGTGAATTTGATTATTCCGGAGTGTGCGGATGTCGTGCGATTTGAAACTGGAAACATTTTTTCCAACCAGGTGCTGTGTAATGCGCGTTTCCGCGTTCGAACAGTGCGTTTCCTGATGGCCATCGACCAGACGCCGTCGTCGTTGTTGGTTTTGTTTACGGCCGAAATCCTCGGTCGTCGCGGTCGTAT
The DNA here is from genome assembly GCA_036186465.1 of Nesidiocoris tenuis. Classification (NCBI taxonomy): domain Eukaryota; kingdom Metazoa; phylum Arthropoda; class Insecta; order Hemiptera; family Miridae; genus Nesidiocoris; species Nesidiocoris tenuis. The sequence goes on along the minus strand of AP028914.1, from coordinate 15,533,200 downwards.
GAGGAGATTTCAAGCGGCCCTTTGAACGTTGAACTCTTCGAATCTCATATGGGTAGAGCCATGGAGACGTACCGAGTCGGAGAGTGTTTCTACTACGAGGAATCCGACAAACAGCCTTACCAAATACGGAGGATATCCGAGCTCGGACGGTCGGCCACGGGAGAGCCTGAAATCAAAGTGGTACGATTTCTCAGGAAAACGGACCTACCGCCGAAATTAGCCGGTGAGCTCGAGGTGGACGATGACGTGACGCTTTTACACTTGGCGTCCGACGACGTCGAAGAGCTGTCGGCTAGAGAATTGTTCCTCTGCCAAGATGTGGAGACGGTTCCAGTTTCGCAGATCAGGGGTCGTTGTACGGTGGCGCAGCACATCGGCGTCTTGCCCTTGACGAGCTACTTGAACAAGGAGGATTCTTTTTTTTACAGTTTGGTCCTGGACGTGGCTGCCGGCGTTTTGCTGGAGGATCGAGGGGAGATCAGGCAAGGTGCCGACTATCAGGCGGATATCCCGCCGCTTAGCGCGAACACGCGCCGTTCCCCGAGAAATTTGAAACAGGCCTGTGAGACGAGCGTGTGGATGCCGGACAGCCTTTCCGACGTCGAGCTGAACAGATTCCTCATGCTGTCCAGCGCCCTGGGCACGTACGCTCGAGCCCTGGACTCGGCGGATTCGCCGCAGCGCCCGAGCGCTTTCGAAGCGGCCTCCCTGGCAACTCGGGACATAACCAAACTCCATGCCCTGGATATACTGCACAGGACGGGCTACGACTCGCCCCAAGCCCTGGCAGCCCTCATGCCCTCCTCAGGATTGACGATCTGTCGGGACGAAATGGAAAGCTGGTCGACTTTCGAGACGGACCTGTTTGAAACAGCTGTTCAAGAGCATGGCAAGGACTTCTTCACGATCAGGAAAGACGTGTTGCCGTGGAAAACGGTCAAGGGCATCGTCGAGTACTACTATTTCTACAAAACTACCAACCGGTACTTGAAGCATAGGCAGGACAAGGCCATCGAGGCAGCTTCCAAAATAAAAACGATCGACGTTCCAAGCGACAATTCCCAAACGAACTCGTTGAATAACAATTGTTCCGTGCTGATAAAGTCGAACGGTACCCGTTTCCGCAAGCCGTGCAAATCCTGCCGAACGATATCGTCCCCGCATTGGTACCTCATCGAAAAGGCCCAACATTGCCAAGGCTGCTATGACTACTGGAAACGGTACGCCAGGTTCCGACGCCCTATCGTCTCGTTTGACGCTGATTCTCTCAGTGACGCCTCGTCACTCCACGATGGCGACCGATCGCCGTCCGTGAAGCCTTTCCCTTGCCGCGTGACGAAATGTTCGCGGACGTTCCTTTCCGAGGTTAAATTGATGAAGCATTACGCGATTAACCATAGTAACAGTGTCCGTGTGCAGAGGAAAATCGTTACGAAGCCGTTCCAGTTCTTCGCTTCGGTCCAGACGAAAATCAGGCGCAAGCGGCTGCGGCGAGCGGTCGTTCGACGTCGTCCTGCCAGAGCCCCTTTCGCCCTGATGGATTACCAAGCCATAGAACGCAAATATACAAGCGCAATGACGGCAGACGAACTCAAATCCCTCCTTCGGCCGAATACGAAAAATCGCTGCAGTCTTGTTTCTGTCATCAAAAAATTGTGCGCTTCACTCTACAAGAACTGCATACCTGAGAAGATTCCCGATAAGGGGCAGCCTGGGTCGCCTCCGGTAGCCCACAATCCGAAATTGACCACCAACATGGACATGCCGAAGCCTCTCGATAGTCGATTGCCCGTCCCATGGATACCCAGAAGGCCTTGCCAGCCGATCGACTTTGCATCGTACCAGTACAGTTTGACCTGGGATCACATTCAGAACGCGAAAACGGCTGTGCGTAAAACGCGATCGACCAAATGGCACTTCGCCCGTGACCGTGTTAGAAGTTGGATGGAATTGAAGATCGTCCAACGTGAAATCACCTACAAGCGAGTTTCGAGAAACCTCTACCGTGCAAAAGACCGCCGCAAAAGTTGCATCACGAAAAAGTCGCAATTTTCCCCAGTTCAGTTTTTCCACAGTAACAAACGTTTGAAAGACAGTTGCCGCAAGTATTTGAAAGGTGACCGTTTCGCAAAGTTGGCGCGACATCCGTTGAAAAAAGCCGTCGCTCGTTGCGACCGCTGCCACGAATCTTTCGCTTTCCTTCATATGTGCGGTTAGAATTTCGAATGTTGCGCCAATTCGCGCGAATCCGCTCACTCATGTACCTGTACGTTGGTTAAACAAGGACGAATACCAAAATTTCACCTTACCTTCATCCGCTAATTTTTCACTTGCGAATATTGTTGTGGATTGTGCTGGTACTTTGGAGATTTTCAAGCTTTGTTTGCGACAGTTTCCAGTGTTGCCATATTCCTCAGTAAAATTACTGGGCTGAAAATTGTGGGTCAAGCATGTAAGCGGCGGAACACTTTTCTGCACTCCTCGACTTGTTTTTTTGTTTTTCAGAAATGTGATGATGCTTCAAAAACAATTTAGGATTTTACGTTCATTATTCAACGCTATCAAATACATTCCAAAATTGGTATCCAGAGATCCACAATCAGGACTTGCGTGTATCCTCACTTGAGGTTGCTCGGATGTCAATGTTAGTATGGCCTAGAAAAAGTAGGTTCCTTCAAGTGTATTGTTTAATGAAAATCATGAGTAGGTATGGCTAATTTGTTTTTTATTCTTTGGATGGCTGAAGATCAAGTAAAAGTAAGTAGGTAAGCCCTGACTGGTAGAAATCCGTTCCGTATTTCTGAAGGAATTTCAAAAATCCAGAGGCTCAGCTGAAATTTCCTTTTGAATGCTGTACCGATTTTTGCGTTTCAAAGCTTACTTTCTTCTCTTCAATCCCCTCCATGTTTGTAATCTTACAAACCCATTAGGACCATTTTTAAATAACTTTCTTTCAGTATTTCTAAAAATTATGTTTACGTTTACTCTCGATTACTCCAGTTACCTTGAGGGGGCTTGGGGAGATAATTCATAAATTTTACTTTATTTCGATTATCTGTTTCGCTTTTGCTCGAGCGGAATTAATTCATTTCTCAATAAATTGGATTGGGGAAATTATGAGTATATCTCTTTCAGACTGTTGCTCAAAATTTTGATATCCGTGTTTTTCTAAATTTACAAGCCTGTTTTTAACGGATGTAGAAAATTGGTTTATTTTGTTACATATATTACGTTTCCTCCTTGGTAACCAACTGGGCCTCAAATAATTCGTTTTTTAATAGTGATAAATATTTCCCGAATATATTCCTCAACAGCCGGTTCTCCATTTAGTGTGCCGATTATATCGAGAGCTGTAATAATATGTTGGGAAAATGCATGTTTTTATGTCTACCTAATTCGGACTGCACATTTTGACGTTTATTTTTAGGCTAGGCCATTCAATGTACCGTGTTGTTTCTTAAGTTGATTTTCCTTCACGATTTTTAAGTTATTTTGCACTCATTCATGGGCCACAATTGAAAATGTATCAAAACTAGGTATCGTGCAAAAAATGCTTTTTGCGTACCTAGTGCTATACGCCTTTTTCTTGTCAGTTTGAGATTAGCTCTTTGCTCCGCAATAATTGTAGCCTACATTTTCTAGATTTTTGCTATAGTCACTACTTTTTCAGACTTAAATGCAGATATGGATGCATTTTCTCTTTGTTTCCTGGGTGGTATTCACATTTGTAGTCAATCTCCTTAGTTTGTAGTTGGCCTGCCTGAGTGCAAATTCAATGTACATTTTCAATTTTTGAAGATACCAATCCTCCTTTTGTGTTCGTCTAGTGTATAGCGTTTAAAAACTCTCTCGCTAGGAAGTTTCAACTTTTTTCTATAGGTCTTTTCTCCATCAGTCAATGTGAAGTTGTTGTGGTTTAGTGAATGTGACCTCCGAATTTTCGATTCACGGAGGATTTATTTCGTTCGAATGAACCATAAAAATACTGTACCCAGATGCCATAAGTGTGCACAAGACAGACTGTGTCTCTGTAAACTGCTTCACTTGATCTCTTCTGAGATCTTTAGATTCGTGAATTGGACTCTAATTAGGTATTATGCACCCAGTATTTTGAAAAGCGCAAGTAATTATTTATTTGCTAAAGACTTTCCTTATTCTAGCAAGTGATATTTTTGTACATTTGTAATTTTTAGACGAATCCCATTTTTCGTTTAATAAATTTTTCTATGAAAATCGTTTTTGTCGAATTCCATTACTTCTCTAATCGATGACATTTTCGAGGATACAGAATTGTGGATAGGTAGCGAGAGTTTGCGGAGGACGAAAATTCTTAGTGAGCTCATCACTTTGTGGCGTGTACTGACTGTAGAAGTTGGGGGTCCGGGTCGATTGAACGAAACCTAAGGTATATGATTAGGTACTTACTCGTACAACAGGCCGACAGATGAATGAACTTGAACTACCGAGAGTCCATAAACCGAGTTTTCCTGCATTTAATCGTAGTGTTTTCCACTCGTAAGCTAAATGAATCTTCAAAATTTGAAGAATTGAATTTCATTTAATGATTAAAATGTTGGAAAGCTGACATTCTGGCCCAATTTTTCCTGGAACGTACCGCTTTTGTAATTTTTACAGCCTTAAAAGCACATTGAAACCAGTGGTGAGTAGATACGTGAATATTCTTCATGCTCTGATTACTCGACGTATTGTATTTTTATGTTAATAAAAATTCCCACTAAAGGCGAAACACCAAATTTCGTCAAAAATGTGCGTATCAAAATATGGAAGTATTGTGTGTTGTCTACGCAGCACTACTGGTTTATAATTGAGCAAAGTTGACTCGGTCCTAATTTATGCAAGGGAATCCAAAAGGGATCCAATTTATTTAGCAGCCCTCTACGGGGAGCGCTAGCTAAGTTAGCAGCGCTTTCGGTGACGCTGGGTGGCACTAGCTCAGTGCGGTTCGAGAGGGTGGGACTACTTGTCCATCTGCACCACTTTGGTTTGTCGATTGAGCAGGGGAGATCTGCCGTCTCTGTCTGCCGGCCCCCTCGGGAGCAAGCCGCGCCGTCTCGGTCCGTTTCCCTCCGCGAAAACTCTTCAGTAACGTTGGTGCCGTTGTTCGGGATCGTATCGTGCTGGATTTAGGTGCCAAACAAGAGTGTTGTGCTTCCACCTAATTATTTTGTCGACATTTCGACCGGGTCGCCGTTTCATGTATTGTGATATTTTTCCGCTCTTTTTTCATTGTCGGAACTGCCAGAAATCCCTGTCACAAAGCGTCGATTCTACTTCTGGTTTTAGGGGTAAGTTCGTGTTTGTCCTTGTATCGATTTTTCGAGGGTGCCTGAGTTTCTCCCCTAACGTTCTTCTCAGTGCACCAGATGCTAACTAACCTATACTTAACTACTTACACTTTTTCGTTTCAATATCCCAGTAGTACCTAAGTACCTACCCATTCGCCTAATCAACCGATTCATCAAACCACCATACTTCCATATTTTAGATCGCTGATTTCTACAAGAAATGTATTAAATTTTGTCTATTTTAAGACTTGATGTGTATGTAATTGATGCTAATGTTTTTGTTGTTGTTGGGATTGGCTGGGGTCTGGCTGCGCTCTCTGTAATCCACCTCGGAGGAATGCGGTAACTCGTAACTCCATGATGGCAACCGCTGGTGGTGATGGTTTGGATTTTCTTTCTCTTTGATATTGATCTGTATGTATATATTTTTATTTAATCCTAGGATGGATAAAAATATATACCATACATCGTAAATGTAAATTCATAATTTTATAGCATAATAATATCAATTTTCAACCACTGCCTTTTCTTGTTTTTCTTTGAACCTCAATAATATATATATTTTTATTTGATCCTCGGATAGATAAAAATATATATATATTAAAATTTAAATTCAAATTTCTTCAATTAAAACTCTTAACATCAAACATTTCCCTTGATACCTGGTTGTACGGGTGGCTATACTGGGCTGAGCCTGGCATTCTGGTCCACCATTTTGGTGGTTAGTCAGTCAGCACCCAGAGGATCCATGGATAATTAACGAGGACTCAAATCCGTTGCCATCCGCCCGTTTAATACCGGTTTTCAAGGAGAAATGGTAAATATTTAATCAAATTTTTTAGTACATTCATTATTTGACATCATTAGTATCGGTAATAGATTTTTTCAAATAACAATAAAATGTCCTTTGCAGAACATGCTCACCCAACATAGAAACGATTAGACCCCACCTGTTATCAAAATTCAACACCTCCAGAGGGTATGTAAATCATCTTAATTTTCATTAACTTAGCTTAACAAAAATGATAGGATTTTAAAATTTCAAGATAGTTAATAAAGCAATTTCCTCTTGTTCTCAGGATTAAATTCTACCCCATCAAAGCCTTCAATCATCACCCAGCCTCCAATAGTATAAGATAAAGAAAGCTAAATCCATGAGAGAGGTTAGATCTCCTGCCAAGCCCAATTAAAATTTCCAACCCTGTCTGTGAATAAATTCACTGCCTCAGATTAAAAGTCAAGAAATGTAAAATAAAATGGCATGCTGATCTCTCAGGACATGTTTCAATGAAACCCCACTTCAATCACAGGAGGGAAACACGTCAAATTGGCGCAATCGAACAGGGACTTGAAATAAATTGGAAATTGATAATCAATGCTGGGCAGGAGATCGAAAAACCATTATACTATTGTGAATAATCATACATTGGAGTTGTGCTAAGTCATAATACTAGTCGAAATGGATAAGGAAAGTAGCAATATCGTCATCACAGATGAGAATGTGGTAGAAGGTGCTAATGAAGTTACCCAATATGCAGTAATGTCTAGACAAGATTTTGATGAGAAATTAAGGGGTCTGGCGCTACAAATTAAGGCTGATTTGGTGGAAGCACAAAGTGATCTCTTAGTACAAGTGCCTGTGATTATGAAGAATAGTATTCCTAGTATTATTGAGTCCGTTGCCAAGCAAGTTGAAGCAAGGATAGGAGAAAAGTTGACCTTGACCACGGAAGCACTATTCAAGGAGATGGATGAACGTTTAGCAGTATTTAAAGAAAACGAGGTGATGGAAAACACTGTGCGTCTTAGCAAAGTATACAGTGAAATTAAAACCGTATATGATTTCGCCAAAAATGTTGAGAAAAATATGAACCAACATGAAAATAATCCCTCTGGAGGTAGCAACAGGAAGGCAATCGAGAAGACTGATGAGAATAACAAAAATCCACAACTTCCGGTTGCAGCAAACATAACAAAAAATTCAACAACATCGTCAAAAACAATTGGGTCTAATTCTACCACTGAAAATATAACAACGCGGGACTCAGAAATCGTCAGTCCATGGTTCGCGAACCATTTTTCATCGGAAAAATGTCAGAAATTCGCCGATTTCGAGAACAACAGTCCATTTGAATTCATCGAGCAGCTCGAATTTGAATATAATTCTTTCGGAAAATTTCAGCGTCTCAAATATTTCGTCGGAAGCCGGCTGGATGGACGGGCGAGAGCATGGATGTTGCTGCGGGAGTTCACTACATGGGATCAATTTAAAAAGGCTTTCATCGAAGAATTTTGTGGATCCAAATATACTACATTCGTCACGTCGCAGCTCTACGCGGGCAACCCACTCGATCCAATGGCAGATGAAACAGAAAATAAAATTTTGAAATTGGTCGTCCAACTGCGGGAAACGGGAATTCAGCTGCCGGAAGACGTCATTGTACAACTGGTGAGCAAACAACTTGGGCCTGAAGTGGAAATGGTGGCAAACCTTCATCAATTCAAGACAATCGACATCTTATTGGACTACATTCGGCGATTGAAAAATGGACAGATGAAACATCTGAACCCACGGACCAATTTTGCTACACGGAATGAGGTACACGTAAATAACCGGTACCCTGTCAACCACTGGCGTCCGCCGCCCCGATATCCCAGTGGAAATCCGTCGAACTTCCGAGCATCGTTTCCTCAGCGCAGTGGATTTCAACGAAATAATTGGAGTCAACAGAATTGGAGTGGTCCCCGAGGAGATGGCCCGAGCCATTTCACCGCCAACCAGAATCGTCGTCCCACGTATGGAAATCCTCAACCTAATGAACCAAATCGTAATCAGGTTCGGAATATCGAGATCGACAGTGAACCTTGGCAGAACTTCTCTGGACAAGAATGTTGCGAAAACATACAACAAGAAGAGACATCACAGCCGCGGGACATTCCACAGACATTGGCCAATCCACGTCAAGTCATTCACAGCGATTGACATTCGGAAGGGAAGGAGGTCGCAAGTACGCAGCGGGGAAATCAAAAATGGCAACATCACGATGCCATAGCAAAATTTCGAGAAAACTTCGTTTTGAACAACCTTTTCGAAGAATTCCATGATATCGACCATAACGAGAAAACTCCGATGGACGATATACCGAAATGTCCAGTAATACCAATCCAGATTGCATCTCAAATTGAAGAATGCTTAATCGATACGGGCAGTACGCTTTCTGTTATCCAACAAGAATTTTTCCATTCCAACCAGGATAAATGGCATTATGAATTAATTCCAGTTCGTCAAATGCGAGTTTTGGGCGCTTTCACAAAGAAAAATGTCATCATCAAACAACAAGTACTTCTGGAGATTGTGATTGACGGTCAAAAAACATATCTCCCGTTCCTGCTAATGCCAAAATTGAACAATAAATTCATCCTTGGAATGGATAACTTGAAGCCATTGAAAACCATCATCAATACGGAGACCGGTATTGTGTCCATGATGATAAATAACAGAAATGTATCGATCGCGCAATGTAATTCTGGAAAATCGTATGCTGTCCGCCCCATGCAACCTCTTTCCCCCAACGCAAAGAAAATCGACCAACATAAATCAGCTAGTGAAAATCCCTTGCTGAACTGTGATGAATATGAGACTGATAAATCATACTCCGACTGCGAAATTTCACCGATGATCATGAAGATCAATAACTTGAGGTCATCACATGAGAATAATCGTCACATGTTCGAAGAACTCGTTACTCAACATGAACATCGACTGAAAAATACGATGACACCGGACCAACTTTCATCATTCATCACTCTAATTCAAGAATATCGCGACATATTTTCCAATGATCCAGGTCTCATAAAAGGGTATGAGCATAAAATTGAAGTCTCCCAAGAAGTTCCTCCATTTAAAATACCTGCATACCCACTCAAACCGCAACAAATACCAAAAGCGCAGGCCATCATCCAGAAATGGCTGAATTTGGGCATTATTCGTCGTTCTGCAAGCTGCCACGTAAGCCCACTAGTATTTGTGGAGAAGAAAAACGGTGATTTGCGACCTTGCCTGGATGGACGCCACATCAACAAGTACATCAAGCCGCAATTTGAATGCCCAAGGCGTCAGGAAGAAATACTGGCCATGTGTCAAGACGTCGGCGCAATATCAACCCTTGACATGTCATCCAGCTTCCTCCAGGTTGAACTGAGCAGAGATTCCTGCAAATATGTAGCCTTCAATTTTCTGGGAAAAATCTATGAATTTACCCGCGTTCCATTCGGCCTGAAGACATCTCTCAGTGCGCTTTTACGGGCGCTTGACAATCTAATCCCAGAAGATTTTGGATCGAACATCGGAGCATATGTGGATGACATAGGAATTTTCTCAAAAAGTATCGCAGATCATCTTCTACATTTGAGAGCCCTTTTTCAGAGATGCCGAGAACTTGGCGTGCACCTCAACCTGGAGAAATGCAATTTTTTGAAAGAAGAGTTGCCAATGTTGGGCCTGATCATCTCGAAATCTGGTCTCAGAATCGATGAAGATAAAGTTGCAGCCATCAGCCAATTCCCTACGCCAATTAACATTCGTAAGTTGCGTGGATTTCTTGGATTATTGAATTTTTATTCCCGTTTTGTCCCTAATTATGCTATTGTCGCAAAACCTCTATTTGAATTAATGAGCAGTAAGCGGAAATGGAAATGGGGTGATGCACAAACAGAAAGTTTCAATCAACTCAAACAACTTTTCGCTAAAAGATTGAACTTGTATCATTACAACCCTTCAAAACCATTGTATCTTGAGACGGATGCGTGTCTGACCGGCATTGCAGGCTATATTTACCAGGTCGATGAAAATAACAAGCCCCTTCCTATTGGTTTTGCCAGCAGAATTTTGAAAAGCCACGAGTCAAAATATACAATCACGGAATTGGAATTATTGGGTGTAAAATTTGCATTGGAAAAATTTCAGCACATAATCATGGCAAATCCCGTTACAATCCGAGTGGACCATCATGCATTGGAATTTTTGGAAAAAGGAGGGCAATTCACCTCTCGAGTTTGGCGATGGATGCTTGTAATCCAAAATTTTAATTTCCGCATTGAATACATATCCGCTAAACAGAATTTCATTGCAGATGTACTCAGTCGAAACCCATCCGGAGAGAACAAGCTCAGTCGACCAGAAGCAATTGTGAATGCAATGAGCTCTGCGTTTCAGATGTTGATGAAAATTGACAAATTGCAAGACCGTGATCCAGACATCAAGGAAATTAAAGACAACATCGATCAATATCCGCAGTACCGTATCGAAAAAGGTATTTTATTTCAAAATAAAAATTCAAGAGAGTCCTGGAAAATCGTCATCCCACCAGATAATATTTTCCAGCTCATCAAGTTGATACATGAGTACTATCTGCATGTCGGAATTCATAAAACGTTCCGTCTAATGAGTGAGAAATTCACTTGCCCAAGGCTGAGATTTAAAGTTCTGCAAGTTGTTCAAGGTTGCCACACCTGTCAAATAAACAAACCTGGAAAAACGATAATATCAAAAGTTTCCACTATAAATTCGCAACGGTCATTAGAAACAGTGTATGTTGACTATTTGGGACCGTATCCAGCAAGTTCATTGGGATACAAGTACATACTGGTCTTTGTCGACAGCTTTTCACGATTGGTCCGACTATATCCCACGAAGAACGCCAATTCAAGAGAGGCAATCAGAAGCCTTAAGAAATTTGTGACCGAACTGGGAACGCCTCGTCGAATCCTAAGTGACAATGGCACGCATTTTCGAACTTCTACTTGGACCAATGCAGCGGCCGACTTGGGTATAACTGCTCATTTCACTGCCGTGAGAAGACCTCAGCAGAACTTGGCTGAACGCGTCAATAATGAAGTCGTGAAACATATAAGGATTTGCACCGGAACTGCTCAGCAAAAATGGTTCTCTCATCTACAAGACATCCAGAACAACATAAATTACACCTATAACTCGACCATTGGGATGACACCATGCGAGGCGCATTTTAATCGGCCTCCTCCGAGACCATGGGAAATTTTACCAATCTGCGGAGGTTCGACTGAACCCAAGACCATGGAAGATCGTATCAAAGAAGTCAAAGCAAACATCGCACGGTATGAGAGGAAAGTTGTATCCAAGGGTACCATTCCAAAAGCAAACTATGGATTCAGAATTGACGATCTGGTATTGGTCAAGGCAAAGTATATGAGTAAAATTTCGGCTAAAGTAAATCAAAAATTGTGTCCTAAGTATAATGGTCCATTTAAAATTGTAGAGATTCTGGGCAAATCTACTTATCGTATTCAAGATACAAAAACTCGTAAAATTTTGGGTGTTTACCATGTTTCTTTACTAAAGAAATATTATAAACCAATTATATAAAATGTTTTGATCTGATAAGTGCTGTGATTGAGAAACATATGTGATATGATGTAATAATTAACAACAATTGAAATGTTTATATGATCTTCTAATGAGACTGAATTCAGTTATTCATAGCAATATTGAATGGATAATGTATTGAAACTTTTGTATTTTTTTGTCAATTTCGCTAACCATTATTTGAAAGCTTAAAAAAATTTTATTGTGATGCTAAAATTTTTTTTTTTTTTGAGAGAGGGGCATATGATGTGTATGTAATTGATGCTAATGTTTTTGTTGTTGTTGGGATTGGCTGGGGTCTGGCTGCGCTCTCTGTAATCCACCTCGGAGGAATGCGGTAACTCGTAACTCCATGATGGCAACCGCTGGTGGTGATGGTTTGGATTTTCTTTCTCTTTGATATTGATCTGTATGTATATATTTTTATTTAATCCTAGGATGGATAAAAATATATACCATACATCGTAAATGTAAATTCATAATTTTATAGCATAATAATATCAATTTTCAACCACTGCCTTTTCTTGTTTTTCTTTGAACCTCAATAATATATATATTTTTATTTGATCCTCGGATAGATAAAAATATATATATATTAAAATTTAAATTCAAATTTCTTCAATTAAAACTCTTAACATCAAACATTTCCCTTGATACCTGGTTGTACGGGTGGCTATACTGGGCTGAGCCTGGCATTCTGGTCCACCATTTTGGTGGTTAGTCAGTCAGCACCCAGAGGATCCATGGATAATTAACGAGGACTCAAATCCGTTGCCATCCGCCCGTTTAATACCGGTTTTCAAGGAGAAATGGTAAATATTTAATCAAATTTTTTAGTACATTCATTATTTGACATCATTAGTATCGGTAATAGATTTTTTCAAATAACAATAAAATGTCCTTTGCAGAACATGCTCACCCAACATAGAAACGATTAGACCCCACCTGTTATCAAAATTCAACACCTCCAGAGGGTATGTAAATCATCTTAATTTTCATTAACTTAGCTTAACAAAAATGATAGGATTTTAAAATTTCAAGATAGTTAATAAAGCAATTTCCTCTTGTTCTCAGGATTAAATTCTACCCCATCAAAGCCTTCAATCATCACCCAGCCTCCAATAGTATAAGATAAAGAAAGCTAAATCCATGAGAGAGGTTAGATCTCCTGCCAAGCCCAATTAAAATTTCCAACCCTGTCTGTGAATAAATTCACTGCCTCAGATTAAAAGTAAAGAAATGTAAAATAAAATGGCATGCTGATCTCTCAGGACATGTTTCAATGAAACCCCACTTCAATCACAGGAGGGAAACACGTCAGACTGTAGGATCAACAAAAAAAACAAAAAAAAAACTACGCAAAATTTTAAACCCTGCCTAAAATTAAACGCCAAAAAATCATACTTCACGTTACCGGAATAGAGCCACGGATGCGTAGATGACGCACAATATTTACATTTTACGGTACAACTTCCATATTTCGATACGTCTATATTTCGACTATACCACTAATTTCAAAATGATTTTTGGCCGGAGTCGCATGAGCTGTGCTTCGAAAAATTTGTAGTCAAGAGATTGGTCAATGATCAATGAGGATTGATTAAGCCACCCTACATATCGATGCCAGAGAGCAAGAAGGGCGAATCTGCTATTTAGGAAAGAAGCAGATTCGCCCTTCTTGCTCTCTGGTATCGATATATTTGTGCTCAAGTGCATAGAAAAGACGGCCGTGTACTTACATGGATTTACCTATCCGACCTTGGCAACATGGCTAAAAGCGGCCCAAAACGCTGCTAATGTACTAGTGCCATACCCGTTCTTTTCAATTAAATTTTTGCTTGAAACTCTATATTGTAACTGTGAACCCACAATTATGTTACACAACTCATACAGAAACAAGAAGTGATTCAGAAACTCAAACTATTACTGAAATTCAACCTCAAAGTAAAATTCATACCAGGTACTAATAGTCAAACTCGTACTCATGTACTCATAATCGCACTCAAGCTCAGGCTTCAGTGAACGTGAACGTGAACGTGAATGTGAACGTGAGTTCAGACTCATATTCACAATACTGCCCTGGTAAGATAAAACTTCGTATCCCCATTTTTGTCATTTCGAGAAAAACGCCGTTAAGTGAGAATTGTTATGCAGTCAAGGCATTTCAAGCTAGCCACGATGAAACAGAAACTCAAAATCAAACTTGAAGTCAAACTCATAATAAAACTCACAATGAAACATAAACTCAGATTCGTAGTCAAACTCACACCCGCTCAAACACACACAAACACAAACACAAACCCAAACTCCCCACCACAATGGAACAGAAAGTCAAACTCATGATCAAACTCGAAGTCAAACTCACAATGAAACCGAAACTCAAATTCACCATGAAACAGAAACTCAAACTCGAAGTTAAACTCGCAATGAAACCAAAACTCGAACTATTAATCGAAATCGAAACCAAACTCAAAATGAAACAGTAACTCATACTCAAAGTCAAACTCGAAGACATACTTATTGTGAAAGAGAAAATCAAATTCTTAATCGAAATCGTAGTCAAACTTACGATGAAATAGAAACTCAAACTCGAAGTTAAACTCACAATGAAACCAAAAACTCGAACTATTAATCGAAATCGAAACCAAACTCAAAATGAAACAGTAACTCAAATTCATAGTTTGACTTCGAATTGAGTTTCCGTTTCTTTGTGAGTTTGACCTCAGTTTGACAGTGAGTTTGAGTTTCGTTTTGATTATGAGTGTAACTTCGAGTTTGAGTTTCTGTTTCATTGTGAGTTTAAGTTTCTGGTTCATTGTGAGCTCGACTTCGAGTTCGATTACGAGTTTGAGTTTCTGTTCCATGGTGAGTTTGACTTCGCGTTCGACTATGAGTTTGAGTTTCTGTTTCATTGTGAGTTTGACCTCGAGTTAGAGTTTCTGTTTCATTGTCAGTTTGACTTCAAGTTCGATTAAGAGTTTGAGTTTCTGTTTCATTGTCAGTTTGACTTCGAGTTCGATTAAGAGTTTGAGTTTCTGTTTCATTGTGAAAAGTGACTTGGATTTCGATTGTGAATTTGAGTTTCCGATTCATTGTGAGTTTGACTGCGAGTTAGTCTCTTTTTTTATGAGTTTGACTTCGAGTTTGATTATGAGTTTGAGTTTCTGTTTCATCGTGAGTCTGACTTCGAATGTGACTGAGTTTGACTTCGAGTTTAAGTTTGATTATGAGTATGACTTCGAGTTTGGGCTTGTTATAGAGTTGAACTCTATAACTTGAGTTATAGAGTTAAAGTTTGAGTTCCATTGCAGGCTTGAGTAGAGTGATGAGAATGGGTTTCTGTTCAGTTTGTTTATGATTTTTCTTTCATATTTATATACCTACGAAGTTAATGGAAGTATTGTGACCGTCCAAAAATCGGAGCTTCAGAAAAAACTTTTACCCATACACTCACATCATTCAATCATGCAATCACTTCCTGAACAAGTGTCCGTGTGTCCGTTTGTAGTCATTCACAAAAAATAGCTCCCTCATTCTCAACCTTTTTTCAAATTTCTTCAACTGGAATGTTCTTGGCAAGACCTATCACCCTGTTCATTTGGATTTGAATTACTCGCAGTATTTTTGATATATTTGCATTGTTCTGGCTACAAAAATGAACTGATTTGAGCTTCCTTTTCAAAATTAGCATAGTGCGTATTTTGACATTTTCTGACCATCGTAGCCACCAAATTGCTTTGGTTCAAAAATTAATATCTAATTCTATGGAAGTATTGTGTGTTATCTACGCAGTTTGTGGAAGGTTTGCAATTATTTCTCTCTGACCCGCTTTTTAGCCAAGTATTGCACCAGGGGCGGCTGCGATGCTTTATGCACTGGTAATTATGTTATGTACCTCGGTAATCATAATTATTTATTGTATCGATGTATATTGTAATATTATTGAGAATACTTTCGACGGAATGTGCTCGGTCCCTTGGCTTCCGCACTTTCGTATTTTTCACGGTATCCAGCTCGTATTAATTGCGGTATTCCAGTCTCTCGGTGCCTACCTAATGAATCTCTCATCATCAGACAATCTGAGACGCCGCGTTAACATTCACGCGTGGAAAACCTGTCCGTCGGATAGGCCTGTATTTCGTTGAGGTTATAGGTATCGGTATAGGCTTCTAGGTGGTGCTGTGGATGATGAGTTGCTTTTTACTTCCATATTTACAAAGTACAAATATTACAAGTACAAATATTCACAAAGTAAATCGTTCCAAAATCGGAATGGAGCTTCAGAAAAAATTTGTACCCTTACACTTTTACTCAGAATCACTTCCTGAACAAGTGTGCTCGTCTGTGGCCATTAACGAAAATGGCCGTAGCTACCTCAATGCTCAACCTTTTTTTAAATTTCTCAAACTGGGATGTTAGTCTCAGTAAGGCCTATCACCCTGTTATATTAGCATTATTAGTGTTTTCTATTTTATTTTTTCCTGGCCACAAAAATGAACCGATTCGAGCGTTTTAGGTCTTAAAATCTTTGTTCTACCTTGCCGAATACGTGGATATCTTTTTATTCCGATAACTCGACGTATTTTGAATTTAGGCGAGTTTCAAATGTTTCATTGTGAGTTTCTTGACATTTTCGGTCTAAACAGACACCGAAGTAGTCAATTGTGTCAAAATTGTACGTATCAAAATATGAAGCATTATCTACCGAAAATACCAAACGTACCGTGGATTTTGAATGGCGAAAATAAAATTATTGATGAATGGATTACGTCATTTGTTGTTTCATCATCTTTCGAAGTAGGTAACATGTTGCCTTTGAGTCTCGTGTAATGATGACCTCTTTATACGCTCTGTGTTCAGGATCTCCAAGTTGAAAGGTCTTAAGTAACAGTGCTAAAGCTACGTGCTCATTGCAGCTTTCGTTCGGTTTTCTGTGACTTCTAACCTCTGCCTCTCGTACCTAGAGCACGAAGTGGGAGCTCAACTCTTTGAGGCCTTCCTTCTGTAGCAGGTACTGCCATGGCAATCGCTAAGCTGCAGCTTAGCTGGGAATCGAATACCCACAGGAACAAATCTGGTCAACGCAAGAAGTTTAGGCACGTTAGGTTCACTTTAAAGCCCGTGCCTGTTAGCCTTGGGTAAAAATCTCCTTCAAATTTTTATTCAAAAGCAAAAATAAGTTAGAGTCGGAGTTACTGAGCTTAATGTTCTCTCGAGCAATTCTAGACATTGCAGGGCATTGCTTCAAAATGCCGAATGATTTTATTTAGTGGTGACTGCCACTACTCAACTTTTTTGCTAGTTCAGTAGGTCCCAACGGAAGCAGCCTCTCCAGTGGTGTAGGTAAGTAAAACAATGCAGCTATGACGCACACTATGATAGACTTATGTGTAGTTGTGAAACACTAACTACTCAATTGATAAAGCTCCACTTCCTCCCAAGACGAGTTGTCGCCCTACTGTACAATCTTTACACATCATATCAAGTATCAACTAGCTCGTCGTCAGGCGCTCGGCCTAATGTCTATAATCGCTCAGCTCTTATTGGCAGTTTCTATCGCTAAGCACCTATCTACCGTTATCTACCTGTCCAAATAAACATCCCATCGACATTTTCATGGATCTTTACATTTAGTTCCCTCAATTATAATGGACCTTCTTCGTTCAATATCGTATACGTATAGCAGTTTTAGGCACTATTTGTTCATACACCTGCATTGAATTTAATGTATAGAATCTTCATAGAATCTATATATAGACGTCTAATCTATAGAAATCAATATACCTATAGAATCTATCTTTCTATTTATAGAAATTTCTTTTTCCGTCTTAGGTGACATTACCTATAATCGTTTACCAGAAAAATCTAACAGGAATTGCAAGTAAAAGTTGAAGGATGTTTGTTTTGTTGTCTTTTTGTTAATCATGAAAGTAGGATTGCGACAAGCCAACGCCTGGAACGGCGGTTTGCTGGAAAAAAGTGCCTAGGTACATGACCTTACCCTAAATTTGTTCAAGGGTTATGGAAAATTTGTAATAGGTAAGTGATTTACCTAGTTTTTGAAAAATACTTACTTAGCTACCTATTGGAATGACTGATCAAGTTTACAAATTCAACTTCTCAAATTCAAGGATAATGAAACCGTCGGGGTGTCGATGGTGACCCTGTCGTCGCCCGGTGGTGCCAGTTTGATGGGGAGGTCATGAAAGTGAGGAAAATCAGATCCGTCACGGAGGAGGGATCGGGGCCAAAGCAAGGGGAGACAGGTTATGTCACTCCTCCATGACTTTCCTGTCACCCCTTCCAGGGGCCACCGGGGCGCTCGCCCTGGGCGCAGTGGTCAGGGGGGGGCGCCTTTACGGCAGAGAAAATGGGAATTTTTGCTACCAGAATTTTTGAAAAGTTGTTTTTGCAATAACAAAATTTACCTGCTTCAGGAATAACTAAAATATTTGCTATCTTCAGTCATTATCTTTTCGAAATTTGGTAATTAAACATGCGTGCTTTTCGTATGGTTAAAGAGTTCTTTAAAGGCCATTATGTGGTAAGTCTTAAATCTATAATTTAGCTTAATAATTCGTCTACACCTGTTATAAAACCTTTAAAAAATATATAAAATAAAATTAGTTAAAGTGCATTGTTTCAGTCATTAAAGCAAATTTCCAGCCACTCATACATACTATGACATGAATTTTCTCCTGACGTAGTTTGAATGAGTTTGAATATAAACGACCTTGACCTTACATTTTTTTTGTTAGCATAATATTTTTATTGTACATCTACTATTTTTTTATTGGCCTTACATGTGTTAGGAATGCGCACCTCCTCCGCTCAATGGTCTATGGTAAAGGTTCTAATCCTGCCCGACCGGTCAAGCTTTAGGCTTATTTCGAGAGTATCCAATAGGCAGCAAATCGACCTCTTATAATAAGGTAGGTAGGTACCGTTTGTTACAAACCTTGATACATATATGGTAGGCGCCTACTACCATCTTGCTTTCCAGTAATGTTCCCACGCTTCATTAAACGCGGCGGCATTGCTTTTCTGGCAACTAGGTCTAAGTACTCTCCACTCGTTT
Organism: Nesidiocoris tenuis; assembly: GCA_036186465.1. NCBI lineage: Eukaryota > Metazoa > Arthropoda > Insecta > Hemiptera > Miridae > Nesidiocoris > Nesidiocoris tenuis. The sequence continues at coordinate 15,514,413 of AP028914.1, read as the reverse complement.
GCATGTTTATTCAAAGTAATTGCTCCATAGTGCGGTTTATATAAAGTGCGCTGTGAACTGGCACGCCTTTTTCACAGGTCGCACCCATAATGTATAAAGGCCACGATTGTCTAGTTTTGAGAAATCAAACCATCTCGGAACTGTCTTTAATTTCAAACTTACCATAATAAATTCAATTAGGTAATTAGATTAGAATTCAGCACTAATGAAAAATTCAGAATATAACTGATTGTTAAAATTCAGCATGATTGCTGAGTTCTATTTTTCACTGCCCATCGAACCACATAGGTACCACACTAGTTTACATGCCACTATATTGATCAATAATTTTAAAGTTTTGCTTTATTAGAATTCGGTTTTATGTCTCTGGGAAATTTAATATCGTAGTCAAATTGAACACGAGAATTTTCTAAATAGATACGTTTAGAAATCAACAAGTGCTAGTTCACGGATTGCAATTGATGTATTGGAGCTCTTAGTGAATAAATAGTAGGTACCAACACACCAACACCCTGAACCGATATGTATCAGTGGAACGAGGTCGACGATACGGTCACCATAAATAGGCAAACGTCTTAACGAGAACATGAGATAAAGAACTTTGAAAACAACTTTCACGATGATTCATCCTACCCTTGCCAACCGGTGACGAAAAGCAACACCTAACGAAACAAACTTTGATGGGACCTACGTGACACTGCAGCCTTCCTCTGTAACTTTAATCGAGTGCAAAACATACCTTAGGTATCTAATAATGTTACTTACGGCCGATTTCATCTGCAATAAAAACCTTGATCATCCAAAATAAACAATTTCGATGTCATGGTTTCGCTGACATCGTCCATATTGGTTTATTTTTCAATGATAAACTATTGTAATTGCACAAAAGCTCCTCCCCGCCCGAAAATTTGATGGTTTATACCTACGCCTTTTTTGGCGATGTCTGGACTGAATATTTGAAATCTTCAGGAAAAATTAAACTTGTGTCGTACTGTCGGATTCGCGCGGAGTTGCCGATTTGTATGGGTCTCCTAAATCTAATTCATGTTTTATTTATAGAATATTTTTGGCATCGGTGAAATCGTATTAGAAACATCGGCAATGAGTCAGACTGACTTTGGTTCCCTATGGTGGATAAGGTCACCAAGTAATATAAGGTACCAAGTCTCAAGTCTGCCCACTCGACCTTAGTACCTCCTCTTCACCGTAAGACGAACGGAGGTCCTCCTCTGAGTTATTAACCTTTAGATCCAAATCCTGTACCTACTCTTATCCCATCCCACGCCTGTATGGGTCTAAATGGTTTCCGTGTATTCGTATTTCTGAGTACACGGTATGAAATCATAGTTTAAATATTTCTACCTTGAAACACATGCACTAAAAGCAGGGTCGAAGATTAGTTAGGTATACCTATATGTATACCGATGTATACATCTACGTCTCGTTTACGTGTTTTCGTAGGTACTGTTATTAACCTTCCCTGCGCTGGTTTACTGACTCAAATAATTCTAATAAAAGTTTATTGTAGTATAAGTCTTCCCTGTTATTAATTTAAACAAAAATTTCCTGTATGCCCCCGAGTAGTTTACAATAATTGTGAGAAGTGCGGAATTTTCAACCACATGGAGACTACATTTGTTACCCCAGCTATAACTTGTCTTCCATTCGTATCCTATGACTTCGATTTTAATCTCTTCATTGAGTTGGCGAGTAGATAGATTTTTTTCCTGACCTTGGGGTTGGTGATCGAGGTTTCATTCGTAGATAAATTGCATCATTTTCTCAGTACCGGTGTTCGTTCAGCCGTACAAGTGGGCGTTCGGTTTGCGCCTGGCTTTAAGATCGGTGAAAAAATAACTGTCACTTGACTGCTCGTTTTCGTTAGGTGCTCGTTATAGCGTCTCCCTTACGTCTGCCGTTAAGTCGTTTCCTCTTGTTCAATCCTCGGCGTTTTAAAAATGAACGTCTAGTAAACGGTGTAGGTACAGATGCAATAAACTACCGCACTGACTCATTTCATCGGTCTATCCAGTTTCTTTTGTCGCTCATACGTACAATTTATTTTTATTGTTGGGGACAGCCACTTTTTCTACAACAAACCCACGTGTCGGCCTCCCACGTGAGACCGGACCAGTTGTTGACCTCAGACTAGTCTTCTATAGCCCCATGAGTATACCCTTGAACACTAGTCCAGTACCTTCACTATCTTCAAGCCATCAAGTTCAAGCCCGAGTCCTCTATTAGTTGGGGTAAGACCGTTTTAATGTCGTTTGGTTGCTCTCTTTGCAATCGAAGATCAAATTTTTAATAAGCAAGTTCATACATTCAACGTATTTTGCCAATTGCGAAACCATTGCCAAACCATATTTACAGGACGGCTATCACATAAAAATCAGTTCTTTGATTTTGGGACATTTTTTGATAGGGAGCGCCATTTTGGCGCACAGGCTCTGAAACGTGGAACGCGTGAGAGCGTAACCAATTTTTCAGCCGATTTGAGGACGAATTTCAAACGTTGACGATCGATTGCAACCGAGCAGCTGACAGATTTTAACATTTAAGGGTTTCAGTTGACTCAGAAGTTTATGCTGTTCAATTTTGGTTGTATGATTTAACACAGAGAAAACTGAAACTCGGACCTGTTCGATTGGCTTCGTTTTCTTGATAGTAACTTGAGTTGTCTAGTTTGACCTGAAGTCGGTGTTCGAGAATGTTCATACATGAAATTTAATCCTCTACCGATACACACATATTTTATGCTATTTTGCTCGCGGGATAGTTTGCATTATCGATTCCCAGGGTACAGTTGCAACATCCGGTTTCGTATTTATACGAACTATGTTGATTGTGGTACCGGTATTTTCCAGTGTGAATCTGGGCCGGAGAGAGTCGATGTTGAGTATTGGGTATAACCAGTTGGGGTAGCACACGCTATCACCTAAACACCGAGTCCGAGTGAACGGTCCGTGCTACCGATGAGCCCCTGTGTGGCTCAATCAAGTATAATAATCATTTTCCTAAAATAGCCGCAGCCGCACGCCTAGCTCATGATGCCCTTGTATTAACGCGTTCGTTATCGGCCTTTAGAAGGGGACCGAAAAATAGACAATTGAGAGCTGGGTAGCTGAGCTGTAGATTTTCAATAAACACTCGGAAATAAGAGCAATGAAATTATACCTACCGATTTCCACTTTGAGCGGAATTCGATGCCCTGAGATATTTATTGGGCCTTTGCTCATTCGAATTTTACCATCTAGCGACAACGTTCTAATTCTACTGTCACCCAGCAGGTAGTGGTATAATAGGTCGAAGCCGTTATTCACTTTTTCGAAGCCGTGTTTCATGTTATTGGAGTGCTGTTATTCTCAAGGCTTGTCCAGTGTCCACACCGGGCCAAAGATTAGTTACCTACTTACCCGAAAGAAAGAATCGAGCATTTCATCCTTGCGTTGTGAAGATGTTAAGGGCGAGAATGAGGCAAGATGATTACAACTAGCAATAACCATCTGACTTCCTTTTTGGAGTAGGTAATAAGTAGTTTTGTCCATAATTCCATAAAATTCGAGCCAACAATTGCAACTTTAATCTTCCCGTGCGGGTTTGATAAAAAACTGCCTTTTCTGCAAAAGTTTATACTGTGTTTATCTACAGAATACAACCCAGAAAAATTAACCTTTCTCTTAGGGCTTCCCGTACCGGTATTAGCCGGTTAATGGAAGAAACAGGCCTAGCGGTAACATGAACGGGAGACGATGGGATGTCCTCGTTCAAGGACGTTCACCAGCCTCTGATTCTCACAAGTTAAGACCGCCCTCACCAACAGGTACCTCGCTGCTGTAGGAATGGGATGAACATGTGGGTGTCTCTGTACTGTGTCTGTGTAATCAATTGTAGGCACCGCTACAAACATAATGAAAATTGAAAAATATCCGAAACCAAGATTTCAGCCGATGGCCTTGATTTTTAAGCTCACAGATTGAAGCAAACAGTCCGTAAACAGAAAGTCGACACTCGAGTATTCTTGCTTATAGCTTCGTATTGAATATTCATTGTATAGGAGCTCAAAATAACTTCTATAACGTTCCCGGCGTTTGAGAAAAAAGAAGGTAAGACGAGCCATTGTTTGTGCACAGTGCACACCGGGTATTTCATTTTCCCTCCTCCGGCTATGCCAGTTTCGTGCTTTTGCCGAATAGGTGTTATTAAAGATGCCTGAATTCTAAAGGCGAAATATTGCAGGAGTAGGTAATTGTTTTATTTTTCCCCGTTGTATGGGAAGTAAAAAAGTGAACTTCAATAGCTAAAAATCCCGACAGTTTGAACCGAAACAATGGCCGTCCCGTAAACAGCCTTGGCCGTAAGCATAACTTCCTGTTCGCAAAGCGTCGGCTTGCAGGCCATTTAGTTCCGGCAATCCGTCGGTCTGCCTTGTAGGAGGTTCTTCAGTAGATTCTTGTAAAGATACAGCAGTGACCCATCTAATTACTTGAATCGGTGGTCTGCCCAGGAAATATGAGGGCGAGTCGATGTTTGAGTTTTTACTTTTCTTATGCCTTTGGATATATGAAAATGGCTTTCAGTTTGCAAATTAAAAAAAATCGTGTTCTTAAATCTTGGGTGCTGTTGGTCCCTGATAATTTCCATTTTTCGCATTTCTTCTTTATAAAGCAATTTGTTTAGTGACGTACCTATTCATTAGGTACATGCGCTTCTTTTATTGGAATTGGAAACTCACGCTTTAGCCAATTATGAATTACTATATTACTATACATGGCCATTGGAATTTAGCCATTATGTTTCAGATTTGCAGGTCAACTAGTAAAATAGTCGATACCTACTCACTACCGATACCTACTCACTCAATTTTGGAATTTTCTCTCGCGATTCCTCAGACACCATTTTATTTTGCTGAATTCAATATTTATGCGGTGTTGGTGAAGAAAATTCATAATGGACTCAATGAAGCTACATTTAAAAGATATAGACCGATGTAAATCAATGTTAGGTATCGTGTTTGGCTTTGGTGAACGTTGTTTTGCTTCCCCTTTGGTCACTCAAGGACAGAAATACACGAACTTGTGTCCAGGGTGTCAAGATGACGGTGGGGCTAAAATTGGCTCTGGAATTATTGGTTTTGGTCCAACTGAGATTCCAGCGAGCCCAGGTTGGAGCCAATTATATCTATTCTGGAGTTGGCGGCATTCAAATATGATATAGACGGTAATAGCCCAGAAGATTATGGCCTTTGTGGATGGACACTTACGCATTCGTGCAGTATACTAATTATAGGTATGTGTCTATCAGGATATGGGTGCGAAAAATATAGGTAATAAAGACGTCGTCTACGTGTAGACTATAACAACGCATGTTATCTGCTTGACACATTTTGGTTTATTATTCAATAAATTATTATTACACCTTTGTAATCGCCTAAGATATACTCGTAAGATCCCCACTGAAAATTTGATTGTTGACTTTTATTAGTTAGGCGCTTCTGACTTCTGACCCTTATAATGAATTATACCCCCAGTGTAATACTTTGGAGCGTTTTTGAGATGCAATTCAATCGTTGCTTACAATAGGTACCTACGCGTTAAGTTGTATTCGTACCAGTGGTGCGTAGATAACACACAATACTTCCATATTTTGGAACGTAAAATTGTGACACAATTTGATCATATTTTGACTGCTTTTGAAAGTGTTTAGGTCAAAAATATCAAAAAATTCAGTATTAAAATTTTAAAATTCGCCCAAAATGAAAAAACGCCACATTTTCGGAATGTAAAAAATATCCACATATTCTGCAAGGTAAAACAAAGATTTTAAGACCAAGAACGCTCAAATCGGTTCATTTTTGCGGCCGGAAAAAAATAAAATAGAAAACACTAAAAATGCAAATATCTCGGAAGTACTGTGCCTTATCCAAATTCCGATTAAACAGGGTGTTAGGTCTTGCCGAGACAAACATTTCAGTTTAAGAAATTTGAAAAAAGGTTGAGAAATGAGGGAGTTATGGCCATTTTTGTAAATGACCACAGACGGACAGACCGACACACGGACACACGGACACACAGACACTTGTTCAGGAAGTGATTCTGAGTAAATGTGTATAAGAAAAAGTTTTTTCTGAAGCTCCGTTCCGATTCTCGATTTTAGGACGATCACAATACTTCCATTTACTCTGTAAATATGGAAGTAAAAATGATGCGCGTCTAACATTTTTTGTTAGTTCATGATCGGTAATTGGCATTGACGCAATCATACAGTTCCTCACCTGTTTCAAATCTGTGATTATGATTATGATGACTATGCTTTGTAAACCCCGAGTTATATTGGTAGGTATTTTGCACCAACTAAATAATAGGGGATTTAAGGTTTATCTATTTCCCAACAATCTTTTGAGGGGGAAAATCATATTGTTAACTTTTTAACTTTATTTGTTGCAGGCGTGAAGAGCACGACTTCACTGTGGATTTGACCGCGATAGGGGGCGGGAATGGAGGAGGAGGAAGGAGGGGGCGGCGACACGTTCAGAGAATTGTCTGAACGCCTGGGGGGCAGTGAAGGAGGCAAAGATGACGACCTGATCTACTGCAAGGGTGGATCGGATTCTGGGGTCGAAGAAAACGGAGTCCAAGGCAATGCCGAAGGGGCCAGCTGCGACTCGTCACTCGTGCTCTCCTATTGCAATTCGTCAGAAGAGCTCGTTTCGCACAGCAATCAATGTAAGTTTCGTTAATGGCTTCTTCATTTCGTCATTCAAGTTCTAATACCACCTAATCCACATTTTTGTCGAAATGGGTTTAGGTATCATGTTTTGCGCATGGTGCGGCTGTGCCGGAGCGATAGGAACAATCAGTTTCGAGCCATAATCAACAGATCGCAAAAATGTCTACACCGCCTAATCAGTTTTTTTTGTCAGGTGGACAATACAGACTAACCCACAAAGTTTTCTCGATTTCAATCAATTGAGTAGGTATCTTTCATGGTTTCATTTTGGCACGAAGCCATCATGATACAAATACTAACTTTTCAGAAAGAATCGCGTAATAATTTCGGAAATGAATAGTTTTTTGTCTCTCCTGAAAAATGAGTCTATAGACATAGATGTGGATTAGGTGGTATCAGAACTTAAGTGACGATTTGTCAATCTTCATTGCCATTAAATTCTACAAGTGGTTAGTCATTTTGATATACCTACCTACTTACTTTCAATGAGAAGTTGATGTACGTATCCTATACCTACCTACCTAATACGTAAGCACAAGATATATTGCCCGTAAGAATTTTCGATTGAAGCCTAATTCTATTTTGATATTTTCCGGATAGGCAAGAATGTTCGCTGATTTTTTCAGGCAAGAATTTTTTACCGGTATCCCGTTCATTTTTAATATTTAGACGTAAAGGCATCTTTTGCCGATTTTCACCAGCAAGAATTTTTGACCGAAGTCTTGATATTTAATTACAATTTTTGCAAAGAAGTAAAATTGAATCATAGCCATAAATTACAATACCAGCTATCGTGACATCGTGCCTTCTGACATCCCCTTTATTTGACCGGCTGTAAACAAATCCAGTGGTATTCCTATACGGTACCGAGAGGAGCTTTCGCGTCAGTTCCCCGTATAGTTCTGTTAAGAGTAAACAGATTGCAAGTCCGCTATCAACACAGCCACCCACTCCATTATTGTTGGTGCTGACACCACAGGGAAGCAGATGGCCCACTATCGGGCCTAGACCACTTCCTCCGTGTACCCCCCAGTCTGACAATCCTAATCGGTGGAATGGCAAGGCCCTTAAGACGCTAGTAGATAGCATAGAGACACTCGAGCTCCCCGACAGATGTTGGCACTCGGCGACAGCGTTAAGGATAGCAGATGCTGACAGCTGCTTCCCGCATCTATCTATTGATCCGATCTTTGGTTTTTGTTTCGGCACGGCACGATTCGGCCTCTATTCGTCACTAATTAATGTAATCTGTAACTAATGTAATTTGTCGAATTCAAATCTGGGGGAATTGATAGCAGTCATATATGAGCTGGGGAATAGATAGTTAATAGATCCTGGTGCTGGGGAATAGACAGTTAATAGATCCTGGTAACAGAATTTCTTAAATTACCTAGGTATTATTTCCTTCATGCTCAAAGAGTGAATAGAAGGAAATACCTAGTCCTTAAATTGAAAATCGGAAGGGGGTTCTGAAACATTTTTACTCATAGACCAGATATATTATTAGAATGTCTCAAAAACACTTTATGAACTAGTAGTGCCCATTATTGTTATTTACGAAAATGGCGTATCTCCATCAATTCTCAACATTTTTCAAATTCCTGAACTGGATTGTTCGACTCGGCAAGACTTACCAGCTTAACCGGAATTTGGATTACTCACAGGTGATGCTGCTGAAAGCGAAGGTGGCAGCGAGAGTTCCTCAGTGGCCAGTCATCCGAGGAATCAGCAGCAAAGCGGAGAAAGAGTGCATTTCGGCCGCCATGCTGAAGGTCGAAGCTCGCGCTCGTCCGCTCAACAGTTGAGTTCAGCAGCATCAAGGCGGAATTTCCATAAGGAGCGTTCTTTGTCGAGGACGCCATGCGGGAGTGCGTCTTCGTCTTCCAGGACTCCTTCGACGACCAGGTGATTGAGAATAGAACCCTCTGCTCCAAGTTAATTGAAAGAAATAATGTTTTATGCGTTTGTGCACCCGCATTCAAACCGACGACGATGATTGACGTGAAATTTTTTTCGTATCGCGACCAATGTAAATGACAGTGATTGCGGGGGGGGAAGGTTCCCTCGAGCCTGTGATTTTTTTAATACCAATTATAATATAATATAATTATAATATAATATAATATAGATATTATCTCGAGGAATCAGAAATTTAGTTCGTCTCTCGTATTATTATTTATAAATAATATTTATATATATTATTACGAGATTATACATATTATGACGACACCCATCCAGGTCCGGGCCGAACCTGATGCGGTCGCTATCCGTCCGCTCGTCGGATTCGCCCGGCAGCGGCCTGAGAGTGACCACGCCTCGTTCGAATCGCGTCCGATCGCCAGCCGTCACTCCTGACGACGGACGCTGGCCGTCCACCGTATCCAGGTCTGCCTCGAAGCCTAAAGAGAAGAAATCAATGACATCATCACTGGGTCCTTCGGAAGGTGAGACGCAAATGCCGAGGTTACTTCCTCTTCAAAGCAAGCCTTTATTTTTTCGCCGTAGGCATAAATTGGTGCGATTTTTTGTTAGTAGGTACCTAATTTCTTTTGTTAAATAAACAAAATTTTTATTCATTTTTTAATATTTATTTCTTTATTTTGATTTTTTCAAAACCCGCGTAGAGGGGGGGGGGGATTGAGTTACCGTTTTGGGAAATACCAAGTTTTTCATCTTGCCAAGTCCTACGCTTTAGCTCAAACGCCACTCAAGTCGGCAAAATTTTATGACGAGAAAAAATTAAGTTACATACCATCGAAAATGTTCATAATTCAAGAAAACTGTATAGCTTTAGAGAACAGAGCTTTTAGAGAACATGTAGGTAGGTATCTGTGTACAGTATTTGAAAAATTCCTGGCCCAAGCACATCCGTTTGAGGGTCCAGGATTTCTATGAGAGAAAATTGGGGTTTAAAAAAAAACTTTAAGCAGGTTCAATGGTGTTTTTGATCTTCGCTAGGCTTATTTCATTGATTGTAACTGAATCCACATGACTATTAAGTGAGAGGTTTCGCCCGATTCATCAAAAGCTTTGGGTTACACTTATTTTCACATCTCTGCCACGAGCAATCCGATAGTTACACCTAAAAGTACACCGTATTATTTACCCTTCCCAGCAATGACGTAAGTGGCCCTATCGGGTTGCCCGAGATCGACATTGTACAATTCTCACGATGATCTTTGTCATATTATGTCTTCGAATATTTTTCCTTTCGATTCTTGTACAAACAAGTTGAAAGATAGGGAAAACAGAATCTTATCCAGGCCACAATTAGCCGCTCTATGAGTTCAGTATTGGTTCGGCCTTCTCCTCGTACAGTATCCTTGTAGTACGTTCTGCAGGAATGTCAAGGGTAAGAGAAAATTTTCTGCTAGTTTGTGACACTTTACAAGCGGCGAAAAAGTTTTCAGCGAACGCACCAGTTCTTACCCTTAGAATTTCACTCTATAAAATTGTTGGGATCCCACTGGTTTGAATACAAACTGTCGAACCCGTACAATTAGGTACTTGTTCTTTAATTTTTAATAGAAAATGGTCGTAACTATGTGGTGTACAAGCGTGTAAGCCCACGAGAGGACGGTTGCAGAATGATTTCTTTCGATTGATAGGGTTTTCGTTAAACATTCACGTTTCTCCGTCCTTGGCGTTCATTTTCCAATTCGTTTCTCCCTGGGTGGTGAATTTAAACTAGAAAATAATGGGCTCAGCTCCCGAACCGGATGGAACTATTGAGGCCAGTTTCTGATTACGGTGTATTGCTAAGTGAGACGTAGTCCCGAAACGTCAAGCTATTTTTGTCATCTGCCCCCTTACAATCGGAACACGTGAAGGAGCAAATTGCTAGCTGTTTTTACTTCCATATTTACAGAGTAAATGGAAGTATTGTGATCGTCCTAAAATCGAGAATCGGAACGAAGCTTCAGAAAAAACTTTTTCTTATACACATTTACTCAGAATCACTTCCTGAACAAGTGTCTGTGTGTCCGTGTGTCCGTGTGTCCGTCTGTGGTCATTTACAAAAATGGCCATAACTCCCACATTTCTCAACCTTTTTTCAAATTTCTTGAACTGAAATGTTTGTCTCGGCAAGACCTAACACCCTGTTTAATCGGAATTTGGATAACGCACAGTACTTCCGAGACATTTGCATTTTTAGTGTTTTCTATTTTATTTTTTTCCGGCCGCAAAAATGAACCGATTTGAGCGTTCTTGGTCTTAAAATCTTTGTTTTACCTTGCAGAATATGTAGATATTTTTTACATTCCGAAAATGTGGCGTTTTTTCATTTCGGGCGAATTTTAAAATTTTAATACTGAATTTTTTGATATTTTTGACCTAAACACTTTCAAAAGCAGTCAAAATATGATCAAATTGTGTCACAATTTTACGTTTCAAAATATGGAAGTATTGTGTGTTATCTACGCACCACTGGTTTGTTTTTCGATATAGTTGCTTGCATTGTTTTTTCCTCTTAGGCACTGAGAAAATTCGGCTGATGTTGAATTTAGAATTGTTCAGAAAATGAAGTGTGCCCTTTTTTGGTAATGAAAGTAAACTAAATTCCTTACAAAAACTTGAATAGATAGTCGTTTTTACTACTAAATGTACGTTGGCGTCAGTATTATTTGTTAATCTGTTAATCTGATTCATTATTTCTCTCTACTATGAAAAGTGATGATTGAGATTTCTCCTTTTTGCCTTTGTAGAAAATACAACGCGTGAAGTTTGATCTATTCTTGTTCGTACAGACAAAAGCCTGATATTCAGTATTGAACGAATAACGCCTAAATAGTAGGCACTAGATGATAACGCGATTGTACGTATGCGAAGAGAGACACTCATGGCTCATTTCCTGGAGGGTCCGCCCCGTCCGTTCGGTGAAGGGCTGGGCCCCCAGACAATGGAAGACACCTCCGGGGCTCTGACTTAACAATATGCCCATCAGAACGAGGCCCTTGATGACAATAGCCTGACCAACGCCCAGGGAGTTAATTCGTTATAAAATGAGGAAAATCGATTAAACTCGAATGGATTTCAGTTGAGAAGTCCTCATTTTCAAGAGAACATAGTTCCCACACTGTTGATAAAGCCTAAATCGTGAAAACGCTCTGGCAAATGACCCGGGGAAAATATGAAAAATCTCAGTTGTTTTCTTTTTGCAGAGAAGTAGGTACTTAATTTAATAATTAATATTTGCAGGAAAGCTAGCGCTCGGAAAATGCGCTACATTGCCTAGGCGACGTCGAAAGTCCGCTGACAACCTCCTGTCTCCACCTTCGGAAGCGGCCCCCAGCCCGAGGGGGCGAGATCTTTCGCTCAACAGGACAGCATCTCTCCGTCGTAAGAAGCTTCTCGAGTCGCAGATGTCCACGTCGATGACGTCGTTCAAACCGTCGACTCCGTCCGGATCGGTGGGCCTTCCCAAAGCCAAACCCTCGAAAGGCAGGACGCGGATATACCACGAGACGGCCGTTCAGACATCGCTGACGTCGAGGGACATGGAAGCTGGCGCTTTTCTCCCAAGAGACGTTCACACTCGAGTCGACACGTCGACGACGGCCGTTCAAGTGAGCAGCCGAATTGAACGATCCTTTTATTTGCATGTTGGATGGTTGACGTCTCCGACTTCTTCATGATGTCCAACATTACTTAAGCGGCGATTTTCAAGTCGATGGGTGGCTGCGGCTGAACTGTTTGGGGGACCTGTCGTGCCGCTCCTCGCAGCATCCCCAATCGAAAGTTCACCTTTAGGTCAAGCGGTGGGGGGTAGATTAAAATTGAGTATGATTAGGTACTTCACTTTAAATTTCTCAATGGTTTCGCTGGAAATCTGGCAGAAATGAAAAATTTCTGAGCCAGGGCACTCTGAATCAAAAATGACGTCTGCACTGAAGGTAGAAGTGGGGGATGGACGGATGGTGTCCAAATGTTCAAGATCTCACTCCTTATTGCAAAACTCAATTCATTCTTTGAAAAAAAAAAAAAACACACGAGTTGGTGTGAATAACGACCGTGTGTGATTCTGGGACGGTAATTTGATAATATCAAATTATACCATATTATGGTAATCATGATGTTGTACCTATTTCTCTCATTCTCAGGCTGACCGGCGGATGGAGAACGTTGAACGGCTGGAAACCGAGTTGAAAGATCTCCAGCAAAAGTTCAGAAAACTGACCCTGGAGAAAGAGAACACGGAGAAGCTGAAGGAGGAGCTAAAACGTGAGAGGGAAAGGCATAAAAAGCAGGAAGAACGTCTCCGGCTACTGTTACCTCCCCAAGGTAAGAAGGAACAATGAATATCGTAGTTCTTCTCACCATTTATTTTCGCTTTTGTCAGTTAAAGATTTTTTAGTATCATTTGTTTTGGACTCGATCGCAGCTGAAGGAGATGTTGTAACTGCTATAGAAAAGGAGCACAATGCTATGAAGGAGGTGTGCAAAAGTCAGCAGAAAGAAATCAACACGATCCAGTCATTTTGTTGCCATGTGAATAAGGTTAGTTGGCATTTCAGAAATCGTCAGCTTGGTCCTGCAACGTTCATCAAGCCCTTATCAACAATATTTTTTTCCAGGAACTCGATAAAAGTCTGAAAGCTCAACGAAAATTGTTGGACCAACAACAAGTCTCAGAGTCTGAATCCGTAGAAATGCACGAATTTCTTCTGGCTGAAAATTCAACGCTCAGCGAAACCGTCAGGGAGCTTGAGTCAGAGGTTAGTTTTTGTTCTGGGACTGCAAGAGTGGGTATACCTTGATTCCATCACAACACTTCTTGTAACCTTAGCGATGTATTGCTGAAAGGGTTCAGACAAAAACCCTTGAACATACTCCGAATGTTGCCTAATTTGAATAACAACCTCTTCAATTTGCAGATCCAAGAAGCCAAGAAAAGTTTGAAAAGTAAAGAGACTCAACTTGCCCAGCAGCAGGAAGAGTGTACTCATCTAGTGAGGATGTGCGAGCAGCGGCGGTAAGACGTCAAATGGCTGCAATTTTCAATAGGTTCTAATTTTCAATAACTAGGTGTAACGTGTACTAATTTCTGTTTGACAGGCAAGAAAATCTATATCTAGAATCTAGGTTGCGCGCCGTTGAAACGTGCAGTAAAGAGACGATGCTAGTTCATGGGGCTGCCGCTTCCGGCGCTGCCGTCGCGCTTTCCGGCCTGGGTAACAGGTTGGAGGTTTTAGTCGAAGCTCTAGTCACGGCCTACGAGATTTCTCCGGCCGACCTTGAGGTAGTTTCCTGATTAATCTATTTAAATAACAATTTAAGAGTTGGACCTGTCGTTTACCCGACCAACTTTGATTTTTCCAATCCAAGGGTGTCGATTCCCAACTGGTAGGTACTTCTGTCCTATTCGACCTGTAATGCCATCACTCAGTGCTCCAACTCATAATTCCTATCCACTAGATCGTGCTTATCCTACATCGGGGTTTCAGCCCCCAGTTGGGCTGTGACTAACTTTTTGTTCAGTTGAGACACAACTTCGCACGTTTTTGCCCGTTAGGGAACCCCTTTCTCCTTTTTTTAAAACGTTTCCTAGGAACTGTTACCAACACAAAAAACCTAAGAGCAGTTTACCGGATCAGTTTGATGGAAAATTAAATGAGCTTCAATTTCTCTACTGATACAATAATAAAGCCAATAATAGAGCCACTATCATTATCACCCCTCATTTTGTGTACTGATGGGAGCGGTCTCAAATTTCATGTACATAACCTGTGCCACCTGTGTAAAAATCATCGATGCTATTATCTATTTTTACACTTTTTGGAGGAGCCACACCGTCAGAACGCTGTGTCTTCAACTTTTTTTACATTTCAGTTAGTTTGCCGTTGATAAGCCAAGCTTTCCCCCATTAATTTTTTGTTTCTCATTCTTTTCATACAATTTATCGCTTTCCTGAATTATGAAGGCATATTTAGGGTAAGTTCCCTTTCAGAATGCACTCCGTTTGATCGTTGCCTGGGTTTACAAAAGAACGCGCAGCCTGGAGTGAAACTTTTTGATTGTCCATTTTCTAGATGTGATTTCGCTGTATGCTTGGCTTGTCAATTGATTCTGGACCGTGATTCTCTATCTGTTTGTGAGCCTTATTTTGCGGTTGAGGCTCTTATGGTCTAACCTTCTGTCAGTCGTGCACCTTTCATCTTCATTACTCGCCCTTAAAAAATGATTGAAACTCTATAGGTACACAATATTGTAAGAGAATTAGGCACGGCGCACTTGTGGTGAAAACGCTGCTGGAACTAGCTAGAGGGACACCGCCACTTTTGGCGCCCAAAATTCACTCATTGTTCCCCCGTCAGGACTTCGCCGCTTACTGAAGGTTGAACATAAGGTGAGGCATGGCACCCCTAGTCTCAGGCAAAGCTGGCTTACCAGATGAAGAATCGCGGCCCTGTAGTTCGCGCCTTCTGTCAACTTAGCCTCTTAAGAAAAACCGCTCATACGAGCCTTCCATGGTCAATTTGAACGTACATACTAATTATATGTACTACATTATACTTTAGGATTCGAACTTACACAAGTAGACTGCAATTTTTGGCCTTGAAGAGCTCTTCTAGACTTCTTTTAGATTCACCGCAATTTCTAAAATCTCTTATTTATGCACCCTTCAATTTCGAGGCATGAAGCTAAAACTTTGAGGCTGCATCGGTTGAACAGCACAACTCGCAACCGCCCAACAACGCAACGGGGCGTTCATGGCCGGCCCGAACGATTCGATTATTGAATCTGTATGGTCAGCGTCGGGCATGCGCAGGCGTGGCGATCGTGTCTCTGATTGGCTGAGTGCCTCACGCTCCAGCACAACAGAGCAGCGCCTCTGACAAGGCGGCCAGCGGTTGCGGGTTGAGCCGTTCGTGTGATTCCCACTTGAGATACCTACCTTCCTTCTCATTATTGGATGGGTACATAGTCATGCCATGACAGTCATGGATAGGTACAATCCACACTAGCTGGCAAATGGCAAGCTTATTTTGAGTTATATGTTATTTTTGAATCATTGGACTGCAAACATTTGTTATCGGGTTAAAAACTCCACATTTTCCCTATTGGAAGCGATTTATCACCAAGTTTTCTGTTCCAGGATGTAGTTTTCCACAATGAAGCTTTCACGCTGAGCAGTGGCAGTGGTTCGGAAAGTAGCAGTGGTAAGACTTCGCCAAAACCGACTAGATCGGGCTTTGTTACAGCCATAATCAACGCAATTAAAGCAGCCACCGTTAGATCCACCCCTGGTAAGTCTTTGCTCGTTGATCTTCCTGTTTCAACTTTCTGAGAAAATCGGTGTATTAGTTCTGGAGGTGCAATCTCTTAGAAGGCTGCCAACTGTGTCCGATTGATACTCGACATGGAACCCTTCCTCAAAGTTGAGGGAATTAGAGTAGTGCACGCACCGGATATTTTGAGATTAATTATCGCTTCTGGAACTGCATTGGTCCGATTCCTCTCCAATTCGGTCCCAATTGATTTGTTGCAGACACGTTTTCAGACGCTGATTTGCTCTCTGCTGAGCCAGAGCCGTCAGCATTTTTCAAAGATATTACTTTGAATTCCTCGCCCGCTGACAAAAGACATTCTATCACGTCGTTACCATCGTTTTCGGACGTTTCTCCATCCAAGTGCAGCAATCGTGCTTCTTACGCTGCCAGTGAGCTCGATCTCGAACTTGGAGGTTGTCTGATGCCACATTTAATGTACATTTAAGCTCAACTTGGTTTTATGTTAATTCAAGAGAAGTCAGTTCCTTGGAAACCCTAATGAAAATATACCTAGTTGAAATTTGATTTCTCGCAGTTTCTGCAACTTTACATTATAAGGCGTTGGATTTGCCTCACAAAAGTGCAATTGAATTTCCTCCTCTTTTAGGGGACCCTCTGCCGTCGGAAAGTGGTATAACGAACAGCGAGTCGCTCCAAAATCTGTCGGACGCGATAATCCGACGACAAAAAGAAGAAGAAGAAAGCGCCCGCGAGATGGCGACCATGTCCCGTTCCGTCCAAACCGGCCTTGTCGACCAAGTCATCGACGTGGACAATCTTATCACTAAATTGCTCAAAGTCATGCACCTCATCCAGTGCAAGGAGAGAACAAAGTGAGCAGATTAGTTTTCAAATTTATTCACTTTTGTGTGATTTCTTATACCTGTCCCTGCCTGGATAGAAATATGGACAAGCGTGATTTTTCAAAAAAGAGGAAAATTGAAACGTTCACCAATTGTGTTATTTGGTGTATGTATACAACATTTCACATTGTGCGATCAGCCTGAAGTTAGGTTGTAGTACCTACTTGTTGTTGTCGTACCCGACTTGCCCGACATTTGAAATAGTGCAAAAAATGTACGGCGTTCGGTACAACTTGTTTCAGAGCCTGTTCCTAGGTAGCTTCTTTGAAAACAATCAAAAAAGCTCGTATAGAAAGTGGTAAAAGAATAAATTGTATACTGCTCTGGGAGGTAGGATATTCCTGATCCTTCATTTCTGTTATCAAAATTGGGGTTGCTTGTTGAGGGTTGTCAATTTTTGAAACTGCAAAATAAATGTGTATTCCAGACTCAGGTTTATAGAAAATCAGAAATTTCATCGAAACACAAGATCTAAAATTGATCGCATTTCCCATGACCCAACATTTATCTACACCATATTTTTCTTTCAGCTTGAATGACAATGAACAAAAAGTGTCATCGAATGCGATTATTGTTAGTCTTAAAAAGCAAATAGAAGCTCTCCAAGAAGAATTGAAGAACTCGTCCGATTCTTCACTTCAGGTTTGTACCATATTACGGAACTATATCAATCAAGATTTCGTACTAACTTACTCCACCTAATGCTGTTGCCCTTACCTAGCCACCCTGCACGCTGTGAATAGAATATTATGTAAATAATAACTTATGCACAATTCTGATTTTTCTGTTGCTCCTTTCATATTTTACGGTAGGTACTACTCGTTTTATCTATTTTAGTATTGCTACTAAACCGGCTTCAGTTTTGTAAGAAATGTTAAAATACTATAGAACAGAAATTAGTTTTTTCATCAATATTCATGTAAATTATTTCTATTTTGGAGTGCACGATAGCCAAGCTGAGTAATATTTGAATGGCAGTTGTTAGATTTAGTGAGACTTTTTACCGTTCTAATTGATGACCTTGTCTCAATTTTATCTGTGTAAAATTCAGCCCAAATCAAATTTGTTTTCGTGACCATTTATTACCCATAAAATCGATGAATAAAGTGGATGATCGACCATCTGAGACCCTACCCCTGATCGTTGACAATAGATACATTCATATTACAGACAGTAGATCTTCTTATTTTGAAGAACTTGCTGAGTTATTTTTGAGGTTAAGCTTGAGTCAGTTATTGAAAACGAAATATTC
This sequence comes from Nesidiocoris tenuis, assembly GCA_036186465.1. Lineage (NCBI taxonomy): Eukaryota > Metazoa > Arthropoda > Insecta > Hemiptera > Miridae > Nesidiocoris > Nesidiocoris tenuis. Next base: position 15,496,297 of record AP028914.1, on the reverse strand, counting down.
AAAACATCTTATGTGCAGGTGGAGGAGTTTTAAGTCATACTTCACCTTCAAGCTTTTCTTGTTGCATGCCCGTGATCCATGTTGAATAAATTTTCACGCCAGCCTTCTTTTCGCTCTTCCCAGTTTCCTCCACTATTCAACCTCTGTTAAAAATGCGTGAAGCCTTCGCTGTTTTGTTATTGAGCCTCATCCTTCATTCTGGCTCCTACATTACCCATTTAGTATCTAAACTGTGATCACCTGCTTCATTTTCACTCATTCCTGTAACCTCTAAATAACCTCCGTTAAGCTTCAGTATCCACTCTTCAGTATGACCACTGTACTGCGATTTTTTCTTGGATGGGAGACGGTTTCTGCTTGGAAGTGCAGCCTAGTATTCCCTCCTAATATGAGTCTAGTTTATCATCATTTGTATTATGAAAAAATTTACACAATATCGACGGCGAAGTGGTGAATTCTCGTATCTCCATTTTGTTAAGACTGCCACTGTTCCTTCCTATGTGCAGGTACGAAATTGGAGATAAAAGGTTTCACCATTTCGCTGTCGATATGAAGGAATTTTCCATCCCCATGTTCCAAGCTGCTCTGAGTAATCGCTTGCATATTGGAGAAAGAACGTGTGTAGCATGATACAAGAAAAACCATGGATTGGATATTGAATTTGATGTTATCCTCATTTGAGGCCTATCTAATTGGAGATTGATACAGGGGGTATTATGTAAGAGTTAAGAGCGGTTAGGTATCTCGATACCTGTAGCTACGATTGCAATTTTTTGTTGTTTACAATGTTGCCGGCCCAAATCCTACAATAGCTACTTAGCCAAACCAACAAACATTTTTTGTGGACTGGCGACATTTCGGCGTTGTGAACAATCAACCTTATTTTTGTAGGCAGGTGGCACTTTCATTGGTAGGTGCAATACCTGAGCGAGATTATCGCCCACATTCATAAACGTCCCTAAGCGTTAAGCTGGGTTCACATGTGCGTTTTTGTCTGCGTAATCTGCGTATGCGTAAAGTGCGTAATGAGATCTGATTGGCTCGCAATTTTACGCGCGCGCAATTTACCTGGTAAATTTACCTGGCAGCCAATCAGATCTCATTACGCACTGTACGCAGTACGGAGATTACGCAGACTTTTACGCACATGTGAACCCAGCTTTACAAACTTGACAAACGACAGTAATAGGGAATCCCTGTGGTCACTAGATTAAGGCCCGGTTTATTGACAAAATTTATCCATCCGATATCCAAGGAAGCTTTAGATAAATTTCTCCACGGTGGTATTTGTATCAAATTTGAATGTAAAAATCTCACTGGAAATGTTTATCTAAAGCTTCCTTGGATATCGGATTGATAAATTTCGTCAATAAACCGGCCATAAGGCCTGTTTTATTGACAAAATTTATCCTCCCGATATCCAAAGAAGCACCCGATACCCATCATCAATGAGACTTTTACATTGAAATCTGATGTAAATACCACCGTGGTGAAGTATATCTGAAGCTTCCTTTGATATCGGAGAGATTAATTATGTCAATGAACCGGCTCTAAGCCAAATAAAAGCTACACATTTGATTGGTTAAATGGGCTGGATATCATCAACAGACGATTTTTCGGAGAGCTTTATTTTTGAGAATTTGATATGAAAAAGTAATACCTAAAGTAAACATAAGTAAAGTAGGCACTTATCTCGGGAGTTACCTACTTTGGAAAAAATATACAAAAAGTGTGGTAACTAAGGATATCAATTCGTACAAATTTGGTTGGATCATCATTCGCTTTCGATGATGAATATCCCTAATCGTTTACTGAAAGACTACCTGCCTTTCCTTAAGATAGGTCCGTACTCCGCATTATCTTACCTGAAAGTATATGATACAAGTATTGACAAAACATCAAATTCTGTTTCGTCTAGGTGGAGAATTTGCAAAAAGCTCTCCAGCTCAAGGAGAAAGAACTGGATGAACTAGAAAAGAAGTACTCGTTGACAGATGAACTGCTTACGACCAACTGGCATAAGGCGATGGCTGAAGTGCGCAGGCAGTACGAAGCTGTCGATCGCGCCTTGGATGTAAGTTCCCTGACGTTTAATAATTAGAACGGTTTAACGAGTAAGAACCTATATTGTTATAGGTTCTTACTCGTTGAACGTTTTTTGTTCTCTCTATCCATAGTTGCTGGGCAGCATTCCCGACAGGGTGGCTGACGACTCCATCCTGAGCCGAGTGAGGCAGGAGCTCGAACAGACGAATTGTCGTTCCGCGTCAACGTTGCCCGTTTCAACGTCAAGGCCGGACCTGAACGCTAACGACACCATCAACGACACGGAGGCCATCAATGACGCCAACGAAACGCAAAATCTGAACGGCACATGAATTTTTCATCGTTCCCTCGAATCTAATTACTGATTTTCGTACCTACGACGGCCATTTTTATCGTGAAATACCTGTGAATATTGTCTCACTAGTCCTTTATGGTACCTACTTATAAATATCGTTTCCCCCAAACGAAACTAATGTTAGGGAAAAATCTCTTTCAGGAAATGAGCATTGGTAATTTTATCGGTTAGGAGTGCAATATCACTAACCATTAACCGTCTACAGAAATGCGCCAATTGTTGTGATTTCAACTTTTTTTTTAAATTCAAATCTGAGTCAAGTCGGAATTGAAAGTCAGCCGACTTGACCGGCCTTTGAAGCTTCAAGACAAATGTTTCTACGACTTTTTGTGGTCAAAGCGTTTGATGTTTGATAATTTAATCAATTTCAGCAAAAAGGCTACTTTTGTGAGCAAAGCCTGGAAATGGGATTTTCAATTTCTGTTCATACAGAAGTTTACCCGGTGGAAATGTTGATACTAGCTTGTTTCCGTTATTTTACTGTTTATTGTTCCATCTGTTGGAATGCAGCGCAAGAGCGTCAGTGGATTTTCGGACCAATAGTGTACCATACTGGTATAGGTAACCTATTTACAGAAATCGATGTTTTTCCGCTATTCATTACGTGACTTGATAATCACCTTGCATGACGTAGGTAAATGAATATTTCGTCCATCCTATTCAGGTATGTTGTCGTTTAGCTCAAATTCATTTTCAATCGCAATAAATTTCATATCGATTGTTCAAAAAATTATTGTGAATCTAAGAACCGTTGTTGGTCTTCCGGTCAGATTTGGTAGTAGTCGATGATTATAGACATTTAGGTGAAAAAAATTATGCGTAAGGTGACATGCCATTAGTTGCACTTGCAGGGTTCTTGGCCCCAATGTAGGATTTCCAGATGTACCTGCCCGTACGTATCCCTTTTCCGTTATTGACTCTTCCTGTTCCAGAACTACGATATTCACCGTTAAATGCGTGTTAACTCTGGCTCTTTAAAATTAGGTATGAGGGAGACCGTTTATAAGTAATTCAATAATAATTCACAAAAAAGAACAACCAAATAGGTACACAAGTGAAGTGATGATTTGTCAAAATAGTTGATAATAGCTACCATGTATTAGATACGCTGCTCTCCCACAATTATAATATAATAAGACCTCTTGAAGCATGAAGTATATTATACTTCATGCTTCAAGAGGTCTTATAGTGGTTATGGGGATTTTTCAGGAGGCTGAACCCGAAGCCAACAATACACTAGCCACAAAAAATAGGGCGAAAAAAATCTTCAAAATTGATGAAAAACTACGTTCTTGGTCGTTTTTCTTGAAAAACCCCACGAAGGAATCATTTTTAGTCTGCGAATATGTTTTAAATTTCCTGTCGTATTCCTGTTCATCAAAAACTAATCAAGTTGGAAATCAAGAATCAAATTCGGGTAGCGGAACTTTTGCGTCTAGGGGCAAAACGGACCTTGGAATCGGGTTCAGCCCTCTTTGTAACCCCTATCAGAACTGTTGAAGCATGATACACATTTTTTTGCAGCTGGTTATCAATTTTTTTCTACCACCGACGACTTTTTTTTGTCTAAGGCCCGGTTGATTAACAAAGTTTATCAATCTGATATTCAAGGAAGCTTCAGATAAAATTGACCATGGTGGTATTTATATCAAATTTGAATGTAAAAATCTCATTGGAAGTGTTAATCTAAAGCTTCCTTGGATATTAGATTGATAAATTTTGTCAATTAAATGACCCTAGGACCGGCCATTCATTTCATTTTGGACTGGTCTAGGCACAAATTGCTAAAATTCACAGCCAATCGCCAATGAGTAAGTTTTGAAGTAACGCGCGCACTGAAGTGTTCATTGTTAACGATTGAATTGAATATGATAGAAATGCTGACCTCAGTCAAAAAGACGTATTTTTGACCACGAGCTGTGAACAAACTTGCCAGTACTTTACTCTCGGCTTTCTAACGATTTTTGAATATTAGACGACTGATAATAATATTATGTTAGCAAGATCGGTATATCTCTCAGCTGTAATTAAATTAGCCAGGTATATAATTCAGTTTAGCGACAGATGTTCATTAAGATCGTAGGTACCGTTTGGCTGCCAAAAAAAGGTAGCCATAATAGAGTAATGAATAATACACGATAGGAATAAAATGTCCTTCAAAAAATCTGAGCTAAATCGAGTCAATATTTAAAAGCGTGAAATTATTTTCGAATTTGTCTCGGTGCCTTTAACGATTCGAATTTGTTAAATGACGCTTATCCGATTGCATTGAATTGTTTCTTGCGTTAGAAACGGTTTATTTTTGTAAAATGAGATCTCGAGTCGGATTTTAATTCATACGATCAAGTCTGCGCTCCAGGCACAAGTTTCATTTTGGATCCTTCATTTATCCTCGGATTTTCAATTTTCGACTTCCGTCAGGTATCTGAGAACTTGCGATCAGATATCGAATTCCTAAATTGTGATAAACTAACGACTTTTCATCGTAAGACTTTGTTGACTCTACTGTCATTTTTATTATATAAGTACAACTTTGTGTTTGTCTCTCTCGCTTTTTTACGCTTATTCGTTTGTTTGATGTTTATTTGTCATAAAATCAGCCTTCATTTTATTCTTTCTCAGTTGTATGATTTCCAGTTTTGGAGAACAATATTGTAAAGGTTGAATAAACTACAAGTCTAACTTATTGAACTTTTATTCACGCGGATCCGCGATATTTCAGATGACCATAGGAAATTTTTTTTTTGAACAAAATGGTTCAGCATATCCACTGTTTCACGATAGAGGAAATAGTTTGATCTCAAAAGTGAATACCGCAGTTCAAGTGTTTTTGTTTCGGTAAGAATTTCTAAACTCAATCTATTGGTGCCAATCGCAAATCGCTGGCTAATATGACAAAAAAACCTTCTTCCTTGAGCTAGGTAGCAAAAATCTTGACATTCTTCGTTCTTAAAAGTACTTATTCATTTTTTCCTCGGGGTATCGATTAGTATAATATTTTTATAATACACCTATTGATGAGCGAAAACTTTCGGATCTAATGAATCTACTATTTCGAAAGGTGGTTCCCAAAATTCTGAGTGAAGATCGAGTCTTTTACCAGAATTTCGCGAATAAAGTAATTCGTCATTTCAGAAAAAACGTCATGAAATTTGAGATTTAGTTTTCAGGTTCGAAATTTTGAAATCAGATCTATTTTTCAGGTCTGAGATCGATATTTTTCACGTTTAAAATTTTTCTCACGAATAATGTGCGGTGTAAAATTTATCAATCACGAAATTTTCAAAACTAAACTTGTACTTAAATAGGTACCTAGAATGCTATTTTATTCTTCGACAGAGTAGGTATGAAGTGTGACCATAAATGTGGATATCTCGTGGAAGTACAATCCCCCCCAGCCATTGTATGGCTATCAACGGTTACCCCCCTCCTCAAGTGAAGTAACGTCATTGCCTCGTTCCGTTTGATCCTAGAGGTTAATGAAGATTAGAGACTCCAAGGCTTTAGTGTAGGCCTGTGGAACTGGTAGACTCCCGATTGAAATCTACTTCGATCGTACTAATTATCGCCAGTTCTCCATTCACAAAGGACGGTCCGTCTGCTATAGCAATTTTCCCGGTTGATTAACCTGCAATGCCCTGGATATTTTTTTGAGAAAAGCTTTTAAATTCTTATCATAGGTACCTAATAATAATAAATAGTAATAAACCAGTGGTGCGTAGATAACACACAATACTTCCATATTTTGATACGCGATTCTCGACGCAATTTGATTATATTTTGAAAACTTTCGTGTCTGTTAGGATAAAAAATGTCAAGTAACTCACTGCAAAGTTTAAACTCGCCTAAAATCCAAATACAAGTTATCGGTATGGACGTATTTTGTTGAATTATTTATTTTACACTTCCGTTTAAATTATTATGGTAGGCGTCGAATACTAATGCCAGATAATTTGATACTCGAACAATTGCGGGCCTAATCGATGGCAGCGTATGTTGAGTGAATGTACCTTGATCTGTTTACAAAAATGGCAAATGAGCTAAAAAATCGACTTTCTTCCCTGAATTTCCAGAGAAGGTGCCGTACGCGTTCCAAGAAAGCTGTTTTTAATTTGACAGTAGTTGGTCTACTTTTTTGCTGGAACAACCAAGACACAGATGTCTATCTTCTCTGCTCGTTCTACTTGGCTATCGTTCCAGGAAAATCATCCTTGAACTTGAACGGAGTCAGAATGGGAACTGGGTAGATTTCTACGACTTATACGTGAAGCAATCTTGAGACGATTGCCAAGTTGCCATTTTGGTAGTGCGGTTATGTTAATGATCCCGACAGAAGGGCTATGGTATGCAGACGGCGCGGCGTCCGGCTCTTGTAACCACTCAGGAGATCCCCCGACGAGCGTGAGAGCTGGTCAGGTTGGCGATACGGGCTAAATCCCGCCAATCTTTGCAAAAAAATTCCAACGGGGGATAGGGTTTAATTTAACCTATGTTTCAACACTTTCATTAGGTTAAGAAGGGGATGAGGATGAGTTGATCATGCTCTAAATTTGTTAGGTAATACATGTGGCAAGCAGCAACAAACACGAGCCATGCTATGCTAATCCTGGCGTTAAAAAGAGGATGAAATTTAGACAAATCTTCCTTCACACCGAACTAGGTTTTTCAGTTTCCCACCCATAACTCGAAAAGGGACGGCCGGACCAAGTAAGTCACCTTATTCACAATAAAAGTTTGATAAATTGCTATCGAATTCTATTCTACATTCTTCCTACACCTCTTTCCTGACCCCAACCGTTTCATGTCAAGAGTGCCGATTTTCAAAAACGTTCAATCCCACGTTAGTGATACCAACTCCTCGTATCTCCTCAACTATTGATCTGAGCTCATTTGAGCTTTTGAAAGCATCGGTAATGGAGAACGGCGTAAAGAATTTAATTTTCTTCAGGAACATATTCCTGAAGGAAATTAAATTCTTCTATTATTCTAAGCAATTGATTATGAATGAAATTATTCTAAGCATATTGTTACATAATATGTGATGAGTAGAATACGTATAAGTAAGAATATAATATATTAATATGCTTCTTCAACTCATTGCAGTAGCTATAGGATGCCAGTTGTGAGGATTTTATCTTCTATAGACTTTTCCACGAAAATCTCTAAATTTGTAAACTGCTGGATTGTAATTAAACAAGTCTGAAGAAAATTAAATTTTATACAAACTTGTTCAATTGAAAATTTTTGACTAAAATCAATAGTTTAGACGACACAGCCGACCGAAAACAGGTCTAAAACTAGCACGCTCAAAATCGAGTGGAGGATAGATCCCCTTAGAACTCCCAGGCATTCAAATAGGTATCTTGAACTACTTGGACAGCAATCAGTCGGCCTAGTCAGAAGCTTCTTCTCGAACCCGCGTGGCTAATGAACTCTATTACTCTCCTTTACGAGTATTCCATTATTCAGCAGGCAATTGAAATAGTGTCGTCTAATACGAGCATTATTCTCAAATAAAATTGCCCTTCCATATTTTTTACATTTATGACATAGAATGTAAGGTCAATTATTTTGTGAACCAATAGTCAATAGAGTGAACCAAAGGTATTATTGACCGTTCAAAAAGGTTGTAGTGGGCAAGACGTAATTGTTTTGTCAAAACTTTCGAACACCTACTTGAATTTCAAAGAAAATAGATTTTAGCTTGTAAGTGTGCAAGTATGTAAACGAACAGACAAGCTGAACAATTTTCAGAAAATGGCTCTTGCTAAAAATGTGCATTTACAGGGAACAGTTATGACGCTTTTTGATTTGCGAACGGTCCTGAATTATCTTTTTTTTTTAAAAATAGACGATCACTTTAAACGTGGATATAATGCGTGTTATCTATGCTGGTTTTCCGCATGCAACAAGTTTACGCTCCCGCTAGAACATCAGTCTGCGAACCACCTCTACTGGCCAAGGATACAACACGACTGCCTTGCTCTCAAGTCAGCCAGTTCTAGTGCCGGCACCAGTTACCAGTTCTTGAGTTGTTGACTTTCAGTTGCCAGTTCTTCACCGGACGTCGCGACGGAGTAAAAATTCGAAAATTGAAATCGAAACTCGCGGGAGGCAAATCTGCGCGAATTAGCGCCCATTGCGCGGTCCGCATGTTAAAAATGTGCGGTCCTCGAAATTGAGTGGATTCCCCGGACAAATCAATAGATTACTGGAAGATCTTGTAGTTTTGAAGGGACTAGTGCAGGTTAGTACCAAAATTTTCTACAATTGGAGTTTTATCTACCAAACGTTTTTCAGGGAATTCGTAACGAAATTTCCGACAAAATTGCGTCACACTGTGCATTACTTAATAATTGCTTTTTTTATTGTTTGAATAAGTAGTGTTATTCTATTAGTTACTGTAACTCAATTATTGCGATCTGAAGCCATAAATGTTTTTGTTTTTAGGTACAATCTGGCAATTTTCTGCTTATGGCTGCTTTAATTCTTTGTTATAGCCAACTATGATGATTTTGAAACCTTGTCATTACCGGGCATTATTACGATATTATTCTACCGAATAAATTACACGGATTTTATATACCTGAAGATACCTACACTTATGTATTACGCGAAAGAAGAGAAGCTCAACACCAACGGGTCAAGTGCAAGGAACGAAACGTTTCACATGTTCCCTCCCACACTCGCTTCGTGTTCGGTGTCTACACAATCATAAGCATAGTTATCCTGCCGAGGATGAGGGCTCGCATAACAATAATCTTGGATACGATTGTGAAACATGAATTATTCGAGTGACGTGACTTGTTCTCCAATTTTCGAGATTGCTATTTTTGTTGATCAGCGCCTGGAATAGGGCTAGAAGGTCGTCATATTGGAGTGCTGGAATGAGGAATCTCGAAATAGAAAACTAAAAGTGCTCATAAGTCCCACTGCGTGTAGGGCTTCTCAAAATTCTTCTTCCCTCGAACCTTCAAATGAAAATGGAATGGATAGGTGCATTGATTGTTGAGTTTTGGAAATTGTTTGACTTGATCGGTTTAACGAACAAAGGTCGCAAACCTATAAAAGTCCTGAGATGGGTGATTCGGAGTGAATACTAGGATAGGAACAATTTTCAATTTTCCTCCCTTCAATGTTGAACCAGGAACTTAAAAACGTGAAATATTCTAGTAACTGAGCGGCGCAACGCCTTTAGAATTATCCCGCATTCCTGGAAAGTCGTTCGTTTAGTTGCTCCTGAAACTGAGAGCTGGTGCAAGGTACTTACTATGGTGAAAAAAATGCGTTCCAATTTTGCAATCGGTTGAATCTGCAGTCTCACGCAACTTGGGGCGAGAAGAAAATTTCTTTATTTCTTCATTTAATGAAACTTGATCCCTTCTTCATAACGGTTATTCTTGGAATTCTTACGAATGAAAGCGGTATCGAATTTTGTAAATTTCTTTTACTTGAGTTTGAAACACATCACAGGATTCCTGTAGAACTCGATGACAAAAATAAATGACATCATTCAATAGAATAATAATCGTTCGATTAACTGATACACAGCGTTTACTAAGTATTTTTTCTCTCTCCTCTCATTGTTCACCTACATTATGTGCTGCGTTGTGTGTAATCGCTCGGTTTGAGGTCACCAGATCGAAGATAAACTCTGGCATTTTATAGGTCATTGATTTGGTACAGAATTGTTCGATAATCGGGCTATAGGGCGAACTGGTTCGTTTGAAAATCCCAATATTTGCAAATTCATGATGCGCAATAGGTAAGTACCGACCGAAAACGTTTTTAGGCAGATTTGCAAGTGACACTTTCTTTTGTTTTTGTTCGGATATTAATTCTGAAGTGTGGCATTTTTGTGACCCTTGCAGGCCTATTTTCCTTTCATTAGAACCTATTAAGTAAAGCCCCCTTTTCATGTCAGGCCCAGTTGAGGTCATACATCTGACGTAAGCAAACATTAAAATTTCAATTTAATTTTACTTTTAGTGTTACTGTAGAGTACGAAATTCTGGTCTTACGACCACCGCTACGCTTAAAAAAATTTAAATTTAATTAAATGATTGATGAACATCTGATATGTATGAGCACACCAGGACAGAGATAACCACCAAGATTATTTCAATCCATGAACGTTAGCTAACATTAAAAAAATTTAAAATATAGCAATTTTACGTTATAATTTCCAATCCGTCTCGTGCACGTGAGGAAAAAAATAGAATAACCTGCGCTGCCTGTTCGGTAGCTGCGATTAAAGATGTCGTCTACAATTACTGAGGCAGTTCCAACAACAGTTTCCTGTCCCAACTACCTGCTGATTGCTTCGGATGTAGCTCGGAAAAACAATTTCTGCCGGATGGGAACGCATTTAGGTACTCGAGTGATGTATTCAAGTACCGCAGACTGACACTGATGGTTGTAATCATTCTAATAGCCAAATATTAGCACAGGACGGGGAGGTATTCGGTACAATAAAGCCCGGGTTTTCGCATTTTTTGAAGACAGGTATTTAAGGACGCCACTAAATTGGCACCATTCTCGAGGGGATTCAAGCCAGATAAATCCAAGGTTGATCCTTCTCCAATTTTGCTTATCAGCCAACCATCATGAGAATGGACACCGTATAAGTATGGGAGTAAGCAATTGATAGACGCGTACGGGAGAGGGAAAGTTCCAGGACATGTCAAATGTAGAAAGGATCCTGAATTCTCCATGCCAATCATGCCAGAGTACGGGATCCGTTACGGCTAATTGGTGATCCATTTTTCGAATGCCACTTCGTCCGCATGATGAAGGCTGGCCAGGATATTGAACGTTAGAAACGGAATGGGATAGATGCAGCTTTCCAATTGCCATCAGCTGCGTTTACCAGAGTCCTCGATGGACGTGAAAAGTAGGTAGGCATTAGTACTGAAAAGTAGGTAGGTATGAGTACCTAATCATCATGTCATTCGCCGTTTCGCCTGGGTCGCGAGATCGATTAGTTACGATGCGAATGTCAATGGAACTAGCACTTAGAGGTAGGTGAAGGATACTTTGAGAAATGAGCGTTCCTTCATTCTCTATCTGATTATTTGCTTTAGAAATACCAAATGAATACGCATCTCAACTTTCCTTTTTTACTGAACCGATTTTTTTTACTGAATCCGATTTAGGTACACAAGAGACACTTCAATTTTCTCTGTAAATATGGAAGTAAAAATCACTGGAATATGGACGATTCTACTTTATCTGTTTTGCTTCCATATTTACGAAGTAAAAGTATTAGTAAATTATCCTAATTGTCCTAAAATCGAAAATCGTATTGGAGCTTAAACAATGTTCACTAAGGTGTCCACTTTTACTCAGAATCACTTCCTGAACAATGTCTGTGTGTCCGTCTGTTGTCATTTATAAAAATGGCTACAGCTCCCTCAATTCTTGACCTTTTTTCAAATTTCAACTGATTGAGAAAAAAAATCAGTTTCAAATTTCAACTGAATTTGAACTGGAATGTCGTAATGTACCTTCCGGCAACTAACCGGAATTTGAATTACTCACAGTCCTTCCGATAGCCTCTAGTGCTTTCTATTTTATTTTTTTCTGGTCTCAAAAATGAACCGATTTTAGCGTTCTTGGTCTTAAAATCTTTGTTTTACCTTGCAGAATACATGGATATTTTTTATGTTCCGATAACTCGACGTATTGTTTTGTTATGCTAACAAAATTTGTTAATTTAATACGAAATACTCTAAAATTCCTACTATATGTAAAATACTAAATTTTGACAAAAATGTTCGTATCAAAATATGGAAGTATTGTGTGTTATCTAAGCACCATTGGTTTGAGTGGGGAGATCCCTGGCTCCAACAAACGACCATATTTTGACTTATCCTGATTTGAGTTAGCATGGCTTGCTAGTACGAGTACCAAGGACGCTAATATCTTCAGATATCCTAGCTATCGAAAAGATATCAATGTTCTTCCCCGACCACTATCTATCGTACGATATTTAATCTATATCTCGATCTCATCATTCGTCCACATCATAACACACCGAACTCAATAATCGGCTAGCGATGTTCGGGAAAAATAGACGTCAATTATCGAGGATTACCTAAACAAGCGGTGACTGCGCGCTCCAACTTATCTCGCAAGACAATGGGAAACCCGCCGATCACGTAACCGCGCGGTCCCTCATACGTTAGACTCATACGAGTCTCTGGCGCTCCATGTCTTACTGGGGCCGAACTCGTGTTTTTCAGACCAGAACGAGGAGTCAAGCCTGGAGCGCCGCTCGGCAGTTGGTGAGTTCACTGGACAGCCATTGCCATCTTTTCTCAGGCAGTGCAAATCCTGTAAACTAGAAAGCAACTGGTCCAAGGTTGCTGTTATTGGCACTGGGGTCCACTTTTTACGGATTTTTTCTTTTTTTTGTGAGTAATCTGTCGAGAGGTAACGGCCACCAGCTTGGTATAGTTATAAAGTACGAAATACCCTATTTTGCAATCATAGAGCAATAATGGCCAAGAATGCATACCCCGAGCTAATAGAATACCACGTCCTATCCTTCCCATGGCTGCAAGGAACAACTCAAGTCTCAAGATAGGGAGTTAGCAATCACATACATTAACCGTCGATGAACTGCAACATTATATTGTTATTATTATTATTATTAACGCTGGAATATTACCGGCCAATATTGATTAAAATAACAAAATCGCGGTATTACGTCAAGACGGGATTGCGCCGGGTAGGTATGATGTTTCCTTTGGAAGCGATCGTAAGGGATTGAATGAATGCTGACCTTGTCTCCATCGGATCAACTGAGTCGGTTAGAGGTTGAGAAACTTGACCTCAAATCGATATAGGCGGATCTGCAGATAGGTACAAACTGACCCGGTTTGACTGCTATGCGCAGGGCCGTCCAGAGCCAAGCCGGGCCCCGGGGATAAAGACTCGACCGGGCCCCCCCCCCCCGGTCAATAAAAGCATTTTTTCTAATTTGCATATTAGTACGTAAAAGGCCCACGGGCGGGCCCGGGCCCCCTTGGGCCCCGGGCCCCGGGGATTTTGCCCCCCCTGCCCCCCCCTCTGGACGGCCCTGGCTATGCGCAACCTGTTACGGCCGGTTCTACATGCATATTGTAGTAGTGGTGATACGGAGGCGTTACAACCTTCAATAGAAAACAATTATTAAATTATTCCTTCAAAAAAGCAACCTATATTTCGATACCAGATGGTATGGCCGACACATACCATACCTAAAGTCGGCCACACACTATCTGGCTGCTGGTGGAGTGGGTAAGAAAATGCATTGCTGCGATTGGTCGAGGTGGCGTCGGTGTTCGAGCCAATAAATTTGATTGGCGTTTCCAAGCCACGTTCCCACGTTCATCCCAAATCATTTGAAATCAAATTGAGAATTTTTCAAATAAAAATGAAAATTTTCCAACCCAAATTGAGATTTTTCAAAGTCAATTCGGTTCGGAAAATTTTCTATAGGTATGAGTGATAAAATTCTCGCCTTCGAAATGCCATGCTTAATTCAGTACTAAACAGTCGCGTGTATTCAGAAAAGCAGAGCACGATATTTTTCTTATCAGCCGAATCGGTTATGGATTTTCTCGCTCGACGCGGAGCGATCAATAAGGAACAATTAATTCGTTCGTTGATTAATTTTCTGTACTAACAATCTCGGCGTTGATTGCATTCTGTTTCAGGGCCTGAACTCTGGGGTTCCACATTCCTTTCGAGATGGATTTGTCAAATTCGAGTTCGACAGTGCAGCTTCACAACAAATCGGCATCCGACCTCCCGGCAAGCATAAACACCCCAGCACCATGTAATTGCAAACAGTTTTTTCGTACTCCTATAGTAGGATATATTATATAATTGGGATATGTATTGTATCTTCAATGCTTGACTTCATGAAAATTACAAATCAGAATTTTAGGCCGAATTAAATTTATCATTCAAGCGTGTTTTCACGCACAAAACTCCAGTCCTCCCCCAGCTGAAGGCTTGTTACAGGCTCAATAAAAATTTAGTCAAATTAGGTATAAACTTGGTGAGAGTTTGAACTTTCTGTAATTTGGTTGAGTTAAAAGGAACGAGCTATGCTCTATGAAGCTTAGATCCGCAAAATTCAAAAATGCTCAAATTTTCGGCAGTAAATCCGTTACCTTGCTGACGAACGCCTGCATTTTCTGCCCATTTCATAAACCTATAGGTACCTATTTAAGGAAGGAATAATAACTTAATCCTATCGAAGAATTGTTTTGCGATTTCCAGACGGATTGGGATGGCGGCACGTGCAAGCTCTTTTGATATTTTCCGGATTTTTGTCGCTTTTTTGCCTTCGCATCAACATGTCCGTGGCCATCGTACCAATGACGGATAAAAATAACTCAAATCCTGATTTTCCCGTGAGTATCTCGAGAATCGAATCCCGCATGTACTCTATAGTATTTAGCAGAGTTGGATAGTAATGATTACTTTTAGTAATGATTACTTTTTAAATTACTTTTTGAATTACGCTGAGATTAATTGCAATTCCCATTCCAATTCCTGTAATGGTAATCGAAATTCCAATTACTTTTTTAATTACATGTAATGGGAATGGGTTTTTTGAATTCCCATTACAGGAATTGGAATGGGAATTTAGTAATCCGATTACTCGCGAGTAATCCGATTACTCGCGAGTAATCCGATTACTCGCGAGTAATCCGATTACTTCCCTGTAATCCAATTACTCGCGAATAATTAGAATACACTGCATAAACATTGATTCCTCTGGAGATGTCATGGAAATTCAATGTGGTTACATAGGGTGTCATAGGAACAGTGGCGGTCTTAACAAAATGGAGATACGAGGATTCACCACTTCGCCGTTGATATGCTAGTTGCGTTTCTGTCGTGTACCTTTATCGACAATCACTCGGGACTCAAAATTACAATTTTTGTCCGAGAGCCGATTCGACCTTGGGGCATTTGTCATGGTGGCGAAAGAAAAAAGTCTTTCAACTGTAACCACATTGAAGTTCCCTGACATCTCCAGAGAAATCAATGTTTATGCAGTGTATTCTAATTACTCGCGAGTAATTGGATTACAGGGGAGTAATCGGATTACTCGCGAGTAATTGGATTACAGGCGAGTAATCGGATTACTAAATTCCCATTCCAATTCCTGTAATGGGAATTCAAAAAACCAATTCCCATTACATGTAATTAAAAAAGTAATTGGAATTTCGATTACCATTACAGGAATTGGAATGGGAATTGCAATTACATTTCTTCAAAGGAATGGGAATTTGTAATGGGTAATGGGATTCCTTTTTTATCAACCCTGGTATTTAGCAAAGGTGGCTTATGATATACTCAAGTATAATGGGTACACTTGAACGCCACATTTGATACCTAATGTACACTTGAAGCATGCATAACATACACACGAAGTATAATGGGTACACACGATTGGGCCATATTATTTGCTCTTAGAGGGAATAACACATCCTTAAGTGAGAGGAGGGTTATTCTGATCCTCCTTGGTAGGTAAGTACCCTATGCTGGTAAATACCAGTCCAGGAAAACTTGTGCCAGAAGTTTTCGAAGTACAAAACGAGGACACCATCCTCGGTTTCAAAGTATGACTAATTTCATATAATAGGTAAGTAGATTCCTAATATTTCAGCGTGACTGCAAAAGCATTGCGTGCAAAAAAACGTTCTTCTTGTCCTCCAGCTGATATTTTTGTAAGTAGACACAAATTAACTTAAAAAGCCACTTATGTTTTTTTCAACTACCTGAACCTATCAACTTTTGGTACCAGCCCATCTCACCGCAGGTAAAATGTTTCTTTACTCTACATCTTCTGAACTGCTTTTTGGCTCTCATGCGATTTTACCTTGAAACTTTTTGCGATTAGTAATGTGTCTGCTTTTCGTCGTCCACAATGACAGAATGCATGGGGCTGGAGGTGCAATAAAAGTTGAGCATCAATCACGAGTAAATTTAAAGTTTCAAAAAAATATTGAAAATCCATCCGTTCTAGGCAAGGCATCCAATTATTCGCCACGTTGGTATGGGAAAAATGGTCATAGCCCAATGTATATGAAAATGTCTTCAAAAAACGATAGAACTTTTCCGAGCAAAATTTATAGGCCCTGCTCAATTATTGTGCCTTGAGAGAACCTTGCTATAAGTTGTACTACCTACTCAAAACCCGATTGAATCAGAAGGAGAACAAATATTTCTGTACGCCCGGGTTTATTCGCAATCAGTAGAAAATAGCAGCCCACACGTAACCTTTGAAGGAGTCTATTGATGCCTGGCTTTATTTGAGCCTTTTGACGAATGCTTTAGATTTCGAACCTACGTACCTAGTAATTCCATTTTCGATCATCGCCCGCTCACATGTATTGCTTCTTTAGTATTGCGTACCTTCCTCCGGTTTTAGATTAAATTTTACCCTGCGATCCTGTTTTGGCTCCATTCAAACTTCGAGAAGCTCACATCATATTATTGAATATGAAACTTTTTGAAATGGCACCAACTGCCGTGAGTGGTACGGTTCATGTGGGATCGGAATGTTGAAAGCTCAGCGAATAGTACGAAATCGTCGAAACAATTTTCGCGTGAGAAATTCATACCTAGGTACTTATTTGTATAATGGGTGCATGAAAATCATTGCAATAAGTCCACCTTCATCGTACGATCTACGCCGGTCGGCGCGGAAAGTATCGACCATCCACAGATTCGTGCAACGTTGGTTTAAACTACTACGGAACTGAAAGGCAGTTCTTAAATACCTATTGATATTATTCGACCATTGACTGTACAATGTAGGTACATAGGTGAGACTTGCATTGGGAATTCGTAAAAAACCTATCCAGATCTTTCAATTATTTCAAGTATCGTGGGTAGGTAAGTCTATGGTAACCAGATGCATTTTTTCCCAATCGTCTACCTCTTTCACAGATCTACCATAGATCATCTACCATAGATCTTTCACAGATGTTATTGAATTTTTGAAAAATTTCAGGAATTCGATTGGAGCCCGAAAGAGCGGGGAGCGATACTGAGCGCGTTTTTCTGGGGCTACCTAATCGCCCAATTTCCCGCCGGCCTTCTGGGCCTTACCTTCAGCCCCAAAATCCTTCTTTTGATCTCAACGATGTGCTCTGGCTTCCTGACAATGGCTACGCCGTCCGCCGCTTTCTTTGGAGGTGTACCCCTTGTCTGCGCAATTCGTGTCGTCATGGGTATCTGCCAGGTACATTGGTTTATTTTGGACAGTTACAGTCTTAATTCTTTTTTAGATACGAAATTTTGTCTGATTTCGAACGCTTACCTAAATGGTTCATGCGGTTAGGAAATTTGCTAAAAAAGGTAAAAAGAATGATTTGTGATTTTGATTCCTATCACGGGATTCCTACCACTTGATTGACCTACCACGGGAAAAAGTGTTTTTCCGAGCATCGAGCGGGCAGAGTTGTGGTTTTGAGAGAGACGAATGGATTCTTCGTTGTCGAAATGGGTAGTCTATAAAAGTGAGTAGTCGTAGATGAGAGTCGTACAAAATTGAGTTGCGCATTTTGTAAATAATAAATTGGTCTCGTTTTCAGTTTAGAATTCATGTAGATGCAAAGTAGTTTCATCCATTGCAGCCGACCAATTTACCGATTCATATTAGAAACATAATGAGTTCGGCCGTGGGAAAAATGCGCTCAATCGTCTAGCAATCCAGCAAAGGAAAGATTGCTCGAGGCGAAAAGAGAAGAAACTATCAACTGGACAGACTGAAGGTTCAGGTGTTCAGATGTGACCAGGAGCTCCGATCGAACTACTCGACGGGTGAGGGAAGGCCGAGGGCCCGAGGGTTTAGCTGAGCTCCTGAACATTTCTGATCCCCTAATACCCGAGTGAGTCATTTCGTGGCGGGGTCGCGATTTTCGTGGCCTCGGGTGCCACGCCTCCGTTCGCCCGCCCATCGAGCAGTGGGCGGCGTGGACCTGAGAACCGAAGCCTTTCTTCCCCCGTCCCCTGGCTATGTCAGGACTCGGAAGAAAATTGGGAACAGATAACTGGCGTCTGTTTAGCATAGGTAACTTACCTTTGCTGCTTCCCAAAGGGACGTGAAAATCAATACCTTAAAGCACAAAGTCCAAAAATGTCCAATAATTATGTGAAAAAATGGCATAATGAGAAAAATGCAAAATAAGTTTTTGATCAATTTACAAAAATAAAGATTTCTCCCATAGTTTTCAATTCCATAAAAAAATTCGCTAAACAAAAAATGTTTGCCTGGCCAAGATCTACAACCTTGCTTAACCAGGACTTCCGTAGCACTCAACACTTCCAAGATAAACGCTTTTTAAATATTTGTCGTCCTTCTATTATATAGTTTTTTGGCCCCAAAAATAGATAAAAGGATCATGATTATTTTGACGTCAATTATCAGGATTAGGGTCTTCAGAGAAACCGCCTCCTTCGCCGAGCTTTCGAAAACTTATATTTTCTTCTTCAGGGCTTGGAGACAGGTCTACTCAGTCACACTGTGACCGCTGTCTAATTTTTGGGGGAAGACGCCCATAAATTAGACAGCGGTCACACAGTGTGACTGAGTAGACCTGTCTCCAAGCCCTGAAGAAGAAAATATAAGTTTTCGAAAGCTCGGCGAAGGAGGCGGTTTCTCTGAAGACCCTAATCCTGATAATTGACGTCAAAATATTATTACAAGTCGATCTTCAAAAAACTTACTTTGATCATGATTATTGGAGCGATCAATAGGTCCTGATGAGTAGATTCTTTCGGTACCGAAATCTCAAAATTGATATTTTGGACATATGCCCTTTGTGCTTTAAGGCATCGAAATGGTCGAGAAAAGGTCTTCGTTAGACACTAAATCACTCGCGGAAAAATAGTGGAATCCCATAATCCGAATAAAAACTCAAATAATTAGAGAACAGACTATTTTTCTTCTCTCATTTTTTGAGTTTTTATTCGAGGTCTTAGTTACACTGATTTATTTAAATGTAGACGCGAAGGTTATCGAAGATCCTCTTTTCTACCTCATTATCAATTAAATGGACAGAGTGCTACAGATTTTGTGCTATTATCTTGTTTGATAATATCAGCATATGCTGGATAGCAACAGTAGATTATCTGGTGACGTTCAGACAATCGACCTATAGGCCGTATACGGCTTCATTTTTACAAAATTTATAAGGCTAGGTACCTACCTATTCAAAAAGTACGAATATAGGAAAATAATTTTAAATAATTATTATACTCACAATTTTGGGTGAAATAAATCTGACGTGATCCTGATATTCATCAGGCCCTATCCTGATCTGATATTTCTTAGAAATTCATGGAATAACCACAGTTCAGTTTTTACTCCTAATTTTGGATTTTCCAGGGATTCATGGTGCCATTGACATACTCGCTGATATCCAAATGGGCCCCCCCAACCGAGAGGAATAGATTCCTCGGATATTCCCTGAACGGTAAAAAAAGATATATAAATAAATGAAAGTAAATGAGGAATTCGCAATAAAGCTAAAATAAAGTATCCATACATCCACAGCGGAGCTTTAGATAAAACGTTTACTTTGGCACTTTTACTCACAGTCACTTGAACAAGCGTAGGTGTGTCCGTCTGCCTGTGAGCATTTACAACCAGTGATGCGTAGATAACTCACAATACGTCCATGTTTTGATACGTAAAGTTTTGAACCAAAGCAATACTATCTAAGCACATCTGGTTTTCTAGGTTAAGCTATGTATAACACCTATCATGGGCGTAACCTATCATGAGGTTCCCTATCGAATTTTTGGGGAAATTAGCCAAAACGTATGGAATAGTTAGCTAATATTTATTCGTACGATTTTGTCGCACAGGTGCTGTGTTGGGGATGGTATTTGGGTTTCCGATATTTGGACTACTCGCCAAAGGCGCCTGGGGGTGGCCTTCAATTTTCTACTTCTCCTCGGTTTTGGCCTTCGCTTGGTCTCTGCTTTACTGGCTGTACGGAGCCAACAGTCCGGCTGAATTCAGCCGAATCAGCCCTGAGGAGCGTAATTACATAGAGACGTCCTTGTCCCAAGTAGAATATAAAGAAGTAAGCCAACTCCTGCATGATTGGTAATAAATCTTGCTATTATGATAGGTTTTGTAATAACCTAATAAATTATTACCTATTAAATTGTAATAGGTTTTGTAAAATCAAAAACTTCAATTTTGAAGGTGATGTCGTGCTGATTTAAATTTTTTAAAGTATTTTTTCCGCAGGATTTCTTATTTTAGAAAAAAATCTTTTTTCTTGCCCCAGAAATAGTTTTTTATTCCCAGAAAAATGTCCTATGTCACTAATCTAAATAGCAGCGTTTTTTTTAAAACGTCCAAGTCGGGCAAGTGTAAATACCAACAATGCTTTGAAATTCCATTTTTAAAATTTGTAAGAGTATTTTTCAACTTCTCAGCCAAATAAATATCAACAATATTAATTAAAACAAAATTGTTCGCTCACTAATAAAATAAAATTCATCACGGTTTTAGCGATTCCCCAAATTAAACTTAGGAAGACACCTGTTAGTGACGAGGGTCCGTCATTTTAATTATTTTACGCCACTTTATTAACTTTTGCAATTAAAATTACCTATCAACTTTAACTTAATCTCCTGGTCGCGTCTTCAGTTGAATCTGATTTTCAACGGGGACGGGAACGCCAGTTTGTCGCGTAGGTGGTCGGCGTAATTCAATTTTGGCCAGGAGCGAAACTTTGAATACAGCGCTTCGTTTCACCCAGGAGAATGAGAGCAATGTAATGTAGAAGTCTAACCGGTACCGTATCTTAGCCGGTACAAAAGCGCGCCCCGTTCTGCGAGTTAATTGCGAGCAAAGTATTTCACCCTGAGGTAGAAATAACTAGAGACTAGAAAGATATTTTCTTGCTCTATTAATTCTCTTCTAAATTCAACGCATTTCAGGAAATTCCCATGAAATTCAAAACTTTTTACCTAGCTAAATCGATTTGAAGTAAAAAAGTTCTCAGCGCTCGCGAGCATTCTAACCATTGAAAAAAGTGCAGATTTTCATAATAAATTCTTGAAATATCCACAAGTCAGTCATATACGGTTACTGTAGTAAAACGTTATGGCTAAGCGACCGAAATACCCGAAGCCACGTGAATAAAATGCGCGTTAATATCGAAATATCAGAAATAATTGTTTTCCTTTTTCCTGGAAAATGAGAGCTGAGTTGGGTGGGTTTTTCACGCCCAAAATACCCAAATTACTTCTTGCTAGTCATTTCATGGCACACAAGCCTGATAATATACTAAGACTGGCTCACAGACTTTCTTGTTCTTTTTCCAGAAACCTCCGGTCCCCTGGAAACATATTTTCAAATCCGTCCCTTTCTGGGCCCTGGTCGTTGCACAGGTAGGGTATGGTTGGGGCTTTTCGATCGTCCTGACGCAGACGCCATCTTATTTCAACAATGTCCTCAACTTGGACATCAGAACTGTGAGCTTGAATTACGTTTAATTATTATTAGTATTTAGTTTTCATTCTTTTACATTAATCCAATTGAAATAAAAAAAGTTAAATGAAAGAATTGTAGAAAATTAAAAAAAAAAAAAAAAATTAAAATATGAGTCGTAGGTTAGGTAACTAGTTGTTGGGTTGGATTGGCCAAGTAGACCCCTGTCTACACGCAAAATGGATATTTATTGAGTCATCAGCCAAAAAATAAACATGGAGGCATATTTCATAATATTTTGGTGTGAAAATGGTCAATTTGACTTGAAAAGGTTGTGATAATATCTCTTATTCAGCTGTGTATCTGGTTTTTATCAAGATGTTGTTTGTTATTTGGGTATATAACAATCCTCAAAGTACTATGGCAAATGAGTTGAAATTAAGTTGGAAATCTGGCACAATAATTCCGCCGGAATTGGAACCTGGTAACTCCAGAATGGTGCGATGATTACTAGACGATTAATGGACGGTTTGGAGATGATATTTCTTTTTAGAAATCATTAATCTGATTTTTGTCTGGCACAGAATGGATTCCTCGCAGCTGTGCCTTACCTATCAATGTGGCTGGTTACCTTTCCCGTCTGCTACCTTGCCGATCACATCAAAAAGAAGAATCTCCTGTCGGACAACTTTGTCAGGAAAACCTGGACAATTATCGGTAATCAAGGACAGAATAAAAAATTTTTCGCACTATTCCTTCAGTTGAAGTTGAATTTTCATTTTATGCTGGGTTCAAAAGGTTTTTTGATCTTAGCCTATAGATTAGTCCAAACAAGTAACTAGATATTATAAATTTAGCGCGAAATTTCCCTTATCCCAATATCTGGAAGTAATGTGCGCCATTTTCATTTCTGACGTCCATTTCAGCAATGTGCGGCTCGTCGGTGCCGCTCATAATTATCGGCTACGTCGGCAAGAATACGGTCGCTGTTATCTCCTTGCTGACAATCGGCGTGTCACTTCATTCCTTCCTCTTCTCCGGCTTCTTCGTCAACCATCTGGACCTGTCGCCGAACTTCGCTCCCTTGCTGATGGGATTCGCCAACGGGCTGGAAAACATAACGACGATACTCGCTCCCTTGACAGTCGGCTGGATCGTCACTGATCTGGTGCGTAAAATGTTCTTTTTGTTGAAAAACAGTTTCCTCTAGACGAGAAAAGCACAAATCCGGCATCACCTATTCACCTTTTTTTCAAATAAAAAATCTGAATCAGTCAAACCGATTTTTAAACCAGGAGTTATCCGGTATTTTTTTCACTTCAATGCTATTAATTTACTTAGCCATTTTCAAGCTTTCTCGCGTTATTTTCAACGAGAAACTGAAGTAATTAGCTATTATTTCAAACTCTTTCGAGCTAGCTGTAGAGGGATGGGTTATCTGTGTGTTAAAGGCATAAAACCCTTGTGCATATGGTTCAAACCCATGGATCCGGCTCAAACTCTGTTTGAGCAGCATGAAGAAGCCCAGGTTCCTCATTCCACCACAAGTCCGGGTCCACGTCGTCCCGCTACAATAAATGCTAAATAATTTCAATTTTCTATTACAGGGCAGCGTGGAACAATGGCGAAACGAATTCTGGGTTACCTTCTGCGTCTCCGTGATACCAGCAATCGGTTTTGTCATTTTTGGAAAAACCGAAGAACAGTACTGGAACCGGCCGGAAAACCTGCCCGAAAATAAACGTACGAATAGGGACGCTGAGAACAAAGTAGAAAAGTTCTGACCTGCTTTTGAAGTAGTCAGTCGTGTAAAAATGTACATTGTATGTTGATAAAATATTGTGCTGTGATATAATGGAAACACTGAAAAAGAACCAGGCAATCGACCAGGCAACGTTCTTTAAGACGTAGATATAGTAATATAAATTATGCTGTTATTTCTGGCAAATCGTCACTCAAGTTTCAACACCGCCTAACTCAATTTTTGGCGAAAATGAGTTGGACACACCACTCGATAGATTTTTCAATAGCTGATATCATGGATATCATGGAGAGATGCCAAGGAGATTGAACCAACCAGTGAAGAAGGAGATGGAGAAGAGACGACACCGAATAATGTATTTCCAAGTTGAAAGAATTAGTTTTTTGTACCTCCTGAAAACTTGGGAAAATTGAGTTAGGTGGTGTTAGAACTTAAGTGACGAAATGTTAGCATTACTCAAATAGGGTTGCAAATATACTCTGGGCAGATCAGTAAGCAATTTACTCAAGAAATTTGAATCTCATCTTCAACAGTTGAAATCACTAATTTTTTAATTTTTGCGTTGTTTCTACGTTGTCGGTATTTTAACTTGTTCGCGGTTATGTGTATCATGTCCAAAATAAGCATATCAAACCGTCATAAGATCGCTCACGGGTCTTGTTCGCTTGAAGGCACGATGTACCTGTATGGCATTTCAATGAGATTTAAAAAATTACTGCATCATTCTACAAAAATTTGTCTGGTTCAGGTTTTAGCAATCTGCCAAATTATTATAGGTTCATTGTGTAAAAAGCTACCGAATCTTGTCCGCTACCGAATATAGCTTTAAATTATCAGCCGAAATACCTACTAAAAATAAGTAATATTTGGAAATTTATTCGAAAAATTTATCGTTCATTCGTAAACTACAACTCAAACGAATTTCATGGTCTGTGATTTTTTAGTGACGTAATATTATGAAATATTGTAAGCACCTTTCCAATATTTTAAAATAAATTCGACAACATGTGAAAACATAACATCTTTCGCTCGATTAATTTGAACGAATATTATCCATTTATGACTACTTAATCGGCGCTGTCGCTTTTTCTTCAATTAGGTAAGCTTACCAGAGAAAGTCCCGCTATGCCTCTCAAGCTCAAACCCAAATAATTATAATTACCTATGTTAAATATCGTACATTACGAAGCAAAAGTGTTTATTTTAAAGAAACAATAATAGTAAAAAAAAACACCTTGATCTTTCCACCATTTCTTATGTCATTTTCCAAAGAAAACTAATATAGTTAATAAGGGGTAATTAGTTGGCCAATATAGAGAGCAGCCGCAGTTAAAGTTCAAAGTTGTCTCGGGCGAGAAATTTTCCGATGAATGCGGCCAAAAGCTATCCGTTTGAGATTAAAAGAAAGGACGGTCTAGAAAAAGTCAGTTGTTGGGGGAAACGATGGGCCGAAAGGGGGGAGGGAGGGTTAAAGTTTCGAAAACTTCTTACAATTAATCATTCGGAGTGAGTGGAAAATATGAAAAAGAAAAACCTCCGAGATAAATACAAGGGGAAGGAAAAAACTAGAGCAGAAGTTTGCCGCTTAATTTATTTTGTGCCTTATAGAGGAAAGATAGGCAAGTTAGGTTTTTCGGTTTTTTCGGACATTCCGCCTGCCTGGGTGTTGAATAATTCATAATTTACATCCCTTCCGAAGCTTCCGGATGTCGTATATAATATTTCCAAGCTATCGACGACACGACCAAGTGGCGATTGTTTCGAGATTTATGAGGTTTTCCGGAAAATATAAAATAATTACCTACATATTCCCAAAATCGTTGAATAGACGAGAAATTCGTACAGACAATCACAATATAATATATTATACTACATATTATGTTACAATTATTGTATTCTTGTTTCGTATCCTCGCGAACTTCGTTTGCCTTCATGGGCTCGTTCTTGGTTTGACGATCGGTAAAATACAAATAATTCCAAAATACAGCCTGGGAATGAAATTTGCATGGTTAGTTTTTAGAGAGAAAAAAAGCATCGAAAGTCCCCATTGACTTCTCGCTAACCTTTCGGTCTCGTTCGCAAAGGAAATGTTAAAAAAAACGCTTCCGGTCCGTCAGTAGGCAAAAATAACGAATGCAAAGCGAGATAAAAACTGGCCCTATCCGCGGTTTATTATTCATCGGGCCCTCTTTCGAATATGTGAGGCTCTGAATCAAAATGAGCCTCTCCTGGAAAAAAGTCCGACCTCAGAAACTCGAAATCCTTCCTTTTCTTGCGTTTCGAGCTTCTGGCGCTATGTCTTATAATGTAATCGAGAAAGACGATTTGAAAATTCGATTCTCTCTTGACCTCTGGCCAATTTTTACAAATTTATTTCCGAAGTTAAACGTAGATGAAAATTTCATTTAATGATGATCGCCATGAAAATGAAAGTCGGATCCTGCGATTAGGAAGTTTACCATGGAACATGCTTTGGTCAACGGGATAAGGAAATTCCAGAGGATTGAAAATTTGGGGGGTTTAGGGGGGTACGTACCTATTAGAATGGAGTACATGCCCTTCTATTCTGCTTTCCTGTAATGGCCATCCGCATCAATTCAGACCAGGGTGGAAAGGTACGATAAAACCAGTGTAACATACAGGTGTTGAAGGTGAGGTATACCCGCACATCTCCATTAAGTCAAACCGGGTGGCGCACTATTGACGTTGCCGCTGCTGAAATTGAATCGTAGGCGTAAACTTCACGCACAATGCCGCTTTTCAATGAATTAATAATCATGTTCCACGAATTACCCAGTTTTCGATGACATTTTTGTGCCCATATAGAACCTATCCTATTACCTAAATAAATATACGAGATTTTTTTCATTTTTTCCGAACTAAACCATACTGTGGCGTAAATAACTAACAATACTTCCATCATTTGGCAAATAAATTTGTGGGATAATTTTTTGAAGGTTGAAACTATAATGCTCTACAAAAATCTCATGCTTCGAGATTCCTGATACTAGTGGTTGGATAAGTTTAACTTTAAATAAATTGATAAACCGTACCTAAGCCCACAAACCTTATTCAACGAGTAGTGTAATTGTTATTGTTCTACCATAATATCGAGGGTGAAGTGGCAACATGACCTATTTCCTCCTTTCATTTTTCCTAAATTTTCAGGACACACCAAAAACGTTTTCGGACGGTGTTAAATATAATGGGGAGGACTTTTTATGAACTCAATTTTTCACACAATCCTCCGTTATTTCGTCCAACCTGAGCTCACCAATCGATTCCACGCGAAAATGTGAATCTAGAACCACTCTTAACTCAATACCGCCGAAAAATGAGTTAGGCCATGTTGCCACTTCACCCTCTAGGTATATTATCATTATTACCAATCATCATTATAATGGTACACAATGTTATGTTGCACACAACACATTGCAAACAATAATTGAGTACCTATTATATGTGTACGCACAAATAACTGTTTTTAAAGTGTTAAAACACTCAATTATTTCGTACAAGTAAAGATCCGCAGGTCAGAACGTAGGGTCCTGGGACGGGGGCCTCACTTCTCCGGGCATGCGCAAATATCCGTTCCTCCGCCGGCGCCGGACGTCAAGAGATAGCCGAACGCTAACTGTTTCCGGCCGCCGATTTCCAGACTCCGCCAGCAACTGCGAGCTTTCAGCTTCCGAGCGGTGCTCGCCGATGCGTGCCGCCGTGTAACGAGCTTTAACGGCCGCACAATGGGCGAAAAGCGCCGGCCGATCCGTCAATGCCGGTCAGATAGCGTAGGCGCACGGGCGCGATTGTGCGAAAAATCCCCCGCCCGCCGCCCGCGGCAATCGGAGGTGCCGGTTCGATTGTTGGAAAATCCGATCCCATCGGCTATCCGCTCTTTTGAATTTTGACTGGCAACGACCCAAAAAGGAAAATCCGCATTGATTGATGGATGAACACCTGTTACGAAAAAAATTCCTATAACTACTACGGGCGAATGGAAATTTTCGGCGATACTTCCATAAGACAATCGGGTCAAAGGATGAAAATTACGTTGCCCCGATTTATTCTGCATTAAATGCAAGGAAATTTTATCGGCATGTGTTGTCTGTTCATTCATTGTCGGTCTGTTACGCTTGTAAATCATACATAGCCATAAATGGATTGTAAATCCATGAATGGCATACAGATGGGAAAATCAATGCTGGTAAAGGCTCCTGGATCCTTTGGTAAAGCCAAAAACCAGGTCAAAAATCAAGTCCATTTATGTGGCCAGAAAAAATAAAATAGGAAACACTAAAAGTGCTAATACATCGGAATCGAAAGTACTGTAAGTAATTCGAATTTCGGTTAAACAGGGTGATAGGTCTTACTGAGAATCCCAGTTCAACGAACTTGAAAAAATGGTTAAGTAAGCGGGAGCTATGGCCATTTTACTTATCACCACAGACGAACACACTAAGTGATTCTGAGTAAATAAATAAAAGCGTACAATTAAAAATTTTGTCTGAAGCTCCGTTCCGATTCTCGATTCCTGGAAGATTACAATACTTCCATTAACTTCGTAAATATGGAAGTAAAATTGATTTCAACATTCCTGAAAAATCAGCTTTTTTTAAAAAAACTTCACCACCATACAAGTGATAGCTTTTTTGAGCCTTCAAGCGAGTCAAGCAAGACCAATTCAGTTCAGATACTAAATCACTCGCGGAGAAATTGTGTAATCCCATAATTTGCATAAAAACTCAAAAAATGAGAGAAGAGAAATACGAGTAGTCTATTCCACTATTATTACCTATTATGTACCTTAATAGTGATAGACTTTTTCTCTTCTCTCATTTCTTGAGCTTTTATTCAATTCGGTTCAGAATTTTACGTACCACAATTTGGGAGTAAATAGTGCCATCTACTAGTTCAATATCATTTACCACTAGCCGCAGAAATGGACCGATTTCAATATCGTCCAGTTTATGTCTCAATATGACATTTTTCCCCCGAGTTCGTTTTCGTACACCCTTCGAGCTTGTACGTGACTCGAGGTCGGACGAGAAAATTCCCACTCGTATCTTTTTTCGGCAGCGGTAGCCTAAAAACTACCATTATTTCCCGATAGCGATAAAACGAGCATACGAGACCTTATTACCACAATTGTTACAAACCCCGTGTTACTTTACTGTTCCAGTCGGCTAGAAAGGAGCACCTTCTCAACACACGATACCCCATCACAAAACCTTATTTAGAAGGAGGCTTTCCTATTGTTCGCTTTCAATCCTCATCTTGAAACGCTGGTTCACACGCAGCGGTATGCGATGAAAACCAGTGGTGCGTGGATAACACGAAAATCTTCCATTTTTTGAAATGTAAAATTGTGACCCAATTTGATCATTTTTTACTGCTTTTAAGGGTGTTTAGGCCAAAAATATAAAAAAAACTCACTATTCAAATGTTTAAATTCGCCCAAAATAAAAGTACGCCACATTATCGGAATATGAAAAATATCCACATATTCTGCAAGATAAAACGAAGATTTGAAGAACAAGAACGCTCAAATCGGTTCATTTTTGTGGCCGGAAAAAAATAAAATAGAAAACACTAAAAAAGCAAATATATCGGAAGTACTGTGCGTTATCCAAATTTCGATTAAACAGGGTGTTAGGTCTTGCCGAGACAAAAATTTCAGTTCAAGAAATTTGAAAAAAGGTTGAGAATTGAGGGAGCTATGGTCATTTTTTAAATGACCTCAGACGGACAGGCGGACACACGGACACATAGACACTTTTTCAGGAAGTGATTCTGAATAAATGTGTATAAGATAAAGTTTTTTCTAAAGCTCCGTTCCGATTCTCGATTTTAGGACGATTCCAATACTTCCATTTACTCTGTATTAATATATCGAAAGTACTCTGTAAGCAATTCAAATGCTAAACAGGGTGATAGGCCTTACTGAGAGAAACCTCCCAGTTCAAGAAAAAGGTTAAAAATTCAGACATATTGGATCTAGCCAAGGTCTTAACGGACCAATATCGAGCCGCATATATACGGATATAATATATTATATGGTATATCCTTATACCATGTATTTTATACCTAAAACCATATATTATATACCCAAGTTCGATATCAGAACCGATACCGAAGCCAATATCGTCCGATAATGCTCGATACGGCCATATCGTACAATCTTGGTCAGTATACGAACACGTCATACAATATCGGATACTGGCTGATATGTTCTTATGTATTCCAAAATAGCTCGATATTGTACTAGTTTGTCCAATTTGTACCGATAGATATATATATTGCTCTATATAGCTCTATAGAGTATATATACGGCCCGATATTGTCCGATATGTATGAGAATTATTCGTTTTTTATATATTTTTGCGACCATAATCGCACACTGAATAGAAAATATCAAGGGGCTCTTGGAGCGAATGCTAGCAGAGCACCTGGTCGAATTAGGCGAACACCGGGCACGTCGACTCTCATAACTCTAATCCAAAGTTGGTAAAATACACCATTAAATCATCTTTGAGCTCAAAAATTGGTATAAAACACTACTGCGTGGTATTATTATTTTCAACTCTATTATCCACGAAAACCATGCAAATTGTTAAAACAATACGAATTCCTTTAAATCCTTTCTTGTTAACCACGGGATTGCTCTCTGTATTGAGAAAAACTTGGGCTCCGCTACGTGTGAACGGCCGAAAATATCGGGCGGGTACTCAATAACATTCGATCATGTCCGATAAAGAAAGGATGAAGAGAAAAAACACCGCAAGTATCGGGGAAATCCAACATGGCGCAGTTCAATGGCGCCCTCTGCTATTGGAATCCGATGTAATGTGTTATAACAGCATTCGGTGAAAGGGATTCAGCACAAAATAACAGAACGGCCGACGGCTAAGTAAAGGGACACCCGAACTTTTATACAGAGCGAATGTATTATGCAGCAAACGGTCACGGAGAATGCGAAAATCTGCGCGATTTCTCAGCGAGCTGTTCCAGTTTTGAAATTGAAAACCTGGAATTTATTCAATTTCACGGATAATTGGATCTTGACATCTGCATTTGCGAAATGATGGAAGTTCACGTTAAAACCAGTGGCGCGTAGATACCATAAAATATTTCGATATTTTGATAAGAAAATTTTTGAACCCAAACAGTTGATTTTGACCAATTTGGTGGTTACAATGGTTAAAAATGCCTAAAAACTCACTATGCAGATTTTAAACTCCGCCTTAGATCAAAATACGTCCAGTTACCGGAATATAAAACCATCCACGTAGCCTGCAAGGTTTCAAGGCTCAAATCGTTCTATTTTTATGGCCAGAAAAAATTAAATAGAAAACACTGAAAGTCAGAAGCAATTAGAGTTCCGATTGAGCAGGCCAATAGGTCTTGTCGAGACAAACATTCCAGAAATTTGAAAAAAGTCAAGGCTTGGGTATTTGTGTATAGGGTATGTCAAGCATCTCAGTTACTCTCCATTTTTGATCCGGCTGTTAGAAAATTAGGGTAAATATTAATGAATTTGTTCAATAAGCTTTCAGGAATAATAATATTATACCAATATTATAGCAATATATTATATGGCAATAATATTATAGCAATATATTATATTGCTTCTTCTGAGAGGGTCCTTCGTTGGAAATTTTTTTTAATTGTACAATGAAAATAGTGGGATATTTCGGTATCAAAACAAAAGTGAAAAATGTGCGTTATTTAAGCAACAATCGATTTCGGCATACTAAATTCGTGTGTGGCAAATCTTTGTTACGAAATAAGCCGAATGTGAGTTTAGACTCTGCAAAAATAATAGCGGCCTAATAATCAAACAGTGATGGTAACGTAACGACTGAGAAAGTGGCAAGTTCGTGGCTTGGAAACCCCAAGAGCCGACAGAACATTAATATTCCCCTTGAACGAGATATCAGAGAAAACCCCGCACCCGCCCCCTTCAGTCACTCGCTTCCCTTTTAGGTTCTCTTTGGGCCACCACGAAGCCCTTTGGAATCCACAAGTGTCACGGTGTAATGGAGGCCACCTTACCGACCTCCAGTCTTTGCCTCTACACGGTTGTTGAGACTACCAAAAACTCAAGGAGCGAAAATTTGGGACAGCTCGCTTTTTCGGTTGATTCAATAATAATGGCAAACTTTTATCCAACAAAAGCGGATAAAATATCTATGATTTTAACCGACGCATAAATGCATAAACCTCGCAGGTCCCAAAAATTATAGAAATAGGTATAATTTATTCATTTATTTTCAAACCTTAGGAGTAGGTATATTATGCTCCTGAAATGCGGAATTATTATTCTAGCATTTCAGTATAAATTAGTATTTTAGATGTTAATTAGAAAAACTTTTTTTCAACTTAGCCAAAGGCTACATTATTTATGTATTTTGCTTAGTAGACCTATCTTGAGGTATCTACCAAACTCAAAGTCAAACTCGAACTTGAAGTCAAACTCAACCTCGAAGTCAAACTCAACCTCGAGGTCAAACTCGAACTGAAATTCGAACTCAAACTTGAAGTCAAAGTCAAACTCGAACTTGAAGTCAAACTGAAACTCGAAGTCAAACTCAAACTTCAAGTTCAACTCGAACTGAAACACGAACTTTACTTGAAACTCAATGTCGTACTGACACTTGAACTGAAACTCGAACTCAAGCTTAAAGTCAAAGTCAAACTCGAACATGAAGTCAAACTCAACCTCGAAGTCAAACTCGAACTTAAACTCAATGTCAAACTGAAACTCAATGTCAAACTGATACTCGAACTGAAACACAAACTTTACTTGAAACTCAATGTCGTACTGACACTCGAACTGAAACTCGAACTCAAACTTAAAGTCAAAGTCAAACTCGAACTCGAACTGAAACACAAACATGGATTGTAACTTAATGTCGAACTGAAGCTCGAACTCAAACTTGAAGTCAAAGTCAAACTCGAACTCGAACTGAAACACAAACATGAATTGTAACTTAATGTCGAACTGAAGCTCGAACTCAAACTTGAAGTCAAAGTCGAACTCGAACTTGAAGCCAAACTCGAACTGAAACTCCATGTCAAACTGAAACTCAGCGTCCTACAGACACTCGAACTCAAACTTAAAGTCAAACTCTAAGTCAAACTCGAACTTGAAGTCAAACCCAACCTCGATATAAACTCAAACTGAAACTCAATGTCAAACTGAAACTCCAACTCAAACTTAAAGTCAAAGTCAAACTCGAACTTGAAGTCAAACTCAGCCTCGAAGTCAAACTCGAACTGAAACTCAATGTCAAACTGAAACTTCATGTCAAACTGAAACTCAAACTCGAACTGAAACACAAACTGAACCTGATTTTTGCTGAAATTTCAAAGATTTACGATACCTTCTCCCCCCTGAAAACCCCGGACGGCGGATGGACTTAAAATGTTTATCGCAGGTTCGGATTCTACACCATTTGCAACGTAAACCAACAAATTTACAGGGAGTGTTGAATTTTTTTTCCAGACCGATTACAAAGGTTCATTTTTTAAGAAAGATGAACAAAAAAAAATTTATTTTCGAAATACAGGGTTTTTTGTAACTGGAAATCAAATTATTATGTTAAACCGCGGTAAGAGAATTTGGAAAGGGCCGTAGAAGAGCGGCTCTTCTACCGGCTCTTCCTGTGTCCTTTTCTCCTTATTAATCTCGAAATGGAACAAAGGGCTCGGAAGGGAGTGGCCAAACTGAACAGAACACTCCCATTTCTGTTGCTTTAGAGCCGTTGCTCTTCAAAGAGTTATCGCCAGAACCAGCCCTTGTGGCTTTGAGTTGTGACGAGTTGTCCGAAGGGCCAGGAGAGGGATTAGCCCAGTACGGAGAGTATGAAAAGGGGCCCTATTCCCCAAAAGATAAAATTTTCTCCTCCCGCTGCTTTTCCCACCTTTCTCCCTAGTCTCATTAACAGATTCTCTCATTTTTCCGAGCCTCAAAAATAATGTAGCTCAAATATATAATAGGCTCCTCCATCCAGTTTCATTGTTCCTAGTTGAAATTTCGACTAATCAAAGAATGAGTGAATAAATTTAATATTCTTAATAATTAAATAAATTAAATTGAATTTATAATAATTCTTCTATCAATGGGTGGGTTTCTAAATTTGCATAGTCTATTTTTTGAGAGTTTTCACTTTCATAGTGCTGTAGGACTGCCGAATTTTTCAATTATTTATGCTTTTTTTTCGTACCTTCGATAATTTCGATATGGGCCATTGTAGATTTCACCGATTGCATCCTGAATCGGTGATTGGTAAAAACCCTGGCGAATACCAATATTTTGAAAAACGAGGTGGCTCAAGTGTCGTTAGCCTGGAATACAAATCAAAACGTGGCAGCCCTGTCTGAGTAATTTAAGCAATTTCGAGCTCACTTTGTAACAGTATCGCGGTGTTGTTGGGATGAATAGCCCAACATTGTACGGTTAAAGGGCTCGAAGTTGAGCTATCAAGAAGTCTAACGCAGAGGCCACGACCGCCGACAAAGAGTAATGCGACCGGCGTACGTCGGCGCAAGTGCAGAGAATGGCCTTATGGGATATGGGGGGGAACGGGAAAAGGGGTGAGTTGTCGGTTATGAAAATGAAGCGATTTAAGAGTTAGTGACGGTTGAGGGAACCCTAATATCATCTACTATAGCGAATGGCCCCTCGCAGGAAGTTCCTTGAGGTAATACTATGTAAATGTCAAAGCCAAGCAGTCGGCTAGGCCGTTTGCCTGAGGTGAACACGGCACACCGTATGGGGCATTGCAGATTGGATCTCTTTTCCTCGGCAGAAGAGAAGAGGAACAGGAAAAGGCCGGAGTTGTTGTCCGCTAACATTCCGTACAATGCACCTTAACCCCGACCTCTTGGCTTGAGTATGGGCTTGAAAAGCTTGTCACTGACTCGGGCATGAGATAAGTGGTCACCAACAATAGTCGACCCGGAGAGGGACGAATCTAAAAATCCATTGGCTTGCCAAGGAACGAATGCTTTGCCGACTGACGACACCTGTTACCTAGTACTACAGCATTTGAGTAGCCTGGTAAATTACTGTCGGAAGGAAACCAGCGTAGCGTATCGTTCAAACACAGTACCTACGTTTAAGTTTGGATGAAGTATTTTGGATGAAATTAAAATCTCGGAAATTGGTGACATGGGTTGGTATATTTTTACATTCATAATTACGAAGTAAATGAAAGCATTGTAATCGTCGTTATATGCCTAGTGACTTTCTTGACATTTATGATCCAAATAGCCTTCAAAGTAGTCAAAATATTGGAGGCTGTTTGGAACAAAAATGTCTGTATATGCTGGGCACCTGGAAGAATGGAAGACCGGTTCATAAATGTAGACCCTCAGTATCTATATCATTTCACTGATGCCAAACCTATGAGGAATAAATAGCTAATTATTAATCCGTAACAGGAACGGATTTCGTTCTGTGGGACAATTAAAACGGAAATCGCCTCATTAGGCTCGGAACACTTAAAATTCAGAATCGTGCTATGTCAAACGACGTTGACTACTAAATTGCTATACGCGCAAACTTGCGATAAAAAGCCGATCTCAACTTAAAATCTGACTTATTGATTTCTGGCCCGAACTGGTAGCACAGCGCCATTATCCGCATGCAAAAGTCACTCAATAAAGAGTTAATTACCGTAATCCGAGTTTCAGATATCATGGAATTTTTTCGACTTGTAAAGCGACGACATTAGGTCACCGCTCGCTCTGGCGGTCATAAAAACATAAAATTAGGATTTGTTGGAGTAACCTTATTAATTTTTCCATGACTCGATGTCGTTCATATTATCCAGGTGAATTGAATTAACTTGATAAATAGGTCTTTGGAACGTTGAGCAAACTCAAAAAATTCTAAAATTAACTAAGAAGATAAGTAGGCACTAAAAGAAAGAAAAAACTCTCCTATAAATAATGATACCTCTTTCAGAAAATCTTTCTTTTTCTTTTTTTCTTTTTCTTTAAGAAAGTTTTCTTGGTAAACAGTAGGTAGGTATAGGTCGGAAATATCGTTAAAAAAATAAAGAAGACCTTACCTGAAACACTTTAAGACTTCTCAAGCGCGATTCTTACCTCCCCCGGAATCTCCATCAGTCTCCTTGAAGAATGAGATCGGGTTTTTTTGAAATTATATCAACCTGCTCTAGACTGGGTACGGAAATGTCTCAATTAGGTATTTACACCAATAAAAACGTTGTATTTTCATCACGCCGTTCACGTGTATTTACATTTATACAAATTCTTATATTCGACGCTAAAATAACCGTAACTAGCCTTAAATAATTTTTGTTCATTTTCCACGTGATATATGGGTTTAGTTACCGTAACGGTTTCAATACTGAGAGAGGTTCGAACTTGTGATCATACAATTTTCTGTGCCTACAGCAGGCTGTAAGTGCAGTCATCGACACAATGTGTTCATTATGTCATAATGAATCACCAATGTACCCCTTCTCATCGGCATAGGTTGGTATTAACCAAAATACGGAATAGGTACCTATGTTTCATCGTACGAGTTGATTGTATAAGTACCGAAAGGGTAAATGCCTCGGTAGATATTTTAACCAGAAGTTTCCAAACACCACCGTATTTGAGTTTTGTCAGTTCAAATGCCTATCCCAGCTAGTCATTCAGTATACAAAATCCGTTTCCATCGGGTGAGAATTTAAACCTATCTATCGTAACAATTCAATTGGCTTGAGCTGATGTGTTCACTTAATACTTTTCGTAAAAAATTTCATCGGAAAGACAGTAGGCAAATCGTAAACCTACTTCCACAGTGCCAAATTGCCTTGGAACGGGTAGTCCAGCCAATGAATGCCCCTGAAGGGGTGTAGGGTGCGTTGCGGAAAGTCCGAGATTTCTTTTCGGGAATATGTTCACAACACACCATACTAGAACGATCCCGACGATTTCCAGCTAAGGAAGAATTTTGGGAAGGGGTGATAGGGCCCAATGTTTTTCGATTTGGGGAAGGTGGACTTTCAGTATGCACGGTCGTGCAACGAAGAAAGTCCGAGAAACTTTGGACTTTCTTTTACACACTCTACAGCCCCATCGTTGACTAGACTATGAGGGATCTAAAAGTAAATATCCCCTTTTTGAAAACCAAAATCCAGAAATGTCAAAATGATTCGTTCATATAAACTTCGTGCTCACAAAGAAATTGTCTAGTTTCGTAACTACAGCTTTTCAGACACAAACACACAGCTCCATCAATGCTGAAGCACCAGTCAGTCATCAATAATCATCTGGTAAATAACAGTAAAATACAATTCTTTACGGAACGTCTTCCCGACTATTAACAGGACGATTATCCTTGCGATCTAAACTGAATTCACGTTCGTAGTATGTGGAATGGAAAATCGTCAAAAACACGTATCATCGTAATTTTGGCAACATTCGAATAAGTCTTCGTTTTATAACAATTTATGAGGTGATTCAGCAGCATGCCGCATGCTACCTCTGCCCGTACAGAAATGTCACCAGAACGAAGAAGTTCAGCAATTCCGAGTGTCGATGAACTTGACTGCTGCTGCTCTCAGCCAGATCTGCAACATAAAGAAAATCGGGAGAGATATTAAATAGGGACACTTCAGAATTTCTGCGCTATTAAATACAATGTTAATAGTAACGTCCTTTTGTAGGAGCTGGAAAATAATTTTTTCTCGAACCTTTTTCAGCTCTTGGAATCCCCGGGTCCCAATTTTCAGCGAGAATATTGAAAAGCGTGCCACTTTTGAACTGACAAAGTAATGCCGCCAACTGCCGCCATACCACTCATCCGAATTTTGTACCGGATCCTTGGGTCGCACCCATATGCCCATCGGCTTCGTGGTTAATGATCACCGAACTCCCTAGAGCTTATCAACCGGGCGTGGGATTTGGAGTTAGGTGTCTTCTCAAGCTAGCTCCAAAGATATGGGTGATCATTTACCCCTGTCCTTGTGGGTAATGCACATGTGCATATGGGTGCAACCCAAGAAACCGGTCCGAAATCCGGATGAGCGGTATGGGGAGCCTCCTGGTTCCTGATCCCACTGTAAATAACGGAAGCAAACGACCTCTACCCTCCAAATTAGGAATTTACAAAACAAAACGTTGTTTTATCCTTAAAAATGCAACCAGCTCTTTTTTATTGCTCTACAAAAATCACCGTTTACAGGTATAACGGAACGCTCCCATATAAGCAAGGTCCTGAAACATGAATCTATCAAGGGGAAGGCGGCCTGACTCAAATGTGCATAACGTAATGTTTTTATTGGCTGGTAAACTAAATACGAGCTATGGGATCTCCCCGTCTAGAAAGAGAGGCAGGGGACCCCTTATCATGAAGACTGTCAGATGCATACCTTCCCTCGAGCACCGGGGAAAAAACAAGTTCGGCGGGGAAAAAGTCGTGGTTCGTGGGAAATGGTGAGGTCTAATGTTTTATTCAATGGGGTCAGAACGGTAAGCGACGACAGGGCGAAATCGCGGGAGGTTCACTCTCGCCCCTTCATCCAATTCTCCCCGCTATTGCCCTCCCCCACACTCCCCCGCAGAAGCCACAGCTGGACGGGAAAAATATCTCTAGCGTCAAGTTGGAATAATATGCGTAGGAAAAACAATCGTGTTTTGATGGTTTCGCGTACACGAGGGAGGGTGAATAGCATATTTTCAGCGTATCATGTCTCGGAGGACATGGGTATTCGGGTACGAAGCTCGCCGAGCGTTTACATTGCGAACGTTAAACGTGTACCTACTTGGTAGTCACACGATATTTCATGTATGGGAAGACTAAGATTTGTATTGCTATCGCTGGTTCTTGGACGTACCATACTCGGAGACGTGTTTGGTCTTCATTTGAAAAATTTTGTTCTTGTTAGCAATAGGTCGTCTGAGCCTGTGATGCACGAGTAAAATAAAAAGAAAGAACGGATGAAATACTCTAAACGCAAGAAGCGATAAACTTTGAGCAGCTGAACATCCACTTGCTATAACATCGACCTATAGGTACGCTCAGCTGACAGACGCGAAGTCTGAGCAACTCGGGAGCCAGTCATCTCTCTATTTGAATATTCGCCGTCCGCGCGTCGACGTCCCGCGAATACGCGTTTCAAATTGAAAAGCGGCTCCTCACCTTCATCTTCACTCTTATTGACTAACTACCTCCAAATTCGTCAGCGTTACAAAGGCAAAGTTAGTTACAGGCGCAAACAACTTCCGAATCCTCGCTTCCAGGTAATGAAATCACGTTTGGTGCGAGACAAGTTCGCCATCAGCGAAGCTTCGTTCCAAGAAACGAGAGAATCCTTTCAAGTGCAGCATAATCATTCGTCTCTACTCTGATTCGCATATCTATTAATTTGCCATGTTGTGAGAAAATTACCAACCGTCCTACCTGCCGTCGCAATTTCGGCCGACTGGGACGCTAGAGCTGAAAGGGTTTGCAGATAGCGAGGATAATATTTATGGGTACCACAGAAACAGGCAGCGTGTGAGGCGGTGCTAATTCGCTTTTGAGGATAAAAATATTCCCAATGAGAAAAAGTTTTCACGTATGGGCTGACTCATGGGCTGCACCCCAATGAATCCATGACATATTTCGAAACATCTTAGATGCGTACAAACCAGGCTGTAATGCCCCGTAATTTTGCGGCGCATCCAAAACTTGACATTTCTCTCTTTCTTACATTTTCCGAAAAGTTTGTTTTACTTTGCTTTTTGCTCATTTGAGAAGACATCTCAGGCGGAAACCGGTCCCGGAACGGGTTCTTATTCCAACTTGCAGCTCTCTAACCCTCACACCCAAACCACCGCAGTCGTCAGCTGTCAAGAAAACTTTCGCTCATCAATCCTCTTCCGTGCTTCCACTTTTGATTTGACGTCGGTTTCCACCTTTTCCACCGGACCTTTGGAAAGGCTTTTAAGGTGAATGCTGAACGGTCCCGCGGCTCCTATCAACAAAGCGAGAAGGAGAATCGGACAATTTCCCAAGCCGAGGCCATTAAAATGCAAGACAGACAATTCGGAAGTCGGCAAGTTCTATTTGGGCTGAACTTCAAAATACGTCTCTCTCACGCCGACAATTAACCTTTCGGAACGAAAATAATACCTAAGGGTGAAATGCCCAAGTTGGAATGAAGATAATAGAAGTGGCGAATGGTCTAGGCAGAATAAAGACCGGAAGATAATTCTTACTAGTTCAGACACAGTCTGTCACAGTCAGACACAGTGTGTAGGCCTAGTCTGTGGTATTTTGTACAGTCCCCCCTCCCCTCCCGCAATTGGTCACTCGAGTAGGAGCTGCCTCTCTTGCTATTATAGGCAATCATCCAAATTCTTTTTCACTGTTTTCGAGGTCGGAAATCCCTTGATGTGCAACTTCTACAAGAGAACCCGCTAAATTCACTACAAGAACTAAAAAAAATTTCAAAAAGTCATGATCTCAAAAACGGGTTGAACTTTGAGGACCAACCGCGTCAAAATCGGATCAGCGGTTCAATATGAAGTGACTGTACGAAAGGACGAATAGGTCAATCTTTTGGTAGTGACTAAAAACCTAGAAATTTGACGGGTTTTCCGGGATGTTGATGGACATGGTCGATTTGAGAGGTACCTAGTGATACGGTCGAAATCGCGAATTTTCACAGTTTTCCTGGTGTTAAGGCTGAAGTAGGTAAGGGTTTCTGGCGAAAACTCGACAGATAATAAAATGTCGGGTGTAAAATTTCCAATCAGAAGCATTCCCTGCAAAACCCTTGTTATGGAACCTTCGCATGAGTGAGTCCACTTCTTGGCTCTCAACTGCAAAAAGGCAAATGTGTCCTTCAGGGAAAGGACGTTTTGTGTAATAGCCCTTGGAATTGAGAAAGTCATTACAATGGTGAAAGGCGGGTAGGGTCGACTTCACCAAATGTTTGACCGCGTGATTAAACATGATGAACCTAATTTTCAGTAATAACCAGACAAATAATGTACCCATGCCAGGAATCTACTTACCAGCGTATTTTCAGTCAGCACCTACTAAACTGAAAGAATATTGGTCAAACTATTCTTCCATCTTGATAAAAGCTGTATGCACCATACGACCATTGAATGGCGAGCGAGTTTTGACTATCAATATTTCGTCGCATTCAACCCGGTCTGATGGCTTTGGCATTGAAGTGACGGACAAGGGACAGAGCGGATCGCCGATTCTTCCAGTTAAATTTCAACAAATCAAAATGAAGCGCATAATTGAGAAAATAACGCCAACAAGATTACATTGGCGTGGCTTCATATTTCCCGTTCAACCCTGAAGCCTGCTGGTCCTACGGACCGTCAAATTTCGTTATCCCGTCGTCCCTCGACAAGTTCAAAACTTTCTTTAATGGGGTGACAATGATTGAACAGCAACTGATTTGAATAAGTGATAAATTCAAAGTGGCTGGAGATAGAAGAGGAAAGCTTTTCCGGATTTCTGCTTCCCTCCCGTCGTCCGAAAGTTTGACAACGTTCGCTTTCCGTTCCGTTCGACTCGATTCAACTCGGCTCGATTGCTGAGAGGGAAACTCGAGTCGACTTAACGGTTCGTCAAATGGCGTTCCAACATTGGCTTCCCATCAATCTGCGAAAACTCAGAAGGAACCGAAGACTTATACTATTCTTTGTTTGTCAGTCCCGTCAAGAGAATGGGATTGTATTTTCGTGCGTAGCCTTGCTTGTTTCGAGAATTTTATTCGAATGGCTATCTCGACTATCAATTCATTTAAATCTAGATGCATCCAGGGACTTTTACACTAAATTTCAACTAGGACATGGGAAATGAACGATTTGTTAAAAATTTACTGCGTTCACCGTAGTATAGCAACAGATACAGAGAAGGGACAGCCTCAAGATAGGGGTAATTTTGTTTTTACGGCCGCGCAATGAAAACGCCTTTTCGAAGGGCTTGAACGACACAGCCCTCAAAAACTGCGAGCAGACGTGGGTTCGATTTCTATAGGATCCGACAGTAATGAGATTTGACGATATGTGCGCGCTAGAGAAGAAAAATATCACTGATTGGAAACCTGCGCACACGAGCGCGTACCTTATGAATTATTCATCGTGAAAAGGCTCAGGCGCGTATACGGTATTTTACGGTTCATCGGTAATGCGAAACGCGAGTTTTCATCATCTGCAGCAGATCAGGGCAAAAAACCTATCGGAATAGGATGAGGTGGATTAAGTGTAATATTTTTCAACAGAGAAAAAACTGTATTGGCCGAACAACGGGTTCATTCCACGATGGCTGAAAATACTGACACTGAGTCCGAACAAGCGCCAATATTTTGTTCTCTTCACCAGTGGCGAGAAGCTTTAAAACCCATATTAAGCAATCACCAATTCAAATATTCGGTAGTACATCGTCGAAGGCAATTTTTATTTATATATAATTTAATTAAAAATTTGCTTTACGCAATGGTTTAAGGTGGATTCCGGATTACGGCCTTCGGCGCCCCCCAGTCTTTGTAATCCAGGTATTAGGTAAAACCTCCTGTCATTATTTGTTGACAGGCAGAACAAAGAATCTTTATAATGAAGGTTCAGACGAAAAAACTTGGAAACATTTTTGTATTCGATCAAAACAGTACTTACTTCAGTCTTTGAAGCCTTTTTTCAACCGTGCCCTGCGGATAAACTTTCCGCATTTTTTGAGCGGAAAATGATTTAAATTCGACTAAGTTTGAGGGAAGTAATTTAAAAACACGTTTTGCGGAAAGTATTCAAGCCGAGCATTAACTTCAAAAGACACGGACGAGCCAAAAACATCCGGCCCAGGGATGCCTCGAAATACGGAAAAAAACCTTCACCTTTTTCTGTTTCTCTCTTTCGTTTGAATACCTGCGTAATTAATTTTTCTCAGTTGACAGACATTTCCACGGTTAGCTCGGCGGGAAAGAGGATAAGTTGTACTGTAGGGGATCCTATTGTTCTCCAGCGATGTTCCCTTCCGCTCGTGAGAAGTTGAAACATAAAAAGAGGCTCTCAAGAATAAAAGGGGAGTATGGGAAGGGGTGGGGGTCGGGGGTACTCTTTGCTCGTCGAGGTCTTTTCCCTCAGTGATTTAGGATGTGCTAAGCACCTCATAACGATAAAGTCAGCTCCAGGCGGTCTCGCAACCGCTTCCCATTCTTTGTATTTTCGCTCTCTTTTCCTCGGCAATGGAAACCTTTGTCTGCGGCATTGCAGAAACAAACACTCCTTGACTATTCCTTGAGACGGGGAAGCGGCGTAGACTCTTCTGAGCAAGGCCTCTCACCCAACTGGGGCTCGCTTGAGCCATTACTAACCGCCCGAACTCAACGACGAGTCGTGCAAAAGCGAGTCGAGGGGCAAATATAATTATAATCCAGTTAATGAGATTCAAACTCCCGTTTTGTTGAATAAGAAGATTTTCGTCTCGCGTTTAATATCCATATTTCCGCGGTTTTCAACTGAAAGGCTGCACTGGTGCTTCTTCATCGTTAACAAAGATAAATGAAAATGTGCTTAGTTTGATAAATTGGGCCAAGAGGCGTATGTAGTTCCAGTCACCTTCCTAACGCTGTACAAGCGCTGTGTTAAAAGGAGGAGCACCCAAGGGTAACGTCTCATCCCCTTCATTGTTCTCACCAGCTGTACAAGCGAGTTAAAATGCTTTTTCCTCGGCAAACGTTAGTGCCAACTTATCAAGAAGCGCGATATTGTTCTCGTCTTAGCACACAATATACTTCATTATACAATTCCAACTTCCCAGGCAGGAGTGGGATCAAGCCGGTGACAAATAATTTCTAAGCTGTTTCCTAATCAAAGCCTCTCAGAACTGTGTGGAGACCCATAAACCCATGATTTTCGTGGGCAACGGCCATGGAAAACCAACGATGTACCTACTGACCGATATCTTGAGAGATTTAAAGATTACACACTACGGAAGGAAATGTAACGACGAAAGGACGCTTGCGATCCTCTGAAGTACCTACCATCATTCCCCTGAAGCACCCACTGCTCTAATCGTCCAGATAGACATATTTGTTATGTTCCGATATTTAAGAAACGTTGCGATAGTTCAGCTGCATGGAAAGAACGATTAAGAGAGAAATAGAATCGTATCCTTTATTTCGACATTTGATCGGAATCTGGACTAGATGGCGATCATCTGACGCCTCTGAAGAACAGATTTATCTGAACAGTTACAACTGATGCCGTGACTAGTCAAAATCGCCCACATGCCTGGAGCACCTACACAGAAATCCTCGCAGCATGTGAAGATCTTGTATTGTAATGTTCACTCGCCGAGGAGAAGTTAAGCCGATGTGGGAGGGGGAGGGGGCAATAAGTCAAGCTTGACACATACTCGTGATCCTTCCACCTTGGCTGCTCTGAGATGGTTGTTCGTCTTCAACTTGTGTCACCTGGGAATAGCGCATTATACCTAATTATATATCCCACGCGTTCTCATGTAGGTCGTCCTAGCCTGACTCATAA
Organism: Nesidiocoris tenuis; assembly: GCA_036186465.1. Taxonomy (NCBI): domain Eukaryota; kingdom Metazoa; phylum Arthropoda; class Insecta; order Hemiptera; family Miridae; genus Nesidiocoris; species Nesidiocoris tenuis. The sequence continues at coordinate 15,452,155 of AP028914.1, read as the reverse complement.
GTGTTTAGCCGATTAGCAGCATAACTCTGAATGCAACAATTGAGTCTTTTTCTGAATTGTTGTAGAGGTTTTAAAATTAAATTTATTTTATATGAATCAATGAATGATTTTATTTGAAATAATTTTATATGTTAGAACTTTGAATAGGTTTCACGTGAAAAGTTTTGTTATGTTTATTCAAAATTTTGTATTTTGACTGAATTATAATAGAGCTTCTAGTCAAAGAGAAGAGGGGATAGGGTTGACTGACACGTGGAAAATGTGAGTTCCATGATTTTAATGTGCTAGTGGTTTTTCAAGCCCTGAAAAATGGAATAAATTTACCGAAACGTTGGTGAGGAAAAAAGGAGTTACCCTATTCCCAATCGGCTGGTGAAGTTTATCAAGACCCACGGTCAATCCTTGGATATCTACAACGACTAAGGGTATACACGACCCAAATTATTTGAAGGAGGAGGAGAGTACATTATCTGCATGATTTTGGTATAATGTACGAAATTTATTGTCCCGCCCAGAAGAGCATTGCAATTAGGTACTTACCTACCAGGGAAATACGAATCTTTAATGAGCGTTATGCCTCTTTTGACGTTTGTACCACAATCTTCATCGAGAATGATATTCTTGGTAAATTTGACTGGACGGCAAGAGTACTAAGTACTTAGTTCCTAGTCTTACTTCTAAGCACTCGTTCTTTGGCTACTTTCATTCACAGAAAGTGCACCTTCTGTGGAGGTCGTTTAACCTGGCAGTCGACGTTCACCTCGTGCCACAAAATAGTTCAATACAGCATGTGAAAAACTGATTGATCTAGCATTTCCTCTAATTTGAGAAACGTCGGACAGGAATGAGGAGCGAAGGGCACGTGAGTGGTTAAAGATTGAGAGCCGCTGAGCTAGATAAACAAGTTGTGTAAGGGGGAAAACCGTCGTAATATATAAACGAGGTCGGATATAATATAATGGGAGGGAATCAGCAAAAGCAATCTGGCCAAGTCGATTCGTTCAAGGGGGCTCTCAGTTCGTCGAAAATCGATAACAGACACTACGATAGGCCAGTAATTGCGGAGCGGCTCAGCTCTGAAAAGTCGCTGTGCTCGCGTAGTTTAAACTCCAATTTGTAAACGATTTCAGAATCGCTGCCCTCATTAGATCGGCCGATGGTACGAGTCAGAACCAGCCCGAGTCCCAGGATTAAGGTTACTCCCAGCACTCGAGATGACGATTGTTCCCGAGCCATGGAAATACCTCTTTCTATGAAATGCCGAATGCATTCAAATTTTCGAATTAGCCGAATTTTTCAACGGTTCGTCGGCCATTTTTTGAAACGGGAACTTGAAAGCATGAGGGTTGCTTAAAAATCTGCTCCGGAAAACATCTGTCTTATCCTCTTAGAAATCTGATAGTGTTCAAGTCGGCCATACACTATCCGATTGCTGGCCGTTGGAGGTGGGATGAACATAGGAACATGGCTTCGAAACGCCAACAACATGTATTGGGGTCGTATATAAAAAGTACGTTTATGACCTAAGCACCATAATAAGTTCCTATTTCGCCTGACCTGTCATGCGTACCTGTCAATACTTACCTGTCACTTCTAACCTAAGACGTTTGCCTGTAGATGTCGCTCCCTGAAGAGGCCCAGTGGGGCGAAAGCGCTAGGATAATAAAGCAACATGAGAGTACGATGGGCTACTGCTCTCTCCCTCACCTCAACAATAAACCGTCACCATCGACCAATGACAGGGAAAATGTATTGGGTTCTACGCCGACGGCACCTCGACCAATCACAGCAATGCATATGCTCACGCCTCCACCCCATGCATCAATCGGATCGTGTATGGCCAAATCAGTCGAAATCAAATTGCTTCGGTTAAAAATTAACGTTTCAAAATATTCAAGTATTGAGTGATACCTAGGCACCACTGGTTTTTCTTTTATTTTTCCCCCTTATACTTTGTAGAGCGGAGGTACCATTGGTTGTATATTACCACAGACATCCGGACACACGGGAACTTGCTCAAGAAGTGATTCTGAGTAAAAGTGAAAGTTATTTTGAAGCTCCGATCCGATTTTTGAATTTAGGCGATACTCATTTCCCGGTGCATAACGGGAAATATTTTTGAATGCTAAATTAACATAGCATGAAGTTCATGCCATGAACTATACACACGAACACATAACAGTGAAACAGAATTTCCCGCCGAGTAGTTTCTAGTCGTGAGGCACGGGTCAAGTTGAGAACGCCTGGGACCTGAGAATCTCTAATGTCGGCAAGTGGCGTGTGCGGTCAGTTACCGCGTTAAAATTTACGGCCACTACTGGCCGGTGGCTAGTGGCCTGTTAGCTTCCCCTCCTGTTCAACTTAAAGGCCAAGATCACGTAATCGAATGCCCCTTAAAAGGAGGAAAGGAAACTCCCTTTGGAGTAGCGGCCTCTGGCCCATCCTTCGTCCCACATCGCCTTCATCATTTCTCCTTGCCAAGGGAACATCTGGACCTTGTTTTACAAATTAGATGAACGGCCTCTCCGCCCTCGCCACGCCACTGACCGGGCACCCACAATTCACAATTTAGCGACGGGAAGTGAACGCCATGCGCGACTGCTCTCGCTTTCTTCACCTAACGATAGGGGACAGCGATTCGCTCCAGCTGTTGGAGTTGGGTGAAAAAATAGTTATACGAGGTCGATAGACGGAATGCCTGCAGTGTGAAGACCTTTTGAAGATCTGGAGCAAGTTGGATCGAGGGAAATCAGATACAGGTTTACCTTGAAGTGGCCAAGCTGGATGAATAAATTCATTTTTACTTCCATATTTACAGAGTAAATGGAAGTATTGTGATCGTCCTAAAATCGAGAATCGGAACGGAGCTTCAGAAAAAACTTTTTCTTATACACATTTACTCAGAATCACTTCCTGAACAAGTGTCTGTGTGTCCGTGTGTCTGTGTGTCCGTGTGTCCGTGTGTCCGTTAGTCCGTGTGTCCGTTAGTCCGTTAGTCCGTCTGTGGTCATTTACAAAAATGACCATAACTCCCTCAATTCTCAACCTTTTTTCAAATTTCTTGAACTGAAATGTTTGTCTCGGCAAGACCTAACGCCCTGTTTAATCGGAATTTGGATAACGCACAGTACTTCCGATATATTTGCATTTTTAGTGTTTTCTATTTTATTTTTTTCCGGCCACAAAAATGAACCGATTTGAGCGTTCTTGGTCTTAAAATCTTTGTTTTACCTTGCAGAATATGTGGACATTTTTTATATTCCAAAAATGTATTGTATTTTTATTTTGGGCGAATTTTAAAATTTTAATTGTGAATTTTTTGATATTTTTGGCCTAAACACCCTTAAAAGCAGTCAAAATATCATCAAATCGTGTCCCAATTTTACGTTTCAAAATATGGAAGTATTGTGTGTTATCTACGCACCACTGGTTTTTAAGAGTCATGATTTTGAATGATTATAGACCCATTTCCAAAACGGGTCCAATACACTCTGAGTTTTTTTGTGTGCTCTGAATGAAAATATATTTATTAGGTAATTTATTGTAAGAGATTGATTGGCCAGTGATGTGAAAAAAAAAATATATAGGAGACTATATATACATTGACTTTATATTTATATTATATTATTATATTTATTATATTTATTTTATATTTATTAATTTTTTTTAATTTATTTTTAATTTAATTTTTTAATTTAATTAATTTAAATTTTAAATTAAAATTAAATAAATTTAAATTAAACTTTAACAGTCGTAGGATCAGGGATAGGGTCACCAGTGAAACGCAGTCTCCTGTGCCAAGCTTTCGGCAAATTTATTGCCTTCCTCAGGGCTTGGAGACCGGTTTAAGCGGTCACACTATACTCTTGAGTATATTTTCTTCGTTGTTTTTAATCCCGACAAATAGTAAATTTATTGATAATATATATTTTTGTAGAGCCGGATGCTAAAAACCAAATAATTACACACACAGTAAAAAAACAGTTAAATAATGGACACATCCTCATATCTGGACGGTAGTGGTCATGTGACCGCTTAAACCGGTCTCCAAGCCCTGAGGAAGGCAATAAATTTGCCGAAAGCTTGGCACAGGAGACTGCGTTTCACTGGTGACCCTATCCCTGATCCTACGACTGCAAAATTCTTAAGGGTCGATCATCCACCATATATTAAACTTTAATTTAATTTTTTTTAAATTTAATTCAATTTTTAATTTATTTTATATTTTATTTATATCTATTTTTATTTTTTTATTATATTATTATTATATTTATTTATTATTATATTTATTTATATTGACTATATATATCTGTAGATAGACATTGACTTTACACGATGCAATGATACCGGGTATGTTCTATCAATCGATCATTTTAGCTTTCAAGTTTTAAAAAAATTGACATCGATTTTATATTGTTATGAGTCCAACTTTTTTTGTCATTTATTCTAGTTGAACAATTAAAATGGTCCCATCATTTACAACAGCAGACGGTGCTCAAAGTTTGACACTACAATTCATCACCTAAGTCCACAAAATGAAAGAATGAAATAATTAATTGTAAGTTGAATATTTAGTAAGGTTTGTGCATTATGGTTTCTAGGCCCTGATGAAGGTTAAATATCAATCGAAAGCTTGGCAAAGGAAGCGTTTTGTTCTGCAAGACCCCAATCCCGATCTTGACTAGATAATAGTCTCTTTCACTATTCAAGTTTCATCACCCGTAGCCAACAAATTCATAACGGATAATAGAAATTACTTAATAATCGATCATTTAACCGATTACTACAAATTTTTACAGTGGGAAATCTAAATGAACGACCAATCCCACAGATCCCCAATGAGAATGAAAACGTCGAAATTGCGTTTCTCTCTTCGCAGAATCTTAGACTTAAAGTGCTTTTATGCCCTGAAAATAGAAAGATATGAACCTCGTTTGTTGGCTCTCTAATGAAAATAACTTATATAATTCTCCTTGCCCCTCCCCTCGCCGTATTTCTACTTAAAAGGAAGGAAGAGAAAAAGAGGTTTCCTTCAGGTCGCTAAGGTACAAGGGGTTTCTCCATAAATCCTTTTAAGACCTCTTCCCAAGGAAACATTTAACGTTGTGTAATCTCTTCGAGATTAAAAAGGCTGCATAAATTTACATTATTGGAAAGGCCGGCCGACCTTTAGAGATACAGTATATCATCAAATTTCTCATCTCCAAAGCCTAGTAGCTGGAATAAGTTTTAAGCCATCTACTATTTCACCGAGCTGAACAATTTTCAACGTCTAGTTAAGTTATTTGAAACCGATCTTTGGCGGGCTCATAAAACCGCAATAGAGCTGAACCCGAAGGGATATGGCAAGTGATAGCGTTTACATTCTACGAATTATGGGTTCATTTCCAGGGCTTCGGTTTCGTGAAACGAATCTTTTCTCCAAATACCATTCCTCAAACACTCAGTTTGATGTATAATGGGAAAAACGTAAATCGTATACACTAGCGGCTGGAAACTGCCATAGTCATCGTCCGATTAATCGCACATTGAAGTTGCCTTGAATAAACTAAGAGGAAATATTTGCAATATTTTAGGCAATAGATGGAAGATCAAGTTTCTGCGTATTCCAGAGGATCACGATCAGCGCGTTCATTATTTTTCAAATTAAATGTAGCTAAATCGAGGCCGAATATCACCATTGGGTTTTAATACCCCCCCATACCATCCAACAGCAGTAAAAAGCATTGTTATTTCAAACGGCCGAAGAGAGGGTTTGATAACAATAGCAAGCAACGTTCATTGGCCAGTAATGGCCATTTATCTCATAATTCGGCCCAATCCATTTGTCTTTGGTTAGATTTTATTGCTGCTGCTGCCGCCTCGGCATTACAACGAGTTGCCTTTATTATCAAAACTTTTCCGATGAATAACAACCACGGATTCGCAGAACTATAAATACCACTCGGCTATGCGGTTTCGTATTTTAGTCGAACTACCCTCTTATAACTTTTGCACTTCATTATTCTACTTCACGAATCAAGGTAATTAAAGTCAGGAAACTCAGATCACGTAGCTCATGTGTTCTAGACACTCTTTAACCGAGAAATGATTCTGCGAACGATGTTTGAGGTACCTACTGCCTCGCATAGTATTGTCTCGCCCTCGCCCAAGCGCTCTGGTGTTGCATCATTTTAGAATTATCAACCGGCAAACTCAATTAATCTTCTAGGATTCCGATATTTATTAACCAAACTTCAAGTGAACTGATGCTCAATACGGTTTCCTCCACGCGAGGAAAGATACGTTCTATAGTGCGGCCGTTCGATAATGCAAACATAATTTTCACTGTGGTAAGGATCGCAAATCAGCCACACCGCAATGTCAATATTATTCACTCGATGACTCGTCACACCCGATCGAATACTGCAAACCGGCCACAAATCAAATTATAGGCACCGGCGCAAATTGTTCGCGTAAGTTGATGCTTGTTGTTCGATTCTTTTTGGAGCATCTTGGATCGTTTACATGGAAGATACCTAATTCATGTTTAAATCGTGTAGGTTAAACGACAATGCCTGCTCTACCAACAAAGGAATCTCGCGAAATCATGTCTAGCAGAAGGAAAAATAGCCGGTTTTTAATTGCGCCTCAAGGCAGACTTCTCGCCAACGGGAGTAGAGGATGTAGGGATCCGCCTTCAAACCGCCCAGAAGGATCTGTTGAGCGTCAAAATCGAGCCGCTCTCCAAACCGCCTCAGCGGCCCCTAAACCCTCCCTTAATAATATTTTCCATAATTCCAGCGTTTCACTTCGTTGTTTTGGAAAAGGCACAGAAGGGATCCCTGAACAAGTCACTCGATGGAGACATGACTGCTGATTATCTCGCAATTGACAATAGAGTCTCGAACATTCATAAATTCCAATTTTACCTGGATTGGGATTGGAGGGGCCGAGGACATGAGCCAGCTGCGGCATGTCCTCTTGCAGCCAGACGTCGGCCGCTTTTCTGTAGAGCGTATACTGCGTTGCTATGCAACGTAACCGGAACCTGCCTTCGACGAACATTGACGGGACGGCTGAAGTTTCGAGTTCGAGCAGCGACGTTTCCAATCCGCCCCGTTCGCTTTTCACGTACCAATAAAGCTTCGTCAAGTCGCTCGATCTCAACTGGAGCAAGAGAAAAGGAACCTAGGTCATGCACATGTCAAGAGAATTGCATTTTCAGGGCAATTCAACGTTTCCAATATCAATACAGAGTCAAACTGCAACTCAATCACTTTTCTGTATCACTCTGCCTGAAGCAAGCGTAGTCTGTGTAAGTACCTTGTTTATGGGGTAGGATGAAGACCTCTATAGTTCCCCCAGGACGCCTACCTTTTTGTCAATCGAAAATGAAGGAACATTTTGTACGCTACACTTCCAACAAACTCAGTAGCAGACATTTTTTTTCTAGTTCGCTAGAAAAGTTTTCTAAAAAAACCCTGTTTTTGGCGTTTCTGTATTTTTGACCATTATTCACGAAAACGGCTGTAGCTCCTTCAATTTATGAGTAGGCATACTCAAATTTCAAGACACCGTAGAAAGCTCAGAAATTTTTCCCATGAGAAAATGCCCATCTCCAACATTGTGAAGTTTTACCAGTTTTTACTGGAAAAATATCGAATGTCGGACTTCTCTCACGGGCTTTCCCAGGTTGTAAATTCCCAAAAATTGAAGATGCAACAGCCATTTTAGTGAGTAAAAGCGGAAAATACAAAAATGCCGAAAACAGGATTTTTTCAGCGGACTAGGAAAAATGTTTGCGATTAAAATTGGCTGGAAATAACTTGATGAACGTCTTCATTTTCGACCATCGAAGAGGTCGACATCACTTATAGTAGGTACATGGTTACAGTTAAACAGTTTTTGTAGCAACAAATTTTTGAATAAATTAATTTGAATTCATTACTGACTATGAACGGTGTCGAAGTATAACTATGATAAAACAGAGACTTAAAGATAGGTCACGTCATGACCTCAGAATTATTCGTCGAATTGTTTAGCACGTTGGTTGTGCATCGCTATAATCGTATACAATCTGTCTCGGGCAATAACGTTAGAGAACCGAGTACATTCATGTCGCCAGAGGGTAGATATCTATGTTGTCATGCTACTCACTGGTACGTTATTCACGTAGAAGGTTAAATTGGCCGCAGGATACGATGATCTCGACGTGCAGTTAGCTCTGATTTTCTCCCCCAGGGAGTATTTCAGTTTCTCTACCAATATTTCGGGCACAGTCACCGGTTTTTCTGGAACATATGGTCACGTGCAGGTGAAAGGAATGTTCAGGCAATATTAGGTGAAAACAACGTAAAAACTAGTGCGGGGATAACACCTAATACTTCCACACTTGGATAAGTAAATTTTTGACACGATTTGATTAACTTTTGAGGCTGTTAAGTTCAAAAATATTTGAACCCCAAGCCACGAAATTGAATGCTGAAGTCGAGAGAAATATTCGACCCTGTAAATGCGAGTTCACCGAACCACTTTTACAGTATACCTAAAGCCCTGCGCAATACGGAGGTTCGAAATTCGAGCCATTACGGAACAAAATGGAACGTTGGGCGCGTTGCTAAGTGGGTTACTAGGAGAAAGCGATTGCTGGTGTACAGCGCCCTCTAGTCGGTACTACAGCGCAATCCGGTTGAAAGCAATCATGTCCGTTCGGTTTCGTCCCGGGGGATTAAAGAAATTGGGTTTGACGAAGGCCTGCAGCTGTAGGGGGAGCTTTAATGACGTATGTTTCCGCATCGGAAATGGTCTCCAAGCCATTATTCGGGCAGGTTGCTAAATTTCCCCAGAATTGCAAATAATAGAGGATTATTACTATTGTCGCTAAGCAATAATATTCAGTGCGATTCTTTGCGGCGTATAATGATGGATATTTTCCATTTTTGTAACGATACTGCATCGATTTCCATCCAAGAGTGATGAAGAGTGGCTTTCCTTGATGCCAATTCATCCTCTTTTTCTGTTATCAATTTGGAGAAATCCAGTGATAGGTACAATCTCCCACTCACCTTGTATAATGAGTGCCGGCTGACGGGTTGCGAAAAGAGGTGAATCAGGGTAGGTACCTATGTTATTGTTTTCTCTTTCAATTTGACGGTTGTAAGGTTCTGGTTTTAGAACGAATTATTCCTCAACCGTGAACCTTCCTGCCGCGATTGTCTTCGGATATAAAACATTTGTTGGAACAAAACATAAACAAGATACTCTTGGGTCTCGATTATTCATTCTGCGACAGTCTAGCGAAATGATTTTACATTGCTTTTGTTGTAACCTCGACAATCTGAAGCTTGGATCAAACCGAGCTCAGCAATAAACATAATCAGTATGTCTGTTTCATAGAGACAGCAGAAAGGATAGGCTGAGCGCTCATAAAGGCTGAAGGCGGAGCAGGCGGATAATTGATGAGAGCAACCCCTGCACGTTCACCTGCTCAGTTCAGCATCTCTCGTACGGTCGGCTGACTGAAGGGCACATTTATGACTTATGTACACAGGAGCATCCGAGCTGACAGTGTTTGATTAGAGTTAGGGTCGGCGTTAGTGGACAAACAGAACGGGAGTGCAACGGGCAAACAAGAGTTTCAATTTTGATGGCGAAGTAACATAAACATTAGGCGAGACCGGGAATTCGCTCAATTGCGAGACTACACTAATGGCAATACTAAGGTTCGATCAGACCAGTCCCGAATGAGTTACTCTCGACGGCAAACCAATTTACAAAATCACAAGGTTTGAATTTGTTTGGCGTCAGTAATTATTGGTCCGGGACTGGGCTGATTGAACAGACCCACGATCACCAGGTGACCAGACGTCCCGCGTTGGGCGGGACAGTCCCGATTTGGAGGGTTGTGTCCCGGTGTCCCCACGATCTCGTAGGGGACGGCCAAATGTCCCGCTTCAAAGGAAAAGCATGCTTTGGGAAGGCATCCTCTAGAAAATTAGGTACCTACCTACCTATGTATGTACGAGGTACCTACTCGATGACCGCTAGATCAGTGTTCAATGAAGTGTTCGAGATCGAAATCTACTTCCAGTTCAAACACAACTTCGAGATCAAACTCAACTTTGATATCAACGTCAACTTCGAGATCAAAGTCAACTTCGAGATCAAAGTCAACTTAGAGATCGAAATCTACTTCCAGTTCAAACACAACTTCAAGATCAATTTCAACTTCGAGTTCCAAGTCAACTTCGAGATCAAAGTCAACTTCGAGATCTAAGTCAACTTCAAGATAAAAGTCAACTTCGAGATCGAAGTCAACTTCGAGATCGAAGTCAACTTCGAGATCGAAGTCAACTTCGAGATCAAAGTCAACTTCGAGATCGAAGTCAACTTCAACATCAAACTCAACTTTGAGATCAACGTCAACTTCGAGATCAAAGTCAACTTCGAGATCAAAGTCAACTTCGAGATCAATGTCAACTTCGAGTTCAAATTCAACTTCGAGCTCAAAGTCAACTTCGAGTTCAAAGTCAACTTCGAGTTCAAAGTCAACTTCGAGATCAAACTCAACTTCGAGTTCAAACTCGACTTCGAGATCAATGTCAACTTCGAGATCAAAGTCAACTTCGAGTTCAAACTCAACTTCGAGATCAAATTCAACTTCGGGAGCAAACTCAATTTCGAGATCAAAGTCAACTTCAAGATCAAACTCAACTTCGAGAACAAAGTCAACTTCGAGATCAAAGTCAACTTCGAGATCAAACTCAACTTCGAGATTAAATTCATCTTTGAGATCGAAGTCAACTTCGTGATCAAATTCAACTTCGAGATCAAACTCAACTTCGAGATCAAACTCAACTTCGTGATCAAATTCAACTTCGAGATCAAAGTCAACTTAGAGATTGAAATCTACTTCCAGTTCAAACACAACTTCAAGATCAATTTCAACTTCGAGTTCCAAGTCAACTTCGAGATCAAAGTCAACTTCGAGATCAAAGTCAACTTCGAGATCTAAGTCAACTTCAAGATAAAAGTCAACTTCGAGATCGAAGTCAACTTCGAGATCGAAGTCAACTTCGAGATCGAAGTCAACTTCGAGATCAAAGTCAACTTCGAGATCGAAGTCAACTTCAACATCAAACTCAACTTTGAGATCAACGTCAACTTCGAGATCAAAGTCAACTTCGAGATCAAAGTCAACTTCGAGATCAATGTCAACTTCGAGTTCAAATTCAACTTCGAGTTCAAAGTCAACTTCGAGTTCAAAGTCAACTTCGAGTTCAAAGTCAACTTCGAGATCAAACTCAACTTCGAGTTCAAACTCGACTTCGAGATCAATGTCAACTTCGAGATCAAAGTCAACTTAGAGATCGAAATCTACTTCCAGTTCAAACACAACTTCAAGATCAATTTCAACTTCGAGTTCCAAGTCAACTTCGAGATCAAAGTCAACTTCGAGATCTAAGTCAACTTCAAGATAAAAGTCAACTTCGAGATCGAAGTCAACTTCGAGATCGAAGTCAACTTCGAGATCGAAGTCAACTTCGAGATCAATGTCAACTTCGAGTTCAAAGTCAACTTCGAGTTCAAAGTCAACTTCGAGTTCAAACTCAACTTCGAGATCAATGTCAACTTCGAGTTCAAACTCGACTTTGAGATCAACGTCAACTTTGAGATCAAAGTCAACTTCGAGATCGAAGTCAACTTCACGATCAACGTCAACTTTGAGATCAAAGTCAACTTCGAGATCGAAGTCAACTTCAAGATCAAACTCAACTTTGAGATCAACGTCAACTTCGAGATCAAAGTCAACTTCGAGATCAAACTCAACTACGAGATCAGTGTCAACTTCGAGTTCAAAGTCAACTTCGAGATCAAACTCAACTACGAGATCAATGTCAACTTCGAGTTCAAAGTCAACTTCGAGTTCAAACTCAACTTCGAGTTCAAACTCAACTTCGAGTTCAAACTCAACTTCGAGATCAAAGTTGACTTCGAGTTCAAAGTCAATCATTATTTTCGTGTGGTTCCTACCTATTCTGTGTCTTTTTTATTGATTTGTTATTATTTAATACACTTGATATTCATCTTTATACCAACTTTGATATATAGACCTACCTATTATACACACAAATATATATCCATACCTAAATATAATATATTCCATACCTTAATATAATATAACAATAATAATTATTGTTCATTTCATAGCGTCCCGCTTTTGAATTTTGGATATCTGGTCACCTTATACATAAGGTACTTAGCACAATGTTTTATTGTCCGTTGTCAATGTTCTGGTAGTAGTAGAAGTTGATTTTTTTTAACGACGATTATACAAAGAAAAAAATGCAATTGTTCTATTGCTCATCAACACTGTGTTGATGATGTGGATGATCAAAGCTCAAAAGCTGATTCTTCAACTGTCGAAAATCTAGAATATCGAGTCCGAGTTTAATATTATACAAGAAAGATGACCTCTAATGAATGAGCCTGTTCTTAACATAGAGAGACTATAACAGAGCAAAGAATCTGCTTACCGATAACTACGAGGTTGGAAGACCTTATAGCGGTGTGGAAGAAAGGAGCATCGGCTGACACTTCGCATTTGTACGAGCCGGTCATTTCCTTCTGGACATTGTTCAACGTGACGACTGTAGAATTCGACTGGTACACCTGTCATCACCAAAGAATAAACTGTTAATGATAACACCGCATAAGAGAGGAGGTGAGTAGGTAACACACAATACCATATTATTTTGAACCAAAGCAATTAGATTTTGAATAATTTGGTGGCTACAATGATCACAAATGTCAAAAACACCCTAGGTATCCAAATTGTAAAACCCGCCTAAAATTAAAATACGTTCAGTTAAGTACCGGAACATAAAAAATATTCACGTATTCAGCAAAATAAAACACTCAAATCGGTTCATTTTTGTTCGCAGAAAAGAATAGAATAAAAAAACACTCTAGCAAAACACTCTAAAAAAAAAACTATCAATTGATAAAGCGGCTCCAAGTGATAATATATCAAAAGTATGGTAAGTTATTCGAATTAGAGTTAAACAGGGTGATAGGCCTCACCGAGACGAACACCCCTGTTCAAGAAATTTGAAAAAATGTTAAGAATTAACGGAGCTATGACCGTTTTTGTTAGTAATTATCTCACATCTTTTCGCTCATGATGGGGCTATTGAAGGACAATGTTCAATAATATTTGATGGACCAAGAGTATAATATACTTAAAGAACGGAAATATAAACGAGAACGAGAAAATAATTATATCGAAATCGGCCAAATCTCATTTCAAAACTGATTATAATTTATTTTCACGTTTTCAGAAATAGTAGATTAGGCCTAAGAAAAAACATATAATCGGCAACTTGAAAGAAATATAATCGATAAATCTTGTTATCGAGACGGACCAGATCAGCTCATGGAGCAACAAAATGGTTCATCTTGAAATACTACACAGAAATTGTTGTCAGCAGATCAGGGTTAGGGTCTACGATAAAAACTGCCTCTTTCGCCGAGCTTTCGATATATTATAATATCTTCATCAGGGCCCCCCAGAAATTGGGTTGGCTCCGAATGAAGCGGAAATATAACGGGAGCGCACAATACATATTTTGGCACACATACCGGAGATTTCTCTTGGCATTGGATAGGATCACTTCTTTGTTAGGTAAGGGGGAACCTATAAATAAAACTCTTTTCATGTCCACTGCACGTAAACATCATCTAGCATAGGATTAGCCAGTCACACACGCGATGATTTAGTGTCACATTAAAGGGATACACATACGAATAGGCACAAAGGAACCGAGAGATTTTTATTTCATTTTTTCACGTATGAATGAGCAGACAAATTGGTTTTAGTGAATAAACGAAAAGCCAGAATAGATTTATGTTTTCAGACTTCATTTGCAGAGAGAGATTAGTTGAACGTATTCACTGGTAATTGTGACTTTCTTTGAGAAAAAAATTTTTAATAGTCAATCCAGCAACTGATAATGGTAAACAACTGGTAATGGTAGTATCCTTACGAAAGAGCGTTCAAGAATCTGGCTACAAATAGAAGGAAAAGTTGAAAAACAAAGAAACTCTTCAAAAAATTATGAACCCTTGATGAATCGTTCGGGGGGTTTATTAGGAATAATAAGAAAACAAAAGGTATAGCAAGTGAGCTGCTTTTAACCGAATACTAGCTGTATCATCGAAGAATTTATTATGCAAGTTAAGAACGTTCATTCGTAGGTTCAGTCGAGCAGACAACGGTCATAAATTCAATGCGAGTCCGCATACGATGTAGATAAGATAGGAAGGCTCTCGTACGTGTCACATTCATTAAAATAAGTGCCTTATATAGCAGACCCTACGAATTGTAGGACAATGGAGCGCCATATAAGAGCGGTAAATCATTTTTATCCACTGTCCAGCAGGATACGTATTACACCCGCAGTTTTCTCTTACTCGAACGAAGTCAATCATCGGTCCCTTATAAGGTATGAGATGATAACACAGCCAATGCTTGATACGGAAACTACGGTAGGTACACTTTAACCCACAAAAGAGTCGATTTAACAAGACGAGAACACACAATTGGGGCACAGCTTGGGGGGGGGGGGAGCGTGACAGAGCACATAGTAGAATAGCACATAAAATTTAGAAAAAAATCTTGTGCGATTATGGCTTATTATAGAATAAATTAATAATAAACAATAATCAGAGGTGCGTAGATAACACACAATACTTCTGTTGTATATTGAGTATTATGTCTCTGGTGAAATGTACAGAACAAGTGAAGACGAACAAGTCACTAGGATTATCCTAATCATTCATGTAGATAAAAATTTTAACTATTCATTGTGGTCCAAAATTAAAACGCTGACTGAACACGTTTCACGAGAACTTTTTTATATTAAATTTCCCACGCTCCAACATCTAAATTTGGCGACGAGGATGGGATTTAGATTTAGGATGAGATTATAAAACAACTTCCATAACCACCTGCCTCAAATCGAACTTCGTCCAGTTACCGGGATATTAAAATTATCAACGCATTCTGCAACGTAAAACAAAGATTTTAAGACCAGGAACACTCAAATCGGTTCAATCTTGTAGCCAGAAAAAAATAGAAAACACCAAAAGTGCTAATACATCGGAAGTACTTTGAGTAATTTTAATTCCGGTTAGAAACGGAGATAGGTCTTGCCAAGTCGAAGATTAGTGATAAGTTCATTTCAACGTGTATATATATAAAAAAAGCCAACAACCTTCGCATAGGGCTACCATCCCGTTTTCAGTTCGTAGAATAAGGTTGAATTCAGATCAACATATCCATTGAATGGCGAGACAGCGAAACAATCTTGAAATAATGGGATATAATTCATTAGAACGGCATTCGACGGTTCGACCCGCTAAATTGAACACCTGGATCTGCCTCGATTCCGTAATGCCCGGTTTCCGCGAGTTCGACAGTTTTCTCGCCCGGTGCGACTCCGCTGATAATGTCGGTTTCAACTTCATTTGCCAACAGTTTCAGCCGAATCCCGACTGCTGCTGTGGGAACTTGGCCGAATGACACGCAATCATTTCGAGATACTAACTCACTTTCGAATAATAGCGCATAGTAATCAAGCCCGCAACCGATAGAGGATCGGATATTTCGCAATGCGCATAAGAGAGACAGGTGGTCGCCATTATAGCCCCAACCGAGCATGATTTCAATTGAACAGCATCCTGGACGACAAGATAGATCGTGAGAAATGCAAGGAAAACTACCTAGGTAGGCCCAGAAGGCAAGCTGCATGAGGAGCTGTCATCATTGAACGATGAAATCAGCATCATACATTGCTCTATCAAAGAATGAAATTTAGTGGAGCGTAGATAACACACAATAATTCCATACTTTGATACATAAGTTTTTGACACAATTTGATTATATTTTTACTAGATACTTTTGGAGGTGTTTAGGTCAACAATATCAAAAAACTAACTATGAAAACGTAAACTCGCCTAGCAAGAAAATACAACACGTTATTAGAATTTGAAAAATATTTACGTATTTTGCAAAGTAAAACACGCTTTTTAAGGCCAAGAACGCTAAAATCGGTTCATTGCTGTGGCCAGGGAAAAATAAAAACACTGGAATTGCTAATATATCGGAAGTACTGTGGGTAATTTGAATTCCGGTTGTACAGGGTGATAGGTCTTACCCTGAAATCATCCCATTTCAAGAAATTTGAAAAAAGGTCAAGAATCAAAGGAGCCATTCCAGCTCCAAGTCGAAAACTAAAGTGTCAGACACGAAATAAATAAATAGGAAGCTTCTCTGGTTCGCCTAAATAGTATAGGTTCTGTAGAATCGTCAGAAATTGGTGATAAATTGGTGATGGTTTTTTTTTTAAATGAAAAACACGCGAAAGAAACATTTTAGACCCATCAACCTGCAAAGTCAAAAGCAGTTGGGTTGGGTAGCGTTCAGTAGAATCTCTTCGTGTACGGGTAAGAGGGACTTCGGATTCGGACCTAGCACCCTCAAAAACCCCCCAGAACCTCAACAGACCTGTCGAAGCTTCAGATTTTTTTTGAAGAGCAGTTGTTTTATTTATTTTAGCTTCATACTTTCAGCAAATCGGTAAGATTACTTCATTTTTCGAACGCCATTTTGAGCCCTCTTCCCACCGGCACAGAAAACTGTCAATCCTGCCGGAAAAGGGCGATTTCGCAAGTTTCGGCTATCACTGCAGGGTAGGGGGCAGGTGCCACTCAAAATTCAACTACCTCTATTTCTCGCCCGGGATTCGGCAGAGAACGCGTAAACTTTCGCAACAGTAAAGATCCGGTTATGTTGTCTGACACTTTAGTTTTCGACTCGGAGCTGGAAAAGTGGGAACTTCTTTCTTATGCTTAACGGCTTCAGAGAGCTCCTTGAGATTTTCCTCTTCCTTGTGGCATTCCTCGAATCCACCAGCTCTGCCGGCAGCCGTTGTTATTCGCGCTTGACGACGTCGCGCGCCCATTCTAGGTGACGTTTTTACGACCGATTTTTTATTATCTTCTGCAAGGGAAAGCACGAAGAGTCGGATGGAAGCTTAAGTGGAAGAAATACAACTT
Organism: Nesidiocoris tenuis; assembly: GCA_036186465.1. NCBI lineage: Eukaryota > Metazoa > Arthropoda > Insecta > Hemiptera > Miridae > Nesidiocoris > Nesidiocoris tenuis. Next base: position 15,435,055 of record AP028914.1, on the reverse strand, counting down.
GGAAAGCTGGTTGGAGGATATGGCATCTTTTTTAAATCCTGCTCGGCTACCGGGTGGGGGAGCCCTCGAGAAAACATTAAATGACTCTACTATCTCATTCCGAAGGCTGGAGAAGGGGTTGAGGGGAAGTTACGGCCGTAACAGGCCCTCGGGATGGCGAGAAGCAAATGAAGAAAAATTGTGAGTGGGCCACCGCCGCTCCAACGAGTTAAGTCAAATCTAACCACATACAAACTAGCTAACGACTTCGCTGCGCACATAAGGTTGATTTATAATGATATATACACATATCAGACAGACGCAGTGACATCGCTGACGCTTGAATTTATTCATGCAGCATTCAACAATTGTAGCACTGGTTTGTTCCGCGTGTCAGCCATTATTCTAGTACTTCGAGAAAAAGGATCTGATAATAAACCAGTCGTGCGTAGATAACACTCAATACTTCCATGTTTTTATACGTAAATTTTGGGTAAGGGTTGAATATATTTTGACGACTTTGGAGGCTGTTTAGGTCAAAAATAAAAACAAATTCACTACGCACATTTCAAAAACTCACCTGAAGTCGAAATACATCAATGGAAAACACTCTGTCTTGATGAATATTGTCAGGGGAATTTTAAGGGGTCAAAAATGTCAGAAACTATTCTTGGGCACTTTTTTGACGTTTGATCCTTCTTAGGTGATGTGAAGACTTTTGTAATATTTTCAAGAGCAAAATTCAAAAAAAAAAAAAAAAACACGACAGTTCTTCAACGCAAACTTTCTGCTGCGGAAACATATGGAAAAAGAAGTCGGGAAGAAAGCTTGGAAAAGTTCCGGGCTTGATTTCTGGCCGTAGAACGCACCAGCTCACAGACGTATCCCCATCCCGCCAAATTGTTCACAGGCCGGAACGTATTACTCGTTTTCGCATTTCTCGTGCAACATCTTGCGACGGACTTCTTCTGGTAAATGGTTCGCCAGTTTGTGTGCTATGTTTAATACTTCAGCCTCCACGTGTGCGACACTTACACAGCTTCGGGTCGGATTTGTGCCCACGCGCGTATTGCGCTTCGTGTGCAAGTAGGCGTATCGAGTACGGGCGTAAGAGTGGGAACGGGTATCGCAGAAATGCTGGGGCCTGGCCACTGATCCTTTAGCGCCACTCCATCGACCAAGCCCACCGGTGGAGCGAGCAGAATTCGAAGAATCTTATTTCGTTTATCGAACCACTTCTCTCTCCTCCAGTGTGGGCATGTTTATTTCCTATAATAAAACTGCGCATATATGCACACACACATGAGCCGGTCGGATATTATCATTTGAATAGTTCGTTTCGTTCTCATGTGTTGCAAATCGAGCATAATGAAAAACCTATTCAGGGCTCGGTGTGAAAAATCGACGAGTACGATATCACTGATGGTTCGAAAGAAATGGTAGCTACACCTTCCGAGAACTGGAGGGATGATTTATAGCCATTTGACCAAAAACACGAGGTAGTAATCTACCTATATACGAGTATATATACGAGTATAGACGAGTATATAGGTAGATAGGTATATCTCAAAGTACTGATATCTTCAAATGTTGAAGAGTCGTCACTCGCCCACCCGTTTCGCAGTCTGGTTGTGGTTCTAGGGCTTCAAAATTGATCGGTAGGATAACAACCGGAAAATTCCGCGAATTGGCTAAAATGACCCCTTAAAAATCGGCTGTTTGCACTTTCCAAGGTCCGTTTGGGGGCATTTGACGAAGAAATGCACCAAATAATACGTGGCACAATTTCGTTAGTTTGGTTTGGCTGAGTATCGTAGGTTTTGAAGAATCGTCATGCGGCAAACAATCTTCAAAATCAAAAAGAACCCAAGTTCTGAAGCAGAAAACATCAAGGAAGCTTTTTAGACCTTTTAGGTCCAATTTCACCAACCATGGGTTTGTTCCAGGTGCGTGGGTCTAGGAATGAGGTAAACAGGCGGCTTCCCCGTTTCACGTCGTGTGAGTATCGCTGCAGGGGAGATGCCTAACAAACTTGTTTACCTCGTGCCCACACTCACGCTCCTAGAACAAACCCAATGAAAACCCAGATCAAGGAAAAACTAGGTTTTAATTGTTGGTGGAAGTCGCCCTTAGTCTACAATAGTTGAATAACCCGCATAACCTCATGGCATTGAGCCCATGAAGTATCAGACCTCTTGAGGCATAGATTCAAACTTTTTTGTAGAGCCGGTTGCACCCTGAATTTTGCCCAAGTTCACACAAATCGGACACTATATCTGATCGCGACTGTTTGTCGGACGACTTCCAGCAAAACCGTCGGCTTCCGCAGCCTCTCTCACCATCTAACTTTGCCCTTTAGTCTAGTTTTCCTCCTAGCAAGTTTGTTGCACTAACAGGACCGCCTCCTCACCCACCACCGATTTCCCTTCTAATTGAGTAAGAAAATCGGAAGTCCGTGTCACGAGCAGAAGTTTTGAAAGAAGGGGTAGAAATGTCTTCACGTTTCACCGTTGAACATCTGATGTCTCAAACGAATAGTGCATTAAAATATTCAGAATGTTTTAGCTGGGTTCAGCAAGTTTATCGCGGTGGTAAATGATGATGATGGTAGTCCCCTAGTAAACTTACGGTTTAACTTTACCCTGTTTAAACGGTAAGTAATAATAGAAGCAATGTCGACCTAAAACTGAAAATCAGAACGGAGGCATAAGACAATTTTTTCCCCCAAACTTCAATTATTCTTTTGTCTGTAGATTTACGGCAAGAGCTCATTGACGACTTCCTATTGTTTACGAGTATGGTTTTGTTTTTCGATCAAGCGCTTTTCGGCCAATGGTTTCGTATTGAACGAGACTTGGGATGTTTTTATCTGGATTATTGACCAGCGCAGAGGTGTTACAGCAGGGACAAAATCGGTCCAAGTTCAACATTACTAGAACGCCTGGTCGTATTCAGCCTGGTACAACGGTAATTTCAATTTCAGCGGAGTAAGCCGAGGTAATGAATTAAAATATACGTAATGAGAGGAAGGAGACGTTTTGGGGGCCGTTGAGAATTAGCAGACACAAGGTGGGAGAAAAAAGCAGGAAAATCCCTTCCTGATTGTCGGGGGGTTTTTCTGGCAAAGATAATCCGTTTTCATATCGTGGATTCCCCCTCGCTCTGAACCGAAATTACACCCAATGGAAGAAAAGTCGTTACTCGACGGTCTCTGTTATAGCATGGAACATGCCCTTGAGCTAACTAGCAAAAAACGTTAACGGTATCGAGGAACGAAAATGCGTCCTAGTAATAACAGTTGCAGTGAAATCTGTGTTTTTCTAGGCTAGCTGATTGACTAAGGGCCAATTCAGAAAAACAAGCATCAACCTTTGCAACTTCGAGCAAGAATTATCATTCTTTGAAAAATCCATCCACTCTTTGAAAAAAATAACGTAGGAACTCACGTAAATTTATCAAACATAAAATTTGGGTAGTGTACAGCGGAACCTCAGCTTATGGGCTTACGGATCTCGGGTTCGGATTCAGCAAGCTCGACAACCTCCAGAACAACAAAATATTAGACCTCTTGAAGGATGAGAATTTTCATTCTGCAGAGCAGTATTTTTATTCGATAGGAAAGAGTACAAAAGTAAAAAAGTTGAAGTTCAAAAAGAAAGGTGTCGACTCCAGTGTGTTGAAATGGCGCAATCAAGATAATATAGACGCCTACTGTACAACAAAGTCTTCAGAGATGAAAAAAAAACTTCGCCTCGTGCGAGGCTTTAAATCTACCGGCAAACAAGCGTGAAATATTTCTTAAAAATCTAGTCCTCCCCGTTCTATTTTTTCTCGTCTATACGAACGGGGGAAAATCGTGTTCTCGTCCGGTCACAATGGGTCGTTAGCAGCGTCTGACTGTTACAGAAATAGCGAGCCGAACAGAGGACGGGCAACAGAGGAGAATATCGGGCGAACAGTAGTCCGGGTCGTTTTCAGCTTTGGAACGGAAACATTTGGAATCTAGCCATAAGTATTGTCACTCGGGTTTATTTCGGGCGGCGATTAATGCAAGCCGCTCAATAGTGCGTGGGAGCTCGGCACGAATTATTCTCAATGGCCGAAGAAGAATGGTACGACCGATTAAGATCGCCAGTAACACGATTATGAATCACGAGCTAATTGATTCATTAGACGTTAGCCAAGACTGAAGTCTGATCCGATAACTATCGATTCGAAAGAAAACTGAATTATTCCCTAGGTGCTATGAATGTAACCAGTGGTGTGTAGATAACGCACAATACTTCCATATTTTGATACGTAAAAGTGTGACACAATTTGACTGCTTTTAAGGATGTGTAGGACAAAAATATCTAAAAACTCACTATGCAAATTTTAAAATTCGCCCAAAATAAAAATACCCCAAAGTATCGGAATATAAAAAATATCCACATATTCTGCAAGGTAGAACAAAGATTTTAAGACGAAAAACGCTCAAATCGGTTCATTTTTGTGGCCGGAAAAAATAGAATAGAAAACACTAAAAATGCAAATAAATAAGAAGTACTGTGAGTAATTCAAATTCTGATTAAACAGGGTTGTAGGTCTTGTCGAGACAAAAATTTCAGTTCAAGAAATTTTAAAAAAGGTTGTAAATGTGAAAGGTGAAAAAGGTGTAAATATGAAAAAGTGAAATTTTTTCCTAAAACTCCGATCCGATTTCTAATTGTAGGATGATTCCATTTACTTCGTAAATATGGAAGTAAAAATATTTTATCTACCATTAATGAGCGCTTTTTGATTTAATTATCAATCGCTTCGGGATATCATGGTTTCCCCTGAAATTCTACGACCCCAAAATCGTTGTTCATAATTTTTTGGTAAATTAGGCAACTTCCAAGGCTGATGCGATTTTCGGATTCTGGCGTCTCCTAAATAAAGATTCATCAATTAACGTCTAATTTATTTACCCAACAGCTAAATCTGGGTCGCTTTCGAATATCTTTGATTCCTCTGCTTCGCATGACCCCCTCGGTCGTCAAACATCAATAGGATTACTGATTGCTCCGGAAACCGCCACTAATCACATCTATTGACTGGCGAACTGTCCTTCGAGGATCTTGGGGTAAGATTTACCCCGACCAAGGACATTGACTTGATTATGGAGTTTGGCTCAATTCGAGTTAGGAATTGGCCTCTAGTCACAACAAGAAATATTATTTCTGCCATACTATCGTTATTTTCGGTCGATTTTCTACTGGGAAACAAGAATGAAAACCACTTGGAAAAGATCGGCTTTTTCTAGATATTTTATGTGAGTCGATAAATTATCTAAACCGTAGGTATAACTTTTTGATGACCCATTAATTTTTTGAGGCTTACTATTCGAAGAGAATACGCCTTGAATGCTCTCGTATTCGAAGAAATTACCCCAGAGTTTAGTGTTCAATTTAATTTATGATTTTGCAGCTCTATAACGGTCAAAAATCGATAACAGTATCAATTTTTTATCCATTTCTATCATTGTAGTTCAATTATAGTGATCTAAATGCTCAGAAGTACCATCGTTTACTGGAAGAGACTCTCCTCATCACTCACCTAGTAGAATCTACTATTATCTAGAATATATACTAGAATCTACTATTAGAATCTACTATCAACTATCTACTATCTACTATCACCTAGTAGAATCTACTATTATCTAGGATATATACTAGAATCTACTATTAGAATCTACTATCAACTATCTACTATCTACTATCACCTAGTAGAATCTACTATTATCTAGGATATATACTAGAATCTATTATCTGATAATATGTTTAGCTCTAGAAGTAAAAGAATTTATTTTTCGTTTTTTTCCCGTTTGAGCTCTCCATTTCATAATTTCATCAAATTATTAATGATTCCATTCATTCAGGTCCGGTTTAAAGCTAGACTTATCCAAAGACGCTCGCATTACTTAATTTCCAAGAAATTTCAGTTATGACGGTTAATAAAAAATACTGCTAAGTAGAAGTGGCATGTGCACATAATTTTTTTGTGTATCGAAGAACTCTGCAAATTCTGCAAGGGTTCATTTTTCGATTGCAAAGACAAAACCTACCTAATGACAAATACTCCTGAAATGCGGAATTTAGTTATTATTATTCCACCATTTCAGCATAAATTTGTATTTTAGATGGGGGTTTAGAAAAACTTCTTTTTTTCAACGCAGCAAAAGAGCTATAGCTACTCTGCTTGATAGATATTCCTACCTATCTAGATACTTATCTACCAATCTTTTTAACACAGCGCATCTTTTATTTTTGTTGAATTCACTATTCAATATATTTCTAAACGGTTAGGCCGATGACATTTTAACCGCTCGCTATTTAGACCAGTAGGAAGCTGTGTGCAGAATTACCAATTTTTTGGTCCAATAGAAATTGAGCTTGACTGAAAGGGTTAATTACCTACAGAATAATTATTAAATTCTCTGGATACTTAATTGAATTAAGAATACGCGGACGGCGTACAGCGGACGGACAAAAAATTTTTATTGCAGATTCTGATTTTACACCTCTTGAAACGTAAACCAACATATTTTCAGAGAGTGTTAAAAAAAAATTTTCCCGACCGATTACAAAGGTTCATTTCTCAAGAAAAATGAACCAAAATTGAAAACCCGGCCCTAAGACTTTTTCTCGGAAGAAACAGTAAAAAAATCCTTGTTACAATTACATAGAAATTTTTTAAATAGGAAAAAACATTTAAAATCCATCTATTGCCACGCGTTTAGAGGGTGCACGCCCGAATTTCAGCGGCCAAGTCCCGATAGTACAACAAAAGGAAAGGAACAGGCCTGAGTCACGCAACAATGTCGACAAGGATTGACTCGGGAATGGAGCGAGGAGCGAGGAGCCAGGAGCGAGGAGCCATCCTCTGCAGGAGATTACGAAGGGCGAGCCGCGCGTTATATTATTATCGGCCCGACTTGGAATCGGGGGTCGGGCTGAACTTGCCACGACTTGGTCTAGCGGATTGCGCCCTTGTCCGCGGGAGATTCCTCGCCAGTGGCCACGGTCTCCGCGCACCGTAGGGTGAAGACACCAGTGTTTGACACCTTAAGGAAAAATTTGACTTTGGGTTTGCATTAAAGGGGGTTTCTCCTCACCTAAAAAGTTTTCTTCTATCTCATTGGATGCACCAGATTATCAAGAATCATTTACAATTCAGATATTCCTCAAAAACTCAAGGTTTAGGCAACAAAAACCAGTTTTACGAAAACAAGATTTTGCGCCAGTGTATGACAGCTCAATTTTGAAAATCTCCAATGATTGACAGGAGTTTGAACCAGTGTTTGACACATAGTATTAGGCGTGTACTTTCTCGAATTTTGTGTATTCATGAAAATGGATAGGTTTAAAGCCTCAAAATAGAGTATAATATCATATTATGAGTGACCAGTCGTTTAATGACGCTTCAAAATTATCGATATAATGACAAGAATAATGTTCAAACCACGAAAATAATCGCGAACTACTAAATGGTTCCCAGAAAAACTATCAAATTCCACTAAAATTTGTAGACCATTTCAAGTTCCGTGGTTATTCGAGGGTCGCAGAAATGCTGGCAGTCCGATGGCACCCTCGACTAACCATGGAACTTGGAATGTTGTATTATAATATAATATTGTCATCAAGTTTAAATGAATGGGAACTGTTCACACACTGTCAACACACAATACTTCCATTTTTATGCGCAAATTTTTGATTCTAATTGTACTTTGACTACTTTTGAGGCTGTTTGGATAAAAAATGTCAAGAAACTCACTATGCAAATTTTAAAACTCGCTTAACATCAAAATACGTCAAGTTATTTGGTTATATAAAACATCCACGTATTTTGCAAGGTAAAACAAAGATTTTAAGACCAAGAACGCTCAAATTGGTTCATTTTTGTGGCCAGGAAAAAATAAAATAGAAAACACTAGAAGTGCTGTCAAACATTGGTGAATTGCTCGATAATGGGATGAGTAATTGACAATAAAGATTTCATCCCTTTAACATGATTTTTTGAGGAAAATAATGTCAAAAATGAACTCAGCAGGTAAAAATGATGGTAGGAAGAAGCTTTGGCAGTAGAAAAAATTGTATGAATAAGCAGAAAGACGAAAAATTTGGAGCCCGCTAGCTTAGCACTTTCTTCTAGATCAGGACACTCCCAACACGTAGAGTTAGAGGCGCTGCCGAAAATTTCCCTCCCTACGCTTTTCAGATGATTCCAGAAATGTCCTACTTCACGATATCATCAATAGATAGTTCTCCGTGCTGTTGCGCACCAGAACCCCCGCAAGAAGCGCTTGAGGGCCTTATTTTTGCATTTCAAAGTTGAAAAGTCAATTACTGGGTCCAAGTCAATAACTGGTGCCTTCACCCTAGTAATGGGATAGCCCTGTCGTCCGTATTGGAGCGACGCCGGTGACTTCGGACCGCGACGAAATGCTACGAGCCGATTCGACGACGCCCACTTCCAGTGCCACTTTGTTGTCGAATACAGCAGAATAGGCGCTCTGCATTAGTGCCTTGTATATTGCTGACCTCGATGAACCACCGATCGAACAATACCAATCCTGTTTCTAAAGGGAGTCCATGAAACAACAGGAAATCCCACGGACGAAGTTCTTTTCGCACTACTGATGTCTAGCCGTTCATCGAAATTCGAATTAGGCGAATATATAGCACCCTTGCGACAATAGCGACAAAATCGAAAACCGAAAAAACGAAATCGAAATCGAAAAAATCGAAAGTGGATACACTCCCTTTTGGAGGAAAACTCTTCATATCTGTAATCTCATTTTGAATAAAAATCCGATCGTGGATCCACTTGCAATTCGATTGCCAATAACGCAACAACTCAAAATAATGCGCTACCATTGCATCATTTCAGTCATAAATACAGTATCAACTCGCAAGAAAACATCATCACAGCGCCATCTGAAATAACTTAAATTAAAACGCTTCTTTGGGATCGATAGAGCTTTTTTATGAATCCAGCGATACCAAAAACTCAAAATTGACCATTCTTGAGTTGTAACACTATTCCCCTAATTGTGCGATATATACTTGCACTTATTAAGTTTTTCATTTTTGTTTTATTTTTTCTGACCAAAAAAATGAACCGATTCGAGAAGTCTTAAAACCTAAAAACCTTCGGGATCTTTAATTCCACCGTAATATTCAACTTTCGACGAGCACTTTAAAACGCTTTAATAATTCGCGCAGCTCGGTCAAACGCTAAAATCCGTGTCGTATTCTTACGTTATTCGCCAACAGAATCCAAGTGTAATCACAAGTTAGGCGTACGATTAAAGACACTAACAACTGTGGAAGTGCAACTGTAACTTGTGATGTTTTCACAATCTGCCATACCGTCTATGAAGTAACTTTTAATTGAGTGTCAAAAGTTCTTTTCGAGTATCCTGCTCCCTAAAACTATCAAGTTTTGTAACTGATCCAGGGGACCAACTTCCAACGAAGAACTTTCACGTCTTCCTTTCGCCTCAGGATAGTCAGTAGGTAACGTACAGGAGTTCGAGGCTTTAACAGAAGTCTCCAGCTCTTTGATTAGAGATTCCGCGAGTAAGTACCCAGATTTTTACTTCCATATTTACAGAGTAAATGGAAGTATTGTAATCGTCCTAAAATCGAGAATCGGAACGGAGCTTCAGAAAAAACGTTTTCTTAAACACATTTACTCAGAATCACTTCCCGAACAAGTGTCTGTGTGTCCGTTAGTCGTGTGTTTGTCTGTGGTCATTTACAAAAATGGCCATAGCTCAATCACTTCTTAACCATTTTCAAATTTCTTGGACTGGGAAGTTTTTCTTAAAAATATCACCCTGTTCAACCGGAATTCAAATGACTCACAGTACTTCCGATATATCAGCAGTTTTAGTGTGTCGAGATTGGGCGTCAGCATGCTGGGATAAACATTTCAAAACTTCCCATTCAGAATTTTTTTGCTGAGAGAAAAAGGGAAATGATAGGCGCATCCTTCGCGATAGCAACCGGTATAAAGTTATATGGCAAACAGGTAATATTTAGAAGTTGTAGTCTAGAACGCAATAACGAGGTGTGCTAGAAAGTTAAAATGGGGAAAAATTCATAAAGTACACCTACGAGGATTTTTTAGCGGACGAAGGATGCTTCACCTCCTGCAATATAGACGCTGAATATCACCGTGGATCCAAGTTTGTCAACTTTCCATAAAACTTCGCAAGCTCTCGCTGCCATCCGTCCACAGCAACTAATGACATCGCTGTACTGAAGTGATCCTTTCGGCATTAGCCAGTGTAGGTTTTCAAGTTTTGAAGAAGTGGGGGGGGGGGCTCCTCAGGCTAATCTTATATAAACCTCAGGGTAAATCTCTGATAAACTTCCAACGATGGAGCGATGGTAGGGCGCCTCGAGTTTGAAGGGGCCCCTATACACCGTAGGTTGATCGAGTGTTAAATTCTCGAGCGATTTAGGCAGCATCGCTAAAAGGATGGAAAGATGTTCGGGCGAAAGGCACGAGGAACCCTTTCCGAGGCTCATACATAGTCAAGACGGCGCCGTTGCTTCGGCTGAAGGATTCGACGGAAGCAGAAAATAGGTAGTGTCGAGGTTAGGATGTTGGATTTAAGGACGGGAGCCGGGAAGGAAGTACCTGGGCGAAGGAGCGAAGGCTTGCACACCGCAGGATCTCGTTCCGCTGGGGGTGGAGCTTGTTTTCCTCATCATCTTTCCGATAATGATCCGTCGAGCCCCGCTAAGAATTTCGCGGTCCCTAAATGGGCTCCTTCTTCTACTTCGCATTCCACCATGATTACCTATGCTCGGTCCCAGACGCCGAAGAAGGTCGGCGAGGTAATCCCTCTCACCGATAAATTTTTCTCTTAACCGAATTTCGTTGCTGGAGATCAGGGAACGATAGAGCTCGTTCACTTCCAATATAGATCATCATTAGTATTTCCAGATGGCCATAGCAGTGCCTATCGCAGTTGTCGAAAACATGAGAATCCGACCGGTGGTGCCAACTATAGGAATTTTTCTTGCTCTTGAAAAATCCTCCTCTCTCTTCCTTATTCGTTTGTCGGATCCAGTTCGGTTGCGAGTTGCCTACGAGGTGAACTGCCAAGACTGCACGACACGTAGGTGCACGACAATCGTGACTGTCGGAACGAGCACGAAGTAGGTATACATATAAAAAAAAATGTGTAAAAAAATGTCACTTCTATATGTGCATAAAACCAGTAGTGCGTAGATAACACACAATACTTCCATATTTTGAAACGTAAAAGTGTGACAAATTTTTATCATATTTTGACTGCTTTTGAGGGTTTCAGGTCAAAAATATCAAAAAACTCACTATGCAAATTGTGAAAATCGCTTAAAATAAAAATACGCTAAGTTGTAGAAATATTCACATATTTTGCAAGATAAAACAAAGATTTTAAGACCAAGAACGCTCAAATCGGTTCATTTTTGTGGCCGGAAAAAATATAATAGAAAACCCTAAACATTCAAATACATTGGAAGTTCATCCAAATTCCGATTAAACAGGTTGTTAGGTCTTGCCGAGACAAACATTTCAGTTCAAGAAATTTGAAAAAAGGTTGAGAATTGAGGGAGCTATGGCAATTTTTGTAAATGACCACAGACGGACACACGGGCTAACGAACACACGGACACACATACACTTGTTCGGGAAGTGATTCTGAGTAAATGTGTATGAGTGAAAGTTTTTTCTGAAGCTCCGTTCCGATTCTTGATTTTAGGACGATTACAATACTTTTATTTGCTCTGTAAATATGAAAGTAAAAAGCAAACCTCCAAATGAACCCACAACGGTCAAACCGGACCTCTCTTGATTGGACGGACATAAATTTGCTCGGAAATTTTCCGGAAAGACTTCGTAAAATAACAACGTATTGCACACGGGCGTAATTCAATTATGAGTTTTGATCGGTAACTGAGCTGAGCTACTCGATATGACTGAAGCAAGAAGCACAATTCGAAATGGAGGTATTTCAGAGGAAGATGCTTCCAAAAAGCATTATACAAAGCTGAGTATCTTTAGCCGCGGGAGGGTTGGAACGGAAGCTGAAGAAATTTTGAGGCTTGGGCAGAGCCGGGAAGTGAATGGAAATGGTACAGGGGTAAAGGAGCCGAAATGCTCACCGCAGAATCTTCTTAGACGGCGTCGGTGGAGCTTGTTTTCGACGTCATCTTCATAATAATGTGCTCGGCTAGCGCCACTAGAGATTCTGCGGTTACTCAATGAGGTTCCTCTCTTTGCTTTGTCCTACTTTCCTTTTTTCAAGGTTTTTAATTGGTACATATTTTGGTATAATATAGAATATTATTGTACATAATTCTACCCCGTTTTTTTCAGGGAAGCAAGATGATGGACCTGCTCGATGCCAAATTATAACAAAATTTTCCTAGGCCTAAATGCTAAGCTAGACTAAAAAGCTAAATGCTAACAATGATTGCTATTGTTGCTTAATGAAGATATTAACCCAAATATTTCATTTTATTGACGAAACTTTTTACCTATAGCCTTTATTTTTGACCTTTTTTGATAAGTTTGAAATTGCAAGGTGTACAAGACGAAAATTCAAGTCATTAGAAACCGAATTTCTTGGGAACGTACTAACATCATGGGCATTCTGACCAATTTTGCCGGTTTTCAGATGACCGTAATAGCTCATTCCAGCAGAGGAGGCTCATAGGCAGATTTGCGTTATCCCATTACAAACCCATTGACCAACCCATAGGTTATAGTGAGAAATGTTATCAGATTGGTTGCACTTTACGGGCTGGGCTCTAGTCTACAATGAATTTCCGGCTTTCTGAGTGATAGGGATGCTTGAATTGATGTTTCAACCTGAATGCAGATCCATCGTTTTCTGCCACCAGTGATCCCAAATGTCCTCATAACAGTCCTAATCTCTTCACCTACACACTCGATCATTTTTATGATAATACTGGAGAGACAGACAAAACTACTTGAACCAGTGCTCTAATAGGAAAGTAATACAAAACGTACAAGTGCGAATAATTCACGGGGGAGAAGATTCTCGTATGGAAATGGAATAACAATGTCCCTGTGTCTCTATTAGGTTGTCAACGCTTGACTATTACCGCAACGTTTCCTATCTTGGAGGACTTGAGGTTGAATTTACTACGTGGCCACAGGTAGACTAGGGGTCACAGCAAGTTACGCTAGGTTGAGGGTTAGTGTAGGTTTCTAGGATCTCATTACGTGAGTGTTCATTAATTAACTTTGGATCCGGGAGCCCAACGCTTGAGATAGAACCGCGTGCACTGACTACGGGAGAACATCTTCCGCCCTCGCGCTTCCTGACTAGATTTTCCTTGGGGCCCGACGACGTCACGTACTTTCCTCTTTGCGACCTCGATTCTTCAACGTCAGTACTAGGAATTTTAATTCGAGCGAAAATTGCCATGCAGCTGAAACCTTTTGATAGGAAAGCGTAGACAGTGACACTAGAAGAGAATGATAACGATCATTTTTCTCCCTTTAAAATGTGCTGGCTTTTTTAATAAAAATTTTATTAATGTCAAAGCAACATTATGGCAATTTGATGTTTGGATGCCTCGACCTGACTCGAATAAGTATAATAATAATACTATTATATTATGCATAATATCATTATTAATCCCAATTTCAAGGTAGCAAGCGAGCAATCTTGAAATTTCCTATTTCAAATTGGGGCCTCGAAAATCGAGGTTGCGATTGACAGTACCTAAGTTGCTGTGATCGTCTCCATACCATGCGTCACTAAAAATTTTAAACCTTGGACGGAATATAAATCGAATAATTGAATCCACGTGAATGATAAACTCCTGTGCCAGAATTTGCAGCGTTTTAGAATAATATCTCTACCTACTTACAGGTTTCTTTGCCTTGAGCATAAATGGTAAATGTGGGGTCCTTTAGTGTCTGGGAAAAGCTAACTCGGCGATTCTGGGGATTTGATTCCGCTTGTTGTTCAATGGTCACTGGAGCCATAAACAAAATGAAGGACGTCCCCTTTGGCGAACAAGTTGGCCCAGCCATCGGACGGCAGTTTGACATTACCCTCCAGCGATGGTCTCGCTAATTTGGCCGATAGCTCGGACCAATCAGACGGGGTACGTCGGGGGAAATGAGTAAACACCGGGGTCTTTGCCGAGGGTCGTCTTTAACTACCCACCCGAGGGACCGACCCAGCTCTTGTATATTCAAATCTAATTTAATTCTCCTCCTTTGCCGTACAGATGGATACCCTCCAGAGGTTTCCTTGGCCAGACCATCTTTCGGCTCCTTTTCGAAGGTTTACGGCCCTTTTAAGTGCAATTAGCCATCGTTTGGTTCAGTCATGGTAATTTTTTCGTGTTTACGCACAAGTATCATACTTCATAATGAAAGGTTGTTTTCATCATACTATTCATAATGAATGATTGTTTCATAGTAGGTATGAACAGTTTTAAAGAACTTTCCACCGTAATTTATCCCATATAGCTTACGTATATTACGATCCTATCTTAATGTATTATAACGTACCTACCTTAAACGTATCTAATTTGTCTTCTGTATGTAAAGTTGATAGTTTCAAATTTATTTCATCCTTTCGCGCCCGATGCGCAACGAGGAAATGTGTCGGTGTTATTCTACCCTTCTCGAAGACCATATCTGTATGGGCCTACCCAACAAAAACCATCACGGTGGGTGGGAAATGATCAACCCCTGGTCCGAGATCAACCTTCACCGGTACATAGACTGTCATCTAGTTTTATTGCCCAATTATGCGTCGTTGCACCTATCCACTTATCCAAGGATCGGTAATGCGCTTGGCCATTAGGTGAATTACGATGAGCGGCGAATGGGCCGAATAATCAGGGCATGCATTTCCCATTTGTCAGCTAATCCCTAACGAAACCGAGGACCGCCCTTGCTAGTAATACGTTCGAATTTATTCGTCCTGTTTTAGCAATATCCGACGGCCGCCAACAGCGCTCGTAAACAGAGCCAACAGATAAGGGGAATTTCGAACACTTACTCATTAGGCGATAGAGAAAGAACCGGAAAAATTGGGTTGACAAATTTTTTTCAAGGTAGCGAAAATCATGATGCTTTCTGAAAAAAAGCACGCGCTATTTTATTTTTTCCTCCCCACAAAAATGAACAAATTTGAGCGTTCTTGATGCTTGGAATTCGTTCTTGAAATTGACAAGTCCTGAACGAGAGGGATTGATCGTACGGTCGCCATTGGCGCTCGTAAACCAAAAACTTGCTCTCCGGACCTATGGAAAGCTGAGCAAGTGGGGGTGGTATGTATGTACATGTCCATATAATAAAACTTCACGAGGACCGGTGCAGGAATCGTTACAGTAGACGGAATCCGGTAGAATTATTATGGTAACAGGTGCCCTCGGGTTGCTCGGAGTACGTGCTTTTGTTCGATTTAGGGAGCGATACGTGATGGACGTTTCGAGTATCGGAAATTTAGGTTTTCCAAACCGCCGATCGTCCCGAGTGATATATAGGTACGTTTCGTACTATACCAACCATAATAAATCGGCGTGAACAGGAACAAAGTGGAAGTTGAAATATTCCCTATTGATATAGCCTAAAAAAATATTTGCTTTGATATACACGAAGCATGGTAGTGTGTGCGGGCCCTCCGAATAATGATCCTTCATCGTTAGAATTCGAAGAAGAACTGATAACATAGACCATTTTATTTTCAAAATGAAAACCAAGTAATATCATTTATAGAATAAACATGGTTGCAGCCAAAATATTTTTAACAAGATACATGATCTTTTATTAAAAAAAAAAAAAAAACACCTACCAACTTTTTCAGAGAACGAAAATGTTGCTCAAGCAAAACAGTTGCAGTCAAATCTATGGTTTCTTAGGCTAGCTGAATAATAATAATTATTAGCAGTGTTAATTTAACACTCTGTAATCTGGTCACGGAGTCTTTGAGGGTAGATTGTTTCAATATTGATAAAGAGAGTTGCATGTTCTTTGAATTCCAGAACAAAATAATTCCGTAGAAAAGACGGCAAAAATAATTCCGAAGGTTTTTGAGCAACGATGACATACAAAGAGTATACGATGTATACAATACGTATATACAATACGATGTATACAATACGATATACAATATATACAATATTGTATACATAAAATACGATGTATACAATACGATGTATACAGAGAGCCTAGACTCACAAATTATTTCCACCAATCATTTACCAAACGTTATAATTGCGTTTGAAATTGGGTTATCCAAGTTAAAAGCGTTACGGTAACTCGAGAAAGGGTGAAATTACGCCTGGCGCATACTTCACATTTGCGGGCGAAGTTTCCGGCCTTAATAATTAGCTAACACGCAGTGAAGACGGACTCGCGTTTAAAATGCTGAAATTACCCACTCACTTAACCGAGATGCATCGTAAACTATTTACCGAAATTAAATCCGACCCGTCGGGGCCTCGGAAGGCACTCAGCAGCACGAAATGATATCCCACAGCGGTGGAATGCCGTTGAAAAGCTAAAAGCATCCGTTAATTAACACCTCATTTTTCAGAAGCACTTTACGGTTGGAGGCCTGGGACTTGTTTGGACAATGGAGCGGGTGCTGACTCTTCGTTAGACCCTTGGCCGCTGTTTTCGCGTAGCCGACGAATCTAAAACCTCCTGCAGGTATTTTTGTTTCCCAGCTCGACCACTGGGAGGCGCTCGCTTGGAAATGCATTAAATATTTTCATTCATTTTCCAGACCGAAGGGTAGTTTCTCATCTCTGTACGAGTTGAATGAATGTATAATGTGGGCCCCTTTAACTCGTCCCTACGTTACAGATGCAAATTCTCTTTTATTCCCTGGTTCTCCCCACTCCAATCCACCGCGAGTTAACCGCTTTTGTTTCGGCTTCATTTTCCCTTTTTGCGTCTACTCTTCGCCATCTGAGACAATGCTTTGTCGTTGGCGGAAATCCCGGTGGACTACTCGGAATGTGTTCGGTGTCACAATATCAAAGGATTACATTCATATTCCCCTCTTCTTCGCGCAGGAAAAATAAAATATGTTTTCGGAGTGGGGATTTCCACAAGCTGAATGGAACGAGGGCCTGTTTTGAAATGCCTCTCTTCAGAAGATGGGGTCGATGCCTATAAACGGGGCTCCCGGCGAAACTAGCGCGCCAACGGCCACGTGGACGGCGTTCTAGGCTTAGCGCTGGATTACGAGAGTCGGAGTGAGAAATACGCATGTTGTATGGCAACAGACTGGGGACGCGTAGTAGAAAAGGCCCGGAGGCTAAAGCTTATTTATGTCTCGATCAAGCTCCATAAATCTCGCTATTGTGCGAGCCAGTATCGAGTGAGATTAGTTCCAGCGTTTCCAGTGATTTGAAAAAAAATGGATCAAACGAAAAAATGAACATGAGAGAAATACGGGTGTAGCTGGAATTCAATGTAGGATTGAATCCTTTTCATTTTTCTAGTTGAAATAGGTATCCGTTGATGTTTGTTGTAGAAGCGGGAGTTTTTTTTGCCCTCTTGCCTTACAAAATCTGACGTTTGGAGGGTTTTTGCGAATTAGCTGGGGCGAAGTCCCTCATTAATACCAAGTCGTGAATCAATAAAAAAATGTTAATAACAAACATAAACGACTAAATAAAAAAGGCGAATTGAAGCCACAGTCATTTTTGAAACGATAACGTAACTTATCATAGGCCCCTTTCTCCTGATTATCTCAGCATCAAGGACAACTCCTCACTTGAAAATCCAACTTTCGAGCCTGCGCTTCATTGTTGATTGAAGCGACACATACACATCATTACAAAAATGGCTGTCGAAATATTTTTTTCCATTTGCATTTTTTTCTTACTTTTAGTTTTTCAAACTTTTTTGGATTCGGTTTGATTTTTATATTTCTGACTTTTTAGTTTTTTTTTGTTTGTTATTTTTTTCTGGTTTTCGCTATTTAACGCCTTTTTCTACGGTACATTGCAGATTCGGATTCAACACCCCTTGAAACGTAAACCAACAAATTTTCAGACATCCAAGTAAGAGAATTTTTGAAATCGGCTCAAAATTGGCTGCTTGAGAGCGGAACATACATACTAAGAAGAAGCGACAAAAAATCCTTGTGACAAGTCAACTTGTTTAACCGGTTTTTGGGAGTCTATTAAGAAGGACGAAGTGATTTTCCTCCATTGATGGCGTTTCTAACGCAAGAACATGTTAAATTTGTGCAAGATCTTTCCAGTCAGTAAAATTTCAATAACGTAGGGACTCGGCTCATTATTTTTAAGTTAAGGTTTGTTTATCGCACTCATTCCATTATTCGTTGCAGAATAGCGCCACTTACAGGCCAAATGGCTCAATAAATGAAAGGTAGGCACCGCCTGCAGTAGGGGTGTAATCTTAGGCGATACCAAGCCCAACTTTCCCTAACGGCTCGAGGAACGTGCGAATGGAGGAACGTGCTATACTTACCCGACTCAAAGGCTAAAAAAGTACTTAGTTTTTATTCCACGTTTTGCCCTCCGCATCGTTTCACCCTTGCTTTGGTTCGACTTTCAGCTTCAAGCACCAATCGCTGATGCTGCCTTGGAAATATAATGCGCGATACCAAATAATAATAAAATTTGTAAAAATTGAATACAAAATAAAATACCCTAGTAAAATAAAATGGAAAAAAATGAAATAAAACACGATTATTGTGAGATAAAATAAAACAAGATGAGGCAATATCAACCAAGTTGAAACAGGATAAAACAATATAAAAATTTAACGAAATAATAGTGAGAGCGGAAAATATTCTTCCCAAGCAACAGCTTCTTACCAAGTTCGGCAATTCAGAGCTGTTAAAGCAAGGATGGACATTTATTGGCTTCGTGAGTTTGAGCAGAATGTGGTTTAAAAAAAAGCTCAAACCTAGCGCCACTGTAGGTTACCGCAGAAAATTCTCAACTTGTCGCCAGATTTTATTTCGTGTGCGGATCTAGCCACATCGTCTTACCTGAACTAGGTACTTTCACGTAAAAATGAGTAACCCAAAAAAATTAGTTACTATTTCGTTCACTTAAAGCGGGTTCATCGATTCATTTAAATCTAGATTTATCCAAGGACTTATTTTCATTGGTCGTCATACAGAACAAAATACAGATAGGTATGTATCGATAGAATCTATCAATTGAATATCTGATTTTAATACAATTATATCTGCCATCTGATCTTTTTCCTTGAATGAAGGTACCTAGTAATTAACGTAACAATATTTCCACAAACTGAACATGGCAATTTTACTCAAGGCTCTTGGAACTTACTGCGCACGTCATTCATACGAGTTGAAACAACCTACTTGTAGGTCATTGGGCGAGGACTCGCATTTTCAATGCATTAGAGGTCAGGTACCGGTGCAAAGATAAATCAGAAGTCTTTTGTATCAAGCTCAGGCCACATTAGAATTACCCCTCCTTCCAGTGAGGGCGAGGGGGGATGCCGCGTGGAGCTGCCAAGGGTGGGCCTAGTGTCGGCTCCATGGGAAAGTCGTTAGGCCATCATAGCGCCTGTATACGGAGTGGAAAATGGCCTAGTACCTACTGCGCCACGGTAGACACTGTTCCACACGGCTACGCTACATATACAGAACCGATGTTAGCCACCAATTTACCGACACACGTGCGCACGATATGTAAAATGCTGAGTGCCTGCTCGCAAACTTCCACACATCCGTGCCAACGTGAGCCGGTAGTTAGGGAAAAGCTCAGGAAAGGAGAATAGAAGGTGGCGCAATCAGCGCCAGCCAGGCCTTGCATCTTTTGGATTTCCATTTGGCCGAGAGCTGGTGGAGAATTGGGCAGCGAGGGATTCCCTCGCTAATGAGAATAACTACGCTGTAATTGTTAAAGGATTTCCAAGGGACCCAATCTCCGCGAGGGAAGAATCCTCTCATTGGCCTGCATAAGCTTCAGGGAGGGTGCGAAATTAGTGCTCTCCCCAATAATAATTATACTGGAACACAGATTGGATGAAATGGTGACTCAATTTTTCAAATGCCGGTTGCAGTTTTGGGTTTATTTCGAATTCGATTGCAAACAGCGCGGTCAAAAATCCCATCAGGTAGATAGGCCACGAATCCACGATTTTTCATATACTCGAACGATTGAAACGTTTTATCTATTTAAGTACCTAGCTCTTTGCAGAATACATCGATATTTTTTAAACTACGGAAACTCAACGCATTTTGATTATAGGTGCGTTTTTGAAATTTTTGATCGTTGTAGCCACCGAATTAGTTTTCTACGCACCACTGGCTCTATTCCCGTGTAACGTTTTCCCGATGGCGTTTGGGCCCTTCATGGTCATAGCACCCTTCAATTTAGCTTGATAATTATTTGTGATAAATAATGATATGCATGATTACTTGATGAGTATGATAATTCATTGGAGTAGGTACATAATGGATCTGCCTCATCAACTGCACTAACGATGAATATTCGTAAAGTCGAATGTTAAGATCGATTTTTGGTTTAAATTGCCTCGTGGAATGAGCCCCTATTAGGAAGATTGATGTTACGGAAGGGAGAAAGTCATGTTGGCTGATGGTCAGTAGTCGAGATGAAGACCGTAATGGCGGTAGAACAAGGGAGCGAATGCAAGCTAGAAGTGCGAGAGATGGAGTTGGTTTAACATTGTGAATTAATCAAAGTTGAAGTTCCCTGGCATCGGATCGACGCCTTCCGGGCGGCGCTTCGAGAACAGAGGCGCATTGTTCCTTGTTCTGGGCAGAGGCGTTCATCATGGACGGGGAAAAGTTCACTCGGCTCCAGCATCTCAGCTGCGAGTTTCCCCCAGACCACAGCCAGGCATACAGGAAGCCGAGCATTCCAGCCTCCCATCATCGACTCTAACAAGTTTCAGCATCGGTCGTACGACTAGGGAGCCGAAGTCGAAAGGCGTAACCTTACGTCGAAGGCTTCATTGGAGATTCACAGCTCGCATGGTTTTTACTTCCATATTTATACCGAGTCGATAAAAGTACAGTAGCCAGATATTCGCCCTTGTCAGATTTCGATTTTCGGTAGGTTCAAAAATTTTCATTAAACGCTTATTGGCATTTTAAACTCTAGTAGCCACAAAATTATCCAAAACCGATATTTGGGTTCAATAGTCACGTGGATATTACCAAAATCATTATTATTATTAAGCAGGCATAAATTAGAAACTTATACTTGTATAAATAGTTTAAGGGCCGATTTATCAATTTTTTAAAGCTAGATTCATCTAAGGACACTTGAATTCGCTAATTTCCAAGAAATGTTCTGTATGACGGTGCCCACTCACTATCCGATTGCTGGTCGTGGGGGCCATGGCTTCAATCGGTCGTGATGACCCATTAAACAACCCACCTAAATTTCATTGGCGTGCAAAAACACGTTCATATGGTCATAACGTTTCGAAATATGGAAGTATCGTGTATTATCTACGCACCACTGTTTTCTCATGGTGAATGATCGACCCTTGAATTTCTGTCGTATGGAGGAATTCCCATTGAGAATTCCGAATTCCAGTTATGGCAAACAATGGATTTCTGCAGAACTCAGAGTTCACTCACTTCGGGGTAGTTTTTATACACAGAACAATACCAGGGTCGAGCTCAAAGTCTGCTGGGAAAAGTTGAATGAACGGTGTGAAGGAACGAGCGATCCATTACGGTATAGTATTTCAATAGGTGCCAACATCGACCAAGGATTCTCTGAGGATTTGTTTCACTTTTTAGGGAGGAAATGTTCCAGCGTTATTTGAGAGAATGCTGGAAACAACAAGGCGGCTACTGCAGAAACTAACCAAAATCAAGATATGCGGTGCTTGCATCTCGCATGTAGTAACTTTTCTAAGTCGACTAGAGAATTTCAAATTCTAAAAAAAACCTCTCAATTGTGAGAATTTCCCAAATCAAATTAGCTTGGAAAACTTTCAATTTGATGTTTAATATTCCCAATCTCAATAGGAAAAATCAAAACAAAATACCTGACCAAATATTTTTGACAATCAAAATCGAACGCCATTCCCATTTCATTCAAATACTGCATGGCTTCTGCATCATGTCAGGTGCGACATGGAACATGAAAACCCCACAAAAAAGTTGAAACGGTTCATTTTGAAAATTTCTAATCATACTAACGGAATGGAAAACATCAGAAGCCGTTATGTATGACCTGAATAACGTACCAATGTGAGCTGTTTGCTGTTTACAAGTTCGCAGGGGAGTAAATGTGGGGCTATAAACTTATGCGATGGATAGATGAAGTAAGATTGCTGTAAGCGAATTCATTCGACTGATAGAGGAAAATCACTTTACCCTTGGCTAAAAATAAAACCGTATGACGACCTCAGGGGGAAGATAATTCGTGCTCCTCTTTTCCCAAACGTTGATTCCCTTCCGATTCCCTCGCTCCATCAGCAATGACCGTCGAAGGGAGCGACAGAGATGAAGAGATTGGGAATCGGAGGCGAAATAAAAAGCAGTCGAGGAAAAAGAGAAGCTTCGTAATTTAATCCCTGGGAATAGAATGTTATTGGCTTTTAGATAAAATTGAAGGAAGATGAAATTGGCCGCTATGAGAGACCACTCCGCTCAACTAATAAGGAACCACTGAGCCGTGGCTTTATTCCTAGAAATGAACGACCTCCCTCGCAAAGGTAAACAATATAATATATTATAAGGGGTATAGATATTTTGCTCATGATTGAGTTCGGCGAAACGAAACAACATGTGAACTAAGTCCGGTGGGCGAGTAAAGCTGTGATTACGAACTTTGGTAGAGTACCAGAAACTACTTCATTTCTATTGGAATTCAGAGTCGAGCAGAGGATGAGATGAAACTGAATGAACGTCAATAAGCCTGATGAGTGGCATTTCATATCCAGATCAATAGTATGTAAGATTTTTTTTTTACAAAAACAATTTATTTTTTACATAAACAATAGTATGTAACATTGATTATTGACGGAAAATTTTGTTGATAGTTGACAGGAGCAATAATTCTGAAGTAATCGAAGCTCGCATCCGATCAGACAGTCGATTTTTGACAAAATGTGTGGATCTTAGTGTATTTCTATATCTATATAATATATAGGTATTATGTAAGCATATATTATATGGATGTTCTACCACACCGTGTACAAGCGATACCAATTTTAGGCTGGTTATAAACGGAAGAGTTACTTATTGGAGACCAACTGCATGGGCCTCATCAACACCTTTCATAAAATAAACCGAAAACCAAATTGCCCTACTTATGTCCGTAAGACTCGCGGAATCTAGTTAGCCCTATGTGACGTTGAGTAAGTTGGGTTTGTAGTTGCGATCGGCTAATATGGTGGGACATCCGTCCATAATGTATCTAACTGAAAGGTGAGATAACACCACACCCCGGTGCGATAATTCAAGCGAGTTCAGTCACAGCATTATACCATAAAATAGCCCTCGATGCTCTTTATACGCAGGCCTTCCTGGTCCCAGTACCCAGCCCTTACGCATCGGACCCTCACTGCACAAACCCTAGCAGCTACCTTATCCTTCTATACAACACCCTCAATTGAAATACCCTCTGACCATCAATCAGGCTGTTTTGAACACCGCCCGAGATAACGCTTTGAACTGAATCGCACATAGGAATAAAGGTATACTTATCCAGCGAAATTGGAATATCAGGTGCCTAATCTCAATTTTGATTTATAAACGAGCAAATACAAATGAGGAGGCAATCAGTGAACCCTAATCTGATCCGCGGGCCCCTCCACTTCGAAGGCTGATTATAATTATTAATTATCCAGCCCATATTCGAGCACATCTAAAGAGAAGAAATCAGTAGGTATAGCATTTATAATAACTACGTAAATGAACAAGGGTTGGTTACATTTTTCATTCGCATCAGATTTTCGCGGCAATCATGAGTTTGAGAGCATTCAAGAATGAGAATTAAACCAAAGCGAAGAAAGCCGGGGAGGAGATGGATTAGTCGAAGTTGCCTTGGATAATCAATTGATAAGGTGCATTGATAAAGCGGTGATAGATTTGCTCTAGGCAGGTAAGTATAGAATAACATACATTTTTGGATCACTGCACTATGAAAATCAAGGTACTTATGATAGAAATCATACAATAAAATCATACAACCGGGAGATTGATGACCTGGGAGATCAATAGGAGTGGGGGTTTCACATCGAATTTTCCAAAACTGGAAAACGAACCCATTCATGTGAGCGCATGCGCAGTGACTCGTAAATGACTTATCGACACTGACGCGCTCGACGGTCCAAAGGTTCCAAACAAAGCCCAACCGGAACAAATCCACCTACCATTTTGCGAAAAACACGGCGAGCATTCTATATACTATAGGCTCTGTCCTCTATAAATATATCGAGAGAAAAGAGCAAAAATGGCCTCGCCAGAGAAATAAGAGAGGAATCTCCCTCGGCCCGACGTCACAGTCTCTAAGGGCGGAGGCATTAACTCGGTCACATTAATTCACTCATTCTTTGTCTTTATCCCACCCGTTTCAACTCGCTGCCTCGCTCCTTTCTCCGCGCCATCTGTTTTCCTTTTTCAGACTTCTTCTTGGTTTTCATTCGTTTACACTTGAACGCCATTTCACAGGGGGCCTGAAAAAGGCCATTCGCAGTTAGGCCCTACGAAACTATGCAAAGAGTTTAGAGATTGCGGTGAAGTTAGGAGGTGTTTCCATTGAAATTTACTTTTAAGAGCACAAACTTTTATCGAATTGTACCTGCTGTGTACGAGTAGTGATACCATTTGTGCGCCCAATATATAAATAATATATAGATATGGATATATACTTCCATAGCATGTCACGCTTCTCTTGAAAACGTTGACAATAGAATCATGTGAACACGTTCAAGAAGTACACAGTTCATGATTAACCTTGACTGCACAACGATCCTTAAACGTATTCTGTTTGTGAGACCCATTTTCGAAATAGATTCTTATCCAACGGTGAAAGCTTCGGACCGTAAAGAAAATAAAGAGCAACTCCGCCAACATTGTAATCGATGAAAGTGGGGCAAGAAACCAAGAGAGCTCGGCGGCAAAAGGACTCTCGAGCTTAGGAAACGGCGTAATAAAAACCTTGGAGTGTAAAAAAGCGCCGATGTTTTCCGAAACGAAGCTGGCTAACACTGAGAAGAAAGGTTTCAAAGCATCCCAGCTCTTCCCTGTATTAGCCGTTCTGGGATTGGTCGTAAAACATCGAATACTTTTCTGGAATCCCCCGACCTCCTCCCCCTTTCCCTACGGTTGTAAGTTTACTTCTACGATGTTAAGCCTCGATCTACGGAGGGAGACATGCGAGACGGAAAAATGAAAAAGATGTCCGCCATATTTGAAGGGCGGGCCGGATAGATTTATCGAGAATCGAGTAGGTTGATATACCAAAACCTCACTCAGGAGATCAAGCTTTCCAAAGATTGAAAAATGGAACCAGCTCGAAAGAGAAAAACAAATTTTTCTTCAAAACGACAAACCGAATCGCATGAAGACACCCTGCTTAGAAAACGGTTGACCAATAAATTCAGCACTCCGTTCGAACATTGCCGTTAAGAAAATCGATAAATTTTAGCGATGCCACCCGCACACCTCACACAATCCGCTTTGTACATGGGCCGAGGAGGCCAGACTTTATTTAGGTTCGTTGTCGGTTGTGTTTCGTTGGACTTGCAAATTGAGGTCGGGCCCTGTTCTCCTAGTACTCGAATTAAGTGCTGAAACCTGACCGGAGATTGCTTACTCACAGAGCATTTCCGAACGTCAACTGCTTTACACCCCATGGGGTACTAATTACGAAATTTACTACCGATACCTCTGCGCGAATGATCAAAACGAGAAAGCGCTGCCAAGTAACTGTTACACTAGAGTTTAAATCGGTTCATCGGTTAGACACTCGTTCAAGAAGCGATTCTGAGTACCTATACGTGGGAAAGGGAACGTTGTTTTTGATGCTCCGATCCATTTTTCGATTTTAGAACGATTACTACGTAAATAATAGTGATGATAAAAAACGACCTTCGAAAGAGATTCAGTTAACATGTGGGACAAAAGTCTCTAGAGGATTTCAAAGACCTTCTGTGACCTTTTTGTTCGCAAAATAGATTCCCCTAAGCGAAACGGGAGTTAAGAGGTTGGTATGGGCTGAGACACTCGGACGCCCCTGGACGTTATTCTTAACTTGGTAAATATATCGTTGCTTAGACTTCCATAGTGTCAGAACAAGAGAGAAAACACGTGAACCCGGGGCTAGAAAGTGGGCAGGAGAGAGTGATAAGGAATGTGTGGTGGAACAGGATGGAAGAGGTGTCGTGTGAACTGCTCCCTCGAGAACGATACCAAAAGAAGAGGAAAAAAGTAGGATAAAAAACTTCGCTACAGCAATCGTAGCAGTAGAAAGAAAAAAAAAACTGTTGTTGGGGTCAAGAAAGAATTGGTGTAGGATGATTGAAATACTATCGGATTCTTCTACATAAATTTAAGTACAAATTAACCGTTCTATGGTCAATTCGATGGCTCGGTAACACAAATTCGTTGAGGGTTTGCTGGTCACAGCACACCAACTCCCATTCCAATTGTTCTAACTACCCATTACTTTTTGTACGGTGGCGGCTAACGACAAGAGTTTCCGGTTCAGGAGAATTTTATCTCAGGAATTTAATCGTTCAACGTAGCTCGGCTGTAATAAAGAAGGCAGCGCGGAAAGTGAATATAAAGGGTTTGAAACATGGATATGAGCGAGGTAATTCATGTCTCTGGCAGGGAAATGGATTTAGCGGCCAGGCCTCCGCCAAGCCAAGCCATCCCATCAACGTTCGGTTATAATAGCCACCTTGGCCCATTCTCGTGTCTGCTGTTAGAGACCGGCTGAAGGTTTCCAGCGATAAGTTTATTACGTTCTTAACGCTGAAACCTCCAAAGCCAGGTTCCCATTTCGCTCCTGACGCCAGCCAGAGTAAATCCAGGTTTATTACCTCGCAAGTTCCTTCCGACTCTGTTCATCTACTGAGTCCATAGCACGCACCATAGTGGAGGTAATAACACGAAGGACAACGCACATTGTCTTCTGCAGGCCTCGTTGGTGAGCACACTGGACAAAGAGGATTGCCCCACGCGAGGAAGTAATTTCAGAATAACTTCTCAAGGTTGGCCACCAACCATTGTTCGGAAAGTCTGTATCAGTATGCTAATATGGCCGGCATCAAATATACTGCTCACTCCTCGCTTGGAAATATGTCAGGGATTTCATCACTGGATCTTCCACGCTAATACCCCCTGTTCCATGTTCATCCATGGTCGACATTTGTGATCTACAGCCCATTGCGCCAGCGATGATGATGCTTCGGAGAGAGCGAGCGACCAACAGAGTCTCATTGTGGTCTGGAAGGTAGGTTTTTACTGTCAAAGGCATTTTGAGTGTCTGTGAGGCTTTGCGATTCGTCAGGGAGACCATTCGTTATGTTTGGCCGGACGACCCAGTGGGCAGGGTCTTGAGGGGTTCGGATAGGTTTTGAATGGACACTTTAATTTCAAACTTTCGATAAGTGGGCATTTAGCGAGACATCGAATTTTTGAGAAGCACCGATTCGCAATAGCGCAGAAAATTAAGCTCCCAGAGGGTAATCCTCACGATACAAAACAGAAACAGCATAATTTTGCTCAATGTCTCATTTCTTCTATGAATCAATGGTTCGTTGGTTGACCTGTCCTGGCTCCGATCCCTACACGCACGACATCTGAGTTTCCTTTGTGTTGGCTAACGTTACATGTCTCGGTGATTTCATTCTTGATGAGCCCCTTATGTTTACAGCACACGGGAAGGCTGCTCTCGCAAGATATAAATTACATCCGCTCTTTTATTGGCAAAATGCTTCGGGCGGGCAGTTAATATAGGTCAAGATCCGTGAACAAAGGATTCGTCAACGGTATGTCCATACTCATAACTTTTTGTAATTGAAAAACTAATTGAACTCCAGAGGTACGATCAAGTGAACCCGAAAGCTCCTCCTCTCTAAGCTTCTCTATGAAACCACTCGGCTGTTCGATTATTTGAGGGCGAGCGAGTTCCTTTAATATTGTACATTATGAGCCGGGCACAACTTTCTGAGAACAGAACAGAACCTTCGACATAACATCCTCTCCAGTTATTATAAGGCACGTAAGACGTTCGCTAAAGAAGCAATGCCGGGTTGCGGTCGCTCGGATCTTTTGTGCTGTGAAAATAGCGAAATAACCCAGTTTTCCGCCACTTTCCTCTTCTCTTTTTGCGGTTCACCCAGCGCACCGAAATGTCTTTGACCGTAAAAATCTCGGCTTACTTCCCTCCCTCTGAGCACATCTAATCCGAACCTCTCCTCAGAAGACAAGTAAATCCTCTGAGACGGCTTTTTCAAGTGACAAGAAAACTTGACAAAGTAGATAGGGAGGGGGGGTTATGGGGAAGAAACGCAAAAGGAGATGTCAGTCCAATAAGGTAAACGGGATTTTTCCATCCCTCCTATAATCGGAAATAAGGGTCACCCACTCCGATTATCCTAAGATAAGGAATGAAATTTGAATTTTAAATGCTTTTCGGGCAAGTGCATAACCGCATAGGACAAAAAAAACTGGAAATGTAAGCATATGCTAACATAACTGGTAAGAGCAATACCGGGAAAATGAAAATTTGAATTAATTTATAGACGGGGCCTGAAAGTACCATCAATTAAATTCAGTATAGTACTCACATCGACTTGAATGCCGGGAAGTGCGAATACTCGAGTCGGAGGTGCTTCCTTAGGGACGTATCGGTAGAACTCTTGGTCGCCCTGGTAGAACTTTATAGAATACAGAGCCGACCCCTCGAGATCGTAGTCACAGCCAAGCTGGAGAGTCGTACCGGCCCGCACCATTTCAGGAGCCCACATGACCACGTCGCGCAAACACCATCCTCCTGAAAACGAGCAATTTTCGAAATTATTTTGCTGAATTTATCACCTCAAACATGAAACTACCATTCATGATCTTAAATTAGATCAACAGTGAGAAAAGAAAAATTTCAATCTCCGGCAAGATTCGAACCTCGTGCCTCAAAGCTGGCAGAGCTCAGGAAGGGATTCTGAGTAAAAGTTTTTCCCGAAGCTCCGTTCTGATTCTCGATTTTAGCTCGATTACAAGGTTTTCATTTTCTTCGAAAATATGAAAGTGAACATTTCCATAGCTCCCTCAATTCTCAACCTTTTTCCGAATTCCTTGAACTGGGATGTTCGTCTCAGTAAGACTACCACCTGTGTAACCAGAATTCGAATTATTTACAGTACTTCCGATATATTACCGCTTTTAGTGTTATATCATTTTTCCTGGCCTCAAAAATGAACCGATCTGAGCGTCATTGGTCTTAAAATCTTGGTTTTAGGTTACAGAATACGTGAATATTTTCATATTTCAACATGTAGAACTTTTTAGATTTTAGGCTAGTTTTAAAATTAGCATAATGGATGTATTGATATTTTTTATCTAAAGAGACTCCTAAGTAGTCAAAATATAATCAACTTATGCCAAAAATATACGTATCAAATTATGGAAGTATAGCGTGTTATCTACGCACCACTGGTTCTAATGATTTGACAGTAGGTAGGTAGACACCCACCCACGCTCTATAAAATATTGGTGGGTTCAGGAGATTAATTTAAATTTGCCTAACAGCATTTCAGTGGGTGAATATCTGATCAAAAGGATTTAGAACGAATTCATGATCAGGCCAATAATATTTTAATAATAATTAATTAATTAATGTTAATTAATTTCATTTCATTTTCTTCCCGTTCTTACAGAAATCCTAGCAGGGTTTCTGTTTCAGTGAGTCGTGCAATTTCTATGTGGTAATCTATATCCATACCGATGCATAATATGCATATTATATGTAATATTATTACAGCGACGAAATTTCATGGAATTAAACTGAAATCTACCGATTTATGGACTTCCGCGGAAATTCGTTATATTTTATCCTTTGTTCGCAGATTCAGCGATATTGAAAGGTTGAAAGCATTTGTGCTCATACCTTCCCGAGGGTGAAATTGAGTCGGAAACAATTTCGACCCTGCGGCCTTGCGGCCTTCGTTTTCCAAATTTATATTGCGTTACTGTCTATATTGGATTCCTTCGCTGAACTAATTGCAGCCAACGATGTTCGGAAAAGAAAGCGGTCGCGACAGAAAAATGGTGAAAATTATATAAAAAGACCCCACCCATTTTCGCACCCGGAAAAAGGGAGAAATAAAAAGGTAGCGGCGGAAACTTCTCGCCCAAAGAGAAAACTACCTTTTTACGATATCTTCATCCAGCGTTTCCAACGATTTAAAAACGTTTGCCAAGAGAGGATTTGGACCGTTTATTCCGGTCCCAGAAAGTAATGAGATCGAGTCTTTTTTGCCAAATGGTGCTCAACTAAAGTGACCGTAATAAATCACGTACGATTGAATGGGTAACAGGCGAAAGTTTGATGGATTCATTTTCAGGTTGAAATACTGGTGATCCTCTGGTGCATATTAGAAAGTTACATTTAAGAGTACTAAGGCTTTTATCGAACCGGTTTTTGAAGTGGCTCAGTTTTTCAAATTTTGAATAATGCTCGAACTTTGGCATGTGAAAACTCATAATATGAGTTTAGCATATTATGCTAACTTTGCTGATATGTTTTTAGCCGTTCTAACTTTTACAATTCCGTTTCAAGCGGGTTAACTTTCCACCAACCGGCGTTAATGATATTCAACTGTTCAGACTGGGGAAACAGATAATTTCCCTCCCGATAAATTATCCCTTTCCCATAAATCCATGTCGTGACGACGTTTGCGTGATTGAGCGTCAGCTCCCGCCATCAACGCGGACGGATTTCGTCGTAAACATCGCCCGCCGTTCATCAAGGGCCAACATCTGATAACTAGTTGAGAGATCCGAATTGTTTAGTTGGCAGTCGAACAGTACTGGATTTGTGATTGATTGTTTGGCACCGAATTGTGATTTTGTTGTCTCCGAATCAATCAAGACCGTTTTGCTCTTTGGACGAAAAAAGTTAGTAGCCCGAACAGGTATCCTCTGTTTCAGGTGTTGCTCTTCGCCGAAAGAGTCGGGACTAGCGAGAACATTTTCGCTAGTAGTCACGCAGAAATCACAATTCTGACGCGGAAAAAGGAGCAAAATATGGAAGTTTTGTACGCCATTTACTCCCCACTGGTTTTTGAATAAAAACGCAAAAAATGAGGGAAGAGAAATAGTCTATTCCACTTATTAAGGTATAATTGTAGACCGGTTTCGGTTATTACACCATCATCAGTACTTAAAAACGTTCGTTTCGTACTGACGATGGTGTAATAACCGAAACCGGTCTACAATTATACCTTAATAAGTGGAATAGACTATTTCTCTTCCCTCATTTTTTGCGTTTTTATTCAAATTATGGGATTCCACAATTTCTCCGCGAGTGATTTAGTATCCACTGGTTTTTCATTGGCCACATATATTTTGAGATATAAGTATTTTGCTATTTCAAATCTGGACGAGCTTCAAAAACTCTCGGTAGCTCGGAAACACGGGCTCGAAATTGAAATCGCTAGAAAACTCTAGTTAGGTATGATTATGATTTAGTAAACTTCCGTGTAGCTGGTCGATGAGGGTTAGCCTCAATAATCCGGTAGAAACTTGGCAGGGAAAGTATCAGACTCCGGTTATTAATGAGGATAGATTTGCGGCGAGCAACAAATTACCAACTCGGATCGAACTTAGTTTAAGTGGGGGAGTCGGAGGAGCATTAGAATTATAAACTATCTAGGCAGTGTATAGATACAGGATGAGTTTCAGCATTGAGGTTTGTATAGGCCTTAGTAATCTATCTCTAGCACCATTTGTCGTGGAGATATCGAGCAAGTTATATCTACCTATCCAAGGGCAATGTCAATTGCCGAGTTCGTCGCGTTATGCTTATGAAGCAACATAGGGCTTGTTCCAGGAACGTAGGAGCATTTGGTTGTGCCTTGCGTATGCGCAGTGGAGTGCTACTGCGGGGCGTTGCCTGCCAAACCTTTTACTAAACACGCGTAGGAATGAATTAAATTATTTGGGAAGAAGTATGCAAAATTTAATTCGACGTATCCTATGTGCAAAGAATTAATTTATAATCTAAAATAATTTCATGAAAATGGTATACCTATTGCAGAACTATATTCGTAGCATTAAAATCATCGTATATAGAATATAATCCTAGCGACCGATGAATCGCTAGCGTATAACCATGATATTTCGGTAGTTAGTTCCGTTGTTGACAATAAATTGTTTGTGGAAAATATCTATTAGGAATCGTCCAAAATATTTCGGAGGTCCATAAGGTTTAATTCAGCCCGAACCGCTCGAGTGGACCAGAGGACAACAAACTACGGAGGAACATTTCTCAGGGATGAGCCAACCGCGGCTCACAGTTGGTAGTCTTGGTCCAGACGCAATCTCACAACTAGTAAGTTCTGAAGCTAACTGAGTTACGAGTTGGAGCGTTTCGCATTCAGAAGTTTGGGTCGAGGGAGACACAGAGCTATCACACATTCGGGGTAAATGGAATACCTATTTGAAATTATAGGCTTCGGCTACGACAGTTAATGATGAACGTTCGTACCTGGATCCTCCATTTTCTAAGGTACTTTATTCTGGGGATTATCCTCCAAGATTCACTAGATTGTAGGCATAGTTTTAATAAGGAGGATGACCTTAATGTAAACTATAGTATAGATATTCCAAGCAAAAAATACCTATAGGTATCAATATATTGAAGCCTCTCCGATTCCTTACACTCCTGTGAAAAAAGCGTGTGAGGTGAGCAACGTGTGGTTCAGATCTCTTCGGCGGAATGCGGGACAAGGACGTCCAAAATAAAATCTGACGGCTCCCACAAAAAGTCAGGAATCAGTAATTAGGCTCATTCTAAAAAAATCCGATAACAGAATAGAAATTGTTACCCCTTTTTCATTTTTTTGTACGACGCCTCGGTGAAATTCTGTCAAAATTGTTTGTCGCGGCAGTAGCCATTCTCCCTCGCAAAGGTCTTGGTCACATTGAAATTCAGATCTCGCCTGTTGTTACTCGGGGCTCCTCCGGTCGGACGTGATTGATTATTCATTCCAGTCCCAACTTTGTTCCCCACAAAGCTCGCTACATACACGTATATTGCGTCGTACCGTGGTCCTGTAGTGACAATTTTGATTTTTGCACCGCCGGGAAGGGGCCTGGCCAATATTGGGCCACGAAAATTGGAGGAATTGAAAACGGTTCCCTGCGTTCGATAATGCCAGCAGGTTAACCGGCTCATCGAGCATCGCCTTCTTTTACATATCCAGAAGGTGGTGAGATTGTTCACCATGACTAACAAAATGAACACAAATACAATTATAGAACTAAATCGGTCCTGGAGTACTTAACTGTGATCGTTCATGGTGAGGCCCGAGACGGAAGGAAAGTAGTTGAATTTGAAGTTCTTCTTTCAGGAATGATATTCTCAGATATCATCGCAAAAACCATTGGTGCTTGGATAACACACAGTACTTCCACATTTTGATTCGTAAATTTTCGAACCCAAACAATTTGATTTTGAATAATTTGGTGGCTAAAATGAAAAATGTAAAAAAACTCCCTACCTACGCAAATTTTAAAATCCACCTGAAATCGAAATACCTACGTCAAATTGGTCAAGATCAAATTCTCTGGTTCAAAATTTACGTATCTAAATATGGAAGTATTGTGTGCTATCTAAGCACCACTGGTTTTCATTTAGAGCGATGAATTTAGAATCCTTCCTTTTTCTAAATGTGAAACGAGTCTCTCCATTAGTATCGGGGCAACTCAAGTTAATTAGCATGTCCGTTTATTCGGAACTTCGCATCCGCTGAATGAATAGCAACATTCTGAATGTAGAAGTGCATTTACAAAATTTTCCATGGATGGTGCATTGAAATCGTGTTGGTAGTGGAAATGTATTTCACCCCGCGTCGGTGGGACGACACGGCGCTCTGGGGTTATCCTTGTTGCGAACCTCGGAATTCGGCGCAAACTGTGTAAAAGGGTTATTGTACAGCTTGAACATGAGCTCACATAGAGAAGAAAGACCCTGACCTCCGTCTCACTCTTCCACGGGTTTGTCCTATACTAAGGCTCGTGGGATGTTGACCATCCATTTGCTAGTTCTCGTGGCCGTGCGGAATATCGATTCGCCGCTTCGGGTTTCAATACCATGAAGACCATTCAGAAGGAATGGTGGATTTTTTCATTTTCTACTTTTTCCTTCGATGCTTGGATCCGTACCCGGTGGGTTTGACCCGGACTGAAGGAACCCCATCCATCAACACTTGACCTCTTCTGTTAGGTCGAGGTTTGAAGGCGAACGAGGATACCCGAGGCCGTACGGTGTACGGTTTTCTTTATCGGAAAGTTTCCTCCAGGCAATGTTACAATGCCTTTTGAAAACCTCGCCGTTGCTGAAAGGGGGCCTTTCTTGTTTGATCGTCGTCATAACGGACGTCAGCAACAACTGAGACGGATATTATCGAATACCTACCTAATGTTTTTTCTAACTATCGAAACGAAAAAATAGAACAAATTTGGCTAGTAGAAAAATAAATTAGCATTGCTGTAATGTCAACTCCTCGCCAGCGACCTTAAAATTGGGACCTCAACAATTGTGGTTGCGATAGACAGTACCTAAGTTGCTGTGATTGCCTCCATACCATGAGGGCTTTTCGGGAACGGAATGTTGTCTCTTGAAATTGACTAGAAAAATGGGCAACATTTATTTCGGCGCTGAAACTGCTAACATATCGGAAGTACTGTTAGTAATTCGAATTCCGGTTAAACAGGAAGATAGGTTTTACTGAGACAAACTGCCCAGTCGAAGAAATGGGGGAGCTATGGCCATTTTTGTAAATGACCACAAACGGACACACAGTCAGGAAGTGATTCTGAGTAAAAGTTACAGTACGATTCGTTTACAATACTTCCATTTACTCTGTGAATATGGAAGTAAAAATTCCTCTTTTGTGTTTCTTACAGGAAATGTTGTTACAGGATTGGGCAATGGGTGTCACACTTTCGAGCCCGATGACAGAAAAGAACACTATGTTCGTGGAAAATGCGGCCTACAGAGTTGGTGTTAGCTCTATGCAGGGGTGGCGAGTGTCTATGGAAGACGCCCACGCTGTCCATTTGGAAATGCCGGGGGATCAATCGGCTGCCTTTTTTGCCGTCTATGATGGCCATGGAGGGCCGAGTGTGGCTGAATTTGCTGGCGCCCATTTGGACAGATTCATCACGTCCCAGGTAAATAGGAAGATATTCCTACTAAATAGAAGTATCGGAAAAGTGATAGTTCCCTACTAAAAAACAACAGTTCTACTGGCAGCAATATTGACGTTTGTCACGTAGTTGACAGTAGCTATTGGCTTAAGTTACCCTCAACGTGTGCTCAATGTCAATGAAACTCGCTGGAGCGAAATGAAAGTAATTCGGTACCATCTCTGGCGCTCAGGAGAGTTACAAAAATGGAAACATCGTCGCAGCAATCGAAAGAGCTTTCATGGACGTTGACAGCAAAATGCGGGAAGATAAATCCATCGTCGAGGAGATGTCAGGGTCGACAGCTAATGTTGTACTGATCAAGAATCGATTTATTTACTGCGGCAACGCTGGCGACTCAAGGGCCATAGCTTTCGTGGCAGGCGAGACAATTCCTCTATCTACTGATCACAAACCGAACAACCCGCAGGAATTCAGACGGATAAATGACGCCGGAGGTTGGGTTGATGCGAACCGAGTCAATGGAAATTTAGCCGTCTCGAGAGCTTTGGGCGATTTTCCGTTCAAAGCCGCACCCCATAAACCGCAAGACGAACAACAAGTCACGGCATTCCCTGACGTCAGAAAAGACGCGTTGACTGATCAATGGCAGTAAGACAGAAAATAGATACCTATCGTTCATAGTAGTAGTTCCTGTAAAAATGACAGTAATCTAATTTTATTGGTACGAAATGCAAAAAAAAACTCATTTCGATAGTTTAAAGTAAGCAAAGCACCATTTTTGGTTCGAATAAAAATCCAAGAAGAATCAAGTTTGCCAACAATTTAGCTTAATCTCGAGTTGTTTGATTTCAGATTCATCGTTTTAGCATGCGATGGGATTTGGGACGTGATGAGTAGCAACGAAGTAGGCGATTTTGTGAAAACCCGGCTGTCGGCTGGTGAGCGTCCGGACAGTATCTGCGAAGAATTGATGACGCACTGTCTGGCCCCGGATGTATCCGGCTCACAAGCCGGGTGCGACAACATGACCGTCATCATTGTGGAGTTGTTGAAGCCACGAAAGCCATCTAATGCAGGAGAAAGCCAAGATGCCAAGAGATACAATATGGCGTCAACAGACGTCTGACAACTGTCTGGGTCTTTTGGATAACTCGTCGCTGAAATAAACTAAGACTAACATGGTAGGTATATCGACGGCAAATGGATCCCTTATTACTGCGCCGGAGGAGAAATATGAAAAATTGCATTTGATTGCTGAAGGAATGAAAGTCATTTAATGACGGCGATTCGGGCCACATTTTTGTAAACGTCTTCTGATAGTAGTCCAAATTTTCAAGGCCTGGTTTATTGACAAGATTCATCCATCCGATATCCAAGGAAACTTCAGATAAAATTCTCATCGTTGGTATTTATATCTAATTTGAATGTAGAAATCTCATTGGAAATGTTCATCTATTGCTTCCGTGGATAGATTTTGTCAATAAACCGGCCCTAAAACAAATCTCAATACGGTAGATAAGGTACATCGTATTTGTGAAATGAAAGAGTACGAAACCAATCAAAATGTTTTATCCAACGCTATTTCATCCTAACATTTCTTCAGTCAGGCAGTTTGAACCTAAATAAAAATGAGTGGGCATGAACACAGTTTTTCGAGCTGGAGTTCGTTTATTTCGACCACGACATCATTGTTCTCTCGGAGTGAGATAATGTAATAGGATACCTTCGACCTCGGAATTATTTCAACCCCTAAATTCAACAGTACACCTACGACCGGAGAAGCACGAATACGACGTGCAAAGGGTGAAACATTCGGTGAAGATCCTACCGAACGAAATAGACGTTGATAACCACTCGACGTCTAATAATGTTGACGGAAACAGACTGTAGAGGCAGCTGGTTCGGGACTCCAATTGCCAGCAGCACAGCATTGGAAATTATGCAGATGAATTCAGCTGCTTGCTTATTCACAAACCTGATAGCGCTCTACCTGCCAGCTGAAGAAAAACCAAGATGATTTCACAAATGGCAACCTGGAAGACGAGGGGGAGGGGGTAGGGATTCTTTTGGATACGAGGCAATTTTGCATGCAGCGCTGAATTTCTTTCCAAGGTTAAAACCAAGTGATGGGGGAGGATAGTGGTGGTATAGAAGAGCGGAAAGAAATGGAGTTGAAAAAGGACCACTGATTACTCGGCTGCACTGTTGCTCTTTCAATAACTCGTGTTGTTGTTCAAATGAGACCTGCTCGTCCCAGTGGGGGGATTTTCTTGCCGTTAAGGTAATTATTGCACCGCTGGGATCGAACGCGGGTTAATTTCATTTCAAAAAACAATTGAAAATTAGCACGCCCTTAATTGGCCAACTGGGAGAAGTTGGGTCGACATAGTTATCTTGGCGCGAATGATTTGTAGATTGTAAAACATCGGCTGGCCAAAGTTTGAATAAGAAAAAACTTCTTTTTGAGCCATACCTATTCCACCATGCTGAAAACATGCATAACTGCAAAAAACCGATGTAATGACGAAATGCAGAAAATAGTCCAGGACTTGGGTTGAAGACAGTTGGCATCCATAGTAGCAGCCGGTAGTAAGTAGTGGAGTGGAGATAGCCAGTTAGGTTAGCAGGTAGGTACACGTAAGTCAGTTCGCCTACTGCAATCTTACAGAATATATCCTCCCTATGCCTTCTCCATTCTCGTGCGCACTATCTTTCGCTGCCGACTGCTCCCTTGCCAGCTATATCTTTTTCTCAAAGTATCTATGAACTAAAAGAAAAAGGAAAACGGAGGAAAAAGGGGACAGTCGGTGCGGAGGAAATCCCATTCGTTTGAAAGAAAAGACTTTTACCCAAGTCCTTTGCTTTTGTTCAGATTCACTCCGCTCTCCTCGTCCCGACTTTTTCTTCCCCCACGCCCCTCAATATAGTTTATACCCACTTTATGGCTCAACGTCACGAGTATTTCTTACCAGTTTTCATTGGATATCAAAGTTTAGCGAAGAAATTCTTTCACGGGTGTTTGTCGTTCGAACTCCCCACGACGACATTGTCGGCGTGAACTTGAGAGCATCTAGTTGCCCCGACATCGGTTGTAGCACGGGATCAAGTTTGAAAAATAAATTCAATTTCTGATGCAAAACACTTTTCAGGATCGTCCAAGCGTTTGAAAAATGGAGAAGCACATTTTCCTTCAACTACTCTCGCGAGAATTGAAAGGGGTTGGGACGAAAAGGGCTAAGTACAAAAATCTCCAAAAAAGATATCATCATTTAAAATTAATTTGCTCACTACTCTGAGTCTATTGGATGAAATTGAACAATTTTTTTTCTTCATCGAAACTGCCGATTCAAGGTAAGTTATTCCAATGGTAAGTGATTATTTTTCCATACCTTTTCCGTGATGAATAAAAAATTATCCAATCACTCTGAAAGGTGATTTTCATCATAAGGAAAGGTGCTAAGTGGCACCCCCTGTTTTAATTTGAATTATTCATGAATTCCCTGGACGATGATTATACCTACTGCTCCTTGTGTACCGAAAAGTCGAAACCCAATTTTATATTAGCTGATGATTGTTCATCTACCGATACGATCATTTCTTAAACTGAAAATCTTTGGATTGAATTCATAGAGAAGGTAATAGGTAACAGGAGAAGGTATTACAACAATGACCAATTCTCTCCCAATTCTCAACCTTTTTTCCAATTTCTAGAACGGGAATGTATGTCGAGCCAAACCCATTCATCCGTAATTTCGATTTCGACTCTTATTTCACGCAGGTTTTAAAATTTGCAAGGAGGGTTTTTTTTTGTTGACATTTTTGGTCCCAATAGCCTCCAATTAAGTCAAAATGTATTGAATTGGGTTCAAAATGATTGAAAACCATCGACCAAAATACTGAAGCTTTGTGAGCTTTGTACGCACCACTGGTTTTCTCATAATTTTCGATAGGGATAATGTTTGAGCAGCTAAAAATAGCAATACGAAGCCCAGTTTTCTTACTTCCCCATCACGGTGGTAGGGTGGAACAACATAGGAGGATAGAAACATGATGACATCATTGTGTGGTTGTGTCCTTATTGGAGAGCAGTAATAGGTGTGTTCCAGGCGCATGATTGTGGGGATGAGGTACCTAATCATTGAAAAGGTAAACAATATTTCTATAATTTTTTTAATTACCAAATCGATTCCCTTTTTGATGGGATGTTAAAATTTTAATTTACTCTTTCTAGGGCGCACCTCCGGTTAGAATATCATGCTCCTCCATCGGTAACAAAATTAATCAAAGCGAAATTCAATTAGCTCTACGGACTGGAGCGTCGATTAAACGTTCGTATGCCAACGCAATGTGCCTACGTTTAGGTGAAACATTCATCAGCATCCGATGGGATGAATGTCGGGTCGAAATTATTATTTCGTGGAGTACCTTTCAATAGTATGCAGTACCCACTAGGGAATTCGATTAATTTAACACTTGAGCTTGTAATCATAGCTGAGGGGAGTTACACGATTTGGGACCAATATTGAACACTATTGAATTTGCCTGGGCCGATGATTTGACATTCATGTTTTGAACATTTTTGTGACAAAGGTTCCTCACGTTTCACAGATGAAAGGTCATACTCGAAGAGCTTATTTGAAAGTTTTTCTGTGAGTATGTGGTTCTCAAATTTCTTTTCATAGAATGATGTCAATAGTAAAATTTAGCAGTGGCGCCTTCAGGCCCAGTTTACTGACAAAATTTATCCATCCGACATCCAAGGAAGCTTTAGATAAATTTCACCAAAGTGTTATTTCCATTAAATTGCAACATAAAAATCTCATTAGTAATGGGTATCTGGAGCTTTCTTGGGCGTCGGATGGATACATTTTGTCAAACCTCCCGAATTTTGTGCACGGTTTATTGACAAAATATATCTGTCCGATATCCAAAGAAGCTTTAGATAAACATTTCCAATGAGATTTTTACACTTAAATCTGTTGCAAATACCTACCACCGTGGTAAATTTTATCAGAAGATTCCTTGGATATCGGATTCAAGAATTTTGTCAATAAACCGGGCCTTAGACACTGACGCACAAGAGCCAAGTTATAATTTTAAAAAACTCTTCGTGCGTGGCCACTTAATTTATCGTTATCCAAGATCGCTTTGTCAAAAGTTCCCTACGAAAATTCAATCATAACCTGCCTCTGTGAAAACGATCTGTTTGACTGTCTACAGCAGTAATCGGTGATTAAATTGGATTGATAAAGAAACCTTGAAAAGGCCGTGAACGGTTACTGGTTACTGTGATCTTTAGACTGTGTTCTTTGGGACGTTCTCCAGCAACCCTTAGAACTCCATCGGCCCCCGTCTGGGCTCCCGAAGTCAGGTGAAACAGCAATAACTCAGTTCCTGTAACACATTAGCGGTCACAATGAACTTCTAAACACTTCTTGCCACACTTCCCCTTTCCGCCAAGTTGGCCGACTGGAACTAACCGCACAAGTGACTTTTGCACGGCGAACACTTCCAACAGCTGGTCTCACTCCCATTTCGAAGGCCGGCCAACTTAACTTCTCAGTAGATGGCCTGAAGAAGAGAAGCTGAGGCGGGCCGATAGAACTTGGACAATGCTGCGATTAATCATTGCCTGTTACTGTAGATGGAGATTTCTCATCTACAGATAACCACTTTCGAGACTGACTCGTTTCGATATCTTTACCGCCGCTGAATTGGTTCATTCGCTAGAGTTTTCCATGGAAAGCTGTCTTATTTTCGATCCTGTAAGAGTGAAGACAATAAAATCTGGTACCTCCAGTTCCAATCTCAAGTCATCTGCTACTCCCTGAAACCGGAGCAATGTGAATGCTACCCAAGCGAAACCCTGGGCAAACTGTGAGGAGAAAAGGAAAAGCATCGCAAAACGTATATATGTGAGATGGTGCGGCTGATCGAGGGCCTCACCTACTTGGTCTTTTCAAACAAATCGTCTGCCAGCGATGAGATCAGGCGCCTCCAGCCTCGAAAAGGAAGGAAACATTCTCTCTATCGGAGGGTAGTGAAATTGAAAAACGATCGGACCTTCCTGTCCCAACAAGGACTGATGAGACAGTCTCATGTTGATCAAAAGAACGAGAGTACACCGAAGCACCAGAGCACTTAGGTAAGTTTCGATACCACGGCAAAATAATCCATCTCGAATTGAAGATGTTTGTGTTCATGTCTTTTCTCGAGCAGAACTTGGTTTGTAGGATGTCGACGGTCCCACAGCAACACCCCATATCGTCATTTTTGCCAAAAATGAGTTATGCATATGGTTGGAAAGCTCTCTCCAGCACGGATTCAATGAAATTTGAAGTTCGATCGCAATCCCAATAGGATGTGCGCAATTCAAGTATTAGATAACAACCTGTATCTTCATTGTGTTGGTAACGGGCTGTTTTTTCAGCTATTTGGCATCTTGTACCGTTTCAGACGAGGTGGCCTCGCATGTGCTTCAAATTTTACCACAAGAGCGATTTTATTAGACAGCTTTTATACTATTTTTTTAAGTTTTTTCCATCCTTGACAACCAGGGTTTTGGCTTTCCTGAAAAGTTACCAAAATGACGATATGGGGTGTTGCTGTGGGACCGTCGATGTGTCTCTGTCGCAATAGACATGCAATATTTGTGCGAGCAATCTGTCTGCAAACAGTTTATTTTCATATTAGGTATCAAAACCCTAGCACACATATAAACGGATCGAGGGGGGGGGGACAAAATGTCATAATAATGTGCCCTCCTTCCACGGTAGATGTTCAACTATGCCGAACTTTCTCAAAAAGCTGCAACTTTGGTTGGCTTAGCTCTTTGATGTCTCGGTTCCAAACGCAAAAGCGGCCCTCGAAACTTCACAACGACTGGGAACGCTTAAACTCGGGAACGAGAGGAGGCCGAGATAGGAAAACATGGGGAAGGCCTCGCTCGTATACGTGGATTGGATAAATTGTTTAATGTCGGCCTCCGCGTTGGCCCTGGAGCCTCAGCAACAACGCAGCATCCATTCTTGGAAGGTCAGGGATATTTCAATGAAAATATCAACTCGAACAACCATCTTATTTCCCCTTAGGAACGGATTAGTTTGAGCGAATCTCGAAAGGTAATCCTTTCACAAACGGAACGATACCCGTCGATGGCTCCGCCAGATGTTGGCCGCTGTTGTCTAAGGGCCGGTTTATCAATTCATTCGAATCTAGATATATCGAAGCACGTCAAAGGTCCAACCGGCGGAAGGTCTAACCTAGAAGTTAACGGTCCAAATTTTAACTAGACATCAACTAGAAGTTAACGGTCCAACTTTTAACTAGACGCAAAAGGCCCAACTTGTAACTAGACGTTAAAGGTCCAACTTCAACCACTATTTATCCTTTATTGAGTTTATCATCAATGACTCCAATGCAATGCAGTCACCTGATTATATCGAACATTTGGCACCAATCAACACTGGGTTTCAAATGAATTTCGATAGGATGGAGTCGATAATGCTATTTTCTTAGGAACCTACGAAAACTCGGAAACTTTTTCAAAAACAACTCTTCGTGAATGGCCAGTAGTTGAATTCAGGATGGTTCTAAAAATATATCACTCCTGAAAACGATGAAATTATAATGGGTTTATATCATAATACCTATGGATAACACTAGAATTTCCGAAGCAAAACGCCAATTCCTAGATCCTAGATCCTCTCTCAGAGCAAATCGTATCCTAGCCTGGAGCCGGGATTGCAGATAGGGATCTGTATTAAACATAGCTTGGAGAAACCGAAAGGACCTCCCTTTAACCACCGAGAGACTATTGGCATTCAGAAAGCTCCCTCCACCTCTTCCAGCCCACCATATTTCTTCATTATACTTTACAATCACTTCCCACCCTCGCGTTC
Source organism: Nesidiocoris tenuis (assembly GCA_036186465.1). Classification (NCBI taxonomy): domain Eukaryota; kingdom Metazoa; phylum Arthropoda; class Insecta; order Hemiptera; family Miridae; genus Nesidiocoris; species Nesidiocoris tenuis. Next base: position 15,391,762 of record AP028914.1, on the reverse strand, counting down.
AGCTTCGAATCGCTTTTCCTAAGCCCTTATATTCCATTTATTGGATTGCGTTTTCCCTGGTGTGCCTTTTTATTTTCCGTCTCTGCCCATTTAAAATACAGGGAAACCAATTTACCTTCCATGACGCAGTTTCCATTCGGCGAGCGGGGTCGTAGAATTTTTCTCGCATTGAAAGGCGATTATTTAGTTTAGACGATTTAATCATGTAATTTTGTGTTAGGAAACTTACATTTTTCAAGTCATTTCACTGTTTATGTAAGTTACTTGCGCCCCGAAACAAAAACGAGACGAGACAGTAAATAAAATAAGGCCACTGTCCGATTGCTGGTCGAGGGGCCAAGACAATTCATTGCTTTAATTGGTCGAGATGACTCAATAAGCAACTCAAATAAATTTCATTGGCGTTCAAAAACACGTTTGTCTTGAATGGAAACCTACCGTTCACAAAAATTTCTAAGGAAATTTCCATATCCAAAATAGATTATGAAATGGGAGTCAGTTATTCCAGCGGGGTCCAGTCAGTCGTTCTGAGAAATTAGGGAGATCTTTCGAAATAAATTAATTGGTATACCGATCTAGCGGTCAAAGCCGAAAATTTGTTCGCCATGCTTTCAAATTACCTTCATTTTATTAGTGATAACAAAGAGGGAAGAGTAGCAAAATACCTTTTTAGTCCTTTAACTTACCATCGGCTTAATGGATTAACTCATCGATCAAATAATCGAACTTGGCCCGATATCCGACCAGTGTATTGAGTCTGGTAACTCCTTCAACAAGCGGCTTACATCAAGGGAACCAACTCAACGAACTCCTCTTCCGTTTCCGGCATTGAAACGCTCATTAGGGTTCGATACCCTCCGTTGAAGAGTTAACTCTCGATTCTCGCTAACGAAATAAAGGCCGAGGCCCTCGGGAGGTGGCGGACGGAATATTGAAAAGGGCTCAAAAGGCAACCTTGAGAAAGAAGGAGTTATATCGTTCCTTCGAAAAGTCCGTCGAAAATAGCGTTCGGGTTTGTTAGCTTTCCGCAGCGGAAGTTGAAAAACGTGCAGCAGCGGCGAAACGCGTTAAGGAGTAAAGTTGATTAAATTTAATTAATTCCAAGTGGCGTGGGATGAGTCGGAAGGCGAGAAAGAGCAGCGAAAAGAACATGCACTAGTCAACTTTTTAAAAGACACGGCCCACTAATTCGCATAATGGGATTTGCCCCAAAAATTTCAGCCTGAGCTGACCTTGTGCTCGTTAGACGTCGCGCTGCTGGGCTCAGCCCACTCCATCCTCTGCGCAGCTGAGTTCAGTTTGTCCCGTGAACCGTCAAATGGTCGCTGAAATCTAATTAGTTGGCGCCGACTTTAATGAGAACACGACTCGGTCCGTTAGTATCTCCCCTGTCCGTGCGTTGTCAATCGGAACTGAAGAGCTGAGGCAGGGACTGGTGCAAAAGGGCAACCGTACGTGACAATTGTGGCAACCTTCTTCCGCGCTTTCGCTTTAAGGTCATTAGCAAAAAGTTGACAATAGCGAGATACGTTGTCCGGCATGCCTAGCTAGCTAACGGTGGTGTTTACTAGAGGATTTATGAATAAATAAAACACCTAGAAAAAAAAAACAAGTCAGCAGCAATTTTTGTCTGTCTGAAGATTTTTGAAGTTGGTTGTGAAGTGATGTCGCTTTTGGTTAATTATCCAATAAAAAACCACTGTAACTGCCCAAGGAAAACAAGGCAATAATGAATCATTGTGATTAGCATAGAAAAACAATTTCCAAACCCTGAAATTTTCATGATTTGCGTTTCAACGGGTGTATAAGCAGAATCTGCGATATAAAAAAAAATCCGTCGTCCTCGGAAAATGTCATTTTGAAATTTTCAGGAAAAATCAACCTTGTTCCGGGGCAGTCCCGATTCTTCAGCCAAGACAATCGGTAATTTTTAACACATACTAGTATTCAGTAGGTATGTCTCATTTGATAGCTTTTTTTCATGCTGAATCGATTGGGACTGTCAGACAGTCAGATCGGTACGTAGCTTTCTTCGTTCAAAAATTACAGGCTTTACGGTGGGCGCGCAGGGCTGCCTGTAGGATAGACTGCGAGGACTTATCGATGATTACCTCATATTAAAAGAATATTGTGATTCGGCGAATGTTTTTGAGCCGAATTTAATAAAAAAATGTTCATCAAATAAAATTCAAAGCAACATTACGGCAATCTGGTGTTTGGATGCACGGTTACCCGTATAATTGAATAAGTACCTATAGGGGTGCAATCCAATGTCGAGAATTTGTACTGAGTTACCAATAAAATGATATTTTGACTAGTTCTCAATATAGGTAGGTAATAAGTAGCGACTATAAATTTTAGCCTTGGGCAGAATATGCATCAAATACTAAGGGAAGACGTGAATAGCATTTACAACCCCTGTGTTAGAATTTGACTTTTTTTTTTAATTTTCCACTTTCTAAAAATTTGACTTTGCGCTCGAAAAATGTTGGAAAATATTTTCTTCTTTTCCCTGGAAACCTATTAATAATATTTACTTAACAAAGAAGCGTATGCATATGTATGCATATGTATATGATTCTTCGTAAAGCCAAAACGATAAGTGAACCCCTGTCAGTGACTTAGAACTGGGACATTGTTTGTTTTTAATTTTCTCTACTCTCGGTTTTAAGCCGATAAAGCCTTTTTCATAGGACCAAGTTTCGCAGAGCAGCATGATAATAAATTGTCTTAAATGTAGTTGATGCATCCAAAGGAATTAAACGCCGTTCAATGTAAATAAATTCTTGAATCATATTTTGCGCCATAATTTCCAGCTGAAAAAATGTAGCTTATGATGGTAACAAACAAGGGTACGCATATTGCTCACAGATGTGTGCACATTTCCTCTCTCTGACCGTATCACTTTACGCCAAATCATTCGGTGAAAATGATTGAAGTTAAAATAGTCAATAAATCGTTTGAGCCACGGGCCCCACTTCAAACAATTTTGTCTGCTGGTTTCGGTTTACCAGTCAAGGTGGGGTGGTTTCAGGCGGAATATTACTGTTCATTTCTCATCTCAGCTTTTCCATACATCTATAATTTTATACAGGGCAAATGCTTGGGGCTATGAAACGCCAATTTCAATGTTTTCATCTCGATAAGCGAATGAACGCAATCGCCAAAAAATAATAAGGAATTAAAAAACCAAATTCAAAAATACGGGAAATTTTCCTTCATAAAGACTCATAAAAAACTAAACAGTAACACCCATCAGGAGTAAGACCAAGGGATTTATTTTGGCCAAGTACTTAAAATTAGATACAAAGACTGTAACTACGTAGAAAAATCGAAGTTTTTCAATTTCCAGATACCCAGCACATCGAACCCCATAATCGCTTACAGGTTGAAATCGTTCGCAGATAGGGAATCCAATCTCGACGATCTGAATAATTCCAATCCGAATGACGAGCGTTACTCGAATTGTCGTCGGCTGGGACAGTATCGGATAAATCAAACAACGTACTCGTCAGTTTTTTATGGCGGACGATCCTACAGCATCCGTAACCCTCTGGTCGCTCCCACGATGGGAAACCAACCCTTCCTCAACCCTCCCCTAGGTCCTGGCTCCCCCGGACGCCCCTCCCACCCTCCGTCTCCCTAACGCGGTTTACGAACTCTCGAAACTAACTTTTCCATCAAGCGACGCTGTGTTTGACAACGGCTGGTTTTGCGGTGACTACTCCGAATCGCAAACCCGAAACTCGTCCCCGAATCGCGGGGAATCTCGTGGAAAAGTTTGCAAAGCCTTACCATGGCACTGTCTTACGATAAAATGTTTGATTCCCAAGTTACCTTGTGGAATCATTCTGAATGCCTGCTCTCAATTATTGCTCCATTGATTTCAGGGCCAAGCCTGCTATAGTCTGCCGAGTGCCAACTTTCATGTTCCATTCCAGCCAAGGGATTAACTGTCAGTCGGGGTAGTCCAGTCAATGAAAGCTCAAGAAAGGGTCTAGTCAACAAATCTGACGTCTCCCGGTCTCCTTGGGATTAGATTCCATTTTGAACCGACTTTGAAAAGGCGGGGATAACACATGTTGACACTTCGTAAGGATTTTTTTTGTCGCTTTTGTTTGTATGTCCGTTCCGCTCTCACGCAGCCAATTTTGGTAGGTACGATTAAAAATACATAGGTACATTACTTCTGGAAATAATGTACCAAAATTCGTTCACTGAAATGTAGAGGAATTTAGCACCACTGTTTTTTCCATTTTTGGTTCATTTTTCAAGGAAAAAAACGGTAATGTAATCGGTGGTATGTAATCGGCCAGGAAAAAATTAACACCCCCTGAAAATTTTTTGTTTCAAAAGGCGTAAAATTCTAATCTGCAATAAAAGTTTTTGTTCGTCCGCGGTCCGGGGGATTTTAGGGCGAAGGAGTTTTCGTAGAATCTTGGACATTTCTTTAATTGATTGGACCATTGGATAGCACATAGACAAAATGAGCAATAGCTGTGAATAGCGATACCCTAATTCGTCATCAAATTAGTTACAGGCAAGCCACATGATGACAATAAGTTAGATAGTTCCCGTTTCTTAGCCCGGCACCAAGGATGGTAGATGAAAATGCATATAAGGGTACCGAGCAAGGGAAAGGCAATCATTTTCCTCGGACTTGACGAATTGAAGGGATAGCGAGGCAACGGAACTTTTACGGGGCAGCTAAACCGATTTATGCGGTAGAACGCTTACCTGTTGCTCCATCGATGTCGCAAGCTGAAATTAGAACAAGCCACAGGCGGTCGAAGTTTATGCGTTCTTCGAGATACGTTTCCGTTCGTTTCATTTTATTAGCTTCGTACCTATATTACGTACGCCGACATCCGCCGCAAAATGATTTATTCAGTAGGCCTGAGCAGCTTCGCTGAATTATTCCATGAATTCCACCATATGCCTGCTCGAGGAGTATCATTCTTCAATTTTTCGTCGGTCGTCATCAGCGCCAATATTTTCGATTCAGTTGGCAAGACGAAAGGATGGCCGATTGAGTTAAATGGCGTCCGATAAGCATTGCAGAAACGACCGGTCGATTTCTCGTGCGCTGACTCTCCCCTTTCTGGGTCATGGAAGTAATTCCAGTTCCATTTTCACGATACGAACTTCCAGCGTGGAAAGCGATTCAACTCGGAAATTGATCAGCTCCTCAAGCAACTTTTCCAGCCGACCTTGCTCTGTTACAATAGTCAAGTTCGGTAGGTGATTAATGGGAAATGATGCATGTGATGGGCATGATGATTTGATGTGATGACAAAATCAATTTATCCCCATGTTGACAGAGCAAAAAAAACCTACTCCATGATCGAAGAATAGCTGTAAACACAGCTCTGAAAAAAACCTATCTAATGATGGTCTGGTAGTGGTCTTTGGGATGGGGGGGGGGGTCCGGGTATGCTGAACCTAAATCCGAGGCCCGCTATGTTCCTCGACGCAGAGGATCCGATTCGGTTTAAAACTTGAAGCACTTTCCAAAAAACGAGTATCGCACTTATCGAACTGCAATAGGTTGCATCCGACGTATGCGTGGGTGGTAAAATTATTAAATTCAAAAACCAAAAACAAACCATACCAATAATTACACGTATTATGTGACAATAAATTGTACCTGCATATGTTCTTCCTTGATTCCACACATATTCTAACAATTTACGCCTTTTTCTCCTCTTGTTCAAGGAAAATTCATCGGTGTAGTTCCTTGCGGTCGTTTTCTTTCTCGCGGGGGCTTCGAGAGTCATGAATTTCTCTTACAGGGCAAAGTTGGAGAAGTTTGCACGCATGTGAGCCACCATTTACCTCGTATTACACTCTCGCCCATATGACGCCCAGCGGGCACCCGAGCACGTTTGCCCGAGCATCGAAGTGGTTTCTCCTATAACAAAGTTTATATTGAGTGTAATTCGGAGAAAAAGCTTTCCAGTTTTAGACGGCCCTTCCCGCGCGAAAACAAGGTTTTCTGAAGTCAGCGATGAGGTAACGACATTATCACTGATCAGTGGAAATGGTGCAGTTCAAAAATGTTTGCTCTCCCCTTAATATGAATTTATTGCGTCCTTGCACGAGGGTTAATTTTTACTATGTTCAATACAGGGCCAATCATTGATGAGCAGACGCCTGGATAAAAATTCTTGGCATTTGTAAAGCTCAAATACTCAGGTATTGGTATCCTTGACCTCAAAAACCGTGAGGGACCCATGCTTAAACACCGAATTTCGATTGCTCAGAGTCCTCGGTGATACTTGTATTGTCATCCATTTTCATATTTTTTGCTGGCAGTAAAAAGATTAAGGCCAACAACCGCAAAATTTCGGCCCGGGCTCGGGCGAGTAGGATCCGTAGGTAGTTTTGCATTCCGGTTACTCCGCAGTTGGGTGTTGAATTTCGGGCGGATTTTTAAATATCCCGATTATATTTTTCCGAGTTACCTATTCCTCCAATCAGTTCAAAGTTTTACGTGTACCAAATAATAGAATTACTTAGCGTTAAATGCGCCCCATCGGTTCGTTATTGCTGTATATAATTACGGCTTCCCTGTACATAAGTCATAAGAGATAGGCCGCTGTACTCGAAGAGTTCGCAATGATTCGATTACGACTTCGACCCCCCCTCCCCCCCTTTGGCTCTCAGTGGCTCCCGCTTTGAAATATCGCCGTGCCTTAATGAAATGCCCCTGGAACGCGTCGGATTGGCGGCTACGGTCCTGTGTTTGTAATCAAATAGCGGAATGGCCACTGTCAACAACGCGGCTGCGAGAGGTTCGAATTCCGCGAGGCGTTTAAACGATTCCGGCCCCGGTATTGGCTTTGGTGATGCTGGGAGTGGTTCGTGTGCTTTCAGCAGCTTCATTTCGGATTTCCCCTCCCCCCGCCCGCTGTTCCATAAATTTTGACACCCGTCCCATCCCCGAGTTCCTTTTGTGCCCGACCCCAGCCCTGTACGAGTATCCAATCTCGTTCGTACTTCGGCAATTTATTGAACTACCAAAACTCTTCCTATACCTTCGGAACTAACGATTGGCGGAGGGTATAGGAATTTGGCCGGAAAGCCGAATCTGTCAGAGTGAAGAAGACGGGATTAATTCCCGTAATATACGGCCAATTAATCATTTGATGCGTTTCTTACTCCTCGCGCGGCGCCGCGTATTCTGATACGTTAGAAAGATGATTTATAATAGGCTTTTCCTCATAAGAACTTTTCCTCACGGGCCTCGACCCTCGATTTGCTAAAATTGAGCGCAACGAAAAAGAGGGTGAAAGCGAAAGCGTCATCGTACTGTGCTGGGAGTATCAGTTCTTCTGGATACCGATAGCCTTCGGGAGACAACTATGTTTGTGGGACGAACCCGAACAATTCACAGAAATCTCGTCAGATTCTAGAGCAGAAACTTGCCGGAACAGAATGTTACATGAAAAACATAGAAAACCACATTTTAAATTATCAACGAGTTTGTTGCAATGACCAAAAGTCGGGAACAAATGGAAATAAAAAAAGAACAATCTTGCCATTGTCGGAAGACCCTTGAGTTCCCGAGACTCCTTTTCACCAGGTGCATGGCTAACTGATAAAGTGAGTTTAGTCCGGCGATTCCCCGCGAAATTTTCCCAGGACGATGAGAATTGGAAGGAAACCGTAAACTTTTCGGATAACGGAGTGAAATAGCGGAAAAGAACCGGGAGTCAATGGAATTTCCCCGGAATGACCGTGCGGAGTCGAGTGGGGGCGGGGCCCGGGGGAATGTTAAACAAAAGAACCACCAGATGGAGTTAATTGTTGCGTGGCCCTTGGTCCCTGTTTTCGGTGCCGGGTCCGAACTCAGCTTTCCCGTTCCCAACTGAGGAACAGGGCCTCCCGAAAGCCATCCTTCACCCCAATTACATCACGGCCACTTTCACCCTTCCACTCGGCTCCTCTCGCTCCCAATGTTCCGACCCTCGAAATTTGTAAATCAACTGAGTTTTCTCATTCGGCTCTTTCCGCTCCTTTTCAAAACGCCTACAACTTCGAATAGGTGCACGTTTTATACTTATGAAAGTCTGGCGAAAGGGAGAAATTCGAATGAGCTTCACATAATATAGATCCGACGAAGAGGATTACAGAATTGGTTGAGTGAACGGATATTGTTTGGTTTTTGCTTCTTTAGATTCTGAAATAGGTAATACGGGTTTTCTTCATGGGATTTTTTTCAATTTTTCATTTACCTATCTATCTTAACTGGAAGAAAAAATGATCCAACCTGAGGGCAATTTATTGGCCTACTTGGTACCAAATTCCAACCAAAACCTGGATGTTGATACATTTGACAGTTTCTCAATCTTTTTGCAGCCATTCAATGAGATTAAATGTTGCCAATATGTTTTATTGATATTGAACAGCTATTTCTATTTAACTACTGTTTGAAGCTAAAGGTTGAGCTAAGGTTCCACGAATTTGGCGCTAGTCTCACAAGTCCTGTGCCGAGGAAAATGAAAGAGGATCAGCATCCGTCTCTTTTTTCATGCGAGGAGGTACAAAGCAGACTTCTGACGAATCAAGTGGTTTTGTGTTACACCATGAAACACGGGGAGTTGGTATCACCAATAAGGTCATAATTAACTGCTTGCCTGAACTGTTGAAAAGAACTCGGTAGGTGCTTCTGTCGTGAAATAATTACTGTGAATATTGAGCTCCTATTCGGTTTTAAATCTCGATTTTTTCAGCCCAGTCCAATATTATCCTTGGAGCGAATTGCCTCTAACTTGAAAGAAAGAACCTCGAAGAAACTTGAGAAAATTAAAAGTAAATTTCACGATCGTGGAGTAGGTCGTTGAGGCTAATTTATTAGAAAAGTTCAACTATGACCATCAGTTAGCTTTCCTTCCTCTGGTGAACCTAACCTGCCTCGTTGAAATACTCTTACGAATTTTTGATCCTCCTCGCAGTTGATTGAGTTCAGGTTATGGTGGTACAGATCGTGGATACTAATTTCCAGTTCGTTTCTTAAAACGGAACGACGACGGAATGACGTGTGGTAAATTACCTCTGTCAATATGGATTTTTACCCCAGTTTCTTTTCTACTGTAGAGCCAAAAACTTTAAAAAACGTAGGTATTTTTGTAAATTTTAAAATCAACATGGAACACTTATTACCTATTACAAATTTACACTAACGGAATGACGATCGTGCCTGCGAAACGGAAAGCTATTAGGCACCAACACTATATAGCTTTCCCATTGGTTGTGATCATTCTTGTCTGTGAATTCGGGGCAGTCTTTGGGTAATGAAAGGAGGAATGATGAAGAACCACTACAGAAATGCAGGCAGGTATGATGAAACTAGCTGGCATGAGCATCTCAAGATTGCGTTATTCAGCCGATCGAACCGGCAAGATGAAAGTTGGCAACTATTGGCGAAACGTGCAGGTGCATGTGCAACGATGGTTCCGAGCCGAGCTAAAGCGCCGATTGGATAACTGAATAGTGCAAACTCAAACAGAAACTCTATCGAATGTTCTGCCAGCTGGCAAGCGCAAATGTCGACTGTGAAACAGAAGGGAAGGCTTCGTTGCGTTTCCCCTATCCAGCATTCAGACAGCCTATTCGAGGCATTTCCTCAATCCATTGCATGAAATTGAAACGATAGATTGAAACGGAAATGTCAGTATTAAAGTGATTCCTCCCCGATGCTTTACTGCACGAATAGCTCGATATTCCCCGCTTCGAATCTCAACTACCTGGATTCCTGATCAATGGGCTCCAATGGTAGCTGAAGTTTGCGAAGATCGAAAATATAATTCTTATTTGGATAGTCCAGTAAAATAATTATCACACCATTTTCGACCTCATAATAGCACCGGAATTTCGCTTATCGTGATTTTTGGCGGCTTACAATTCAAGTATAACCATGAAGCAATTTCGAATACTTCCAATTTTGGCGATAATAGGAATTTTTCCACATATTCGCATCTCTAATATTTAGGTTGGCATGGCTGACTGGATGCGAGGATAAGATGATTCTAGTCCAAACAGGGAATATTATTCCTGAACCGGAGAAGCCCATTTAATTGAAATGGGAGCAGGAGTATCAAGATAATATAGATCTATTAACAATATTTAACAAATTTAGTTATCATTGTATAGTTAAATTATGCATCGCGTACTTGAATTAATGAACGGAAGGATGCTCTAATCCGCCTCCCTGATCCGCCTCCATTGATCATTAGGTGATGGATAGGACAAAATCAAAAAAATAAGACCTAACTTACTGTAAAACTATTTTACTTACTGTAAAGATCGGTGAAAATCGGCACTATAATTCTCGGATTATTCATCTTTTCAGCAAGCACGACTGCAGAGATTAAGCATTACCAGCATGACTTGTGAGATCGGAACGGTCCGATGCGGTCGGATACCTACTATAGCAAATCGCAATAATTTATAGCACCCTGCGAGAATAAATAGAGAAACGTCCCAGGATTGCGTGAGTGCGGGAAGGTTCGTGAAAGATGAAGCCGACTCGGAATAGGAGAAAAATCCAATGGGAAAAGGCGTAAAACTGGCTGTGCCCACGGGTTTAGCTCCGAGCTAGTTTCCAACTGACATTGACAAGTTTGCTTTCTATCCAGCAGGCCATGAATCATTTACACTTCACTAAACGCGTTCAACCACCTCCATCTCTCGGAAGGCCAAGTTCTCTTCCTCGTTTCCGAGGATCTCTCAGCCATGGAAACCCTTGCGTTAAATACTTTGAGCCAAGTAACAAGACATTTCTCATTCTGCTGGCTTAGCTCGTCGGTTAGATGGTCTCTAAACGGACTCCTCCTCCCTTGGCACTTAATTTCGTGGATTCTACGGCGTCATTACTTAGCGGAAGCGAGGGGTTGGGGAAAGCGTCAAGGCCTGAAGCGCCCGTTTTGGGGAACCGGCCAGAAATCCCATTCTTTCCTCGAATCTGGATCGGCTGTTGATCTGAAGGATTAACGGTACCTACTTAAGTTGATCATTAAACAAATTCGATTTTCCCCTCGCTTCGAATTGAGTAATTTTTTCGAAACTGTCAGTGGCTTTCCCATCGTGGCGAGGGTGTGGCTTTTCTATGGACTGAAAACCTGAGCATGAGAAAACCTGAGCGTTGGGAAACGAGTGTTGAGCTACAGACTGGAACTTGCGGTTAGCTATAAAAAGTGGTGCTTATGTATATGAAGACAAGGTGGTCTATTTGCTATATCTTAAAATTTACTTCAGTGGCACATATTATAAATTTTCCAGATAGCATTCTGCTTATGTTCTGTTCACAAATCACAACGAACGGGGAAAATAATTTTTGAAAACGCAGTTTGATGAACTGATCACGCTGAAACAACAAATTTTCCCCTTCGGGACGGTTATTTTGAATGGTAGACCACCACTTAACTGAAAAGTAGCGCCGACAGCATAACCAAACTTGCTGAATATTCGTTAGAAAAGTATGATATCGAAGTTTCCCCACACGCGTAGCTCGGTAACGAACGACAAACTTCCGACCGCTCGAACTTAATGATTGGATTGGGAAACGAGACAGAAAACAGTGAAAATTGGACGGCCCGCGAAACATGTGAGGGGAGAGAAAAATGAAGAACCTCATCACGTGCTTCGTTCTGATTCTAGTTTGGAACCTTCGCCTCTTCTCCCACAGGCCCTGACCTCGAGTGCCAGAACTGGAACAAATCCCCGGGGAGGATAAATCAATTCGTTAGCAGGGTAGGCGGCCGACTCATGTTTTCGTCCATGTTAAGCACTCAAGGACTTTTGGAGCTGAGTCCACTCAATGGGTACATCAACAAAATATCGGAGTCAATTTGATATAGCTCTTTGTCAATTCGATAAGCTCGGAGTCAATTCGATATAGCTTCAGTTATGTAGAGAACATGCAAAGAATCCGGTTTGGCCAAAACCGTCTAAGGGCCAATTTCATCGACAAACCAAAAGTGCGTAGGTAACACAAAATATCCCATATTTAGATATGTAAATTTTTTACCCAAAGCAATTTGATTTTGACTAATTTGGTGGCTACATCGATCAAAAATGCTAAAAAACTCTCTCTGCCAGTTTTAAAACCTCCTAAAACCAAACACCGGAACATGAAAAACATCCATGAATTCTGCAAGGTACAACGAAGATCTTAAGGGCCGGTTTTTCAATTCATTTTAAGCTAGATTTATACACGGACGCTTGCACATACTCCCAATGACCGTCATACAGAAAATTCCTTGAAAATTAGTTAATGCAAGCGTCCAACACTCAAATCGGTTCATTTTGTGTGACCAGAAAAAAATAAAATAGAAACCACTTAAAGTGCCAATATAGGTATCGGTTGAGCAGGGTGATAAATCTTCCTGAGACGAACATTCCAGTACTGATGGTAATTTCGTACTTTGACACACACGAATCTATGTCATCAAAATTGGTTACTCTGCTTGACCTAGGTTTTCATTGTTGGTAAAATTGGCCGTAAATTGTTCAGAAAACCCTAAAATTGGCGAAAAACATGGATTGGATTGCTTTTAGAAACTTAAAATGTATTGAGATTATTTTGGTTAAAAACTCCAATTATTTTCAACGACGATCTAAAAGCTGGGCTACATATTGCAAACTGCTCTCGCACCACACGAATTTTCAAATTATTTTCCAGAGAGTGACTGCGGAAGAATGTAATTCCGGATAGAAGGAGGATCGGGCTGACATCAGTGGAGAGATAGGACTGGAAACTAACGGTCTCTGTATATATCACGTCTGAAGCCTGCTTGGCTCATTTCACCAACTACCCCACCTCCTGTTCTGGATGAAAAATACCGGACTATTTAGACGGTAGATTTGATAGAAGACGAGATGTGAAAACGGAATGTATCATGTTGTTCCATTAGCAAGCGAAATTTGAGTGCTTTTTATCTCAACTAACTGGATGACGAGAACGTTCCATCACGAGATTGAGGTCTAGCGTCACCAGACTTTTAACGCAAGGGCTAACTTGAAATGGCGTTTATTTATTGCTTTTGGCGCAATATTTAGCAACAAAATTTTCCATTAGCGTGAGGCATCTTGTTAGGAAAAGCTAATTCCTAAATTAAAACTACCCCTGCATATCTGCCTAACTTCCTATCGAACTACTTACTAACCTAATACTTGCCTTCCTAACTCAGGTCATAAATCTTGATTCAAAGCGAAATTTATTTATTTATAATTGAAACACAAACAACGCAACAACATTGAAAAACGCTATTTGAGGACAGTCAAACAAGGAGAAATACGTAAATCACTCAGCAGAGCAATAAACAGAAATTCTTATCAATCGGTAGACGATTGCTCCAACAAAGTGCACAGATCATTTCTCGATTCGACAAGGTTTGAAAAATTCTTACTAACTACATGTGTGATAGTCTCGAGGAGATTATCTCTAACAACAGGCTCTATACGGTAAAACAAACGTTGCGCAAGATCAAGTGGAAGATTCGTCGTAGATAATTCTGGAAACCCAGGCTCTACGCTGCCAGGGTCGAAGGTCATAACTGATGTTACACAATTGTTGCCATTTTTGACGATTGAAATATTTATCGATAACAGTGCGGAGATGTAGTAAATGGTCATGCGCCCTCCTGACTGTTCTCCCGAGGTTAAATTGGTAGCCATGAACCTGCTATAGATGACCGTTGAATCTGAAATCAACAAAAAGTGCCGTCGAACACAATGGGTCGAATTCTCTTATTGCGAAGAACTTGGTGGAACAGGCAGGTATCTATATGATGACGTGACCATTAAATGGTGACGTGACCAGCAAATTTTGCTGAATGAGTTACACTAATACATTAAAATCTGATTCAGTCAAGATAATTCGAACATAACCAAGTAGTATTATCAGGTTTTTGAACTTACCAATAAAAAACGACAACTTTAATGTGCCATTCAGCAAGCCAGGGTCCACTTCTAGAACGGTGTTATTTTTGACGAGATTCCTGAGCAGCAGGATAGCTTGACTTGCTTTGAATTCGATTTCGTACTTCTTCATATTAACAGCCATGCTACCATTTTCCGTTTGATTATCACAAGATGCATAATACCAATTGAACGGGGGGAACAGCAAGTCTCCGCTCATCGAGTCGCCAGCTTCCAGAAGAAGGTCGTCGACCACGTCCGTGAAGTTGGCCAGGCTGGACGCGACAGATAGTGAAAGTATGGCGATGATGAGCTTCATGATTGTGGAAAACCACAGTTGATTCTCGCTGAAAACTACACTCCGTGAATGGGTGTATTACTCGTACACTTGTAAATGTATAGTGATATAGTGCGGACTGTAACACTGGCTGGCGGTGGGACAGCAAACAGGTTCTGCTGAGGCTCCACGTCGACCTTGCACATTCGTGCGATGATGCGAGTACCGCCCTGACAATGGCCAATAAAATAGGATTCATAGTTGAAAGAGAATAGTAAAACGGACTGACGATCTATCGTTGATTAAAGAACGGCATGTGTCACCTTTCGGCGAAAATCAATGACGGAAACGATGACGCAAATAGAATAACAATAAAGCCGTATTCACATGATCGGCAACAAATTATTTGATTGGTTTTGCAGTAGCAATGAATTTGATTGTGTGTTTATAGCCGGAATCATATGTTAGTGGTATGACAATTTTTTGGCATATGGCTTTTTCGGGCCTAAGCACAAAAACGTTCAGATACGTATATAGTACGTTTATAAACGTTAATGATCTAATGTTCTAAACCTTTCATCAAATTTCTTAAACTGGAATGATCGTCTTGGCAAGATCAACCTGTTTGATCAGAATTTGAACCACTTACAGTAAGTACTTCTGATGTATGAGCATTTTTAACGTTTTTGATTTTATTTTTTCTTGGTCACAAATATGAACCGATTTGAGCGTTCTTGGTTTTAATGTTTTTGTTGTACACTGCAAAATACGTGGATATTTTTCTTATTCCGGTAACTCAACGTATTTTGATTTCAGACGGGTTTTAGAATTTTCATAGTGTGCTTTCGATATTTATAGACTCCAAATAAAACAAAATATTTATTCCGATAACCTGACGTTTTTTGATTTTAAGCGAATTTTAACAATTGCACGGCGAGTTTCTTGACATTCTTGATGTAACCAGACTCCAAAGTAGTCAAAATATAATCGAACTGTGCCGGAAAAATTAATTCTCTTCATCATCAACGCTCGATTGTGAAGTCTGGGAATACTTCCTGTACTTCGATTCGCAATTCGTCATACTGGCAGCAGCTGGGGTGATAATTCGATAATCACAATTATTGCATGATTTAGCCGTTTCCGCAACCAAAACCAGCAAGGCTAGCGGTCGGTATGCTCTGGTTGGGCGGCTGCGGATGCTGAACCGGCGGGACGGGGGTTCCCTTTCGATTTATGAAAGGACGACAGAATGAGTGATGGATGGGCTTTCTGTTACGTTCGGCTAATGCTTCGCCCATGGCCCAACCCTCCGGCAATGTATCCCTTCGATTCCACCGATGCTTTCCCTGGCCGCAGCTTGTCCGCTGCCAAAACCGGTCAAATCCGCAACCCCCTATCAAGCCTATCGTTTATCCTTCGATGCCCAAAGACCATCATCAACCACCAATAACCGTCACCATCCTATGATTCGCCGACAATCAATTAACGGCTTTTCATTAGATTTTCCTGTCTGTTCCCTCAACACGTTACACGCGAAACGATGTATCAGTATCAGTGTTGATCAGTTAGCGCTGCTTCTTTTCTAAACGCAGACATCGTTGGGCCTTTCTGGTGGGGAATTTCACTAGATACCCACCACTTTATATCCCTCAAAAAGGGAAAATAACGAGTGTACCGGCATTCAAACCTCCGATGCTATTAACCGAACCGATGAAGAAACGTCTTTATTGAAAGAGAAAACAGATGTACCGTTATTATTTTACTGCTGTAGACCCTTTTGGTAGGCGTCCGTAATTATTGAAGAGCGTCAAAAAAATCACTCTCAAAGCCGTTTGTCCTCATGGGGGTTCCAGGACGGCAAAAAAAGAAGACACGAACAGACACATTATAACGAGAAAATGACAAAAAAACCTTTCGGCAAGCCAACTTGAGCAACTTCCTCCTTTTTGAAGCCGGCTAAACAAGATGCGGCAATCTCCCTCGACGATAAATGACAGTGACAACGAATCATGGCATCTAGTTTACAATTCAAGGCACCATTATGGCAAACAAATACCTATGGCGAAAATTGGACTACGCTTGCGCAAAACTCTTCTGAACTGGCTAAACAAGTAGGTACTGAGCAAACAACCCTGAAACGAAGGTGGTTCTTGGAATTAAAGGCTGTAATTAATTTCGAATTTTTCGGTGAAAGTGGCGCTAAGCGTTAAGGCTCAGAACTCATGTCCTCAAGTGACTAAACAAAATTGCCCTTTTGGGTATGAGAAACATCAGCTACCTATTTTTTTAAACATTCCGCGTTGAAGAAAATCATCCAAAAATCGACTGCAGCGTGGATAAATCGATGATTAGCACTCACGCATTTCAATTAGACAGGACTAATAGAGAAGGAGTCGCACCAAATCGGAAACGGACCAGTAATGTCCCTTTATTTGGGATGAAGCTACTACGACAAGGTAGTGTGTGTAAGGGGCAAAGGTGCGAAGCAGGTGGTGCTGGAGGGGTGAGAGAGACTGCGGTAATTACTTGCCAGAAACCCAGGGCCCAGGTTGGCTGAGGTTGGCTTAGAAATTTGGAGACTTCTCACCAGCAGCAGTTGCCACAGGTTCACTTGCTTCACGGCGGACCAATTCATTACATGAAATGGAACAGCCGTGGAAAACGAAGGTTACCCAGGTTGGGTCGATCGATTGTACTGTTTATTGCAGACGGTTAATAGCACTTGCGACAATTCCAGCTGTTCCAGTTAGGTTGGAATAGAGGGGACCTACGCCTTCATTGGCCGTTGGACTTAATGAAAATTAGTTAACGTCTAAGAAGTCGAATAACGAAGAGGAATGAACTCGTTGGCTAGGTTAGTACTATGACGTCCTACGCTGGAACCTAGAGGGAGGGAGAGTTTTATTTTTACGTTCAAATAATAATGTAGCACCCTTTGTTTCTTGCGAAGTAAAATTTACTAGTGCCATTTACTAATTTAATGCCGACGTGATGGTATCCTGAATGGTACCTAATGTAATAAGTACCGGGAGATCCCACTGAAGATTGCCTTCCCTGGACGAATGGATTTTTTAGTTCATTTGCTACAATTGTTGTTCCATAAAAATTCTTGTACGCTCAGGGGAGAGTACACTTTTTTTGTTTCAACGTGTTTTCGTGTTTTTGACTTGAGCCCCACTAAAACGGCCATAAGTCCCTTCGAGCCGTTTTCCTTGCTTCTTTCATCAACGCCCAGAATGTCTGCATCCTAATGGTACTATAGTTTTTAGATTTACCTCGTTTATTAGAGGAGAAATCGACGATCGAATGCAGAAAGAACTTGGTTGTCAATAACATCTCAGTATCTGGGCCCTGTTCGAACATTCATTCGGAACTTGTGATAAGGGGTTTCTATAAGGTTTCAATTTCGATTTCATTCATGAAAAAAATTGCTATCAGTCAACTGCTGATATCAGAATGCAGATAAATCCAATGCCTTAACCGACTTTTTACCATACATTTGAAAATATTCCTTCGATAGTGACGATGGAAAGGGGTCATGGTTTTTTCACGATCCAGCGTTGAGCCCGATTGACTGTAACCAGTTCACAGGCACCAACCGAACCTGGTTCTAGTCAGAAACCATGGCCAACAAAAAGTTTGCGAAATAATCGACATCAAACCATCGCTGGATTCATGAATTGCACGTCATGGCTTTCAACTTTTCAAGGTAAAAAATTCGATTTTTCGAGTGAGAGTAAAAATGGATCAAAAATATAACTTGACAGTTGAAATTGAATTGCATAGCGGAAATACGAAGATCCGATGGAAATTGGGATGCGAGATTCCGGCCCCGACCGAAGGAATGAATACAGATGGACGGCGATGATTAGTTGTTGTCATGTCCACCCTCGCCCCGCAGCCTCCCACCCCCTTCCCCCAACCGTCGTATCAGGTTATTTATATTGATAACCACCGTTCGTGTTCCCTTCGGCTCCCGCCCGGATATTGTTTCCTGCGGGAAGAGGTGGATTCAATAGTGAATTAGTACCGTACCGTCGAGCCCGTGATTCAGCCCATGTTTCGACCCGTGTTTCCTTCGTTCCGATTCGCCCTCGCCTCCTTTGACGTCCAAGTTGAGAATGGGAGGAAGTTGGCAGTTTACAAACTCGAGGCTGCTAAATATCGCGAATCATGAAGTATGCACCGTATACGCTCACAGGTTCTTAGAATTTGCGGTTAGGTTAGTATCCGACAAAAGCCACAAGCAGGGCCATGGAAACGCTCTGTCGATAAATAAATTACCGCTCAGTCAAACGTGGAATCGATATGGATGAATTTGGGGGTGCTTTTCTATCGAGCAGGTACCTAATATAAGTTTTCATCTTCTGAAAGCAAAATAGACCCCCAATATTTTTCCACTTCAAAGCGTAGGCACATTAGTTCTGGGAATCGTATTCCTCTCTCTAATTAATTACCTACCAGCAGTTTAATCAAATTAATTCTGGAATTAAATTTACCAGCAGTTTGTTCATTAGTAAGAGCTAAAACTCAAAAAGAAGTTGTACAGAGGCTTTTTAATAATGCTTGCTTTTCCCGCACCGTAAACGGCGTTAACTTTATCGGAAACATTTGATTTCTTTACGATTTTTGCCGAACAGTTTGTTAGTGCGAATTCGCTTAAGAACGGTTCTTTGAAGGATCGTTTCCCCTTGGGAAAGAAGGTCTTTCCCCCTTTATTTGACCTCGTTCGGTCGTTCGTTCCTGTTATTGTCACTTTTGTATATTTTATTTATTTCCCACTTTGCCCCCCGCTGCTATTCGAATGTTTCCTTCGCCGGTCCCAACCTCTGCCGTCTGCCAACATCCTCCAGCATATTCCGGCATCTTCCAGCATATTCCGGCATCCTTCCCAATGCGATATTCGGGGACCCCGGTGACTTTTATGAGTGACTGTCTTATCAGGGTATAAATCTTTTAGGCGCCTCGTACCCTTCTAACGCAGAACGCTCTCAATTTCTTCGGTTTCCTCCAACATCGAGGCCAGGGTCTTTTTTGGGGAAAGGAAAACTGATACACCGAAGGCTCCTGTTATGGAGGATATCGAGGTCCTGTCATTTTTCAAGTCGAAGGTCGTGAAAAACTACGAGAGCGGGAAGGGAGCAAGTTCATTAGGAGTAAAAAAGACTGTTAGTGAATTTCTGCAAAGAGAGATAGCGCCACTTTTGCATTATGGAAGCTCTTCTGAATATCAGTAGGATCGGTTTTCGGGATAAAGGAAGAATGATGAACGACTGTTTTGTCCAATGGCGAATTCTCAGGTAGAAACAGGGCAAACAGTACCAAGGAAATTCGTAGACATGAGTTATGGTATGCTAGTTCTCAAGCAACGATTGGCAAGGTACCTACTGCTTGCCCAGGTTGCCCTATGAGACCTCGCCTCTGGTTTTGTCCTTCAGTCAAAAAGTGAATCCTTGGTCTAAAGAACGAGAAAATTGAAGAATAAAAAGCCGAAAGGAAACAGAAACACAAAAAATGAAAAGACGAAAGAACGAGACAGCGAAAGAAAGAAAGAACAAAAGAAGAAATGAGTTAATAAAAGAACGAAAGGATGAAAGAACAAAACTTTGTAATTGCAAAAGAACAAACGAAGAAATTAACGAAAAAAACTGAAGAATGTAGGGAGGAAGAACGAGAAAACTGAATAACACTATTTATCGGAAAATTAATTTGGAGGAACAAAAACACCTAAAAAAACCAGACCTGACAGGATTAGTAAAAGATGTTCTTATCAAATGAAGAAATTAACGAAAACTAGTGGTGCGTAGATGACACACAATACTTCCAGATTATGTTACATTAATTTTTGACCCAATTTGATTATATTTTGACTACTTTTGAGAGTATATAGGTCATAAAAATATCAAAAAACTCGCTATGGTAATTTTTAAACTCGCCTAACATAAAAGAACGCAATATTATTGGAATACAAGAACGCTCAAATCTGTTCATTTTTGTTGACAGGAAAAAACGTTTGCTGTTAGAAATATGGAACTACTGTACGTAGAGCTGACTCATTTGTCACCTGGAAAGTTATGACGTCGTCCATTCAATCTTTATACATAGTTTCTCGCTACAACAAGGATTTTCTGTAGAATAAATCCATTAATACTTATCTGGGGTATAATAAAACTGATTTAATTTGTTTCTGCGGCTTTGTCCGGCGGTGAGCAACCGAGAATTTTCCCGTAAATATACGCAGTTGGGAAAAAGCCTAATTGTTCGACAACAAGACAAGAAGAAAAGATTCGAAATGATCGCAATGTAGAAAGAAGCAGAGAACTGATAAACCAACTCCAGCCTAAGAAGCAGCGTACCCTCAAACGGATAGTGGACGGAAATGCCTCCCAATGGTTGACAACACTTCCTCTCAGTTCAGATGGGCATGACCTCTCACCTGATCAATTCAGAGATGCCTTGGCGTTGAGATACGGGCATACCCCAAAAGGACTGCCAGACAGATGTGACGGATGTGAGGAAGAATTTGACGTCACGCATGCCCTCAACTGCAAGAGGGGTGGGTTAGTAAAAAAAGGTCATGATTATGTACGAGACACGACTGCACGACTGGGAAGCCAAGCATGGGGCCGTGTGACACTTGAACCAATACTTCAGGAAGCCGGTATGAATAATCAAGCGCTGATAGCGGATATCAAGATAGACGGAGTCTGGGACAGTGAAAGGCCGGCGTTTTTTGATAATCGCATAATTAATGCCGACGCCGCCTCTTACTGTTCCCAGACCTGGAACGCCATCGCTCGACAAGCAGCCCAGTCTAAGCACAGGAAGTATGATCGCGCGGCGGAAGATAAAAGAGGATCATTCACTCCGCTGGTGTGCTCCTGCGAAGGAGTAATGGAAAAAGAGTTTGAATTGTACCTCAAGCGAGTAGCCAATACCCTCGCAGAAAAATGGGAACGGCCTTATTCGCAAATGCTATCATGGGTTAGGGTGCAAACCCAGTTTAGCATCATAAGGGCCGTTTCGCTGAGGCTGAGGGGAGCTAGAAAACAAGTAAGATCCCTGTCAACAGAGGATGGAGCAGGGATCCCTTGGATAGAGTAGAGGAGGAAGGAAAGCAAGCTCGATCTATGATGACACTATCCCACTATCCACACAACCATTTTTAAATAAACCGTTATTGAATTAAAAAAAAAAAAAAAAAAAAAAAAAAAAAAAAAGACAGTCCCTATTTTGGAAGTCCTCTCCTTATCAGTTCCTCGAACATGAATAGAAGCCCGGATCTGATAAGAGTTCTGCGCCCGTAGCCAACTCGAACTCCGTTTAGGAAACTCTTGTTCGAAGAAGTTATATCCTCGAATCTCCTTCAGAAGCAGAGACCAGCATCTTTCTGTTCTTTGGGTCCGGTCACACGAACGATCCATTGACTTTCGGGTTCAAAATTGATAGAAACTTTAATAGAGAGTTTTTGGAAACTTCGAACTTTTTGCCTTTTCGTAGTACGAAATAAGTAGTTTGTACGATGTAGTCACCTGGCAAATCGAGAAATGTTATGAAAACTCTATGCTCCCGTTAAACTGTCGACAAAAAGTTCGGATTTTATTTTGTCTGCATTAGTTACGTTGATGCCAACAACTTCATTCCACGAATTTGCACGATTCGTGTGGGGATTAGGAGGAGAAAGTTCGTAAACGAGTTTGGAAATTCGGAGACGAATTTGCAGCCACGCAGAAAAAACCAGTGGTGCGTAGATAACACACAATACTTCCATATTTTGAAACTAGAAATTGTGACACAATTTGATCATATTTAGACTGCTTTTAAGGGGGGTTTTGAGGCCTGGGATGCTCAACTTTTCCATTCTTGTGCGACCGTTAACAATTAAATGAATGAAACAACACGTTTTTGTACCAAAACGTTAGATTAATTTTCCGGATATTAAGAATTTTACACGAAAAATTTCACTAAAATCTTTCTGACGAAATTCGCAAAAAGTTTGGGAATGTTGGATGTTGACTTTAAATAATTCACCGGCAGCTAACGTATCCAAGAAACCGTCGGAATCGGTCGTGTGGAAATGACGTCGAACGACCTCTCGGAGTCTGCCGACCAAGTTGGAGATTACCATCTTGGTTGACAATGGGCCAATGAAGGAGGACGATTACTCGACTTGTCCCTAAATTCGCTTTTTGTTCTATTCAATTTCCCCATTACTCTAACATTTATTGCAACTCCTTATCAGCTAAGAATTGCTGCGACTGTTGCGCACAATAATTGTACAAATTGCAGCTGCCTTAAAAATGAAAATTATCTGATAACCGAAAGTTTGGAATAAAACGTCCATAATAAATATTATTTTGATGGAAAAAAATTGCAGCAATGATAATGAATACCGGTAGTGCGTGGATAATGCACAATACTTTCCATACCTTGATAAGTGAATTTTTGACACAATTAGCTTATATTTTGACTACTTTTGAGGCTGTTCAGGTCAAAAATATAAAAAACTCGCCTAAAATAAGAATACGTCAAGTTATCGAAACTCAAACGGATACGCAAACACAAACTCAAACTGAAGCTCAAACTAAAGCTTAAACTGATACTCAATTTCAAAGGCCGAAAGAAAGATACTCAAACTCAAACTGAAGCTCGAACTGAAACCCAAACCCGAAGGTCGAAGGAAAAGAAAACTGAAACGGAGACTCAAACACAAACTTGGAACATGATATTCAAAATGATACTCAAAATGATTCTCAAACGGATTCCCAAACTGATACTCAAACTTAAATTTAAACTAAAACACATTCTCAAACTGAAACCCAAACTCAAACTGAATCAAAATGAAACCAAAACTTTCAAAGGTCGAAAAAAGGTATACCTACACAAATTAAAACTGAAATCGAACTTCGAGTTTGAGTTTTGATTTGAGTTTTAATTTGGGTACCCAGTTGAGTTTCGTTTTTAGTTTTATTTTCAGTTTGAGCTTCAGTTTTAGTTTCAATATTCGTTTGAGTTTACCTTTCCTTCGACCTTTGAGTTTAAGAATCAGCTTTAGTTTGAGTTCTAGTCTTCTAGTTTCAGTTTGAGTTTGACCTCGAGTAACAGTCAACGTAAGTATTAAATGCTTATAATACATTTCATTTAGTTATAGCTGCTCAATGGAACCATAGATTTGACTACAACTGTTATTAAATAAATTTTATACTTAAGCCGCCTTTTTCGTTCCTCGATGGTACTTTAATATTTTTCGGTTAAGATTAAAGCATGCTGAAAGGCATTTCTAACTCAAACCGTTATTGGCTCGAAGAAAAAAAAAACACCTTTCTATACCTACTGCAACGTACCGCATGCTATTGAGGAACAGTCGGTTATCAATTTTGCAATAAACGCGTACCGGCGGTTGATACGTGCAATTAGGGTACGGGGCGTATTCAGCCTCCCGGCGGGCATTTTGCACGTATGCGCCCCGGCTGCGGCCCTTATTCACGGACCGATCTTCAGGGAATACGGGGCTTATCCTTTTAGATGAACTTCCTCCCGTTGGCGGCCTCTGATGAATAATTTTCGCTCCCAGCGGTCGGCCACTCCGATAACAATCCGGCGGCTCAGCCAATCTCCCCCGGCTTGAAAGACCGCGTATGTGTCTAGCGGGAGCCGATGGCAAGAGAAATGATCCGCCCGAGTGTCGCCTAACGTCGATCCCGCTTCGGCGGAGGGTCGGAAAAAAGGATCCGCCACTTAAGTGGGCCCCTCCTCCGCCCGCTCGGCCACTTATCAAGCGGAGCTGCCGGCCGTCACCGGTTGCTCGGCCGGCATCCATCAACATCCACCCGAAAGTTCCGCCTTCGGTCCCGCAACAGGGGAACGCCGTTCGGAAATTGATGGCGTCCGAGTGACTCGTGAATTACTGTGTGTTTTCCTTACTGGGCTCCCGTTTCGCAAAAACCGTTGATACCTACTTCTATTTTTCGGCAAACGTGAAAACTTTGGGAAAGTATTTGGGAAGATTTTGTATGAGCGAAAGGCTTAGTGATATCTATATTTAATTTATTAGGTATGTATATTTATTAAAAATTAATTGTTCATGTGTATTAATTTTTTTTAACGTTTTTATTTTTCTTAAGCAACTACCTTTTTCATTTCTTAGATCACCTGTGTTAGCTGTTAATGCTCAATGATTTTATTAAAATACATCGATAAATCAGATTCTTTACTTTTAAATTTTACTATACAAGGTGGTTCTACCGTAGATTGTTTGCCTCAAAGCGGTCAACTCTTTTGCTCATTTTTGCGACGAGTGTAATTAAATACAATTACTTGCGAGCCCCAGCTAAAAAGCGCTTTTTGCTTCAATTGTCTTGCCAATCTTGTACAATGACCATAAATCACACTGGAGTTTGAATTAGTCACAAAAATAGGGATATTATCTAAAAACGGGAATAGTATGTTGCAGCTTTTTCAAATTAAGTTGAGTCAGCGAAAAGTAGCCCAAGCCGAGAATTGCGAAATTTTCAAAAATTATCTTTTTAATTCGATTTTTTATTCGAATATGCTAAAATATATTAGCACTTTTGGTGTTTTCCATTTTATTATTTTCTGGCCACGAAAACAATCCGATTTGAGCGTTTTTGGCCTTAAAATCTTTGTATTACAGAATACGTTGATATTTTTTATATTGCGGGAAATCAACGTTTTTCGATTTTAGGTGGGTTTTGAAATTGTCATGTGTGCTTGTTGGTATTTTTTATCCTTGTAGCCACGAAATTAGCCGCAATCAAATTTCTTTTGCTCAAAAATCTAAGCATCAATACATGGATGTATCGTGCGTCATTTACTGGTTTCAACTTGTCAACTTGGGTTCAAGACTAGAGACAACGTAGGTATTACCTATATATTTTTTTGCACATTTCGGGAAGAAAAGGACAAAAACATCGGGTATTATCTTAGCAACATTGCGGGTTTTACGCCGAACCAGTGAGTAATGCTCGGGAGACGTATCGGGTTGTGGATATCAGTCTAAATACCTCGGTTATTTGGGCGACTGATTTATCCGACGAAAGCATAAATTTGTCATCAGTTTGAAACTCGGATGGATACAATATGTGTACCTGGAGGAGGATTATTGTGTCCTGGATTCCCGTTAACTGTATATAGGTACCCACGTGTAACCCTATTATTCCTAATCCACCTTTACCAAACTGTCTGCCGGCAAATATAATATTCTCTCTACCTGAGTAGAGTACCCAAGTAGTATCACGCATATTCGAATAATAGAGTTAGGTAGACCAGCGAGGATCGGATACAACGAACTGGCAACTCCAATTCAAAGTATGGGGTATATAATATAATATATTACCATATTATGGTATAATATAAAATATAATATGGTAATATAATAATAGTATATCGATACCTTAAAGCACAAAGGGCTTATGTCCCAAAATATCGATTTTGAGATTTCGGTACCTTTTGATCGCTCCAAGAATCATGATCCTTTTATCTATTTTTGGGGGAAAAACAAAAAAAAAAAGAAAAACAGAAAGAGCTTTCATCTTGGGAGTGTTAAGTGCTACCAAAGTTCTGGTTAAACGAGGTTTTAGATCTTGGCCAGACAAACATTTTTTATTTAGCGAATTTTTTATGGAATTGAAAACTATGGGAGAAATCTTTATTTTTGTAAATTAATCAAAAACTTATTTTGCATTTTTCTCATAATGCCATTTTTGGACATTAGCCCTTTGTTCTTTAAGGTATCGATATGGCAATATAATAATAATATTATTATATGGTAATTTAATATTATAATAATATAATATGGTGTGATATACCATAACATGGGGTATACCCGTGAGTATTGACCTATGGCCGTATAATTATAGTATAGTAGTACCTAAGGAGTATAATAATATTATACTATTAGTAGATATATTATACTATACCTATATTAAGGAGTATAATAATTGAAAAAAAAATGAACCAAAATATTTTATATTATAACATGTTCTATTATAACAATATTATCTATTGTTAATCTCACGGCGTTTAATAGATTTTGTTACGGTAAAGAAAAGTTTAAAAGTTCCCCTTATCGAATTTGGATTTTAAGACGCTCATTCGATTTGATGGAGTCTGCTGAACACCGACATGTCCTGGGGGCAGGGCACGCCCGGGATAACGTGGGGATATCGGGCGAAAGGCCAACGCCTGGAACGGCGGATTACTTTACTTTTTTTAAATTATAGACCGTTGTTAGTTAGGCGCAGTGCGCTTATGTTCAGACAATGATGATTTTAATTTCGTGAAAATTAACCTATGTCTATAAACCATAACCCTCTCATAGTTCCAGGATGCTTCCGGGTCCGTCAATGAATCGTAATGGTTACGACCTAATCCGCCCTTTTCTTGCCCTTGGGCCGAATTAGCCTCACAGCCAACAACAGGGGCTACAGTAAACCGAGGTTGGCTTTTCTTCTGCTGGCCCTTCCGAGCACAAGTACAAAGCTAAATGGATTTCAGTGCATCAGCAAAAACTGCATTCGTGGCTCGTTTGTTTCAGTGAAACTATTGTACACTAAGGAGGTCAGCTCCCGCTGTGCCGGGTGTAACTGGGCCAATGTTCAGGATGCTGAGGCTGCTGAGGCTGCTGCGTGCTGATGATGGATGGCGGACTAATCCTCCGACCGACTTTCCACCCGGAAGGCTGAACAGCAAAAAGCCAATGTTCCCCGTTGAACTCCGTGTTTCAATGCCGTTTCCTACTCTGCCATTTCTATGAGGGATGCTAATTTTGTCGAGCATGTTGCGCCAACATTTGAACAATTTCCTGCCACGAGGTTGAAAGAAATACGGAAAAACTGAGGACACAGGACACTTGGGAAAAATAGAGTGCTACCAATGATCCAATAGGTATACCTATTATAGCTGGCTATAGTTGGCCAATAGGTATACCTATTATAGCTGACTATACCTATTATAGTTGGCTATAGCCAAAGATTGTTTTTTTGCAGGTATTTTTCTCGTGAATGGTGAGTGAAATAAAAATCAATTTCGACCCCTAAAAGTTTATTGGTTCTGACATTCAGAAAGTGAAAAATGTGCACAAAAATCTTCGAAAAAGAGCCCGAAAGCATTGTGACATCAAGGAAAGTTGAGAAGGTAGAAACACTAACGATAAGCCTCCAATTCGAACTTTCATGGAAACCAGCAGTGCGTAGATAACGCACAATTCTTCCATACCTATTTTGATAAGCGAATACCTACCTGATTTGATTATATTTTGACTACTCTGGGAGCTGTTGGCATTAAAAATGTTGGGGAACTCACTATGCAAGTTAAAAAACTCGCATGAAATCAAAATACGTCAAATTGTTGAAACATAAAAAAAATCCACGTATTCTGCAAGGTGAAACTGACATTTTGAAATAAAAAACGGTTTATCGTTTCATTTTTGTGGCATGGAAAAGATAAAATAGAAAACACTAACATTGGTGATTTATCGGAAGCACTGTAAGTGATTCTAATTCCGGTTGAACCGAGTGGTGCCGAGACAGCCATTCCAGTCCCAGAAATTTGGAAAAATGTTAAGATTTAAGAGAGCTACGGTCATTTTTGTGAATGACCACAGACGGATACTCGAGCACTTGCTCTGGAAGTGATTCTGAGTAAAGGTGAATGAGTCAAATTTTTTCTGAAGCTTCGATTCGATTTCCGATTTTAGGGCGATTACAACACTTTTTTTCGAATTTGATTACAACAGTTCGATTATCAAAAATCTAATAATTCGACAGACTCGGCCTTGTAATCTATGTTTAACTGAGATTCGGCCTTGTAATCTATGGTTTATGACTTTTCATTTTCGGGTAAACACGCTCGTGTGAACGTTGTACAGCAATGGCTCGTTTCCCGTTTCTGACTGCCACCTCACTCCCCCTCGGTGCGGGACATATCTGCAGGGAAACACTAGAGCCGACAGCCGCATAGAACACGACCTACAACTAAATCTTCCTCTCCGCCGGCCTTTTCTGTCCGTCCGGCCGCTCTCTGAAACTAAGGCGACCTTAGTCCGAGATAAAACCTTTTGTCATGGTAATATCTCCTGTTGGAAACCTGCGTTTCGAGCAATGAAACCGACCTAGAACGTATTCCGTAATACGCTGCACTGAAAACTCACCTCCTGACCCGAGAGATCCAGGATCCTATAAAGGACCACGTGTAACCCCTTGTCGCCAGGAGCGATATTTCACTCGGCCCCTTCGAGATCATTAATAATGTCCTTTAATTAAGCGCTCGAATTAATTTCCTTTTCGCTCTGTCGGCCGACTTATTAAATTTCATTAGTCTGCCAAAAAGGGAATGGCAGATACGAGTCAAACCGATGATAGCAGACGAAGCCCTTTGAACAGGAAATCTTATCGAGAAACAAGAAGTAGGCAAGTACATTTTATTGATTCCAGTACACAGCCACTGCTGTAATCACATTGTCAGTACAAGCAATCATCAGAGATGGTATTCGTACTGGAAATTTTAGAAGTAGGTAAACAGTACTGTAGGTAGCAGTGGGGAATTCTCAGGTAGAAACAGGGCAAGCAGTACCAAGGAAATTCGCCACTTACGGACAACAGACATGAGCAACTTCTTGAGCAACAATTGGCAAGGTACCATACTGCTTGCCCAGGTTGCCCTATGAGACCTTGCCACCGATGGGTAGGTTAACTGGTTGAAAACGCTTCTTTGATGTGGTTATTCAAGAAATATTGAGTTTTGGCTTGGCTTTGTTCCTGTAGTGAGTACGAGTAATCAATAAACGGTAAAATGATAATAAAAGTGAAATTGTTTATGAATCAACAATCAGTTTTCCCAAGTTTTCACTTCTTACTTTTATATTTACACAGTAAATAGAATTATTGTAATCTTCCTAAAATCAAAAAAGGAGCCTTAAAAAAATGTTTACTTACTTTTACTGTATACAATCATATCGTATATAATATATATGATCATAAATTATACGATCATGGAAGCACCTCCACCCGTCAGAATTTGCCAACTTCGGATATTACCTAGCAGATTACTTTCGGAGTTTTATCTCATAAATCTCGCCGAGGCAAAAATATCAACTCCAAATGAATAAATTCGAGAATGCAATTTCACCGGCTTATTCTTGGCACTGAAACCTAGTACCAAACATGAGACTCGAGGAGGTATCTTCATGGCGGAATTTTCCCCGACAAACTAGACGAGATGGAAAAAAGTGAAAACCGTTTCACCTCGCGAGTCTGACTGGGAAAGTGGGAATGTATTCAGAAGATGGAGGTGAGAGGAGAAATATTAGGACGGGAAAAACCTGCCTCAACCGAGGATAACTTCAAGGAGGAAAACAAGCCTTACCTCGTCATCAATTCCTTGGAAGGAGGGAGGATGTCTCATCTCGCGTCGCGATCTTCAGACGCCATTTTCCTTCCTTGGCTCTTGGGGAATAAAAGGCTTGTAAATTACAATAACGTCACATGCAGGAATCCTTCGCAGGGCACGGAAATCATTTCGCTCCGCGAATAATTAATTATCATACTCAAATAACGACGACGTCAAATAATAAAGCGATCTTTTGGGGAAAGAGGGTAATTATACTTGCAGGCCATATCTTATAAGGGAAGATGTAAAGAATGCATATGCATACTACTGACGCCTAAACTTTTAGAACGATAGAAGTAGTTCAATAATAAAATATGAAAATGTTTTTATTAGAAATCTTTTGGAAATTTCAGCTGTGGCTGGGAATGGAACCGAGAGATTCCAGCCGAGCACCACCTCGCCATAGCGACAGCCACAATGCAAAAGCCTATAAGTAGGTACAACTTTTTTTCAAAAATATACCTACCAACGAAGCTACCACAAAGACACAGGCAGGAATCTACATGAATAGTGCGAGTAGTGAACTACACGTGTAAACAGTCGAAGCATGAGGCCATGAGTCGAAACCAGAATAATTGTTAGCTTCAGCAATGATATTCATTCATCTTCAAAGGATGTACGAATCCTCCAAAATGCGAATTATGTTCAGCTCGTTAATTCAAACTTGCAGCGGGAAGAGATACAGGATTCTCAGGGTGATTTATAGAGACTACGTTTCGTTAAGCTAGAAATTAATTAATTCTCCCGATAAGCGCTCCCAGGTGATAAGACCTTGCCTAATTTGCAGAAAAATCCCCCGCAGCCCGTCGTAACTGATAAGGCGTTGAGCAGAGTTTGTAGAGCGCTTGGTAACAAGCACCTAGGTAACCACCAGTGCTCAAACCGACAACTTTTTGCTGTCGCGCTATAATCAAGTCCTCTGGAAAATTTTCAGTTCATTTTCCAAGAAAATGAAGTGGAGGAAAAGTGAAGTAGGATTTTTCTCCATAAGAAGATGAGGAAGAAGGAGAAGAATAAAAAGAAGTGAAAAAAGAAGAAGAAAGAGAAGAAAAGAAAAACGGAGAGGAAAATAAGAAGAAGAAGACGAAGAAGTCGGAGGAAGAGGAGAAGGAACGAAAGGGAGGGTGAAGAGTGATGAAGATGAGGAAGAAGATGGAAGGATAAGGAAGAAGGAGAGGAATGGGGGAAAAGGAGGAGAATTGTGAAGAAGAAGAAGAAGCAGAAAAAGAAGAAGAAAATAAAAAAGAAGAAAGAAAATATGGAATGATTAAGAAGGAGGAAGAAAAGGGGAAAGTCGAGGAAAAGGATAAGAAGAGACAGAAGAAGAAAAGGAAGCAGGAGCGGAAAAGGAAGGGGAAAAAAGGACGAAGAAGAAGAAAGAAATAGAATGATGAAGAAGAAAAAAGAAGACATAAGGAGAAGGAAGAAGGAAATAAACGAACACGAGAAACGCCATAAAGGGAAAGGGAGAAGAAGACGGCGGCATCAACAAGTAAGAGTAAGTTATTTCTAGAAATAACGTACCTAAATTTAATAAATTGAGTAAAATGAAGAATAGTAAGAAAAATAAGTAGAAAATAATGAGACCAAAAGGGAGCAATTTTCATCAGCATTTGTGTCCGCTTCCGAATGAATGATCGGTCTTTCTCGAATGTTTTTTTGGTGCTGAATCCTGCATTGTATGAGGCAAAGTGAAGCTGAAAGGGGCCTAAAGGAACCAGCGGTCTCCGACAGCCTGGAAATCAGTCACTGTCGCGATTTCCATTTAATTATTACATTAACTTACCTTTTCAATCGTTGCCAAAAATCAAAATGATATTCTAAATTGAAGCGTAGAGGACGGAGGTACAAGAGAGAGCTTCCCAAGTTGCAAAGTACCGCTTTATTCTTAGAGCAGTGTTGCCAGCATCTTTTAAGCAGTGATGTAGATTCCGGTCATGATATTTTCAACACTCCCTCCCATGAACGAGAATCAACATCAAATAAATTTATTGCACTTCGCGTCGCAGCCCCACCGTAGTTGGAGCTCACTTCGCTACTTGCACTCACGACACTGGGTACTGTTACATCAGACTAGGAAGTTCGTCGTGTCTTCGCTCATTGCCAAATTCGCCACAAATCTTCGCCAGATTTCTCACCTTCGCCATGAGGTTTCATCGCCATCAGGTTTCATTTCCATCGACCTGAAAACAACTTTAATTCGTTACATCGTCCAAATTCGTCATTATACTATCTCTGAAACGATTGAATTTTCTTTCTCCGAGTGCTTTAGTGAAAAAGTCACCCAATTGATCATCAGAACCTATCCATTCAATTTTAATGTTATTTTGTCTCACTTCACTGCGTACATAGTGATAGCAAAGATTTACGAGGTGTTTTAAAGTACTGGATTCCTCCGTCTTAGCTAATTCGATCGCCGCTCTATTATCCTCGTATAAAATAGGCAAAATATTAAATTCAATAATTTGACGGCACATCTCTCGTAAATTAGTTAGTCCTCTACAAGCTAAACTCATCGCAACGTATTCGCTCTCGGCTGAAGACAAGGCCACGTGGTTTTGCTTTTTGGTTCTCCAGCATACCACGTCACCAAACAATTTTATGGCAAAACCGCTAGTAGACAAACCTTGCTCATCGTTTAATCCTAACGAAGCATCAACAAAGCATTCCAAATCATCGCTATCAGCTTTGTACATCAACCCAAAACCTACGGTACCTTTCAAGTAACGAATTATGCGCTTGACTTTCGCCCAATCATCCAAATTATAGTTACTTTGTTTCCTACTGCAAACATTTGTTGCAAAGGTGATATCAGGACGTGTTCCATTTTGCAAATATAGGAGCGATCCTATCGCTTGCCTGAATGGAATATTTTTACACATGATGGTGTCATCCTTTTGACATTTTCTCAAATTACTAGCTCCCATAGGAGTACTTACATGCCTCGCATTTGCTAGTCCAAATCGCTCAATAATGGACTCAGCAAACTTACGTTGGTGCACAAACAACGTTCTATCATCGCGATTTCTTTCAATTTCTAAACCGAGGAATTTCTTGGGCTCACCCATTTCAGTTATTTCAAATTCTTCGCGAAGCCTACTTTTCACCTCATTCAACTTACTTTTACAATTAGATGTCAACAAAATATCATCAACATAAAGTAACAAAATCGCAAAATCATTCTCACATCGCCAAATAAACAAACACTGTTGAAATTCGTAAGCTTCAAAATTCATTCGCAACATCGCACTTCGAAATCGAACAAACCATCGCTTTGGGGAAACTTTCAAACCATACAAGGCCTTTTGCAACTCACAGACGTAGTTCTTGTCTAGGTTCTGCTTGATTCCCGAATATTCCTGAAACCCTTCAGGGATTTCAATGTATACCTTCTTTTCCAAGGTCCCATTGAGAAACGCAGTTTTTACGTCTAACTGAATCAAGTCGAGGTCGAATTTGTTAGCTATAATCAAAATGAATCTAACATCCCCCAATCTTGCCACTGGAGCGTAAATTTCAGTTCTGTCGTAATTATTGCTGTCCGCAAATCCTTTCGCCACCAATCTACTTCTGTACCTGGTGTCACCGTTAGCTTCTAGTTTTCTTTTATGTACCCACTTGGTCTTAATTACTTTCGTCCCAGTGGGTACATCTGTTGTTGGAACAATTCGCCACGTCTCACATTTTTCCAACGCTCTGAACTCATCATGCATTGCATTCAACCATTTCTTCTTGTCACAACTATTCAACGCTTCGCTGTACGATTTTGGTTCATCGGTCTGCTCAAATGATTGAGTTTGAAGCATAAATGCCAGTTCAGCATTTCCTTCACAATCATCGCGATAGAATTCAAAATCTTTGGTTTCATCAAGAAATGTCCATTTATCGTTCAGATTTTCCTGTATATTTTCCCGAACCAGACAATTATCATCGTTATTAGGGCTGATAGTTTGAATAGCTTCAGCCTGAGAAGTACTAGCTTGTTCTGTACCTTCGCCCAATCGAGAATTAAATTCCAGCTCTTCGTTGACCGGATTGCAAGCGTCTCGGCCAAAATGATCCCCGTACACCTTTGATTCGACAAACTCAACGTGTTTAGATCGAACCGTTACCTTTTCTTTTGCATCCAGCACTGTGTATCCTGTTGGATTGCATTCAAGAAGAAATCCCAATTTTGCTCTTGGTGCAAATTTGGATTTATTCTTTGCATGGTTGTCAAGAATATAGGCTTCACAGCCAAATCTTCGCAAGTACTTCATCCGCGGTGGTTCTCCATGAACAAGTTCATATGGAGTCCTAAAGCCAACTGATGCATTAGGAGTCCGATTATGAACGTGAATCGTGTAGTTTAGAGCATGCCCCCAGAAGTAGGAGGGCATTTTAGCCGATATCAGGTTAACTCGAATTTTTTCTTCAAGTTCCAAATTCAATCGCTCTGAACTAGCGTTGTGTTGGGGGGTTGAAGGCTCACAAGCGTTCAGTGTGATGCTGTGTCTCTCAAGCAAAGACTTCATTGACACAGTTCTGTATTCTGTGCCTCCACACTGAGAAAAAAAATAGGGCAAAAGTCGGTTGCGGGAATGCGGTTAATGGCTAGCAACCGCATTGCAACTTGGTTAATGTTAAAAGTCGGTTAATACAAATGCCGCCCCCGGAGTTGGTTAATGTAGGGCCGCCCCCAGCCAAAGTCGGTTAATACAAAAGTCGGTTAATTTACGTGAATGCGGTTAATGGCTAGCAACCGCCTAATAGTCGGTTAAACCCTAAGAAAAGTCGGTAAAACCTGCATTGCATCTAATCGGTTAAAGCAGTACATTAGCCGTATATTTAGTCGGTTGTAGTCCTACATTGACCGCATGCCTCATCGGTCATGGTACTTCATTGACCGTATGCGTAGTCGGTTATAGTTCTACTTTAACCGCATGCCTAGTCGGTCATGGTACTTCATTGACCGCATACCTATTCGGTTATATTCGTACATTGACCGTATGCGTAGTCGGTTATAGTTCTACTTTAACCGCATGCCTAGTCGGTCATGGTACTTCATTGACCGCATACCTATTTGGTTATATTCCTACATTGACCGCATGCCTAATCGGTCATGGTGCTTCATTGACCGTATGCGTAGTCGGTTATAGTTCTACTTTAACCGCATACCTAGTCGGTCAAGGTACTTCATTGACCGCATACCTATTCGGTTTTATTCGTACATTGACCGCATGCCTAATCGGTCATGGTACTTCATTGACCGTATGCGTAGTCGGTCACTGTACTACATTGACCGCATTCCACAGTGGAGTACATCAACCGACCAGAAATACGGTTAATGTAGCCCACTTGAAATGGAATTTCAAACATGTGATCTGAAAATGAAATTTGAGTAACATTTTGGTAATATATTGTTTAATAAAAACGAATTAGGTATACATATTATTAGAATGATAATGAGAAAGTGGGCCTGATTCTTCATGGTACATAACTGTTTTCCAAATATGCGACCTAAAAATAAAATTTGACTAGCATAACAGGAACATCTCAACATTTTAAGTTATAAATGTGATGGATGCAGTTGTTAACATACGTTTACTAATAAAACATTTTAAACCTGTATGATACAGTCAATAGGTACCTACATATGTTTTTTTTATTTGTACAAATTCTTACAATAATGGTAACTATAAGTGAGCCTCAATATAGCGTTTTTTCAACTTGGCGACGTTCTTCGGCAGGGCGATACTGTCAAGTGCCGGGTATAGTTGTTGGAAATCAAGGGATAGCTGAGAAACCAAACACGAAACACTGTTAATACATCTGAGGGCTGAAAATTACAACCGAGCAAGTACCACTCAAAAAAAAAAAAAAAATTAGTTTCTCACCAGCTTATGGCCGATTATGGGAAGTCCGATAATTATCACCGTGTCGAGGTAGTCTTCAAAACTCGTGACCTTTGCGTAAGCTATTCGCTTACCGGCCGTTTTCTTCCAAGATTCGAGGAATGTAGATGATTCAGCGCCGCCCTGCACCCCTCTTGCCGCTCTTGCACTATTTGAGAATCGGGGTCGTCGAGAAGAGCCGTTTTTATTTCTGGGAAAAACGTTTGTTAGATCGTGAAAAAATGCTCAATGCACAATGAACCTGACAATCAATCTCTCTTCATTCCAATAGTATTTACCCTCAACGTCGATCACGTCTTCAATCTTCCTTTTTTTTATTGCTGGCTGCAGGCGTCGTCCGTCAGTTCCTCAGAACTAAATGGAAAAAAATCAGAAAGACAGCCTGATGCACACACAGCCTCAACCAATATACTGCAATTCGTCCACCGAACGTACACAATTACTTACCATTTTCTTGTCCAAAAATAGGCGTACCCGTGTTAGCCAGGAAGTAGGAAGAATCAAGAGAAGAGCCGAGGTCAAGCCGAAGTGAGAAATATCCGATCCGTGAGAGCCGATTGCCGAGAAACGCGCGAGTCAAAGCCGGAATAAATGACGGATAAGTTGCTGATGAAGCAGAGGCGATGGGAGAAGATCTCTCAAAAACTGTGGACGCACAAACGTTTTAACTACGACCGAGGTTGAAAGAGGAATGATCCCTACTTCTCCTTACAGCCAAGTAGAGGCTACAAGTTGGAGGGGGAGCACATGCGCAGGGCGCCTCTCTACTCGGTTACTGCTATGTTTCAACGGTATTGCATACGGTGAAAGTAGTGCAATAACCGACTATAAGTTGGAGGGGTGGGGAAAGGTACAAGTCAATGTCAATCGGCCAATGACCTTTAGGACGGAAAGAGAAAGATATTCGGTCTCTACTCTGTTACTGCTATGTTTTAACCGTATTGCATACGGTGAAAGTACTGCAATAACCGACTATAAGCTGGAGGAGTGGGGAAAGGTTCAAGTTAATGTCAATCGGCCAGACCTGTGTTGGTACGAATTCGGTCAAAACTATGCGTTAACCGACTATACACGAGTATGCTTTAACCGACTCACCTTATGTAAAACAACCGGCTTCTTGTAGTGGTTTGACCGTAATTGACGGAAATGGGGTGCAATAACAGACTTATACGGTCAAAAGTATGGGTTAACCGACTGGGCTCCAGTACGCTTTAACCGACTTAACTTATGTAAAACAACTGACTTGGTTTCTTTAACCGTGTTCACGGCACATTAACCAACTTGAACGGTCAATTGAACAACCCATACGCGGTTGAAGTATGAACAGTAACCGACTTCTGGTTTCCTAACCTCACCTATTCTTAGTTTCGGCGCAAATATTTTCCACTTTGACAGACCTTTGTATACGGTTAGTGTTTCAAGGTCATCCTTAGACCGCATTTTACGGTTGCCGCGAGACAAACGTCGGTCAAATCTGTAGGATAGTTGGTTAAAATGGCCTGGGGGGCGGCATTTTCAACATTTCGGCATTTCTCGGTTTTTCGTAGTCTGTTGATGTCGGAAATTTGACCGCATTTCATCATTAACCGCATATTTTCAAAATTTTTAACCGACGATTTTTCTCAGTGCATCTGTTCTGATTTCGGCAACCTTTGAGCGTGAACCAACAATTCGTTTGATTTCGGTCAAACAATTGCTCAATGCAATATGCATTTGAGTTTTATCAACAATCGGATAGGCCATGGCATATCTTGTAGCGTCATCAGTGAATGTCGCAATATACCTGGCCCCAATGCGATACGTGCAGGGCTTCACTGGTCCCAATAGATCGCTGTACAACCTCTCAAATGGTGTCTCGGATCTTTTCCTGGATTGTTTACAAGGCTGCCTTTTTGCCTTGGCCAACTTGCATTGTCCACAATCCAAGATTTCATTTCCAAACTTGACACCTTTTAGTTCGGGTATTACCTTCGCCGCCTGCTCTAAGTAACCTTTCGAGGCATGATTTAACCTTAGATGCCACAGAAATCCAACACAGTCACGCAAGCTTTCTGATCGTTGGACATTCAGATTTTTCAGATCTTCCTCATTAACCCCAGAGTTATCCTCCAAGTCATCATCGGCCTTCTCCTCAAGTGACTTCTTACTTTGTTTTGACTGTGAGCTCCCTCCTATCTCCAAGTCGTAAGCATCAAGAATAGCTGCACCCCGTTTCACCGGCTTTCTACCTCCTACCCTTGACTGGTACACTTGGGACAGTACTCTTTGCTTTTGTTTTTCAGAAGCCCCCGCTAATGGTAATAAGAACGTCAACCACCAAAATCGACCATCAAATTCACCTTCTTTCACAATTTCTCCACAGGACTTATCTTCAATTTCAATTTTATCGTCACTAAATTTAGCAGTAAGATATGGCATCAACTTTCGCAAAGAAAATAGATTTTCAACGAGACCGGGCGCATACAGAACATCGTGCAGACAGCTGAAGGACCCATCGTTATCACTTGATATTACTATATCACCTGCATGTTCTATCACTAGATCAGCATTCTTGCTACCATTCGCGCAAGTGATACGTTTGGGTCTATTCAGCTTCCGCAGACTTACAAAATACTCCTTTTCATTCGCAATATGATCTGTTGCACCAGTGTCTGCTATAAATCTCATTGACCTTCGAATTTTATACTTACTGTCAAAACTTGACAAAGCAGCCCTTTTGGGATGGCCTTGATCATCGCTATCTCCATCCTTTTCTCGATTGTTGGCATACATCGCAACTTCATCTTCAACTTCGTCATCGACCCAGCACATTCTTTTGTCGGATGGAAGAGACTCGGTGTCGCTGTCTGTGTATATTACCAAATTCGCCCTGCCGGTTCTTCTTCTCTGCTTTGCAGCCTTGACCGCAGCTTTGAATGGAACTTTCCTTAATTTGAGCACCTTCCGGGGTTTATTCATCGCACTCGCAAAAGATGGGCCTCTTTTGACTGTTTCGTGGTTGTTGCTTCGCTCTCTTCTGGCTGGACAAGTGGCTGAGATGTGTGAGGTCGTAAATTTCTGGCAGTTGTAGCATTTTCTCCCCCTGTTAGGACAATCAGGTGATATATGACCATTTTCGCCACATTTAAAGCAAGTGGCGTCTTTGGTATCGAAGTTTCTTGTCGGATTTGCTGAGTTGAACTTGGTCGGCAGTTTTTTCTTGGTCGCCCCAAACATCGCTTGGTCCAGTCCGTTGTTTTCACGCCTCCTCAGCTCTTTCATCCTGTTTTCCTCTTCAAACATCTTGGCTTTGAGATCAGTAATTGACAGTCCTTCACGAGAGTTCAAGTCCATCATCTGTACTGCAGAACAGCCATTTTCAATTGCAACAAGGAAATTGAATTTCACTTGGTCGTCAGTCAGTTCTGCACATCGGCGAATCTTGTCGACAAGGTCATCAAATCTAGCAAGGAATTCAATGACTGTTTCTTCAGATGGTTCATATCTGATGTCACCAAATTTTTTGCGAAGACTGTATTCTGCATGTCGACTCGTTGAATCTCCAAAGTTGTCAAGAACCATCATCAGCTCTGCAGGATCTTCAATATTTTTGACGAGTCGGTGATACTTGTCATTCAGGTGAGATATTATGAATGACCTGACAGCGTTTTGTATCATGTTCATTTCCCATTCTTCAAAGCTCTCTCTGGGTTTCACTCGCTTGTCAATAACGAACAAGCAGTCGTTTGCTTTGATTTCTGCTTTGATCTTGTCTCTCCATAGAGTGTAGTCTTTGTCCTCAGTGAGTGAGTAATCGAATTTGGAGAATCTTAATCGATCACAGATACTGGAGCGCCCTCTGAGACTTTTCTGATTTTTCTCATTGAGCCAACTCCGTTTTTCTTCTTCTTCAGTAACCAACTCGTCCCACGTCGGACGTTTTTCAGCTACAATCGTTCTAGTTTTCTTGGCGTTTTTGTTTGAAGGCGTTTGTTTGGGTACGCATTCGTCACCAACCGTAGAGGGTTGTCCAGTCGACGGGTCGTCGCCTGTAGAGTCTCCAATCGCTTCAGAATCTTCTTGCTCCCTCCTGTCTCGTCCTTCTGGTTGAGTTTCGTTGCTCTTGGACTCGGCAGGACCACCCAAGTAGATTCCATCTAATCGCTGCATAAAATCAGTCGCCAACTCGTCGATCTGTTTGTCCCAGGATTTCTTCATTTCGTTCACAACTTGTCGCAAATCCTCCGTTTTGGAGGCCAGTACAGCCATCAATTCCTTTCGTATTCTTCTTTCCTCATCGCTCATTCGCTTATATTTTTCATTCGCAGGATGTCTTTCATCGCCATCGTCCCATTTGCCATCGCCATCGCCATGACTTCGAGAATATGCCATGATTTGATTCAATACCTAAAATATAATAGTTGTTATAGGTATAACATAACAAAGTTGATAAACATAACAAAAGTTATTAAATTCATTTAGTTAGGTTATTGATTAATTTTCCTCAAAATTTCTCAAATGTTATCTTTCTCCTTTTTTTTTTTTTTATTTATTTATTTTTTTATTTTATTTATTTATTTATTTATTTTTTTATTAAAAAGGTTTTCTCTTTGCAAATAATCATTTGACAACGTCATCGCAACATCGCTATGGAAACCGCATGAAGAGTCACCTGCCAGTTTGCAAACCTTAAGCAATTCAGATGGGTTTATTGGGAACGTTAGCTTTTCTCTGGTGAAGGGTTGGCCAAGTCCAAATCACCAGTCCAAGCCTCTGCATGCTCAAACCTCCCATCAAGTATGCCAAGCCGTAACTGGAGCCCGTTAGGGACGATTAAACTCTCCAGCCCGACACTTGTGGTTCTAACGCTACCAACTTATCCGCACCCCAATAAAGTGTCTAACTTTACCTAGATCCCTCTACTATTGTGTCATTTCAAAAATTATATCAATTTACCTGTTGAGGTATCAAATATATTAGGTTGAGATTGAGGTTTGCTAGCACTTTACCGGTGCGGCGAAATTAGGCAGACATTATTGCTACTGGCATGGCTACTTCCTCATTCAGTTAGCAAACTCGTCGGTAGGCCTTGGTGTCCTCGCAATTTACCAATCGCAATTTTGATGAACAAAGTATGACGATTAACTCGTTATGTTCATCATTCATGATGGTCACTGACCGAACGCATCAGAAGTTTTCTTAAACATTATCAAATCATCAGAGATCGGCATTATGACAAATAAAAAGTAATGTATTCATTAATATCAACCATCGCCATTGGGATCAACCATCGCCAAAACTCACATTATCCTCGCTACGGTGTGCACGTGACTTACCACCCCCGTTAATTCGCATCGTCATACTTTTCATCATTTATCTCGCTAGTCTTTCACCAATAATTTCCATCAATGAATCTTTTTTCATCGTACACCAAGGCCATCGACTAGAAGCCGTTCCCCAACTTCTAACAAGCTTGGATCCATGTCGCGATTTCCATTTAATTATTACATTAACTTACCTTTTCAATCGTTGCCAAAAATCAAAATGATATTCTAAATTGAAGCGTAGAGGACGGAGGTACAAGAGAGAGCTTCCCAAGTTGCAAAGTACCGCTTTATTCTTAGAGCAGTGTTGCCAGCATCTTTTAAGCAGTGATGTAGATTCCGGTCATGATATTTTCAACAGTCACACTTCCGGGTTTTATGTACTAGGTATGCATTATTCTCAGATACTCACAATGCTGGGAAAGAGGGACGATTAATGTTGCCCGGTGGCATACATTATTGAAAGATCACCCTTCGAGTCGTCTGCTTCGCTTGGGCTTGAAGGGTCCATTATTCGTCGCAGCTATCAATAATGGGTATAGGTATACACTATAGCGCACACTTGTCAGGGGAAGAGTATGCAGGCGCGAGGCTCCGGCTATTGTCCGGACGACGGATGAATACGTCAATCAGGATGACACGGTCGGATAGCTGTGTCAAGTGTCTTTACACATTTTAAATATTAATGCCGGTATCGACGTATTCTTGGAAGGTGGCTATACACAGCACAACGATTATGAACAGGTGTTTATTGATCCAGGATTCAAGCGGTGAGGGTCACGAAACACAATTTAAATTTTATGAAGGCTAGTGGTCGTATTTCGGACATGGTAACACGCCATAATCGAATGATGGGTTAGGAGTAGATGAAAATCGATGGACAAGCGGTTTGAACCCGCCAAAAATATTGTTAAAAATTTATGGAATACCAATCTGGTGATTCTAAAGTGTCGACTAATGAATAATTATTAGCAATTATCATGAAGAATAGGTGG
Organism: Nesidiocoris tenuis; assembly: GCA_036186465.1. Taxonomy (NCBI): domain Eukaryota; kingdom Metazoa; phylum Arthropoda; class Insecta; order Hemiptera; family Miridae; genus Nesidiocoris; species Nesidiocoris tenuis. The sequence goes on along the minus strand of AP028914.1, from coordinate 15,349,962 downwards.
CCATTTTTCGTAGAATGCAAAATTAGATCAATAATATTTTTCCAAATAAAAATGCCCGTCTTGTTGGATGGCATATTATGTTTGGCAACTTTTATGGGGTTTCGTGAGTCCGATAGCAGAAAATATGGGCAATACAACTATACTCACCCAATACGCTTCCAGAATGAGAGTTAGACGATTCGGTGAAGAACTTTCCGGTCAAAAACTTACCTGAAAAAGAGAAAATTTGACGCATGAGTATTTCATAGCAGTGGCATACCAAATCTTGATTGGCTGTCCTCATTTTTTGTAAAGGAAATTACGAAGGCAATCAAGAGCTTACATTAGGGAGAATTCAAATGTGTAGAGGCCCCTTAAGTCTTCGTTGAAGCTCTCTTAGAGAATCCGAACTTTATTTTTCTCTCTTAACATCCATCAACCCGCTTCTCATCTAAGAAGGCTCATTGGCCCGCGAAGTTGGCCAAAATAAGGAGCGGTGCGGGGGTATGAGTGATAGGGAAGTATCCGGCTCAAATTCGGTTCTTGCAAAAAGAGCGTTGGAACTTTCCAGTATCCTGATAGAATTCCGTTCGAACTATGTCGACAATCCAGCGGCAGACGGCGTAATTAAGATTTTCATTTCGCTCGAAATGAATAGCGGAGCTACTGCAGAGTAGCTAGAGTTTTGTCTACAAGGGATGGATCGGAGATGATTGGAAATATAACTTTAGGAATGTTCTTCACACCGATTTGAACGAGGTACAGAACTTAGAAAACAAGGGTAAAGGGGTAAGGTTAAACTCAAAAGACATTTGAATTTCCCATTTGTGAACCAAATACTCAGGTACGATACAAATTGCTGAGCTTGCAGTTTATAGCTGAAATTGTGGTTATCTGAATGAAGTTTCTAAAATGACTATGAAGACCCTGATAACCAGAAAGTTGTCAAGATTTGAACGTATAGATTAAATGGGGCAGTGAACAGGTTTTTGGCATTTCCCGAAAAAGCAGAACGTTTCATGGTTTTTCCTGGCCGAAATGCTAGATACAATATTTATACTTCGAGAATCTATTGGAGAAAGTGGGCAGAAAGGCACATCATCAATATATTTACGATTACAGTATCTCTTAGAACTACCGATGTAAGTACATACTAAAATATATACCTTCGTGAAATATGTAAAACCTTGGAAGAGTTTAGTGCTAAAAGAGCCAACTAAGTAATAATGCCTTCAGGTAACATTGAACATGTGACCGCCCCATGCCATGGACAAATAGTGCAAACTACTTCCAAACAGCGTGCTAACCGCAGCCTTGGGATTGCTCGGAGATTGCAGGGGGAGCCTTTTTTGAAAGCAATCGGGGATCACGATTTGACTTGGTAATGAGATCCAGCCGGGAAATACGGTAATACGACCGCTAACACTCGGTGGCAGTACGAGGAGTCTTTTTCGTGGTCGATCTTTATACCTTCCGTGGAACAATGAGCATCGACATTCCGGCTGAAATAGGGCTACTGAAAGTAAGCAATTCCCAGCTCTTTAAATTATGGAGATACCTAGAATATAACTAATTCTGCCGAGCTTATTTGCTACGTTGTTTGATAATTCGGTCACCCAAAAAAAGCACGATCCAATAAAAGAAACAGGTATAAAATTTTTGTGCCAAAATCGAAGTAGTTACAAACCGCGATATATAATCGGGATTCCGCAATCCAAGATTGTCACTCTGTTTTGGCGATATTTCAAGCTCTCCAACAAAAGGAAATGGGATAAATTTGGCATATTTGAGTCGGTACTCGAAGTTTCATGCAAAAAAAAACGAAGAATACCTACTTATGAGCCAAAATTTTTTCGAAAATTTTCCTGGAGATTCCTTTGGATTTTTCATGGGCAGGTTTACGTGTTTTTTCCGCCTGCAAGAGGGATGGACAATAAATTGCCAATAATTGGCATATTATTGTTTTCTGGAAGTGCTAACTCGGCGGCTGAAAAATATTTTTTCAACCTGAAAATATTTATTAAACCGTAGTTTCAAGTGATTAGATTTCCGAAATTAAAAAAACTGATATTTAAGAAATGACTTTGGCTATGAAATAACTCATTAATGCGAGAATTAACTTTTGAAATTTTAACCACCATTCCAGGAAGGGTGAGTTATCATCACCACTTCTTGCAAAGATGTATGTACCTAGTTCCCATGTCTCAGCCCCTAGGGAGGTCGCCCTCAACGGGGATAGGAGTTGAATTGTGGGAATTAGGTACTTTGTTACCCGGAGAAGATTTGGGCAGAGGCAAAAGCCTTGCCCAGTAATTGTGTTTAATTGTTCCAAGTGTGATATAGGGCGTTAGGCGCCACAGTCTCGGCTGTTAATTAGATTTATTAGGATTAGGAAGCACTGTGGTCGGCCTGGTGGCGGATGGGTTTTCTCTCCTCCGGCGAACTGGAGAATACCCTAGTCCAAAGGATCGTCAGAAGGAGGCCTTCTCTTGGAAAGGAAGATGTAAATCAAGGCGTTTGCATCAAAAGATGGCAATAATTCACCCAGCCAAGTTGCAGATAGGTAGAGGGCATGGAAACCGTAAGAGATATATCTGAGTGAATATATTCACTTTGCATTTTTTTCGTCAAATTATTCCCGCCTCAACTCACTAGCGAAAAACTAGTTTTTAGTCGGATAATTCGTACCTCATTGCCCGTGTTTCACGTAGGCAGGGAATTACACCACAGGGGATCTCAACATTCATCCAACATATTATGTTTTCGTTTTAGTACTAAATATCCAAAATTATTTCTTCTTCTCGTCTTTCTTCTTCTTATTCTTTTTCTTGCCTCACTTTTTCTTCTTCTCCTCCCCTCCCACCACCTCCGGTTACAAAATATTTTACTGAAGATTTCACGAAAAACGACCTTTAAGGTCAATCTTTCTGGACGATCATTGCAGAATATTGAAGCATTTCAGGGACTCTTCAGTTCCATCACAGTCCACGCTCCGCTCGATGAGTCATTTTCGCGTCCAGGAGATCAAGTAGAGGTAAAATAATACATGGGAGCCACGAGTATGAATTTGCCAACTTTGGAAAAATCCTCACACCCGACAGCTTCCTACGTCAACCGTACGTCTTATTACGTGACTCCCGTCTGTTAGCAAGGCAAGATGGATTGGTACTTCTTGCTCCTCTCCTATGGGGAAGAAACCCCATAAATCAGTCGAATTTTCCATCTGACACATAAATTACCTCCGCATGAATTTTCGACGCGATGATGCTCCAAGCACTGAATCAGTTTTCATCGCTTTGCAGCTCACCTCATTTACTGCGGGTGCGCTATCTATCGCTGGCATAACTGTGAAGCAATAGAGATGGTGATTACACAGAACTGCTTCATAGGTCCTTCAATAATAATTACGTTTGAATATCGGCCCGCACTGATTGGGTAACAAACGAGTGATCCGATTATTTAACCTCGCTTCGTCGGTAATTTGGCCAGCCGACTGTTCAACGTTTGACGAGGGTCGGAACTGCGACTCGTGAATGCTAGACGGCGCTTCGCATTTGAGGCTTTTCAAACTATAAATACTTATGGTCTGCCCCTTGAAGAGTTGGTTGGAGAGAAATGCTTGCTTAGGCTTGCAAATTATTAATACCTATACATAATAGCCTCAAAACTTGTATGGTCTCAATCGGACACCCGTCTTACACTGACAGTACTACGGAAATTCAAGGCGCAGCTTTGAGATCTGAAAAAAATTCCAAGAAAATCATGAAAAATTGTTTTTTTTTGGGGCTCATAAATATATTGATATCTGCCTACTTCATGAGAGCCCCGGCCGAAATTGAATTAATCACTTGAGAATTCGTCATTATCCGCATTTTGACCTCCAAAACAAACTGTGGTGATTCAAAGCCCCACAAAAAATTTTTACCCATTCTAAAATGACCTTAAAAAGGCTTCGGTTATTAAAAAAAAAGGAATTTTCTAGCTCTACTGTTTAGTGCGTGGGTAAGGACTTCTGCAATGGCTTATTTATTATTGAATGATTCACAAAATTGAGGTTTCCCACAATAATATTCGACCGTTTGAAACTCTTGGACAAAATGGAATAATATGCTGACATCAATGCGAGCTATTTGTAAAGAGGTGAATTTCCAACCGCCGCTCAGGCCATAAGCCAAGCTAGTACTGGTATTATTATTGTTCCAAACGTAGACCTACTTGTGGAAGAAAAGAAGCCTTGCGAAGCCCCGTGTCAGAAAGCCAAGAATGCTTACATTCAGTTTTAATAATCGGCATTGTTCGGTCCACTTTACGGTGCCTGCCGTAAACGATATTGATCGCTCAGCCTGGCTGTTCGCTTAGAAACACTACAAGCTCGTTTACGTCTCCACCAGCGACACGGCCAGAGAGGCTATCCACACAATCAGGAACCAATGTTGGGGATGATCTGAACCAAACCTTAACCTGGCACCGATTATGGCCGATATAGGACCACGCTAAATGATCAATAAATGAATCAATAAATCAAAAATTTTAATATCTACCTATGCCCCGAAAGCATTCAACACCTCTGATAGAAACCAGAATTGCTTAGATAACACACAATACTTCCATATTTCCAATACTTTCCATATTTTGACACGTAAATTATTGGCAAAATTTGATTATATTTTTACTACGTTTGCAGCTATTTAGGTCTAGCGGCTATTGGTATAGACATAGGATCGGGCATGGATCGACTTGAATGTTTTCATTTTTTATTTCCGTATTTTGATTTTTACTTGGAGAATATTATAAACAAAATGAATCATCCTGAGTAGTACTCGTTTTGTGTGGCTGCAACGCCCAAACGTGTGGTAAAAGATGATAATTTTTAACAATCGACGCAACAAACAATGCAATGTCTCTAGTTGGTCTACCCAATTGGCATAGGTACCCACTCATTCAACGGGAATAAGGATGGGAATAGGGGTATTAGAAGCTCTTTTGCTTGTCTTCGAACTATTCAACATAATTTATCAATAAGCTAACGTGAATTTTGATCCCCTTTACTCAAATTAGGTGCCTACCTACTATACAAATTTGAAAAACAAGATTACCAAGAAATTGGATAAGCACTAACTGCTACGATTGGCACGTGTTTTGAAGTGTCTGAATTTTGAGGCTAATCACATGACGTAGCGTTTGGTGCATAAATAATTATTTCAGGCTAAAGCGTTCAGTGAGCTTTGAAAGGTTGAACACCAAACACATTAGCCGAGCATTAAGGACGTTGAAGCAATTAAAACACATTACCCGCCGCTCAACCGAATTGAGGATTAGAATGAAAAAAAAAAATTATCTCGTTCAGGTGTGACAGGATTAATTAGAACCATTAATTATTGAATTAAAGGGATGAAAGTGAATCGCCAATGAGCGCATGATGACGTATGTCGAATAATACAAAGTAAACATTACCAATTTGATACGAACTGGGTTGGTGCTGGGTTGAAATAGGTTCAGCAATCAAACCGCCTTGAATCAGTATGAACAGTCAAGACTATTTCGAATTTCGGGCAGTTTCGGACTAATTCGGACAGTTGAGGGCAATTTCAGGCAGTTCCGAGTAATTCTGGACAATGCCAATATTGAACAATAATTGTCCATTGTCCATATTGGACAATAATCCAGAATTATTCTGGATAGTTTCGGGCTATTACGGTAAACAATAACGGACGATTTTGGACAGTTTGGAGCAATTCCCAACAGAGTTAGACAGTTTTGGACAATTTTGGCCAACATCGGACCATTTTGGACAGGCCCGGGCAATGTTGGACGATTTCCTACTATATCCGACAGTTTAGGATAACTTGCGACAGTACCCAGCAATTCCAAGAACAATTGGTTCACTCTGGTTCATTCTTGAATTCTCCAAATAATGTACCGCTCAACATTATATGGCTGCGGTATCGAGGTACAATCAGATTAGATAAATTGATTCTGACGAAGATATTATTGTGCACAATGTATATTCAATATGGACGAGGCACGGGAAAATTACTAGGTCAGGTGTATGATTTATTCATCGTACATTATCATGACATTAGATGATATTTGACCATCGATGCAGAAAGTTATTGATTGGATGCAGCAGGGCGCGTCAACGACATGAGCATAAATAACTTTCACTAATTATAAATAACATGTTATTATGCAAAAGAAAAACGCCAGGTAGTTATTAGAATGAATCCTTGCTAGAACCCAGTTGTTTCTTCAAAATGCTAGAAAAACCAACAACCCCTATCTCGTCTACTCCAATTATAGTCCAGTCAAAAAAAGATTCAACACTACAAATATAGACCGATTTGTTTCCTTTAGAAATGTATGTAGAGTAGATATCGATGGCTAAAAACCAGCATGACATAACTCAATTTTCCCATTTTGAGATTTGAGCACTTTCCGATTCAAATTTTCTAGCCCGATTTGATGGAACCATCAGTTTTTGAAAAACTCACGTGAAACGCCACAATCGTCGACTTAGTCCGAAGAGCACGACTGGAAATGAGCGGCAGCATGACATAACTCAGTCAAACTCACATTGAAACAGAAACTCAAACACATAATCGAACTCGAAGTCAAACTCACAATGGCACAGATAATCAAGCTCATAATCAAACTCGAAGTCATACTCACGATGAAACTGAAACTCACAATGAAACAGAAATTCAAACTCATAAAGAAACACAAAATCAAACTCATAATCGAACTCGATGTCAAACTCACAAAGAAACAGAAACCCAAACTGACGATGAAACACTAACTCATACTCATAATTGAACTCGAAGTCAAACTCACAATGAAACAGGAACTCGAACTCATAATGAAACATCAACTCAAACAGACAATGAAACACTAACTCATAATCGAACTCGAAGTCAAACTCACAATGAAACAGAAACTCAAACTCATAATCGAACTCGAAGTCAAACTCACAAAGAAACAGAAACCCAAACTGACGATGAAACACTAACTCATACTCATAATTGAACTCGTAGTCAAACTCACTATAAACCGAAACTCAAACTCAAACTCAAAATCAAACTCACAATGAAACAGAAACTCGAACTCATAATGAAACACCAACTCAAACTCATAATCGAACTCGAAGTCCAACTCACAATGAAACAGAAACTCGATCTCATATTCAGACTCACTTGACTTCAAGATTATTGAGTTTGACAATGAGTTTGAGTTTCGATTTTTCGTTAGTTTGACTGCGAGTTTGAATATAAGTTTGAATTTCTGTTTCATTGTGAGTTTGACTGCGAGTTTGAATATAAGTTTGAATTTCTGTTTCATTGTGAGTTTGACTCCAAGATTTTTCATGAGTCAGAGTTTCTGTTTCATTGTGAGTTTGACTTCGAGCTCAATTATGAGTTTGAGTTTCTGTGCCTGTGTGAGTTTGACTTCGAGTTCGATCATGAGTTCGAGTATCTGTTTCATTGTGAGTTTGACTTCAAGTTTGAATATAAGTTTGAGTTTCTGTGCCATTGTTCGATTATGAGTTTGAGTTGCTGTTTCATAGTGAGTTTACTTCGAGTTCAATTTTGAGTTTGAATTTCTGTTTCATTGTGAGTTCGACTTCGAGTTCGATTATGAGTTTGAGTTTGTGTTTCAATGTGAGTTCGACTTCGAGTTCGATTATGAGTTTGAGTTTGTGTTTCATTGTGAGTTTGACATCGAGTTTGATTATGAGTTTGAGTTTCTGTGCCATTGAGGGTTTGAGTTTCGGTGCCATTGTGAGTTTGAGTTCGAGTTCGATTATGAGTTTGAGTTTCTGTTTCTTTGTGAATTTCACTATGAATTTGAGTTTCGGGTTATTGTGAGTTTGACTTCGAGTTTGAATATTAGTTTGAGTTTCCGTTTCACTGTGAGTTTGACTATGAGCTTGATTGTCAGTTCTAGTTTCTGTTTCATAGTGAAAGGCAGTGACTGCAAAGCTGAATGTGTCTTCCTTGTTTGCTGACTTAATTAAAATATTGCTAACTTATCTTAATGATTTAAATTACTCTTTTTAAGTTGTGTTTAAAGGAGTTGTTGTGTGTTGCTGCTTGAGTTTATAATTTTCCTTCTTGCAATAGAAATGGATTTTATTGGCTATTTCACTTATCACGATGGCGTTACGCCCACGCCTTGAGTCTTCAAGCCCTGAGGAAGACAGAATAAACTATCGAAAGCTCGGCAAAGGACACCTGTTCTGTTGTGACCCCTTCCCGATGACTGACTTCTATTAGGTCAGAAACGTGACCAAGAGAATTGGCATTTTTTTAATTTCTACAAAGTCACGAACAGACGAAGACCGAAAAGATCCGAGAGATCTGTCTTTAAAGGAATTTTGCCAGTTTTCTTTTTGCTACGGATAATTTTTTTTGTGCGGAGCATAGTTTGTACGTAATAGGGGAAAAAGGCTAAAGTTTTAAGTAGTTTTAAGCCCCAATCGCCCGGGCTCAGGGTCCTGACTTGAATTCCCAGACTTCGGGACCCGAAAAAAACATTTCCGACCAAAACAGAAATCAGTGTGGAAATTAGGACTTGTAGCCGAGGTTTTTTTAGCCTTAATCGACCTACGGATTTTCAATACGTCAATTTGTGAAGAACTTGTTTCACTAAAAGGAATGTTTCACTTTCATTATGGGAGTGAAAATCACATGACTCCGCAGGCGATTCACAACTCTCGAAACAAACAAAGCCGCCTTTATTGGGTAGCCCCGCCAAATTGGCACATATGGTAATTTTTCTTTCTCCATCAGCGGAATTGTACGTTTGCCAGCGTGAAATTCGCTACTATCCCTTTCCATCAGTTTTCAATTATTTTCCGCACCTTTTCAACGCCTGCCATTGTAGCATTCGAGAGGGAAATTCTCGAATGCTGGGGCTCTTTTCCGAGGCACTACTCATTCGCGGAATATCCCGAACACATAAGGCCCTGAACGTTAAAAATTTGTGCTGCTGGATACATATTTCTGTACAAAAAGGAAAACTACACGTTCTTCTCAGCCGCGAGCCGGAGAAAAGCGGAGTTTTATACGAACATAAATATGAGAGGGAAAAAAGTCGCCATCTCTTATGAAGTGCTTTTTGAATTATTAAAACCCTAGAAAAGGTGCGGAAGGGGAAGGGGTGTCAGGAAGCTCTCCTTCTAATTTCCACTCATCGTGAATGTTTTATGCGAGAAGGGCGTGAGCTACCTCTAGCCTCGGTAATTGAAATTCTTAGCTGTATAGTGTAGGCCGAAGGGGCGAGTGTAACCTTTCATCGCCTCTGTAAAAGTGATATAGTACGGTTACCGGGATTTTAACACGGCCCTTCAACCTTAAAGCTGCTCATACTCATCCTGTTAGCGGCTGTATTGCAACTTACTCCTTCAATATTGCACTCAGGTACATTAAGAATAATATTATCATACCTAGCTGAGCGTCTATCGTGAGATAATTACACTTTCAAGAGTTTACGGTTTTACTAAAGGAGCCAAGAATAGTTATAAAGCTAGTTATGACGAAATAAGTAGGAGCCTACCAAGTAGATAAGTTATTACAGTATCATGATGTTTTTCCACAGCGGCAATGGACGAACGAAAAAATTAATGAAATTTCTCCGAGAATTCTATGGAGGGGACAAACTCAAGGTGATTATCAAGAAGAGGGATCGATGGACTCTGTTCTCTAAGATATAGAATTGACGAGGAGTCAAAACTCAAAACTTCATTATAATATAATGGAATATTATTCCAACGAGCCGTAGCAGCTATTCTTAAGGGGAAATTTCACCTTCGACATGGGGTTTCTGACGGGGATAGAACATTTTTTTTCTTGAGCGATTACGATGGTTTATTATTATGGTTAATAAACCGAAAAGATGAAGATGACTCATTTTTTATGAGACCTGATGGGGGGATCGTTCAAAGGTTATAAAGCGTTCTCAAAATTTGAGATCATTTAATGATCAATCATTGAGGAATTGCCATTATAGATTAGTCCGTACCCATCTATAGTACGATACTTACAGGTAGCAAAATTAAATGGCATCTCTGAACCACTCCACTCATTAATTGTTGCATGGCTTAGAATGAATCCCGATAGCAAATTCGAACCATTATCTTCTTCGGTACCTACCTATCTAAATTTCCAATCAAGTCTACCCTGCTCTTACAATAGTTGAAAGATAGTTACACCATTGTAGAGAGTTGATTAGAACTACGAGACCCCAAGTCCGAATGGCCAGTTCTGGGGCAGGGAGCGAACGCTGGTTCTAATTAAGCGAAAACCAGATACTACCTTTGTGCTCACTTCACATTTAAAACGCAAATCGGGAGTCAGGCGCCGGTTGTTGTACCCGAGGGAAAAACGAGATCATTCCCAGCCGAGAATGTGCCTGGACCTGGTAGGCAGGTAGATGTTGCTTGGACTCGTTTGCTAAAAACTGAGTGGAGTACGCATTGGAAAACAAATGTTTATTGCTCGGCAAGGACATCCATACTATAACGTCCAATATTATTCACGATTTCTGAATGATTCATTAACGCCATGGATCGTTCATAAAAGTCAAGAAGCATGCATCAAAGTCATTGACTCACTCGGGATTTACAGAAGGCTGATTTACAAAAAGTGTACATGCAGGGTATCATCACTAACATAACATAGGGTAAGGTTATTGTTCACGACAATGATTGAGCACGCCACGTACCTATATGATTGTTCAACCTTTTTGGAAGAAATTTAGTTTTATGATGAAGACGAGAAAAATATAATTCTATAAAATTACAGTTCTGCAATAATTCGACGGAACCCCCACCTCCACTTCTGCCATAAGATTAACTGGAGGATTTTCCTGTGTTGTCCTGATTTCTTGTTTGGGCGCTGATTCCCTGTTTGGGCATTGTTTTCCTGTTTAAGGCAGTAAATTCTCAAGTAACATGTTCAGTTCGGTGGATTCTATAGTATTCTGGTGTACGCATTCTGATGTGAGGTGGCGTGAAAAGTTATCATGATAATAGCTAACTTTAACCAAGTAACTTGTGACAGGAACATGTAACTGCTGGAAAACTGAGTAAAAAGGTAACACTATTATACCTTTTACGGGTTTATTCGCTACCCAAATGTGATAGTTGTGTTCTACGAACTAGCAGAAAGGCAGGGCGGACCCATGCAATGTCGGGTTTTAATTAAGAGAAGCTCTCAGCGAATGCTGCGAATTTGAAAAGCAAATCGGTGAGGTGTCCCTGGTTGTTGTACCTGAGGGAAATAAGGATGCGATTCGCTCCAGCTTTGTCCTTTGTATCCTTGACCGACCTCCATTATGCTCTTTAGAAACACTGTAAACCCCCGTTTGCCATTGGAACTCTATTCGTTTTGAGATTAACTTTGTGAATTGGCTAAGTTGCTCTCTCCAATCGATAATTACTTACTGCCCGCTTCCGATCACCAGCTTTAACAGTTATGTACAAGGGGTTTCTTACTATAGACTGAAATACGACTATTGGTGTCGGATCAATGGCGCCGTATTTTAATGATTGCATGTTTCATTTGCTATACATGTGATATGCATGTGACCTTAGTTGACATTTCAATGTTTGCAATAAGATCATGCTGACTTGGATCCTGCAACTGTTACGTGCGAATGCTCAGTCAAGAGACTGGTCAAGCAAGGGTTACACCCACAAACAATATATTGGAATATTGGAAACTTGAGTTTTATATTGACCAGCCTGTCAGCATACTGCTATCCGAAGTAAATTGTGCTGTCTACACCGGTCGGTTCGGTGACGTGTTCGACACCGGGGATCTGTTCGTACAAGCTGGCAAATAAATTTTTAAGAAAAAAAAAACCGAAAGGAAAAATTTGATAATTTTTCCCAAGAAAATCGGCTAGTGCAAGCCGCTTTTGGTCGCACTGTTTGCAGAAATGCACCGAGTGCTCTGGAAAATTGAAGCGATTGAACCACTGTTGTTCGGGCATTGTTGCAGGTTCTGCAGAATCGCCTGAACATCGAAAAAAGTCTTCAAAATTTATGAAAATCAATTTTTTGGTAACGTTTAAAAAAACCATTGAAGGAAGCATTTTAGGCCCATTAAAACATGAGATCGATTTTTGTTAAGAGCAGTGTGCTAAACCTTATCACGGAAAGATCTCCTGAAAAAGGATATAATTGGATTTGCGACTGCTAGCTCAGAGGCCATTACTAATATTAGTAGCAGCCACCAGGTGGTTTCTCCTTGGCCGAGAAGAGCTTAGAAGATAATCTTCGCTAATTATTGGCTCACATAATTGACAACAGGTGCTTAGTCGAAAATTGTAACTATTCTCCCTTGCTATTAGGCTCCTTGTCCCTCGCGAGTTAAACTAATATAATCATCGCCAACTTGCTGTACTGCGGTTATGCTTGCAAGTTCCGTCCAGCAAGTTGAGGTCGAGCGAAGACAAAGAGAAGACTAAAGGAGACAACAGGTTATCACTGTCGGACCTGGCATCCTAAATTCAAGGCCTCATTAGAGCGACCATTGTGGCCACTTGAGGCCAAAGGCTCATCATCAACTTGTTGCCAACTTCCCGACCCCGTCCCTCCTGACCCGAGCTATTTGTCTCAATTATACGTCCTCCGAACGGAAACTCGGTGCCAAATATTTTCCGGCAGCGTGCTGCTATTGAAACTTTTCCCAAAATGCAATTTTTTTTTTGTATTTTTCTCATCAAAATGTGGTGTTTATTGAGCCCATGCTGCCCCGCCCCGTTCGAGATTTAGACGGCTGTCCTAAACTTGATCTACAGGTGTCTGAAATGGTTTGCGCATCTACCCATTGGTTCCCTCGGGAGTGAATTATCGGGCCTTGGGGACCGACGATATCTATTCGGCTGTTTGGAATATTAATCCATCTCCGTCATATTCAGGTTCCAGTACAAATGGCCTTTGAATGGAATGTGTTATGATTTGGGCCAACATGACATTAGCTATGATTACCAGACGGTGCTATTGACAAGGTACGAATCGACATTAGGGCTACGTATGAGGTATAATAGAGAGTTTTTGACAGTCACATCAGCGAGGTATGGAGAGGGAAATGCGTAGGTATTTATCTTGTCTTCATAACCATCTCACTGCATTCTTAGTAGCACGCAAGTGTATGGGGAAATTTCCTAATAATTTCGAAGAACGATACTTTTCCAAAACGTTATATTGAATAATCGTTAGCGTCTTAACCGAGGTATCCCCAGGACAACTCTGTTGCAGAACACAAGGGGAACCACGTCCATTGCACAATTATCCAACCATCAGACGTCAGACAGTTCGCCTCCAGACACACAGACCCTATTCTCTTATTGTCTGATCCTACGGATATGTTTACTTTGGTGCACCTGCATCAATGTTTGTTATCGGATATCTATAGAACCTTGTTTCTCGGAAAAATTATTGAATTTTCATGTTAAAATTACCGGAGAATCGGTCTGTACAGACGGTCTCTCAGCTAACATGGAAGTGATTCTGAGTAAAAGCGTATTTGTAAACGTTCTTTCGGAAGCTCCGTTCCAGCTGTCGATTTTTGGCCGATTACAAAACTTCCAATTACTCTGTAAATATGGAAGTAAAACTGTAGTCCTCAGATGGATAAGGGACAGTAATGTGAGTGTTGGAATCGTTTCATGGAGATAGGGACCTTATGGCATAGGATTTCAGCGTTCCTAGGGTCTTTTTCTGCATGAAACAATTAATTTTAGCCTTCTTGGTGCCTAACTGACTTTCCCAACCGACACCTTGATGCTGCGAGACAGCAAAAATTAGATTGCGCCATTTGAAGTGGCACATGGCTGTTCTACAAGTTGAGGCGTTGGAGCTCGAGTTGAAATGCGGCAGTCGGATCACGGAGCCTTTCGAACATCGCTCTACTTCCTAGCTTTCGAGTCGAGAGAGCAGATGGAGTATAAGAGCGAAAGAGATGAGACGCCCTCCAGCAGCAAAGACTAAGAGAGATAGGAAAAGACGAGCAGAGAGGTATATAGAAAAGTGGATGCGGGAATGAGAGGGGGGGGATGGCAGACTAATCTTTTCGAGCTGGGTTAATTTGGCTCGACAGCTTGCGCCACGATTATAATATTATCCTCGATTCGCTTGTATAGTGAGCTGCAACCAACTTAGGTTTATCAACTATGGGGAGTAGACTACCTATTTCAAACGGGTGACAATCAAGGTGGAAAATTTTCGCTTCTTCCGATCTATACCGGACAGCACCACAATCAAGGAACCAATTAGTGACAGTACAGTCAGACATCACGGTAACATATTCCAAAGAAGTATTATTCGAAGTTTATTGGCGAAAGAGTAGCGGACGAGGTTGGGCTATTGTTGTTGGTAGATTTGGTGGTGGTGTTGATAGTGTTGAAGATAGTGTCGGAGATGGTGTAGTTTTGTTCAAAAAGAGAAAAACAGTGGTGCGTGATCACAAGATAACACACTACGCTTCCATTTGTGATAAGTACATTTTTGAACCAATGCAGTTTGATTTTGACTGATTTCGTGGCTGCAATGGTCAAAAACGTCAAGAAACACGCAATGCAAATTTCAGAACCCGTCTAAAATCAAAATACGTCAAGTTACCGGAATATACAAAATATCCACGTATTCTGCAAGGTAGAAGAAAGATTTTGAGACCAAGAACGCTCAGATTGGTTCATTTTTGGGCATGGAAAAACAAAATACGAAGCACTAAAACGAACCCACTATCACGGTTAACCAGGGTGATATTTGTCACTGGGACAAACATCCCAGTTCAAAGAATTTAAGAGATAGATATTGAGAATTGAGGGAGCAATGGCCATTATTGTAAATGACCACAGACAAACACACGGATATTGGTTCAGGAAGTGATTTTTAGTAAAAGTGTATAGTGTTTTCTGAAGCTCCGTTCCGATTTTCGATCATCGGAAGATTACAATACTTCCATTTACTTCGTAAGTATGGAAGTGAAAATTGCTCAGTTCAAATGTAACAGGATCGGAAGCCCATGCAGTGCTAACCTCAAGGATTAGCCAGTTGACGTAGAATTTCATAGAGACCGGGTTCAACTGACTCCTGGAGAGGGGAAAAATTAGTTTAGAAGGCATTGGAAGAGGCAGGACGTGACTATTCTACCACAGGCGTCTGAACTCAGGATGAAATGTCGTAGTCGGATCACGCAGAAGCGCCTTTCGAATATCGCTCGACTTCCTACCGTAGCTCTTGACTCTCAGGTTGGGAACGCAGGGCGAAAAGGAAGGGGCATCCTTTGGCAGAAAGGCCAAGTGAGATAGGGGACCAAAGATATAGAAAAGTGGGTGGGAGGAGGCGAAAAGGAGGAGTCGGTGAGTCCTTTCGAGCCAAGGTAATTTGTATGCGCCCACCCGCATGTGCCTTGTTAATAATTGCTCCTAATTCCAGGGGCGCTATGCCGACGAGTCGGCCTTATCACTAACTCTGACAGAATAATGGAGTTGGTGATACCCCCCGTTAGAAAACTTGGTCTCAGATGAGAGTCGAATCTGCGAGTCCATCACTTTCGAAATTTCACTTTAAATCTGAACATGTAGGACTTTATTATAAATAAAGTTATAATAACAGGTATAGCAATAATTTATCAGGTGCTGATGAGTGCCTTACACTTATTTGGCGATGAATAACTAAGAGGATCGGTTCTACAATTTTTTCCTGGCCACAAAAATGAACCAGTTTGACCGTTCTTAGTCTTAAAATCTGTGTTTTTGAGGTAGTAGGTTTTTGAAGTATTTGAGGCGGGGTTTAAAATTTGCATGTGAGTTGTTAATTTTTTTTAAGCTAAAAGCCTCAAAAGTAGTCAAAATGTAATGAAATTGTAAACTCTGCAAATTTTGCACAGGGGTTCATTTTTCGATTGCAAAGACAAACCTTACGATATATCGGTACTCCTTAAACACAGAATTTAGCTGTTATTATTCTATAATTTCAGTATCAATTTGTATTTTAGATGGGTTATTTAGAAAAACGTTTTTTCAACCAGGCAAAAAATAATCATCCTCTTCGCTTGATAAATACTTACTTACCTATCCATTTTTTCAACGCAGCTGATCGTTCAATTCCGTTAAATTTACCATTTAATCTATTCTTAATCACCTTCATAATTAACTGAATAATAATAATTATTAAATTCTCTGAATAATGAAATTAAAAATGCCTCATGCCTCAGAACCGTTGTTAAAGCCTGACTCGCTCTCATGTTGCCAAGCGCAACTGGTCGAAGTGTGAGTGCGTCACCTTGTTGGTGTAATAGGCTAGTAGTCGTAAGTAGATCAATCAATCGTATCTAAGAGCCGAGGCCAAATTCTCAAGTTTTTCCAATTTTTGTTTTGCTGATTTGTGTAATGCGACCAAATTCTTTAAATTGAAGATATCGGGAGGACAGAAGTTTTTGTGGGGATTCCAACGAGTGGAAAACGAATTTTGTGGCTCGAGTAGTTTTCGAGTTATTAAGAATTGGGGAAATTTAAAAAAACTCAAAACTGTCTCACAAAAACTGCAATAACTCCTAAACGGTTGAAGCTACTGGCGTGGCGATGGTCTCATTCGATTCAGCATAGAAAAATCTATAGAAAATGATACCTCACATGCCTATGTTGCAAATTTCCTTAAAAAGACGAATTTTTTACCACTTCAACAGCTGTTTTACTGGCCTTAAAATTAAGGTAGGGTTCTGCCGAGACGTTAGGACCAACTAGATACGGAACTTGATTTTTGGTAAAAATTTCAAAATTTTTCGATAACTCCTTCCCCCTTAAAAACCCCGGACGGCGGACGGCGTACGGCGTACGGCGTACGGCGTACGGCGTACGGCGGACGGACAAAAAATTTTTATTGCAGATTCGGATTCTACACCCCTTGAAACGTAAACCAACAAATTTTCAGGGGGTGTTAAAAATTTTTTTTTCCTGACCGATTACAAAGGTTCATTTCTTTAGAAAAATGAACCAAAAAAATTCACGTATCCGGAATTTCCAGAATTACGGAAGTTATCTACACATTCTCGCATTTCCACACGGTTGTTGAAAATTTGCGCATAAATCTTGTCTCTCTAATGTTTCGACCAATAATTCAGATCGAGGGCATCGAATGAAAAGGGTCAATTTGAGTATAAATCGAATACCACGATTTTATCCACGAATTAATAAGGAACTCAATGGTGTGCAGATGTAGATTTGATAGATTGATATTTTTTGATAGATTGATATTTATTTCCACAAAACGAAAAATATTATAAATATTCAAAAACATTAAGTAGACGCTTCAAGTCCCAAATCGGCGGTGACTCAAAGAGAAAAAATACAATAGTGGAAACCCACAAGGCAGGGCCTGTGTGTGGGTAGTCTATTTTCAACGTAAACTAAGATTTTCAACGAACAACAATCCGATTTGCTTGGTGACTAGTTATGGTAACCTATTTTTTTTTCTAATCTATGTATTGAATAACGATATGGGGAACAGTTACAATATGGGGTATGGGTCACAATATGGGGTATGGGTCACAATATGGGGTATAAGTCACAATATTGGGTATAAGTCACAATATGGGGTATAAGTCACAATATGGGGTAGGGTCACAATATAGGGTATGGGGTCATAATAGTAATACCTTTATATCTGTTTTGGTAAGATTATTTACCCAGTTTTTAATAACTGATTTATTTGAGGCTATTGACTTGGTTATTTCAATTTTACTTCTTAGGGGACTCTTACTGAAAAGTTTGGGTCCCAGAAAATCTACATGCCTGCTAGCGATTCTCAATGTTTTTTGGGGTATATGGAATACGCCAGAACTCTTATTGCCACTGTAAAGTCCAGATTTCAATGTGAAGTTTTCTTTATTCCGAAGAACAAACACTAGGCAGCGCTCTAAGTAAAGCTGTCGTATTGTGGGGACTAGGGCTGATTTGAAAAGATCATCCGAAGGGAATCGCTTTGGCTTTTTCAGGACGGTCTTCAGTATTCGCTTTTGGGTGGTTTCCAAATGCCCGATCACATTGTCATACGCTCCACCCCAACCAATAATGCCATACGACAGCAGTGAATGAGCAAGAGCCAAATAAAGCAGTCGGAGAATTTTATCATTGAAGATATTTTTTGCCCGATGAAAAATGTAAAGCACGCTTGTTAGTTTATTTTTTAGGTGGAGTACATGCTGGGCCCATGTAAGTTTTTGGTCAACAATAATACCGAGGTATTTGGTACTTTCTTGTTTTTTGACTTCTGGGCATGTTTCACAGTTTTTGTTGGCACAGCAACTTTTGTGAAATCGGAGAGTGAAGTTATGAGGTGGAGCACTAGGGGATTTTAAGAAAAATGGAATATAAACCGTTTTCTCATAATTTAAAGATAATAGGTCTTTTTCAAGGAGGTTGAGTACAGTTTCAAGACAGAGATTAGCAGTTTCATATGTTTCCTCCCAAGTGTTACCCGTACAAATAATGGCCGTGTCATCTGCGAAACTGACAATTGTTCCAGGAATATTTGAGCAGCATAAATCATTAATATAGATTAGGAACAGGGTTGGTCCTAGAACCGTCCCTTGTGGAACTCCACAGAATACGTCTCTTCCGTTGCTTTGAATGCCATTCACTTGAGTAAATTGGGAGCGTTCTGAAAGGTAGTCTTTAAAAAAATTCAAGCAGTCTCCTTTTACTCCAATTCTTTCTAGTTTGTGAAGAAGAAGTTTGTGATTTACGACGTCAAATGCTTTTCGGATATCCAGAAAAATGGTTAATGCTTTTTTATTCTTATCAGCACTGTTATACAACAAGGAGGTTAGTTTATATATGGCATCCTCAGTGCTTTTAGAATTTTGGAAGCCAAATTGATTTTTTGAAATTATTTTCTCGTTATCCAAATGTATAAGTAGCCTAGATTTTATACATTTTTCAAATAGTTTTGAAATGTGAGGAAGAAGTGATATTGGGCGGTAGTTATCTTGGTCATTCTTTTGCTTTCCTTTATGGATTGGGATGACTTTTGCTGTTTTGAAGATTTTAGGAAATTTGTTTTCTTTGAGGAACAAGTTGAAAACGTATGCAAGGGGCTTTGTAAGGCTGGACTTGTAGCGCTTAATCAGTGCTGCATCTATTCCATCAACACCTCCAGCCGAGCCTGATTTTAGAGTATTAATATAGCTAATGATGTAACAACATACTTCCATATTTTGTTGTTCAAATTGATTTTATGTAGATCAATGTAGAGGCTACTTGGATAAATAATGGCGAAAACCGCTGCAAATTCATAAACACACCTAAAACCGATGTTACGCCAATAGCGCAGAATCGCAGAGGTAAAAACATCGAGTAAAGCTTCGCAGGGTGGCGCATAATGAGTTTTTGCGCCATCCTGCAAACTACTCAGGAGGAAATTAGGGTGAATTTGGACAGTATAAAAACGTCCAAGGAGCAATTGACGTCGACGTTAGCAACTGCCCCCATCAAGAAGTCACGTTAACGGCAAAAAAGGACGTCTTAGTCGCATTGACGGCTTTTTCCCAAGTCCCAAACGACCCATCGAATCGGCTGAACTGCTCGCGTTTCTGCTAGTGTCCCTTTTTATCACCCGTCGGGGTAACATCGAGCGGAAAAGAGGAAAACTTGGCCCGATGCGACTTGAGATGAAACTGAATATTCGCTTTACCTCTGCCTTACACGATAAACTTGGACATTGCCGAGTTGTACACGTTCCGATAGGGACAGGGATGTAAAAATACGAACGACCGACCCACTTTGGTAATTTGAAGGTGTATAACTCAATTCGCGATGTTATACCTATCGGGCGGTAGAACCCGAAAGTAACTTTCGTCCCCGGTCACTCACGAATGTATATTTAATTATATATCATACCTAATCGATGCTGAGCGACCGATGAAAAAATACCCAGTGGTGCGTTAATAACACACAATACTTCCATGTTTTGAAACGTAAAAGTGTGACACAATTTCATCATAAATTGACTGCTTTTGAGGGTATAGGTAGGCAGTTGGAGGCGGTTATTAGGTGAAAGAGATTTGAAACAACTTTCCGCAAGTCTCTCCTCATTATTTTCTGGCCTATCTTGGGCTTTTAGGAGAGGAAAATAGCGGAAAAAGGAGGGAGCGAATGATTCGGCAATTTTCTCGCATTCCACCGAAAAGGGGAATTTCGTGCAGGAACAGCGAGCGGGAACAATACGAGGGGAGCGGGGATTTCCGTCAGGCGCGTCAGTTTTGAGCGTTCCATCCAACCTTCGCTAGGTGTGCGTTCCAGGGCGGGCCCGAATGCGCGTTTCTCCGCCAGCCCTGGAAAGCCGGAGGGCGGCTGAGATGTTTCCAAGTGCCTCCTCGGCATTGTGTCGGCCCTGCCTAATTGCTCCCGCTTTTTCTCCGCTCCCCCTCCGCGCCGCGGGCTTTCCAGCTCGGGCTTCCCGCCGTTACTCAACCGCCCCGCCGCCGTTCGGCTTTTTCTCGTCTTTCCGCGCGCCTTACGCCCGAGACGCGCCTCCCGCTCAGCCGGTTAATTACCCGCCCTTCAACTCGTTTAATCCCGGGCGGCTCTCACGATCCGATTTTCCTTTTCGCCGCATCGCCGGCCGCACATCAAAGCGCCTGAACGCTGAAACGCACTTCGTATTCAAGAACTTAACCGAAAAGATACTTCCGAGGATTTTTCACTTTCTTGGAACGCAGAATGTTGTGTGTGCACCTCGTCAAGGTGATGGAAAAGGTAATTGCCTCGAGAGTCCTTCAAAACTGGCAAAGATCCTAATGTTTGAGGCCGAAAGGATTCAGGAAAATCGAAAAACATCCTTTCGTTCGTTTTAAAAAAAAAGCGAATTTTGAAGTGTGAAAAAATTTTTTTTTTTTGAAGTGTCTGTCCTGAAGTGTCTGTGTGTCCGTCTGCCGTCTGTGGCAATTACAAAAATGGCCCCCTCAATTCACAACCTTTTTTCAAATTTCTTGAACTGAAATGTTTGTCTCGGTAACAACACCCTCTAACACCCTGTTTAATCGGTATTTGAATAACTCAAACTACTTCCCATATATTAGCGTTTTTAGTGTTTTCCATTTTATTTTTTCCGGCCGCAAAAATGAACCGATTTGAGCGTTCTTTGTCTTAAAATCTTCTTTTTATTATGCATAATACGTGGATATGTTTTATGTTTCGATAATAAGGTGTACTTTTATTTTGGGCGAATTTTGAATATTGAATTTTTTGATATTTTTAACCTAAACACCCTTAAAAGCAGTCAAAATATCGTCCCTTATGCGGCAACACCAGATATCTCGGTTTTTGGTCATCCTCGAGTTTTCACGGTTCCTGACTCGTTTTTCTGCGGAGAATCGATTGGTGAAGGCAGATTTTTGATAATATTACAGTAGGAAACCGCTATGTAAAACTATGGAGTCTTGATCAAGCAGGTACCCCTCCGATTATAAATAAAATATGGTTTTCAGGCTCTTCTAAAGGAATCGTGAAAATCAAGTTATCTGGTGTTCCCGCATAAGCGACGATATGATCAAATTGTGTCACAATTTTACGTTTCGAAATATGGAAGTATTTCGTGTTATCTACGCACCACTTTTTTCATTATTATTATTCATCCATTCATTATTGATTTGAAACGATTTCTCCCGCTCTTCGGCAAGATCCTCGCGGCTCATATTATTTTCGCCCGGGCGAACGGCGACGAATCTCCAGTCGCAACACGTCCGATTCCTCGGGTATGCCAACTTTTTTCCGCTGACGAAGGTGACAAAAACGTGATTTCCTCCGGTGGTGTCTGGTTTACGGTGGCTCTTGACTGATCCTTCTCCCTCGCCCGTCGGCTTTTCCGTGGCAAAACACGACGACTCCTCCGCCCACGTGAGCATAGATAGATGCGAAGGAAATCGCCTCAGGCGCCCATGGGCTTGACAGGGTCGGATTGAAGTCGGTCTGAGGGCCCTTGCCGAGCGACAAGAAAAACGAAACATTTTGTGTCTGTCACGGCTTTGAACGGTTCGGAGGAAAAAAAGCCTTGGGCCTCGAGGGGGAAAATCGGGATTGGTCGACTGGCGTGAATTTATCGCGTCAAATACGTCAAAGGTGACCGAACTTGCGAACAATTGGTCGCCCGCTTTTGCGCACATTGTCGGCGGGGAAATACGCGAATACCTGAAATCGGTATGATGGTGAAACTGTTGATGGGAGCGAAAAAATGTTAGGATACAACAACTTTGGATGAAACACTCGAAAATGAGGAAAAATGATAACGCTTAATTTTGGACAAGAAAAAGCGGAAATTTTAAAAACGCTGCTAATCCTTGCACAGGGGTTTATTATTCATGCGGCTTGCTCCCCTTATTCGAATTTTCAGTTCCTACTTATGACCTGATTTTCGTAATGGTTCAAAATTTAGGGAAGTTGTCGAAAGAACGAAAAAATCGTAGAAGCGAATAAAGCGTACTTTTTCTTGGTCTCATCAATTATTTTATGAACAAAAATGGTAGTATCAATCATTAACCTGAAAGAAGCCATAAACCCGATTCTTCAGGCCCCCCTAGTAATTCGAGAAATGACAGTGAAAGCTAAGGACCGGTAAATCGATTCGCATTAACATTGTATTAAAAACATTTTTCGGAGAATAATTAGCCGCGTATGTTGAGCACAGGCGAATTCAGGAAAACGTTGGAAAAATCTCCAGGCGAAATATTCCGCTCGGCGTCGCGGTCGAAGCGCAATGAACGAGTCGGGGGTCGAGCTAGGATCGTAAAAACGCTGATAGCGAGTAGTGATAACGGAGTAACGATAACAAGGGGCCCTAAGGAGCGCACACGTAGCTCGTATAAGTGTTTCCCACGTTGAAGAGAAAGCAGGAACATTTTAAAAGGTCGGGAAAGCGATGAGATGCCTTTCCCCCGCGAGGGAAACAGAGAACGATGATTTATGGCAACCTTAACGAAAAAACAAATAAATGTCGGGGGCCGGCAGTGGCTGGCGAGGGTTGAAGGACGCCCTTTGTCCATGTGTGTTCGTCGACAAGTGTTAACGTCGTTGCTCGTACGCGGGTGTTTGTATTGTTCGTATCGCGTCCGTGTGCGTCCCTTCGAGAGCTGTACGAAAACGATCGGCTGCTGTGTGAAGCGTCGCACACGCACTCACACTCGCCAGCATGAATGGCTGCTGCTGGTGCTTTCGAGATTACAATAACACAAATCTTCCGACCACGACCGACGCGACGGCACGGAGAAGTATTTTTCCGCCCAAGGTAGAATATATATTCAATTCGTTATAAATAATACCGCGAGGGGGCGGGGGGATTCTTTTTGCGCGTCCAGATACGGCGCCGTGGGACGACATGTTTTTAGTGTCCGGGATTACCTATACCGATGTTGACCCGCTCGGACATGAGCGCCCGAGATAAAATTGCCGAAGGAGAAGGGGAGGATTCGGGGTAAATACTGTCGACTGCTCGCATAGTATAATGAGGGTGCGGATTTTCGCTGCGGGAGTTGATAAATCTCCCAGGAACTAAATGTCAAAAGGTGCCAGAAAAATGGGGTTTAGCCCGGAAAGAGACAAATTGGAGCTTCTATCGCTGAGAACGGATGGACAATTTTATAAAAACATCAGAGGTTTGATTGTTTTTACTCTTATAACTCGGCGCCAAAGGTTCATCGATTGAAATTATTGACGTAGGTACCTCAACCTTTTTTGGCGAAACGAAAAAAATCAGCCGCAGATGTTTGTTAGTTCGCAGCTGCCAAATGCCTAGTTTGATTTGATGCCTAGCCGAAGGGCCATCTTTATCAACGTTTTCAAAAAAGGGGGAATCCAATCAGGTTCCAGCACACGGATCCTCCAGGCCCGGGCAATACAGCAAAAAGCGGCCCGATCGGGTTTTCGTATAACCTAAAACGCTGTGATGTATTAAACCAGAGACATATCCACGCCTGTTCTTTTCATTGAACTGTTAACTAAAAACCTAGGTCGGTGCCGTGAAAGTGGCAAAAGCCAGCTGAAAGTTGGGTGATTCAAATTATTTGTGAATTGAAATTGAGGGTTGAGCTCGAAAGTTGAGTTTGGAGGGTAATTTTATGGGTTCAACTTTGAGAGTTTAGCTAAAATGTTGAGTTACTTTGTTGAGTTTGAGAGTTGAGTTTGTCGGTTGAGTTGGTGAGTTAGTTGTGTGTAACAGTGAGTTATTCGTTGAGTCTATGAACGGAATTTTCAAGTTGAATGGTGAAAGTTGAGTTGTTAGTTGAGTTTCAGAATTGAATTTGAAAATTTGAAAATTTGAAAATTTGAAAATTTGAAAATTTGAAAATTTGAAAATTTGAAAATTTGAAAATTTGAAAATTTGAAAATTTGAAAATTTGAAAATTTGAAAATTTGAAAATTTGAAAATTTGAAAATTTGAAAATTTGAAAATTTGAAAATTTGAAATTTGAAAATTTGAGTTTGTGAGGTGCCTTTACTTCTTCCAACTCTGATAAGTCAGCATATACATCAAGCTACACAAAAAACGCTGCTAAGTAGATCAGTGGCTTGTGCAGATTAGTTTTCGGTATGTCCGAAGAATTCTGCAAATTTTGCACAGGGGTTCATTTTTCGATTGCAAAGACAAACCTCACGATATATCGGTACTCCTTAAACTCAGAATTTAGTTGTTATTATTCTATAATTTCAGTAGGTACCTATAAATTTGTATTTTAGAGGGGGATTCAGAAAAACGTTTTTTCAACCCGGCAAAAAATGATCATCCTCTTCGCTTGATAAATACTTACCTATCTATCTTTTCAGATCGTTTGATTCCGTTAAATTAACCATTTAATCTATTCTTAATCACCTTCATTATTAACTGAATAATAATAACTATTAAATTCTCTGAATAATGAAATTAAAAATGCCTAAAGAATGCCTCAGAACCATTGTTAAAGCCTGACTCGCTTTCATGTTGCCAAGCGCAACTGGTCATAGTGTGTGTGTTACCTCGTTGGTGTAATAGGCTAGTGGTCGTAAGTAGATCAATCAACCGTATCTAAGAACCGAGGCCAAATTCTCAAATTTTTCGAATTTTTGTTTTGCTGATTTGTGTAATGCGACCAAATTCTTTAAATTGAAGATATCGGGAGGACAGAAGTTTTTGTGGGGATTCCAACGAGTGGAAAACGATTTTTGTGGCTCTAGTCGTTTTCGAGTTATTCAGAATTGGAGAAATTTTAAAAAACTCAAAAATGCTTCACTACAACTGCAATAACTCCTAAACGGTTGAAGCTACCGGCGTGGCGATGGTCTCATTCGATTCAGCATAGAAAAATCTATAGAAAATGATACCTCACATGCCTATGTTGCAAATTTCCTTAAAACGGCGAATTTTTTACTACTTCAACAGCTGTTTTACTGTCCTTAAAATTAAGGTAGGGTTCTGCCGAGACGTTAGGACCAACTAGATACGGAACTTGATTTTTGGTAAAAATTTCAAAATTTTTCGATAACTCCTTCCCCCTGAAAAACCCCGGACGGCGGACGGCGTACGGCGTACGGCGTACGGCGTACGGCGCACGGCGTACGGCGGACGGACAAAAAATTTTTATTGCAGATTCGGATTCTACACCCCTTGAAACGTAAACCAACAAATTTTCAGGGGGTGTTAAAAAAAATTTTTTCCCGACCGATTACAAAGGTTCATTTCTTAAGAAAAATGAACCAAAATACCAACAAAAATCTTCAAAATCTTCAAATTGGTAGGCACTATCAACAAAAGTTCCAACTAAGCTTCAGGAATATCCAACAGGCAGTGAGCACCCACATGAATAAATTCCTGGTGATGTCAACAGGCGCCACCCGTCATTGAGGATGATGGTTTGCAGAAGCGAGCAACTAGTTCATTTCATTTTGGCGATAAATGAATTTCTCGTCAGGTTTTCTTCGTTTCCACGTCTCCAAGACACCGGGTTAAGTCAATACGTTCGAAGTTTCCCTCGGAGCAGATAACCTGATGAATTTCCCTAGACGTCGTCTTTCCCGTGAAAGACAAGCAGTTGCGGGGGTGGCGAGGGGATGAGTTGGGGGTGACTCGGTATCGCCTTTGGCCCCGCGAGAACTTATTAACATGTAAATCAGCTCGCTGAAATCCTCTCGAGAGTCTCTCAAGTTTTCGCCCAAATTACATTACTTTTCTCATCTCCTGGTTGGCCAGACTCAGTTGGGGACACTGGCTCAAGTGGAGCGAGTCCAGGAAGTGATCCGATAAGGGAGAGCCAAGTGGATGGAAGGTCGGGGTCTCCTCCTCAAACGCCTCCTAGATTTCTCTTCTTTTCTTCTATTCATCTGAGAGTGGGGGTTTTCAAAATGCTCAAACAAATAAACAAATTATGCCCTCAACTAGGCCTGACATGACGAAGGCACTTTTCTGAAATGATTATACTGAAATGTTGTGCCTGCAAGGGTTACAAATATTCCATGGCTGGGCGGGGGATTCAAACCCCCGAGTCCGTAGTCGTGGACCAATAATAACGAAGAGAGCCTTGGACCGCTCGGCCAATATTTTTATTCCTACCCTATGATTCATCCCTATGATCAGCACTCCGTCAAGAGATGACAGAGGGTGAATAATTAACCAAAATTCCAGATTTGAATGTAGGTACGTAGGCACGTATGGCGGAGAATCGGTAAAGGTGGAAAGTAAATTACCCATCCCACCAAATCGGCGGAGGTATCCGGGAAATGCCGGCCGAAAATGGCCGTATTTGAAACGGGCTAACGGAGGAAAAGCGATGGGAACCAAGGCCTGCTAGTCCACCTACCAACACGCTTGAGGCCTTCCACTCAGAACTGATCTCGCTGGAAAACAGTTTTCCTTCCACTTTTCCCGCGGTCCATTGTTCGCCTAGAGCGCTTGCAGGACCGAAATTCATCTTTTGAGTAGCGCCGGGAGCGTTGAACGGTAGAAAATTGGAAACTTATCTAGCGAACTGAACGCAACGTGTGGAATTCTGTGGCGTAGAATAATATCCGATATTACGATCCCTCCTCGTTCATCCCCGGGTGTTGTTGTTTGACATTGGATTTTACGAAAAGTTTGGAGAGACATTCGATCAGAAGCGATTCCGAGTTGGTGGATAAATATACCAACACCAGTCAAAATTGTAGCCGAACCTTTATGGCAAGAATTGAAATCAAACGCTGAGTCGAAGGATGGCTGCTTTATTTAGGATAGCCATCAAGCGTGAAATTATCCATTTATTAACGGCAACTCGTTAGCTGTAGCGGAGCTTGAAAATCGGCATCCCTCTCAGAATCCAGCATCGAACACGTATATCTTGTGTACACATCCCTTACGGAAAGTAGGCTAACGTTAATTAGGATCAACAAATGGAAACCGGTCGTTGACTCATTACGTCGGCAACTCATATTCTGCCGTTAAACTAGCGTTTTGTGCCTCTGTTTATTGCAAGGTTTCCTCGACTCTAGGCTATTTGCACAAACGGCCCCTACTGAGTTGTCAAAGGCTTCGGCATGGCGGAAAATCAAAGTTGGCGGTAGGAGCACTGAGAGCCCTCCACATTCACACGCTGGGAACACAAATCTTATCCTATGAGCGCTTTCGTTTATTAGGCTGAATTTTGACAGTTTAACAAACAAGCCCATTGTACATTGGTGCTGCTGTTCGAAGAAACCTCTCGTAGAAATCGTATATCGTCCCTCAAGTGGCAATATTTTTCAGGATAACCAAGAAACTTCCTTGTACTCCAGTGTATGGATTATGTTGCGAGTTTTCCATGATTGTATGACCAATGGGCGATTTCAGACTATTTCATGGCTATAAATCTGACTTCACCAATCGATTCGCTGTGAAAAATCGATTAAGAAACTATCAAAACCCGGAAATGGTCAAAAATTGAGATAGCTGATGATGTCACATAAGCGACGATGTATTATATAGCATATTCAAGTCGAATTGAGAA
This sequence comes from Nesidiocoris tenuis, assembly GCA_036186465.1. Lineage (NCBI taxonomy): Eukaryota > Metazoa > Arthropoda > Insecta > Hemiptera > Miridae > Nesidiocoris > Nesidiocoris tenuis. The sequence continues at coordinate 15,321,994 of AP028914.1, read as the reverse complement.
TTATCTCAACCGATATGAGAATTTTCCCAATCTTATTGACAATTCCCCAAACCAAATTGAGAAATTTCAGATCCAATTCGACTTGGAACTGGTAGAATGCAAGTATAAGCACAATATGGGCCAATGAAGTCTGCCTTGACGCAGACGTCATCCTTGACAGCAGCCCTAGGAAGGTAGACTGAAGAAAATCGACCAGTGCTGGATCGAAGTTGCAGAAAAAAAAACTTCTTCGCGGACGAGCTCGAGCTGCGCGCTTCAATCCATTAGAACTCGTGAAGAAAGTGAATGAAATACAAAGTAAAACGCACGACGAGGGAAACGATGAGAAAGAAAAGTGAGCGAAGGGAAAGAGGTATTTTCAACAATATAGTGGGCTGAATCAGACAGAAAACATAACTTTCCCGTTAAAGTAGCATCGGGCGAAAATGTAGGTACTCTGTAAACCGACCTCCCTCAGGGCGGTTCTTCCACTTTCAGTCGTCTCCCAGATGAGGGCCAACTCTGCCGGAGAGTCTGCCTGAGTTAAATCTAATTTCCACCCCTTGCCAAGGCCGCACCCCTCGGAACACCCCCACCCTCCAACCCCCGTTGAAACGATGAGCCAACTAAGTAAAAGAGATGTTTAGCCCAAAGTTCAGAGGGACTTTGGACTGAGGAGGGAAGACTTTGAAAGATAAATTCAACGTTGTTGAAGAGGTTGAGATGACTATCGCATTTGCCTCTTCTCCAACTACTTGCTGCCCAGAGGACCGCCGATATTTCGTTAAAACATTAGGATAATAGGATAGTTAATAGGATTTCAACTATTTTCTTAAGACTGTTTCGAAAAAAGATGAATTTCACGCTACCTAGATGAATGTAATCTTCGCAACTTTGAGGCTCTTCAAGGAAAATAATTTTTCTTTAATCGTACCAAAATTTGGAAACACTTTTGGCGAGGTTTTGTGCAAATTTGAGAATAAAATCCCGTTGAAATGGCTTTTAAGAAATTCGATTTTGTAGCATAAATTCAGTGATTTTGCATCAAATAACGGATGGAGCGACTTCAATTCCGATTCAAAGAACACGCCGTCCAGATAACTCTCCATATTATGGTACTTAATATTTTGAAACAAATTTCTTTTATTTCGACTGATTCGGGGGCTACAACGATCAATCATGAATCATAAAAACGCTGTCCGCATTCGGTAATCAAATTGTAGGCAATTCTCGAGAGTTAAAGAATATCCACGCGTACTTCAAGGAGAAACATGAAATAGAAAACATAAAGCAATATATGCCAATATTTTTGAAGTACAGTTGTTAATTGAAATTCTGGCTGCACAGGATGATAGGTCTTGGCTGGAAAGTTATCCTGGCTCAAGAAATTTGAAACAAGGTTGACAATACGTGGGTCAATTTTGTAAGGCTCACATACATTTGTTCAGAAAGTGATTCTGAGCGAAAATTCATGATTAAAATTTTGTTCTCTACCTCCGGTCCGATTTTAAATTTTATAATGATGAAAATTTAGGTAAATTTATTTCCGTGTATGGAAATGTTGAGTGTAATAATTACTATCAAAAGTGCTTCAAGTTCACTTTTTGCCCGGTGTTTTCCTTAAGGAAATCCTTATTTCTTTAACTAACTGTATGGCCGTGAGGATAGTCAGCTTTGTCGCGTAAGTTGGGGCTCGAACTTGTACAATATTATTTACCCATCGAGAATGATGAGCTTTTCGTAAAATCCCGGGAAAACGCCTCAAGAACAACCTCTCAAGAAATGATTTTCTAAGCGTATTTTTCGGCGATATAAGCCACAATGTTTGTCCTTAGCCAGACATTTTTACAGAAGATTTTCCTCGAGAGATTTTCCACCAGTGGATGGGCTTACCACCTTGGCAAACAACTTACCCGGCGACCCCAAAAGGTATTTTCTCTTAGCCCTCTTGCACAGCTGGATAAATGTCAACAAAATGCTTCAAACCTTCCATCAACTAGACTGATATCGCATCCCCCACTTCGTAAATCCGCTTTGCGTTTTTTCATGCTGTGGCCCAGCAGATATTTAAGGAATTCTGATGTTGCGGGATAGATTCGGCGGAATTACAATTGAATCAGTCGAACGTGATCGAAACTACGATCTAAATTCAAGGATAATAATAATGTATTGATAACTTAGTTAATGTTACGGGATATCCGGTCTGTGGATGATTGGATAGTGTGTGTGAAGCGAGGTATGCCCTGAACACGACCCAGAACATGAATAACGCATTATTTTATCATGCAAAACAATGGCGAACGGTACCAGAAAACAAAGCATTCCCAATGAAATATGCAAAATGAGATTGTAGAATCTATGCGCCAAGTATGAAAACGCTTTGGCTTCTATTCGTTATGATTTGAGTTCATTTATTATGAATTTTATCATTATTGAATAGTAAACCAAAAAACATGATCCACCTCAGAGAGGTTGGTATACCAAGCTATCGCACCTTTTTGGAAAGCCCTATCTCAATCTCACATTATTTGAGGCCGTAAAAGTTGACTCAAGGGTAGGACCTATTTACCTACTGTGCACGAGCATGAGGAATCAGAAATAATAAAAGCGAATTCGTGCTCAGAGGCAAGACCAGGCAGTAAATAATAAATTTGGATGTACTTATTTAAAAGAGAAATTCCGGTTCAATCCAATCCAGAGAGATGCAGGGATTGCGATTCTTTTGACGGTAATCCGAGAATTGTTAAAGCACCTCTGCCATATTCAGCTGAGTGAGTCAAAGCGAGCAATGATAAAAGAGACGTTTCTTTGGAAATGAAAGAGCGAAGGAGACGTCGAGTTGGAAGTGTGCAAGAGAGAAGGAGCGAGTCAGTTCTTGAGGGGGTGAGAGAGCAAGGGTGGGCGACGAGGCCTTGAGGTGAGGGCATGGGAAGGGGCGCACCAACCCTGTAGTTGTCCTTCTCCGGCTGAAGTTTTCTCTCTGAGGATTATACTCGAAAAAGATGGCTCACCGAAAGGAACGATGGTGTGGGGCGTAAAGTTTGTAATGAGGTCGACTAATGGGATCCCATGTCCACGGTTTTCGTCTTTTTGTTCGACCACAAGATCCGCACAGTTTTCTCTGGGTCAGGTTATTCTGCGCTAAGGAAGGCCTAAGGGGGGTAATCCTTTCTTCAACCTGAACTGCTGGTTAAGGTCTGGAAAGAGTTAGATGTCCAAAAGAATATAAATTATACGCTTGGCCTTAAAGTTGGCTTCGACTTTTGACTTTTTCAACTCCCTCGTGTTTGTTTCTAGTACGGTTTTAAAGCTCGGAGCTCTTTGTTTCTCGCTGGTTGGGCATTCTTCTCCTTTTTCTGGCTCTAATGGGACAAAACAAATCCACTTCCAACAGTTTTCCAAACGTGAGTTGGGGTTCTCGGTACTCAACTTTTGGCTTTGGTAGTGTCGCAATTTGGTATTTATTTTATACCTAACTCCAAATGTATTGGACAAATTTGGAATTATTTTATTAACATGAGTGAAATTGCTGCCCCGGTTTCACGTCATTACGAACAAAGTCGATGATCGAATAATCGCTAAGACGCGATTGTCTACCATAGACGACTGAGCAGGAAGAAAGGACGAGAGAGAAATTTTCAACACTCGGTTACACCCGAACTGGCAGACGAGCTCCCGATATTTCGCTCTCTGATTTCCGCTTGGCCCAGTCGAAACTCAAGAACAAAACCGCCATTGGCAGGTCTCCCTTATCTTTGCCCGCGGTTTCTTTCAACTTTTATTCATACTCACGGGCCCGGACGATTGCGACGAGAAATAGGAAAGTTCATTGGTCGCAGTCATGAATGAGCAGGGTGAGGAAATGTTAGCTGAAACGTAAACTAAATAAAAGTGCAAGATTTTTTGGCCCGGAGCATACAAAATGCGCCTGCAACTGGATGTAACCTGGATGTAACCTATTGAATGCTGTGCGGAACCTCAAATTATGCGATAAGTGAAAATTAGTAACAAATAAATGACCAACTTCTCAAAACGCAGCGGTTCCAATGCTACCATCTCTCTACATTATTTGATGTTGAGCGATCAAGATCTGCAGTTATGCTTCCTGATACTTGACCCTACTGCTGAAAAATTGAACGCAAACGGTCTATTACAAGCTCAAACTTGAACGAGATCCTCCTTCATCAACTAATAAAAGTATCCGTCTCCAACGGTGGAACCTCCAGGTAGGACCAGTTTGGGTTCTGCCTCCATTTTCTGCCTGTAAGGGCGGTAATTGCATGGAATAATAATGGGCATGGGATCTCTCCCAGGGTGGCCACATTAAAGGACCATCGACCTCTATCCCATTGGTTCTCGGGTATCCGACTCCACGGTCCAAGAGGTCGAATAGCCGTAGCAGCCACCAAAGTCCTTCCTCTCCATTCACGTTGCCTTTCCAACCGACCCAGGTACCCCAACATTTCCACCCCAGGGACCCGACGACGATAATTATGATCTAAAGAGGATTTCCTTATCGTCAATAAATTTAAATACCCCTTTCGCGGGTTGGGTATTTTCTACCAACTGGAGCATATTACCTCGCTGAGCAGACTATCACCTCACACGTTAGCGCATTAGAGAAATTATTCGCACCCCGCTAAATCCGAGTTATACGAGCCAGTGTTTGCCGCGATAAATAAAGCGATAATGTTTATGTTGGCAGTGTATTATGCTTCATATAAGGTCACTTGGTTTCATCCTCTCCATACCTGCTTGATGCAGAAGGAATTAGAATAGCCATTCATCTCTTAGCATACCTACATGCTTCCCCAGAGTCACCTCACACAGAGCATGCAGAATGTTGGGGTAGATGCGGTTGGGTTGAAGACCTAAAAGACCTGAGCACTTGGAATCCTTTTATAAGTTGGCTCTTGTTAGACCGTCTACGATTTTGGACGATCTAAACTTGGCGATGGTAACGAGGTGGACTGTATGAATAGGAATAAACGGGGAAATGGAAAATATTGAAATATGATGGATTTATGGGATGATTATATTTAAGCTTACCCTGGATGTCGACGAGTGTCCTTTGGGTGCGCACCCACGTTTTCCTCCGAGGCAGGACGACTTCCTTCGAGACCTCACGAAGGGGGAAATTAATCGCGGCCGGCGCACTATACGCGTTTTTTAATTGGGTAAGTTAAATGGGAAATGAGGGGGTTGGAAGGTATGAGGAAAAGGGATTTTTGCTACGAAAAGCAACGAACGATAAAATGGGCCGATTGAACACCTTGGCGCGTCAAGCTCGATGTGTGTGGTACTTAGAACGACCACAAGCCAATGCCAACTTCTGGCGACCCACGTCTACCAACGTGGAAAAAATAAATATTCCTCAACTCCAGTGAGGCCAAATAAAATCGACGGAGCAAATTGAACTTTGCGACCAAACATCCCGGCCGCCTTGAAACAACCACGTTTCAACGAGAGAAAAGAAAAATATACATGAAGACGAAATGCAGTGAATCAGCAACTCAATGGTCATTTCGATTCAGAAGCGTCTTTGGTATTGGGGTGCTTAATCGAAAAAAATAAAATACACAATCGCAGGGATTGAGGACCCGACCCGGGATAAAAGGAAAAGGATAACGCTCTTCACTCCCAGGGGGCGTTCAGGGAGACTTCGCGAAGGATCGAAGGAAGCCCACGGAAAAAGGGAAAGAAACAAAAATTCTCGATTGTAGAAAACCAACACCACCAATACCAAATGATGACGACAATGTTAAGCGAGGGGTAGTGGGCACAGTTTACGCACCGAACGAGTAAACGTGCCTTGGGCTGTTTTCACTTCAGCAACCCTCACTATTCCGTCTTCGCCTGGAAGGACTTTTGTGATTCTAGCCATCTTCCACTGACTAGGTGATAGATTTGGTTCCTTCATAATGACCAAATCATCGACCTTTAAATTGTTAAACTCTTTGGTCCACTTCGACCGCGTCTGCAAGCCACCAAGATAATCTTTACGCCATCGATCCCAAAACGAGTGGAGCAACTTTTGAACCAATTTCCACCGTTTGGTAATGTTCAGATTTTCTGGTTCGGGGCCGACTAATGCAAACGCAGGTCTCTGCATCAAGAAATGACCAGGCGTCAATGCTTGGAGATCATTTGGATCCGAACTGACCTGGGTAATGGGACGAGAGTTTACCACTGCTTCTATCTGCGTAAGTATGGTGTAGAATTCTTCATATGTGAGGGTCTGCTCTCCAATTACCTTGGTCAGATGGGTCTTAATCGACTTGATACCAGCCTCGGCCAAACCGTTGAGGTGAGGACTTCCCGGGGCACATAATTTCCAGGTTATTCCTTCCTCCGCCAAACATTTTTCCACCTGAGAGTTATGCTGTTTACTGGAAACGAATTTGCTCCAATCTTCGAGCTTATGCTTGGCGCCAACAAAATTCGTTCCACAATCGCTCTGAATTTCGGAAACGCTTCCTCGGCGACCAACGAAACGCCTAAGGGCCGCAATAAAAGCATCAGTTGTCAAGTCCGATACGAGCTCGAGATGTATGGCTCGCGTGGTGAAACAAACGAATAGACATATGTATGCTTTAGTCACCTTGGCGTTACGAAGTGAACTCGCTTTTATACGATAAGGACCTCCATAGTCACACGAGCATCGATAGAATGCACTGATAGGCTCCAACCGAGAAGTGGGTAGGTCTCCCATCAAATGTTCCTGCTCCTTGGGCTTGGTTTTGAAGCATGTAACACACCGAGATAACCGATTTCGGATGACCTCTCGCGAATTTACAATCCAAAATTCAGCGCGAATAAGGCTCTGGACTAGGAGGGGGCCAGCATGAAGGTACTTCAAGTGGAAATGATCGACAACCAAATGGGTGAAGTGGTGGGCTTTGGGCAAGAGCATTGGATGCTTTTGATCGCTAGGAATGGGAGCATGTTTCAGACGCCCACCCACTCTGATGATTGAATCATCATCCAGGAATGGATTCAATTTCCTGAATTTGGATGCTATCAGTTTCCCTTCCGAAAGCAATTTTATTTCGGACGAAAATACTTGGCTCTGCACAACACGAACCAACCGAATAACCGCCAATTTTAATTCGTCGGTTGTGAGACCACCGGTCAACAGACTGTCGGCGTGCGGATCGCGCAAATATTTGAAATATCTCAGCAGGAATGCTGTATGGCGTTTTAACGAAGTAAACGAGGAATAGTTTTCAAGCCAAGATTCGATAGGGGTAATCTCTGAATTCAAAGGCAGAGATACGATTTGGGCTTCCGCCATGACTTCCTCCGATTTCAACAATGGCGGGACCTTTGGCCATTTTTCTGGTGGGCCAATCAACCAGTCAGGTCCGGATAGCCACGAACGATCGCTTAGGAATTGCATCGGCAAAGCACCTCGAGACGCTATATCGCTCGGGTTTGACGCCGACGGCACATAACGGAAACAATCGGGAGCTAAGCGTTCATGGATTTGCGAAACTCTATTTGCAATGAAGGTTTTCCACTTGTGGGGTGACGCTTTTATCCACTGCAGAGAAACCATGGAATCACACCATACTACGGTAGACTGGATTGAGACATGGTCCTTCAACATTTCTTTGGCGTAATGCAACAAGTCTGTGACAAGGACTGCTCCGCACAGTTCTAATCGAGGGAGCGAAATCCGTTTGAGAGGAGCAACCTTCGATTTCGCCACGAGCAAGGAACAAGTGATTTTGCCATTTTTGTTGATATTCCGCAAATAAACGACTCCCGCATATCCACGTTGGGAGCTGTCACAAAATCCGTGCAATTGGACGCTGACAGCCGAGTCCAATTCAACACAACGTGGTATTTGCACCTGACTCAGGAGAGGGAGTTCACTATGATATTGTTTCCATTTGATAACTATTTCCTCCGAAGGCGTTTCATCCCAGCCCAATCCCGAAGACCATAAATGTTGGATAAGCCATTTTCCATAAAAGGTCACTGGGCATAAAAATCCAAGGGGATCATACAAACGACTGACTTCGGATAGTATAGTGCGCTTGGTAACTATCATCTCCTTGAGGGGCTCTATTTTGAAGGAAAATTGATCAGTGGCTGGATTCCATGACAAGCCCAAGATATTTGTCCCAGGATCAAGACCATCATCACCACGAAAGGACAAAATTTCGGTTTTCATAGCCCGATCTTCCTCTGGAATATTTTTCAGAAGCTGCGGTCGATTACTCAGCCATTTTTTCAGAGAAAATTTTCCTTTGGCTAGCAATGCTACCAACTCAGCTTGAAGCTTGAGCGCATCGTGAACAGTAGGAACGGAGATACATGTATCGTCGACAAAAGTATTGTTAAGCAACGCCTTTGCTGCCATCGGAAATTGGGACCCCTCGTCATAGACTAGCTGCTTCATGGTACGAAGCGCCAGAAATGGCGCGGCAGCATTGCCATAGGTAACGGTGGTCAATCTGAATTCACTCAACGAATCAGCAGGAGAAAAACGCCAAAATATCCTCTGGTGGTCCTGGTCGGCACTAGCTACTCCGATACAACGATACATTTGTTTTACATCCGCCACAAGGCAAACATTGTGAAGCCGAAAACGTATGAGAACGTCACAAATGTTTTGTTGCAGTTTAGGCCCTACATTCATGACGTCATTTAGCGAAGTTCCGTTTGAAGTTTTCATGGAACAATCAAAAACAACACGGAAACGAGAAAATGATTCATCATGTCGATAGATACAATGATGGGGAACATAATAACCCACACCCTCAGGTGGGGAATTCGTTATTTCCATGTGGCCCTGCTCGAGATAATCGGACATAAATTTGTTGTACTGAGCTCTCAGCAGAGGATTTTTGTTCAGCTTATTTTCCAGGCTAGCAAAACGCCGACGAGCAAAACTGTAACTTTCTCCTAATTCGGGCGAACTGGGGAGAAATGGCAATCGAACAATATAGTGGCCATCAACACGATCGATCGTCTCTAAATAAAAATTTTCAGCATCCACCTCTTCCCTGCTCAAAATTTGTTTCCTTGGACTTTCCTCGATTTCCCAAAATTTTCTCAATAGGGCATCGACATTGGGTTGCAATGTAGTGCACATGGCTGTCACTTCTGGGGTGGTATCAGCAGTCACCCGGCCGAGGAGGCAATAGCCAAAAACTGTCTCGATTAAATCAGGTGCACCCTCCTGGCCAACAATGGGGGCGCCGATAACCACCCGTGCATACCATTCAGCTCCAAGCAAGATGTCAACCTCTTGATCCAAAAAACACTCATCGTCAGCCAAGGTATACCCCTCAAGATGAGGCCAAGCAGTAATACCGACCGAAACACGAGGACAATGAGTGATAGTAGGAACGACAAAAGCCTGAATGGATACCTTAAAATTTTTGGCATAATTTGACAGCAAGGCAAGTTCGACCAAACCCTTCGAAATTCCGGCCTTGACTTGACCCAGTCCGAAAATAGGTGCGTAACAGTTTGCTAGCGAGAGGCCGAGGCGATCGACACATTTTTGGGAAATGAATGTTCCCTGGCTACCCAAGTCTAGGAAAATTTTTACAGCTTCCAAGCCATGGCGACCCTTAGTGTATGCGCGGGCCGTAGCTAGCATAACGACCGATTTACGAGACGCAGCGCGAGCATGACAAGTGGTGATGGAACTATCAGCAACGTTTTGGGATGCACCTTTCACCAATGTGTGAACATGTGCTGACGTACCATGGTCAATTTGAACCGATGCACCAGAATTTTGCTCATTATAATGCTTAAAACACAAAAGCTCATTATGATGTGCATGACAAAATCGACATCCCTCTTTTTTCGGGCAATCCTTTATGACGTGTTTTTGGAAACAAATTAAACATAAATGTTTATTTTTCACAAATCGAAGCCGTGCGTGAGGATTTAGTTTTACAAATTTTTCGCATTGTTCCAAGGGATGTGATTGATTGCAAGGACAAATGACCACGTCAGATTTAGGTGACGTATTTGTGGCAAAACTTTTCATTTTTTGCGACGATGTACGACCACTAATTTTCGATTTTGATTGCCCTTCGTTAAATTGGAGAGCACTCGGCCCAGTTGCCTCAATGATCCGAGTTTCATTTTCGAGAAAATTTATGAAGTCCTGTATGGTGGGATTTTCCAACGAAATGGAACGATCTTCCCAGCGTTCACGTAAAACAGGCGATAATTTTCTCCGAAATAAAAAGAGAAGAGGTACATTCCAACTATCCACCGTGTGTCCTAGCGCCCGAAGTGCACCTATGTTTTGTTCTAAAGACGAGGCGAATGATCTTATAGACAAAACATCCCTTGAGACGACCGATAAATCAAAGATTGACTCGAGATACGCATTTGCCAATCTATGAACATTATCGTATCGGGAAACCAGAAGTTGCCAAGCGACTAGATAATTATCCCGAGTAAGGGGGAGGGACGAAACCAATGCCAATGCTTCCCCTTTCAAGGCGGATTTTAGGTACATGAACTTGGACACATCGGATACATTAGGAAGATTATGTACGGTATTTCGAAAGATATCGTGAAACGATTGCCACTCCTTAATATCTCCTCCAAAGTCAGGTAACTTCAATGTGGGCAATGAGATAGATAAGTGAGCAGCATGTTCACCCCCAGACGATCGGGACGAACGGTTATGTAAACCTGGATCAGAAGTCGATTCTTCAGGACTCAACAACATAACTACCGATTTGACTTCATAAAATTTTTTCTCAAACTTGGCAAAGTTTTCCGTCAATGGGGCAGTGGAAAGAGGAGGTACTTGTTTAGGATATACAGTAACAAGCTTGGTAATTACCTCGTCGAATTCGAGCAGTAGATCATCCAGCCCAGAGGTCATAGCTTTTACCAGATTTAATTTTTTCTGATTTCCGGGATTCGATTCACAATCACTTGCCGCGGCATGAATCCGATCTAATTTTTGGGATAATAAACCCAAACGAAAGGTATAATCCTCCAAAACCCCCATCTGTCACGATTTTATTCACACGAAGTGCGCACAGAACGATTTTTAAGGCGACGGAATAAATCGGCACAGACACGATGGACGGGGACGAGCTGAGGACGTACGAGATGGCGGACGAACACGAGACGACTACGCTCCGACCACATGGAAGAACCGAACACTTCTTCTTCAAGTTGGCACCACTGCAACTGGATCAGCAGCAAGATATAACTTGACAACGAAAAACGATCAAGACCAAGCCGTCGAACGTCGATGAGGATCAAAGGAGATTTCGAAGAAAATTATCTCTCCTCCGCTCGGCCGGCAACGAGCAACACGACCGGACCAGTCGCGTTATCTTATGACCATCGAGCAGACGGCCAACGCAGCGAATTATTTTTCAATCTCGAACGGACCCAAGTATCGACTTCTAAGAAACGAAGTGAGACGGAAAAAAATATTTATAGATTTCGACTCGAACAAGACGAAATCCGGCACGCAAAGGATCAAATGTTAGACCGTCTACGATTTTGGACGATCTAAACTTGGCGATGGTAACGAGGTGGACTGTATGAATAGGAATAAACGGGGAAATGGAAAATATTGAAATATGATGGATTTATGGGATGATTATATTTAAGCTTACCCTGGATGTCGACGAGTGTCCTTTGGGTGCGCACCCACGTTTTCCTCCGAGGCAGGACGACTTCCTTCGAGACCTCACGAAGGGGGAAATTAATCGCGGCCGGCGCACTATACGCGTTTTTTAATTGGGTAAGTTAAATGGGAAATGAGGGGGTTGGAAGGTATGAGGAAAAGGGATTTTTGCTACGAAAAGCAACGAACGATAAAATGGGCCGATTGAACACCTTGGCGCGTCAAGCTCGATGTGTGTGGTACTTAGAACGACCACAAGCCAATGCCAACTTCTGGCGACCCACGTCTACCAACGTGGAAAAAATAAATATTCCTCAACTCCAGTGAGGCCAAATAAAATCGACGGAGCAAATTGAACTTTGCGACCAAACAGCTCTAGAAACCCCACACATCATCTCCCGCAGAGGAAGCATAGGGAAATCTCCCCAGAAGGATAACTTGAGTCTCTCACTGAGTATTTCCCACGGAAAGTCTCGCAAACAACCTCCTGAAGACTTCCGAAGACATTGCCTGAGCAGCAACTAGAAATGAGAATCTCCCCAGAAACACTCTTGAAGAAAATCTCCTTGGGTTAAGTAACAATTAATGAGAAAAATCTCTCATTCAGAAACTTTCAAAGAAAACCAAAGAGAATCATCCACGATCTATCATTCAAAGAATATTTCCCAGAAAGTCTAACTATGCAGAATGCTCTGATATCATCTACCGATGAGAACTGTCAGAAAAGAATCTTTTTGATGTGCACTTTCAAAACACAATCGCACAAGCAGATACTTGGCAGGATTATCTCTCATAGAGAAATAGTTTCAAGACAACCTGCCAAGAGTAGTCTCCCAAAAAATCTCCAGGCGCGCCATTCAAAGAAAATTGCCTGAAAAGTGAGAGCCATCTGCCCTGAAGCATCTTTTGAAAAACATTTCCTCAAGGGGATCTCCAAGGCACGATTTAGGGGGAAATTAGAAATTCGGGTTGCACAAGTAAAATCTTGGCACTCATCAATGAAACTCTCAAGATATCCCATCTACCTACACTCGAAGAGTATCTCCCAGAGACAGTCATCCGAAAGAATCTTCAGCAGGGAAACTCCCAACAAGCTGCGTCTCGGACAATCTCTCCCTCCATCAGAGAGCATCATCCAAAGAGTAACTTCCAAGGAAAATTCTTAAGCAGAATCTCATCTCCCCAGGAGGATATTCCGAAGATACCTCCCGAAGAAAGTCCCAAGCTCTCTTCCCTTCACCCTCCAAAAAGAATTGCCGGAAACGATCCCCAGGAAAATCTAAAAAACAGTGATCGCCAAAGCAGAATATAGCGATGGAAATATCCCAAAAATAATTTTTCGTAAATAAATTCCGAGGTGAATCATTCGAATAGCCCAGAAAACATCTCTCAAACGAAATTTCCCTGCAAGAATAAACCACCTGACATTCTCCAAAAAAAGAAACTCCCAACTAGTATCTCCTGAGAAGCGTTACTATCGAATGATCTCCCAAAAAGAATCTTGCTCAAAAAAGAAGTACCCCACCAAATAAAAGTTGCCAAAATCTGCTAGGTAACAGAAGTAGAAGAACCTCCTTGAAGAGTTGAAGGAAAGACAATTTTTTTATCCCAAATTGCAGGTTTAATATCAAAATGTGCATTGTACTTACTTGTTTGTGTTCCTATTGCTCGAATAAGTTGCCCTTAAATTCCTATCAAATGGGAAAGGAAAGGTACCTATCTCTGTTTGAGCATGCTTGGGCCCTATCTTTTCCATGATGGTATATTCTATTCTCTGAATATTATATCGCACGATGATTCTCTCGGAAAATAAATGAGTATCCCACTGGAATCCGAAAGTGGGGCAATGGAGACAACAAGGAAAACTAAACTGGACGCCTCGTGTTGGCTCAATTATTATTCAAATGATTACTCCAGCATCACGTCAGTTGAATGGTTCTCAGATAACCTACGATGCAGAACCCATTGTAAACTAGCTTTACCTAGGTTGGATTTAACGCGGGAACAGCGGAGTAGAATACCGAACAATACAATGGCTGGTCGTAGTTGCACGTGCTGTGATGGCAAACTGCTCAAATGAAAAATGGGAAAAATAGAACGACTCTAACCTACTGAATTTTCATAGGACGACAAGAAGCACGATTGTCCGGACTTGCATTTCCTACGGGGCCCCAGATGTGAAGTCGACGGGGAACTGGCAACAGCTCGAATAGAAAGCAGACGTCGAGAACCGAAGTACGTACTTACCGACTTTCCAGAGAGGCAAGACTGCTGAACGAACGTCGGATCGATTTACGGCACATAATGCACTACAATGGCTAACCGCACAAACCAACTTTTCTCGGGGACATTCATTGAAAACCACGATTTATTTGGGTAACATTTCGGGATTAAAAATAAATTTTAGAGTTTTTTAGGAGTTACGGTTATATGAATCCGTTTTGAAATTTAAACATTCTGACCCCAAAACAATACTCACCCAGCATTTGGCTACGGAAGGAGAAGCAGAGGTCAACAACAACAATATTCAGAAACTGAAGATAATTTTAATTTAATTTAAATTTGAAAACATCCTAACAAAACATATTGATATTCATGATTATGATAGGAATCCATTCCAATTGTGATATTAATTTAGAAACTATTCAAATTGGAAGAGTATATTATTGATTGTAATATATTTATCGAAACGTCGACATCGACTCCCATTAGTTGGTGCATGATAGGGAACCAAAGCCATTAGGTCGATAAATAAATAGCAAGGATACTAAACCATAAGATGACACAGTGTACCAAGTACTATGCTGAGATGCGTAAATTATAAGGAATGGAATGAAGACTTTATTCCTTTACAAAAACAAAGGAAGGTTATTGCGCAATATCGGGAGGTTCTTTTACGTTTTTCAGTGCCTGAAAAGGCTTTGGAGAGAATCTCTCCACAGGATCCCTGCAGAAATGATTGCCATACCGTGATTGGGCTGAATCCTTCGTGGACCAGTATGGAATTATTATTGCCTCCTTTCATTTCCCGTAAGCAATTATGTCTTTGGTAGATCTTCGGGAAACGACTAGCGCGGTTGGACGAACGGTGTGGTTGGGACTCTCATAAAACGCACTCAATCAGTTTTTCCACGATTCGATTGCGGACGATCGAAAATTTCCAGGGAACCGCCATCGGCTTCAATAAAACGTGATTTCTTCTCCAGTCAACAGAATCCGCTCGTCTCTGTATTCTTGATCAAACTTTCAAGCGCAGCTTGCGTTCGCTTAGAGTCACTAAAAGGCTTATTAGACCTGGATGATCTTTCAGGCAAAGCGAAGGGATATAAGCTAGCATAGACCTGTCCTGATATTCTAAAGCGCCAAAAACTATTTTCAACCGATTTCAAAAAGAAGGGTTACTCAATTTGAGGAAGGGTTACAGGAGGTAGGTAGTTGAAAATGAAGGAACCGGATTAGTTTGCGTTGTTTTCTGAGGTAGGTATACCGGCGAACTGATAGCCTTTCCCGACCTAGCGATCTAGTTATAGTTATGGAAATTTTCAAATCGAAATCCACTTTACCCTTTCGGGGTGGGTGTGATAATGCATTCCACGGACGAGGCGATGCTGGAATATAAGACGATTCGGGTTATGGAGGACGTGGGAGGGTGGAAGGCATGGCGGAGTAGGAGAAATGGTGAAGTGGTATATAGGTACGTGAACACACAGGATCTGCCGATGACAGATCTTTCTCTTCGCGCTTCGAGATGAATCAGTTATTCGAATCGTGAATAATTTATAACCGACTCGCAGATCCCATCCACGGTACCACGGGAATACGTCAACCAAGGAGCTTCACTACTTATCAATAAAGACCTTTACTTAAACTAAATTCAGTCACAGATATTTAGGAAGTTATTATGAGTAAAAATGTATGAGTAAAAGTTTTTTCTAAAGCTCCCATACGATTTTCGATTTTGGGACGATTACAATATGGGATTGAGTCGTGATTTACCTTGTAAATAATGTAAGTAAAAATCGCCGAATGATTTGAAATGACCACGATTTGAATAGCAATAGCTTGGGAACACTGGCCGATTGAAATAATCGTATATTCGGGTAGGTGTCTTAGAAGCACGGAACCGGAATGGGGTCATCGACTGGCCGCTTAATAGAGAGAGCAGTCAAATCCAGTTTCCGCATTTGATTGGTCACCCAGTAATCTGCATGCTAATTAGTTTCATGATCACAGTAAACAAGGGGCGAATCACGGGATGGGGATGCATTGTACGGCGAGACGTGATGGCGCCTGCGTTGGGACGTGTGGATCGAGGGTGAAATCTATCGGTTGACCAAGTATTGATGATGATGGTTATACATGGTCGACGATTTGGCTCAGGTTAAGCGTTACCGACAGGCGTGGCTGAATTGATGTAGGTACGTTCCAACCAATTATGCAAACCTCGAAGTGGCACAGGCTACAGCTATACAATACCTGTAGACGCATACCTACTAGGTATAGACGGTAGGTACAATCGATCTTGAATAGGTCGCGTTTATTTCTTCCTGAATGGACGTTGCCAAGATTTCAATCGAATTTGCGCTTGAAAATCCCACAGTGCCAGCGAAAATCATGAGATAAGGTATCGGAATGTTGGTAAGCGAGAAGTACTCTTACTAGGGGCGGTAAAATGCCTTCTTTTCTGTCAAAGCCATCGAAAACGATCAAATTGCTAACTTTTATTGTTAGAGAATAATTGAGTATGCATAGTTAATCCACCTCCAAAACATGAAATAAAATTACCCGAATTTCGGCACTCTTCCGGTTCCTATAATGATCAGCATGATCAGGTATAACCAGAAAGGCCGAGTGTTCTGGAGAGCCTCTTAGCCTGCTGCTGATTCAGCCTAAGCCGGGAGGAGGCGATAGGCCCAATTTGGTGTGCAGAGGAGCCCTTATCTTCGTATAGGATCTTGCAGGGCACTTGATTCTAGTTATCGATTAGTCCGAGTGTACTACAGCGCTACAGTATGCTACAAGACTAACGTATTATCAGCTAATACACGTGAAACGCAATTTCAAGAGCCAATTAGTTGGTACTGTTTTGATCATTTGATGGAGGTCGAGGTTCCATTAGATTAAAAATCAATGGCGATTGGTATTCTTCAATTTTTTCATGTATCCAATTCCGCGCACAGATTTTTGCAGATAAGATAAGATCGCTTGGAATTTGAGAATTTTATTCGGGTCACCTCCCTCTACATCGGTATCAATTTCAAATTGTTCAGCCATTTTCCACGAACCGCATCAATCTAAACTGAACACCAAAGGTGGGTGCATCCAGGGTCGCGTGAGATGGGGAAGGATCACTGGTATGCGAGGAAGGGTCACGTGAGATGAGCTGATTCCCCTGGCATTGCAAACATTACCTCCTATTGCCCTTCCCAGGGTCGTCCCCCGTCATCCATGCCCGACCCTCAGCTGACCGATAGCTTTGTTTGCCCTATCCGTGTCCCCTTATTAGGGTCCTACAATCGACCCACATCCATGGCCGACATCATTTTCCAATGGCCACCACTCAGCCCAGTAGTTTCGTTTGCTTCGTCGATCAGGGCAATCCACAGCCAATAAACGATGCCACGCGAGGTCTTTCACCTGGCTAGGTAGATGTCCGGAAAAAACCAGAAGTCGATCACCCGTTTGAATATGAAAATATCGTCAAGATATAGGTTAGAGAGCGAGACTATCTAGTGTGAAAATGAATATACCTACCTACAATACGATGATAAGGGTTCAGGAATAGTGATCAGGTACGCAATCAACATTGTATAAGTAGGCATGGAAGCAGGAACAACTACTACTAGCTTCGTATTTACCGAAGACGGCTCCATCTCAGATCGACTGGACCATATCCGAAAAGTGACAGCAGGCCACCTGCAGCACGCTGAATTGTCGGAAGGTAGGGTTACCTTCACCATTCTAACGAGAGACATCGTCTCAGAAATAGCTCCTCAGGGGGTCGTACTGCCGAAAGCGCTCGAGCTCCACCGGTTTATTTAAAAACCTAAAAACATTGCGGTTAAAACATTGGCTATTGTTGGTATCTAGGTACCTACCATTGCTGCAATGTTAACTTCAGCACGAAACACCAATGACTGCTTCCTTGTTACCGCAAGGTGTACTTCGTAGTGTGAAGCTAACCAAAGCCTCCCGGGCCAGCTCAACATAATATGCGGCACTCAGGCAACTGACGGGCTTGCCGCGAGATAGAAACCGCCAATTCACCCTCGGAAAGCAACTGACGACACTGTCCGAGCGTATGTTTTGGTGAGAAAACGCAGTTAATTCGAATCCAGGATAGGTAGCTGGTTATCAGCCCTCGACCTCCCGCAGCTCCGATTTTCATAATTGGGTTTCCGGCCAAGCAGAAAAGGTAAATGGCCCCAGCCTCTGGGCAAACAGACGCCATTCGACTTTTCTCCTCTATCGCCTCGCTCCATTCCCTGTATTAATTATGGGTATTATCATCCCAGTTTTAAACGGAAAAGGGGTGTCTGAAAGCACTAGTCGAGCTTATCCACTTAAATCCACAATTTTAATCTCTTTTCAAATCTAAAACAAGCGTTGACGAGCCAAGAAGACGCTGCTACATTTTGCAAAGAAAAAAGAAAGCAACACAACAGAACATTCCTAATGATTCAGTGAAATAAATATTCTGGAGCAAATGTATACGTAGTGCCACACATAGCTAACGTAAAAAGGTTATTCATGCCATGATCAGAGTGTCAACTCTGCCACGTTTTCCAAACCGGGCAATGCCACTTCCATCAACCATTTAATGTCTCTTTAAGTTAAAATGATAGTTAATTGATACAGGCAACTTTACTGATCGATGAGTGACGAATAGCAAGTATAGGTGAGTCTCGCAAAAGTGGCACTGCGGTAGGATTTCAGCTAAGAAAAACTATTAAAGAGCTAACTTTTCGCCATTGCTTATTGCATGTCCATTCCATTCACATCTATCGTTGTAAGTGACATTCAATTAGGCGCAATAGCCAATAGGAAATTCGAAAGTGGCAGCCCTTATTCGTTATCGTCGACGTCGGCGAAGTTAGTTTCAAGCCCGACTATTTCCTGAATGTCAAGACGGCGGACCGATCTGTCTTAGTTGACCCCTAGGGCCTCAAGACCTCCTGCGCACATTGGACGTGAAGGCAAAAGCTCCTGTGTCAGCTGGAACCCAATAGACTTCTACTTTCTTCTTTCCATCTAAACTCCCACTCCAACTTGAGGTATTCTCGCACTATTTGCGACCAGCAATTTACGAGGTCATCGTTCATGGTTGTTAATCGTAGCTCGAGATGACGCGTGAAATAATTAATTGCCTTAAGATTTATATCGGGAATTGCACGAAATATTGGCGAGAGCCAGATAGTGGACTCTGTGGATTCGATGTTAATAAAATTTATTAACATCGAATCCACAGAATCATAATTCTGTAATAATCGAATCCATTTAATCATAATTCGTGTATAGGTAGGTATAGATTAGAAGAATATTATTCCAATGATAAGTAGGTAGGTAAATAGCTACCTACCTTCGTATTGATGAATCGGAAGTAACCTTTTTCAATGCAGATTCCCTCTAAACATTACTCTCAGGTTTATTTGGTCACAACAGCCGTCAGAATTATATTCCTACATCTTCAACTTGTTTTCTACAATTTATCCACAGAAATGCCCCGCGGCCCAAATCGATCATCCATTTCAACCAGGATTTTGATACGATGAGGTCTAGAATACAGTACCGATGATGCCTATTAGTGGTACAAGTTTGTACCTAGGTACGCGTATTTCCCCCATCCATGGGCGTGGTTTAGCTGGAGAAAGTGTCTGACGGTGGAATAGTCGGTATTTTATTTATTTAATAAAATACCATCCTCTTTCTGGAACGGATGGAGAGGGAATTACTGGCGAGTATCCATCTAGTCCTGAGCACTCCACAATTTCTCCCAAACCGGCAAACAGCGCGATCGACTGACGAATTCATTAATCTTTTAAGCCCACTCCCCTTTCGTTCGGTCGGGCTAGCGAGTCTCAGTCGAATAATGCGAACCAAATTGGCTGCGATACCTTGGTGAATAATAACGTCGTTCGTTTGTTGGCATCGACCTTTGCTAATCAGGCGTAATTAATTCGTAGATGGTGTATCCGTGGGTTTCATCAGGAATTCAATCAATTATAACATAAGTAGCAGGGCGGTTAACGAGCAATTAGATCCAGAAAAACTAACCTGAACTCAGTACTAACAACGGTTGGTTTGAAAGACCAAAACTTTTTGTTCTGTGGCTCAGCAGTACCCGATACTGCTGATTAGAGTTGATTCTTCTGGCCGGAAAGAGTATGCGAAAAGTGAGCTTGCTCCATCCGACTGGTATCTAAATGGCATTTGCAAGAATGCAATCGTTTTTCCATATTGAGAGCCGATAGGCACTTTCCAAAAATACATGCACACAAAGACTTTTCCGAGCGGGGCTCTATTGTGAGTCTTGAGGGTCTCATTTGCTTCGCGCATCCCAGCCGAAACATTTCCTTAGCGTGGAACGTCTCTATACAAAAGAAGGCGACTGAATAACGTTATTGAGAATTCAAAGCAGGAGGCCCTTCTTAACTCGAGTCGACTCGACGTCGAAAAGGTACTTACAGCTACTTCCAGGTTCCTACCTACTGTATTTCTCTATGCGCCTTCCCCCACGCTACCCATACCGTTCCTCTCCGTATTTCCCTCTCTCTCTTTTCCGTTCTACCCGCCGTTACATTTTTTCCATACCTCCCTCCGCTCTCTCCCGTAGGTACCTACGTGAGACATGCAAATACGCGAATCGTTAGGCTCCGTCAGATGGAGTGAAAAAGTGCGGGGTATCTGCTCTTCTACTCGAGCAGGTCTGCTGGAAAGTAGACGAGAGCGAGAGGGGCCTGCGGGATCCTAAAGGCAACTGTGGTGGAGGGGGCCCGAAGCTTTTTCACCCCGCCCAGGCGGGCCCAGGTTTATTGAAATGCAACAGTAACCGTGATACGAAGAAAGACCAGGCCAGACCCGGTGTTGCCTTCCTCCACATCGGCCACTCCGCGATAAAAAAGATGGAGTGAAAAATGTATTCGTCCAAATGGAAAATGCCGGTTATTGGAGTGCTCGAGAGTAATAGGGCCTGAAGGTTAGCGACAGAAAACTCGATGGACTTTTCTCGATCAGCCCTTAGAAAGCATGACAAAATGAACTCATAATCAGACAAGCATTAATCGCCGTAAACAGAAACAATTTCATTCCAAGTGCCAGGACGGGTGCTTAAGGTTTGTTCAATCGAACAGCCCTCGACAAATCCCAGACTAGTAACAAATAAGACGCAAATCCCCCAATAACATATTTCATAGCTCATATTTCGGTTGGTTTCAGGACCTGAACAGCTACTAGGGGTAAATTAACGTCTTTCATTCCGAGGCGTTTTGAAAAAATTTACGAAAAAATGGTTTTTTGCAAAAATTCAAAACAAAAAAATCCCTGCCAAGGTGAGGGTTGTTAAAGTGGCCCTTGTTTACACCAAACAACCCATTAGTTGCAAGCGATCCGAAATCCGGAGGGGAAATCCGAGCAACCACTTCCCATGATTTGCTTCTTCAATTTGCTTGGTGCAGGAATAGAAGACCCGCAGCGGGTAAAATATTCAAAAACAGATAACACCCAATACTTCCATATTTTGAATCGTAAAATTGTAGTACAATTGTACAAATTGTAGTACAAAGGGTGTTGAGGTCAAAAATATCAAAAACTCACTATGCAAATTTTAAAATTCCCTAAACTAAAAATATGCCAAGTTATCGGAACTTAGAAAAATATCCACATATTTTGCAAGGTAGGTATAGCAAAGATTTTAAGACCAAGAACGCTCAAATCGGTTCGTTTTTGTGACTTGAAAAAAAAACCAGTGGTGCGTAGATAACTCACAATACTTCCATATTTTGAAACGTACATATTTGAAAAAATTTGATCATATTTTGACTGTTTTTAAGGGTATTTAGGTCAAAAATATCAAAAAATTCACTATGCAAATTTTAAAATTCGCAAAAAAAATAAATTCGCTACATTTTTGGAATATGAAAAATAGCCACATATTCTGCAAGGTAAAACGAAGATTTTGAGACCAAGAACGCTCAAATCGGTCTATTTTTGTGGCCGGAAAAAAATAAAATAGAAAACACTAAAAATGCAAATATATCGGAAGTACTGTGCGTTATCCAAATTCCGATTAAACAGGGTGTTAGGTCTTGCCGAGACAAACATTTCAGTTCAAGAAATTTGGAAAAAGGTTGAGAAATGAGGGAGTTATGGCCATTTTTGTAAATGACCACAGACGGACAGACGGACACACGGACACACGGACAGACGGACAGACGGACAGACGGACACACGGACACACGGACACACAGACACTTGTTCAGGAAGTGATTCTGAGTAAATGTGTATAAGAAAAAGTTTTTTCTGAAGCTCCGTTCCGATTCTCGATTTTAGGACGATCACAATACTTCCATTTACTCTGTAAATATGGAAGTAAAAATAAAATAGAAAACACTAAAAATGAAAATATATCAAAATTACTGTGAGTTATTCAAATTCCGATTGAACAGGGTGTTAGGCCTTGCCAAGGGAAACATTTCAGTTCAAGAAATTTGAAAAAATTTTGAGAATTGAGGGAGCTATGGCCATTTTTACTTGCATATTTACAGAGTAAATGGAAGTATTGTGATCGTCCTAAAATCGAGAATCGGAACGGAGCTTCAGAAAAAACTTTTTCTTATACACATTTACTCAGAATCACTTCCCGAACAAGTGTCTGTGTGTCCGTGTGTCCGTCTGTCCGTCTGTGGTCATTTACAAAAATGGCCATAGCTCCCTCATTTCAAATTTCTTGAACTGATATGTTTGTCTCAGCAAGACCTAACACCCTGTTTAATCGGAATTTGGATAACAGTACTTCCAATGTATTTGCATTTATAGTGTTTTCTATTTTATTTTTTTCCGGCCACAAAAATGAACCGATTTGAGCGTTCTTGGTCTCAAAATCTTCGTTTTACCTTGCAGAATATGTGAATATTTTTTATATTTCAAAAATGTAGCGGATTTTTTTTTTGCGAATTTTAAAATTTGCATAGTGAATTTTTTGATATTTTTGACCTAAACACCCTTAAAAACAGTCAAAATATGATCAAATGTT
This sequence comes from Nesidiocoris tenuis, assembly GCA_036186465.1. Lineage (NCBI taxonomy): Eukaryota > Metazoa > Arthropoda > Insecta > Hemiptera > Miridae > Nesidiocoris > Nesidiocoris tenuis. The sequence goes on along the minus strand of AP028914.1, from coordinate 15,299,135 downwards.
TTCAAATATGTACTTTTCAAAATATGGAAGTATTGTGTGTTATCTACGCACCACTGGTTGTAAATGACCACAGACGGACTCACGGACACACAGACACTTGTTCGGGAAGTGATTCTGAGTAAATGTGTAAAAGTAAGAGTTTTTTCTGAAGCTCCGTTCCCATTCTCGATTTTAGGACGATTGCAATACTTCCATTTACTCTGTAAATATGGAAGTAAAAAGAGTGATTGCTTAGCAAAGGATCTATTCCCGATTTCTTGGTATTCTGACGATTTGCCTCAGCGCAACGTTGATCGCAAATTTCGTATTGTAGATCTTCGACTGGAAGAGGTAGGTACTCGTACCAGACAACAGTGATTGGCTCGATAGAATCCTCCATTTGAAGCATCGTATACGACAGCTCGACTGGCTGTGGTTTACCTTCTATATTAGCAGAGACCATAGCCGACGAACATAGTGTTTACCGCCCCATTATAGCTCAAACTGCTGGTGATGGTGCTCTAACTTCACTCATCAAACAAAAAATTTGGTTTTCCATTCATGGCGCTTTGTTTTAAACGATAAATTAAAACTATTCTTCAAAATATTCTTATACTTGCTTTACGTCAAGACATGACGAAGGCGTTTCTCAGATAGGATTGTACTGAAAGGATGAAACCGCAAGGGTTACAAAATTTGTATATTCCTTATATATATTCCTATATATTTATAATTTAATATTCCAGGGTGGGCGGGAGAATCGAACCCCCGAGTCCGTAGCTGTGCGCCGATAATCACCGGAGAGCGCCTCAAACCGCTTGGCCACACCGGAACCCCACGTCAAATAAAAACTACACTGCCTAATCGTGGAAAATGCCATGTTTATAACAAGCAGTCTAATTTTTGACTGTCAGAAAATCGAAATATCAAATTTAGGTGTTGCATTTTCCTGTCTAACCTGTCACAAGAAGATGGTAGAAGACAAATAGCCGAATCGGCCTGGTCATGGTCGCGGTCGGGCTCATGGTCAATGCAGCAAGAATTTTTTCACTCAACTTGCATCGTAATGATTTCGAAAAATACGTGAAACCGATCGCACGACGGACACGTTCGGTTAACACACGCGCCCGGCGCCACTGATCGACACAGACTGAACCGCCGGGCGGGAGGCCGTCGATTGGAACCACCCAAGTTCAGCCACTTGCAAGTGGTTAGAGGGCGCGCAAGTTGAGCATGGTTCTCAATTTCGCCAAAACTGACATCATATTAAAACTCATAGTTATATAAAATTGGCTCTTATTACAAAAATGACATAGGTATATCAAGCGTGTACAAATTAAATTTTTCCCATCTCAGTTTTTTCACCTACTTAGAAGAAGTAATTCTTCCAGAGAGGCTAAATCTCTGAAATCAGCACTGATAAAATTACAAAATTCAAAAACTGTGAGGGCCTAACCCCTTGTTTTTCTTTGAGCGTTTTATTTCATTTATTTTTCCCCCTCTTCTTTGATAAGGTAAGCAGAGTACAAGAGGTCGTTGTTTATTATCTGTTTAGTCAGATTGAACCGAAAATGGGAATGAAAGGACTCGAAAATGAGAGCTTTGGGGTCTAGTCCAGTCATGGAATATTTTCATGCCGATATTAGCTGATCGTAAAAGACCTGTGAAGCTTTAGCAAATCTGGAAGAGATGCGCTTTTGGCAGTACATGCGCGAGAAATCACGAAATTTTTTTTTTTGAAATATCAGTGTAGCTGAAGTGGCGAACAAGCTATTTGTAAACCTAGTTAGCCGGATAAAATCGTGGTGGGATCGTTCCTGTCAGTAAACCCTCGCCATCCGCAGACTTTGCACCCCGTCAGCGGAACGAGAGAAAAACCATCTGGGGGCTAATCCGGCGAGTATCAACTTCTCATCCTCCCCTACAATTCCAGTACCTACCCCCCTTTCCCAACCCGGAATTCATAACCTCTGGTTGGTTTTCGCTTTTCTCCATTTTCAAAAGCTCGCCGAGTGAACGAGCGGATATTAATTTATTTGGGAGGGGGAAAATAAAAATTAGGATCAGACTGGAGCCTTTCGTTCCTATTCACGTTCAACAAGTCTCCTCTTCAAAACTCGTTTGAAATTACCTTCATTTTGAAACCTGTGACGAGCCAGGGCAGATTAAGGAAACAGCAATAATTTTATTCCTGAAAGAGGGGGTTTTGTTAAGGGTCGAATTTTGAATTGCTTTGCCATGAACGTTAAAATTAGTTACTTTTACAACTGAAAGGTTTACGTATTAGATGTTGCTAAATCAAGGAAGTGGTACCTATCTACCACTTTTTTATCATTTTATATGCTATCATTTGAGGCGTTGATAGCCAGAGTGGACCATTCCACAAACTGGCCGAAAATGAGTTATACAGTGCAATGGGTCTGTGGTTGCTCTATCTATCGAATTATTATTAAAATTTGACTCGTTCTCGAATGTGCTGAGAGAAAGCGCAACTTTTCAAATGGTCCGTCTGCAAATTGGCCGCCGATTTTGATGGCCAGAGTGGACCTTGTGGCTTGTAGAAAAGTCCCTATGGTTCATAAGTCATCTGTTCACCCAAGAATGCTTGTATTTTTTTCTTCAAAACACCATAACAAGGCCATTAATCAATCACATGAAATTAGTCAAAATTTTCAAATGCGATTTTCTCAGTTCGACACCTGTGTGGAATGGTCCACTCTGGCTATCAACGCCTCATTTTATATGCTACAAGCCATATAAAATACTCAACTGAGACATGATTCAGAAGACGTTCGACTGATGAACCAGTCAAACATTCCATTGCTGGTGGAGGGGGTAAGAAAATGCATTGCTGTGATTGGTCGAGGTGGCGTCGGCGTTGATTCCAATTATTTTGACGAGAGTTTCGAGGCCACATTCCCATGTTAACCAGTACCCTACTACTACTACTACTACTACTACTGCGCTCTTGGAGTTCGAACAATAATATTCCACTTTGGTGTATCTGGTCGCTTCAAAGAATTGCGAGAATGTGGTACAACCTGTATTCTAGCAACTCGAATTCCATGCGCGAGCATTGCACACTTGCAAGTGTGCAATGCTCCGCATGGAATTCGAGTACCATGGTGCTATGGAAATTGTTTCTCACCAACCTGCAGAAACTGGAACGAAATTTTTCTCCGATTCGGCGTAGAGTTGGTAAAAAAGGTAAAATACGTCTCCGAATCCAATTGCCCTTCGCCGGCTGCCAAGGATCGAGAAACAGCCCGATACAGAGTGGTCTCGTCGATAAGTCCCAAGACGCGGCGTCCGTCGAAAGGCGTAAGAAAAGCAAGGAAATTAGAAATCCTCCCGTTCCTAGCTGTGAAGAAATCGAGGAGGTCAGAGAGAAAGAAGGGAAGTGCGAGCAATTTTCCTTCTCCGTCTCAGGTCGTATTTTTCCTTCGTTTCAGAAATTTGTCGGTCGGCTAGCGAAGGAAATCTTGGCTGGAACGAACCCTGGAAGGTACCATTCTGTTCCGTTATGTTTCACAGACTTCCATTCCTTCTGCCTGTCAAGCAATGATAGGATTCGTTCAATTTCCAACTTTCTGCTGCCTTCAGACATCGATATGTTCTTGAAGGGCCTCCCTTGAATTTTCCTTATCAGTGTATTGCTTAATTTGGAAAGACGGTACGGAGAAAAGCAAATAAAATGAGGTCATAAAATAGAAAACGGGGCAACTTGCATCCAGAAAGTCATTTTTCCCAAGCCAGTACCTACCACCTTATCAGTTCATTGCAAGTGAGTAGGTACCTACCTGCTTCACATAAAATGTTTCATTGAAAACTTTTAAAAACTGGATAACTTCTATAATATTTTCCCAAAATTGCCTCCTCTCTTTGCATCTCCATCGCTCCTGAAGTGGGGAGAGGGTCTCAGATGGAGATGCGTCGCCGCCACGGAGATTCCACTCTAATGATCATTCCAGGGAACTCTTAAACGCCCTATTTGATTCCTTTTACTTGCAATCGATCTCATCAAAAAGAAACGCTGCCGACCTACCTAAAACCAATATATTTCTCGAGAGAATTCTGCCGAAGCCAAGGTAACCTAAGGTAAACAAATCCATCAAACGGTCACCATCGACTCAGAAGGAGCGATAAGGTGGTTCTTGTTTATCGTAGCGACAAACGGTTCCACCAACCGGCTGAAATATCCGATGAAAGACGAAAGATGAGGGATATTTGTCTCTGAGTTTGACAGATGATTCCTGTCTGCCTGTCTGTCGGTCTGCCTTGGTCGCCGAAGGTCGTCGTTTCCCCTTTGAGCGATCGGCTCCGTCGCCTCGTAAATATTGAAAGAATGTTTGTCACCAGCAAAGCCAGAACTTCCCTATTTATTGGTTATTTCGAACGAGGCCACTCCGAGTGGGCTCTGTGTTTCTCTTATTCTCCCAAGCGACGAGTTAGACCCCGTTCCAGCGAAGACAGTGAAAGATGTTCAGCTCTAGACCTGTGCGTTGGTGGAAATGGCTCCTCGAGAGAGATGGACTCATTAGTTTGCTCTGCCTCCTCCTTGCCAAGTGGCCACCACAATAACTAAACTCGACGTTCATTTCTCAGTATCTTAATTGAAACTTGCCCTCTAAAACACTTCTTTGAATGCTGCGGAAACTTTCCTATCAACTAAACACTCGAGGCTGTTGGGCCTGTGATTAAAATGCGCGCCTGAAGAATGTGAGATTCCAATTAAAATATTACATGTTCATAATCACAAACGCCAATACGACTGCGGTCATGTTTTTCCTGTGATTGCAATTGTAATTGCTAATATTCCTAATAATAGAGTTTTTGCAGCCAACGGGTGACGGGGTGACGTTTCTCACGGGTGACGTTTCGCGTGCGACGTTAACTACGACTAGGGGCAACAACGCCAGCGGTTGCTATGTTGGTTGCCATGGTAACCGTATTACCATTATTAGTTAGGGTTACCATTATTGGTTAGGCATTCAACGGGCCCGTCTCTTCGGCTCAACCGGCGACGCTGAATAGACCATTTTACCGGCACCCGTACCTAACGTCACCCGGCTCTTACGGGCTCTGTTGCGAGGTTCTACGTTGCCCGTTAGTGGCTTGCAAAAACTCTATAATTACTAGTTTCGTATCTTCGTGCGCCTTGTTTGCCCGACGGCTTATCTTATAATCTTCAGTGCCAACTACGAGTACATCAGTGGTAGGTACAAACTATGCTTACAAACTCAACTTACAACTGAACTCACAAACTCAACCCACAAACGTGAACTACAAACTCAACTCAGAAACTCAACCAACAGACTCAACTTACGAACTCAACCCATTAACTCAACTTAAAAACTCTTGAGTTTGGGTTGAGTTTGAGTTGAGTTTGGGTGGGGGTTGGTTGAGTTTGTGTTGAGTTAGGGTTGAGTTTGAGCTGCGTTTGGGTTGATTTTGGGATAAGTTTGGGTTAAGCTTGGGACGAGTTTGAGTTGAGTTTGGGTGGGGTTTGGTTGAGTTTGGGTTGAGTTAGGGTTGAGTTTGGGTTGAGTTTGAGCTGAGTTTGGGTTGAGTTTGAGCCGAGTTTGGGTTGAGTTTGGGATAAGTTCGGGTTGAGTTTGAGTTGAGTTTGGGTGGGGTTTGGTTGAGTTTGTGTTGAGTTTGGGTTGAGTTAGGGTTGAGTTTAGGTTGAGTTTATGCTGAGTTTGGGATAAGTTTGAGTTGAGTTTGAGTTCAGTTCGGGTTGAGTTTGGGTGGGGTTTGGGTTGAGGAACAGGCATTGAAATAATTCGCGTTCTACACAGACGCCACCTCACCCTGCATTAAACTAGAGAAACCGCCTTTCCAGGAGATAAGTTAGTTTCGGTTTTCGATTTAGTTTTTTGCCATTACAAAATAAACAGAACGCTTCTACCGATCGAGTATGTATAGAATTAGCCCAAAACACTGTATTTACAGATAGTGTTTTGTAACACTCGCTTTTTCGATACATGCATGATGGCTTTTGAAAAGCGCCATCAAACGGTCGGCAATTCACTAGAAACTCTCGATCGAACGAAAATAATTTGCATTTCACGGCTCCCGCCCGATTGTTTATTCGAATAAAAGAGAGACAAAACCCCATCGCTCCTCGATCTTGGCTGACCCACAAATGGAGTGGAAACCCTAGAGGCACATCATTTAGTCGTCTCTCTACTCTAACCTCCGTTCCTCCATAGTCCCACATCCAGTCGGCCATCTTGGTTTTCTTCGTTTTCCTATCTCCGCACTTCGTCCTTGTAATCCTTTAAGATGAAACAGGAAGGCCAAAGCGCCCTTTCGTCCGCCGGGAGCCCTCAGGCGGTTTCTTCCCTTTGTTTTCCAACACTTTTTTCACTCTCCAACGCTTTTCTCCCTTCCGGGGTTTTCTTAATTTGAAACGTTCAAAATTAATTCGTTCTTGTTGGAATGACACTTCCGAGAATTCGTAAAGTTGTTAGCAATAATTTCAGAAAGGAATAGAAAACGCACGACAGTTATGGGGTAAGTTTCTTTCTTTCTGTTGAAATTATTCTTAACAGAGGTCGCCGAGTTGAGCGGAGTTTTGCCCGAGTACCTCGAATGCGCTGCTGATACGGGACCTGAAATCTCGAATTCGAATTATTTTTTCGTGCCCGGAAACCCTCGCATGAGTGGGATCTTTACCTCCGAAGTAGGTACGGTTTCAAAGGCAGTTTGTGTGTGAATACGACCAACTGGGACACCAGCACTGGGCTTTGTCAGAGTGGAATACGGTAAGACTCAGGGAGGTCGGAATCGTCGATACTCAATAATTCCGTCCATACGACCAACCGAAAGTCAAGGAATTGGTTTCGGGAGCAAGCGGCTGTGGCGCTCTGAGGAGGTTTGCGCATCTTAACCTTGTTTGTGGCACAATAGTAACGGTGCAGAAACAAAGGCAGGTTATATCCCAGAGGGGCGATCCAGCCTGAAGAACACAGAAGAAGATGCCAAATTCTGCCCAAAGTTCTATTACGATGGTCCCAATCTTGGCCGAATGAGAATCTCTGTCAGGGTTGTGAGTCTTTCAAAGATGGTCTGTCGGTGAAGGTTGGTGACAAGTTCAAGCTCCCCATGAAGAACCTGGTTTACTAAATGTATGAGAACGGGTGCGGCTGGTTCTATCTGGACTGAGCTGTGGATGACTGAACACATTTCGAATATTTCGCAGAGGAGGTAATTCAACCCCACTCAACGGATGAAGCCCATTCGACGTGAGGGAAAATTGCCGAAAAATTCTGGAAAATCACCGAAATCGATGAATTCATTATTCAGTCCATTCAATGTTCCAAAATGCTGTAATATCGAACCCTCTATCCGGAGATCCACCCCTCTTTTGAACTTTCCCAAACTCGAAGTGGACGCGCAACGAAGTTGAAACGGCCGCTTCAACGAACTCAGTAGCTGTCAATCCTTCGTAATAGACTCACGGCACATCGTCCGTTTGAACGTAGAACTCTCATGGCCGATATGAAGATTTATAATTCCGTCGACGTTAAATCGATACGTGCAATCGGGACGGGCGATTCGCAAACTTGCTCAGTTACCCGTCAGTATCCCATAACAGGGCGGAAATGGTCTATGAACTGCTCAGAGAAGCCCTTGCTGTCCGAGCTATTCGCCCCCTGTTACGGGCCTTCGCTCCCGTAAACCGCTATAGTTTATGGGACGTTGCGGTATCGGCGCTGTGATATCGTCTCTACTATCAACAAAGAGAACCCCTGCCGTTCAGGCGATAGTTGAAGTTTGCCAGATAAACTTGGAGTGAGAACGGGGAGTCCATTTTAGCTCCGACGGACCGCCATTGTTGATCCAAGATTAGCAATCTGTCGAACGGTGCACGTTGGAGGTATTTCTGTTCCTTCCATTCGCGAATTGAAAAGCCTGTGGTTTGAGAAAAACATTTTTGACATTATGAATTTGATTAGTTTTTGACTGCATTTGAGGATGTTTAGGTCAAAAATAACAAAATACTCACTATTCAAATTTTAAAACTTGCCTAAAATAAAAATTCGCCAAGTTATCGGATTATAAAAAATATCCACTTATTTTGCAAGGTAAAACAAAGATATTAACACCAAGAACGCTGTCGAGGACTCCTGCGGTCATGAAAAACACCCAAATAAAAAGTGCATGTTTGATTTATCAAATGAGACGATCAATGTTCGCTTGTTGGAGAGTTTGTTTGCGATCGAGATTGTTCTAGTTCTCAGACTCATAGGTAATGAATTGTGAAAAATAATTCCGATTGTAAGCTGGAGAGGAACCATAAAATTGGACCTTGAAAATCGTGCTTGCGATTTACGCTACCTTGGTTGCTGTGATCATCTCCATTCCATTCGGGTTTTATCGAAGCATGTTCATTTTGCTCGTTTTCCGGAATTTCTTTTGGCGCATCCATAGACCACAGGCAGGCTCCTGTGCAATGGAACTTTCACGAATACGGGCCTAAGGGAGCGAATTATTGAGGGCAGCAGGGCGCATTATTGAGATCAGCCATTTCCTCCTGAAAATAAGCGTCCTCTCAGGATTAGACCTCTCTTTTCCATGCAGACGGGCGTTCTCGTGTACAAAAAACTTGAAAATCCTCCGGTGTCTATAACTCAGAGCCGGTCTTCGTAATATTCAGCCAGAACGAAGAGTGAGCTGGCCTCTGAATAATTTCATAATTCAGTTCCACGAGAGAGAAAATTGAATACAATATGCGAAGCTAATGGCCCTGCCACATTGTCTGTTTTCTGTGATGTTTCGTTCCGCTCGGAGCTCAGCTAAAAAGAAGAGGGTCGAAATGAGACGTCGCCGCTGGCATTGTAGTTAAATAAACAAGGCAGAGTGGGGGGTCCACAGGCGAGGACAGGGCAGGTTGAGAGAGCGCCATAAATCATCTGGCCTGTATCGCAGGGTGGTTGGGAGGTTGTGGCCAACTCGGCGACGCCCAGAGCGAAGACTCGTACCGTGTTATGTATTATTATAATACACGCATACCCAAGTGATACTCAACGGATTTTCTTTGATTACGAATTCATAGCACACACGTGAATGGCAACAATTTCAACATTTATAGTTAATTGCTCAATTCTATAATATAGAACCATATTATGGTACACCGTCTACATTTTTTTTTCTAACAAGTACTTAACTTTTACCCAAAAACATGAACCAGGATGAATTGTTTGTTTTCTGGATTGACAGGAGCGCTATTTTTAATGATATTAGTTTAAGGCATTGAGAACCGTATATAAGTATTTTACGTCTTCAATAAATTATAGAAGAAGAAATGGAAGACATTTTTACTTCCATATTTACAGAGTAAATAGTAAAAAAGTATTGTGATCGTCCTAAAATCGAGAATCGGAACGGAGCTTCAGAAAAAAACTTTTTCTTACACACATTTACTCAGAATCACTTCCCGAACAAGTGTCTGTGTGTCCGTGTGTCCGTCTGTCCGTGTGTCCGTCTGTCCGTCTGTGGTCATTTACAAAAATGGCCATCACTCCCTCATTTCTCAACCTTTTTTCAAATTTCTTGAACTGAATTGTTTGTCTCGGCAAGCCCTAACACCCTGTTTATTTTCAATCCGTGATTGCCACACTGAGAAAAAAAATAGGGCAAAAGTCGGTTGCGGGAATGCGGTTAATGGCTAGCAACCGCATTGCAACTTGGTTAATGTCAAAAGTCGGTTAATACAAATGCCGCCCCCGGAGTTGGTTAATGTAGGGCCGCCCCCAGCCAAAGTCGGTTAATACAAAAGTCGGTTAATTTACGTGAATGCGGTTAATGGCTAGCAACCGCCTAATAGTCGGTTAAACCCTAAGAAAAGTCGGTAAAACCTGCATTGCATCTAATCGGTTAAAGCAGTACATTAGCCGTATATTTAGTCGGTTGTAGTCCTACATTGACCGCATGCCTAATCGGTCATGGTACTTCATTGACCGTATGCGTAGTCGGTTATAGTTCTACTTTAACCGCATGCCTAGTCGGTCATGGTACTTCATTGACCGTATGCCTAGTCGGTCATGGTACTTCATTGACCGCATACCTATTCGGTTATATTCCTACATTGACCGCATGCCTAATCGGTCATGGTGCTTCATTGACCGTATGCGTAGTCGGTTATAGTTCTACTTTAACCGCATACCTAGTCGGTCAAGGTACTTCATTGACCGCATACCTATTCGGTTATATTCGTACATTGACCGCATGCCTAATCGGTCATGGTACTTCATTGACCGTATGCGTAGTCGGTCACTGTACTACATTGACCGCATTCCACAGTGGAGTACATCAACCGACCAGAAATACGGTTAATGTAGCCCACTTGAAATGGAATTTCAAACATGTGATCTGAAAATGAAATTTGAGTAACATTTTGGTAATATATTGTTTAATAAAAACGAATTAGGTATACATATTATTAGAATGATAATGAGAAAGTGGGCCTGATCCTTCATGGTACATAACTGTTTTCCAAATATGCGACCTAAAAATAAAATTTGACTAGCATAACAGGAACATCTCAACATTTTAAGTTATAAATGTGATGGATGCAGTTGTTAACATACGTTTACAAATAAAACATTTTAAACCTGTATGATACAGTCAATAGGTATCTACATATGTTTTTTTTATTTGTACAAATTCTTACAATAATGTTAACTATAAGTGAGCCTCAATATAGCGTTTTTCAACTTGGCGACGTTCTTCGGCAGGGCGATACTGTCAAGTGCCGGGTATAGTTGTTGGAAATCAAGGGATAGCTGAGAAACCAAACACGAAACACTGTTAATACATCTGAGGGCTGAAAATTACAACCGAGCAAGTACCACTCAAAAAAAAAAAAATTAGTTTCTCACCAGCTTATGGCCGATTATGGGAAGTCCGATAATTATCACCGTGTCGAGGTAGTCTTCAAAACTCGCGACCTTTGCGTAAGCTATTCGCTTACCGGCCGTTTTCTTCCAAGATTCGAGGAATGTAGATGATTCAGCGCCGCCCTGCACCCCTCTTGCCGCTCTTGCACTATTTGAGAATCGGGGTCGTCGAGAAGAGCCGTTTTTATTTCTGGGAAAAACGTTTGTTAGATCGTGAAAAAAATGCTCAATGCACAATGAACCTGACAATCAATCTCTCTTCATTCAATAGTATTTACCCTCAACGTCGATCACGTCTTCAATCTTCCTTTTTTTTATTGCTGGCTGCAGGCGTCGTCCGTCAGTTCCTCAGAACTAAATGGAAAAAAATCAGAAAGACAGCCTGATGCACACACAGCCTCAACCAATATACTGCAAATCATCCACCGAACGTACACAATTACTTACCATTTTCTTGTCCAAAAATAGGCGTACCCGTGTTAGCCAGGAAGTAGGAAGAATCAAGAGAAGAGCCGAGGTCAAGCCGAAGTGAGAAATATCCGATCCGTGAGAGCCGATTGCCGAGAAACGCGCGAGTCAAAGCCGGAATAAATGACGGCTAAGTTGCTGATGAAGCAGAGGTGATGGGAGTAGATCTCTCAAAAACTGTGGACGCACAAACGTTTTAACTACGACCGAGGTTGAAAGAGGAATGATCCCTACTTCTCCTTACAGCCAAGTAGAGGCTACAAGTTGGAGGGGGAGCACATGCGCAGGGCGCCTCTCTACTCTGTTACTGCTATGTTTCAACGGTATTGCATACGGTGAAAGTAGTGCAATAACCGACTATAAGCTGGAGGAGTGGGGAAAGGTTCAAGTTAATGTCAATCGGCCAGACCTGTGTTGGTACGAATTCGGTCAAAACTATGCGTTAACCGACTATACACGAGTATGCTTTAACCGACTCACCTTATGTAAAACAACCGGATTCTTGTAGTGGTTTGACCGTAATTGACGGAAATGGGGTGCAATAACAGACTTATACGGTCAAAAGTATGGGTTAACCGACTGGGCTCCAGTACGCTTTAACCGACTTAACTTATGTAAAACAACTGACTTGGTTTCTTTAACCGTGTTCACGGCACATTAACCAACTTGAACGGTCAATTGAACAACCCATACGCGGTTGAAGTATGAACAGTAACCGACTTCTGGTTTCCTAACCTCACCTATTCTTAGTTTCGGCGCAAATATTTTCCACTTTGACAGACCTTTGTATACGGTTAGTGTTTCAAGGTCATCCTTAGACCGCATTTTACGGTTGCCGCGAGACAAACGTCGGTCAAATCTGTAGGATAGTTGGTTAAAATGGCCTGGGGGGCGGCATTTTCAACATTTCGGCATTTCTCGGTTTTTCGTAGTCTGTTGATGTCGGAAATTTGACCGCATTTCGTCATTAACCGCATATTTTCAAAATTTTTAACCGACGATTTTTCTCAGTGCAGTAAATTGCTATGAATACCTATACCTATATTCATACGGGGCTGAATTCAGTGGAATACTGTTGAGTTTTGCGAATCCATCGAGAAATGTAGCAACTGCGACCAAAATACTGCCACGTAAACGGATAAGTCGCTTCACTGAGACCGTATAACGTCACCGTCGACCTTAGCGAGAAAGAAAAGGGGCCAATGGGATAAGAGAACTGGCACAAAAAGAGAAAAGAAAAGGGGGAAGAACGAGGTTTAGACAGAGAGAAAAGGTTACTACTGCCGGATCTGAGGGGTCTGATACCATTTTAAACAACGTGACGTGAATACGTTGGACGAACGCTCTCTTGGAAAAGGAAGCACAAAAAAAAGGATAAGAGCGAAAAGTCAGAGGCGATAGACGAAGAGAGCAGCGCGAATACCGAAAAAAGATACCGTCGAAAGGAGCGAAGGAATAACTAAACACAGAAGAATAGGACGATAAATAGCAGAGCAGAAATGTCTAGATCAAAAGAGAGACAAAGAAATGCCCGAATAAGCAGAAAGAGGCGAAGTATACAACGGCTTTCTCTCTCTGCACTGGACTGTGTTGAATTCTGGGTAAAAAAACTTGGTGCTAAAAAGGACCAACTTGTGAGAGTTTCGTAACAGTTTCTTTCACTAAAATGCTCGTTTCGGTTTTCGGCACTAAGAAACCATATTTCACCACTAGCCTTCGTGGAGGGTGGGCATCGCCCAAGAGTTAAGTACCTATTTAACCGATGTGTTTAATTTAGATGGCACACTCATACTTTCGTTTCCACTAGAGGGTATGTAGGAATCATGAACACGATTTATTGGTCAATCAAAACTCCTTTTGGAAAGCAATTACCAGGCCAAAGATGGAAAGTAATTTTAACATTTCTCTGCCGAACCTCGAAAAATGTCTTTTCCATCTCGTCAGCCCAAATCAGCACAAATGCCTGGTTAACAAAACCCGGTAAAAATAAAACCTGGTATCGAACAACATTTAGCGAGCTAATTTTGCGAATAGTGGCTATCTTACTGGTTTATTGTCAAACACATTTACGGCCGAGCCTTTGACAGCTGAAAATGACGAATCTTTTCCCAAAGCTCGTTTCCTCGGAATCCGTCAGCTTCAAAGATGAGAAACTCTGCTTCAAAGGGGTATTCGTAGAAATACAATGGCTTCAACGAAGGCAGGTCAATTGCCAACCTGAATTTTTCATCTATAGCCCACCTTGAATAATTGAACTAGCAAGGCATGGCTTACATGCATAACGAACGTCGAAATAAACCTGAGTATTAGCTCGACTTGGATAGCGAGTTCCATGCTGGCGAAAATGAGGTGACGAAATGCCTAAACGTAAAGCAATGAATGAAATAATAATTAAAATAGTTTCCCACACTGTCGTGAAAAAACCATTCATTAGCCTCCTTGAAAACTTGTTCCTGAATAATTGAGCGAGTTTTGGAATCACCCAGGGGTTCCTATTTGGAAGGCATTTAGCAAGTTCGGAAACTCCTTCGGCTAGTTTCATATCGCCTAGGTAAACAAACTCAACTTGACCGTAATAGTCGCAAACAGAGAAAGCAAAGAGGCGGCCGAAGTGCTAACAACCATCAGAGGGTGCCGAGCTTTCGAGGTCTTGGTTGATTCAAAACTTACGCCGAAATGCCGCAGCATTTAGAGACTTTCTCCGCTTGAAGTTGCAAGTTCAACAGGAGTGCGGTCAACCCTTTCCCTGCACCAAACGTCGCTTCGAAGTTGACGGGTTCTGATTTTTGATGAGGACAAGCTCCAATTATTATCCCTTTATTAGAGCCAGCTGTAATTAGTTATTATCCCTAATCCACTTCATCCTCCCTCTCCTCGGCCCTACCTAATGAACAAGAATGGTTCCAATCGTGATAATGATTGAACGCACCTAAATGCATGCACATTTGAAACGTACTTCCAACACCTGCATGGGATATCGAGTGCGCTCCTATAACAGAAATCCAGGCAGTTATTTTTAGTCGATAATTGTCAAGACTCATCCCCGTCGGGCATTTACCAACTCTATTGTTGACATGGGGCAAGGACTAACAAGATTCTTAATTAGGGGAACCGCCGATGTCGGCCATTGTCACCTCTTCATTTCACAGCGGTTAGCCTGGCTGGCTGTTTCTCAACTAACCCCATAGATTCACTGCTACAATACGGGGCAGTGAAAATTCAAATCCCGTCCGGCGATAAATCGCGCCACAGGGAGTTTGTCCGGGCTTGTGGCAGGGGGGCGAAGGCTTTTTCAAGTCGTATAATTAACAGTTTGGCAAGAACTTTATTATTCAGCGAACAACCTCATTTTGAGTTGGTGCGCGCCCCAGAAGGCTAAAAATGTTCCCTCCGCTGGTGGCGCCGAGTTGTGAAGGCTTAATGTAATAATTAATGCCCCAGTTTTAATAGATCCCACCGGAGGAAAAGTTGGCGAGTTGGGACGGGTTAAGGCTTTTTTCATTAGCCTGTTGTCGGTTACGCCTTGAATGCAAGATGTTTCTCTTTTCAGGTAATTCGACAAACTTATTAGTTTTTCGTTTTGAGATTTTCCCCTCCTTTGAAGGGGTTTTTAAACTGCCTGAACTCCCGAGAGGTTAACCTTTTCTTTAATCCCAAATCGAGCTGTATACAGTCTTAATTTTTCTGTGCTCAATGGTGCCTGAGAAGAATTGTATCAAGTTTGAAGGATTTTTCACTGCTTGTGTGTATTGATACAAAACCAGTGGGGCGTAGATAGCACATAATATTTCCATATTTTGGGATGTAAATTTTTGAACAACTAATCTGAACATGAAAAATATCCACGTGTTTTGCAGCATGCAACAAAAAGAAAAAGACCATCTAAACCAAGAACGCTCAAATCGGTTCATTTAGCGGCCATGGAAACACAAAATAGAAAACAGTGCTAATGAATAGGACGTACTGTGGGTAATTCGAATCCCGGTTACACAGAGTGGTAGGTCTAATAAACATCCCATTTCAAGAAATTTGAATAAAGGTGATAAAATAACCCATTTCTGAACTGTGCAAAATTCAAATGAACCGACAGTTCTCGAAAAGTCCGCGAAACAAATGTTCGCCATTCGTCTGAATCAAACATGTCCCTGCTCGGTGTGCATGGCGGAGAGCTTAGTTAATAAACTCAACTATTGTGTTGCCAACTCGTGGCATTGCTTTCCCTCTGTCGAGCAACGAAAAAACCTCTGAATTCGACTAAAACCCTCTGACTTTCAAAAAGTCGTGTTCTTAACTCCAACATTAAAAAATACGAATATAAAAAACAAAAAATGACCAAAAAAAAATGATCAAAGTCAACTTCGAGATCAATGCCGACATCGAGATCAAACTCAACTTCAAGTTCGAACTCAACTTCGAGTTCGAACTCAACTTCGAGTTCAAACTCAACTTCGAGTTCAAACTCAACTTCAAGTTCAAACTCAACTTCGAGATCAAAGTCAACTTCGAGTTCAAAGTCAACTTCGAGATCAAAGTCAACTTCAAGGTTAAAGTCAACTTCGAGTTCAAACTCAACTTCGAGATCAAAATCAACTTCGAGTTCAAAGTCAACTTCGAGTTCAAAGTCAACTTCGAGATCAAAGTCAACTTTGAGATAGAACTTAACTTTTAGTTCAAACTTAACTTCGAGTTCAAACTCGAATTCAGGATCAAAATCGTCTTCGAGATCAATGTCGACATCGAGATCAATGTCGACATCGAGAACAAAGTCAACTTCGAGATCAAAGTCAACTTCGAGCTCAAAGTCAACTTCGAGATCAAAGTCAACTTCAGGTTCAAACTCAACTTCAGGATCAAAGTCAACTTTGAGATCAAAGTCAACTTCGAGATCGAAGTCAACTTCTAGTTCAGACTTCGAGTTTAAACTCAACTTCGAGATCAAAGTCAACTTCAAGCTCAAAGTCAACTTCGAGTTCAAACTCAACTTCGAGATCACACTCAATTTCGAGTTCAAACTGAAATTCGAGTTCAAACTCAACTTCGACTTTATAAGACTTTCTGGCCATTAAAAAAAAAAACGCTTTGAAATCCTTCTGAAAGTCTCATTAAAACCTCTAGAACAGAGGGATCCCTCAACTAGCCTTTTTTTCCTCTGTTAGGCACCTCGAAACCTCTAGGAACGGAGGGAAAACCTCTGATATGGCAACACTGGTTGAGTTCACGACGCAAATTTGCTGCGCCAGATCAAATGCCTTTCCTCGCTTGTTTTGTTCCTTTTCCCCTAGATAACAAATAATTTCTTTATTCTTCTTACTGGCGCTGTAATCACCCTTCTTTTTGTAAATTTTTTGGGCATCTGCCCGAAATAAATAACTCGCCTGCATGGGCTCTCGTCCCGTCAGTGAAGCCACTCGTGACGCCTGGCGGAGGCCTTGCCAACTAAGCTCAGTTCTCGGTCTGGGAGGGGCTCAAGAGAGTACTCGTCAGTCTGTGCCTTTGAGCTTTGAGGGTTTCACGCATTCTGCCGGCATTTCGTGGGATATGTAGTTGGCCCACCATCCGTTAGATGGAATTAAATCTCTGTCTCTTCAGAGAACTCTTGACGAATCCGATTGCATAGTACCTGTCTGAATCTGAAAACGATCTGGAACGTCTCTTCACAACATTTTTATTAGGCAAAAGACAAAGACAGACTACACCTAATACCTACCGGATCGTTACCTATTGGAATTTATTTGGCCCCATAGTTATCTAAGGGTAAGATATCGAAATTTAAAGTTAGTACCGCTCATGACGAAAAGCCTGCAGAATGAATACGAGATGGATATTTTTGAGACGATCCATGAGTTTTTCCCATAAAATTTTTTGTTCTCATAAAGAATTAAAACTCTTTTGGATAACCAGTCGTGCGTGCCTAGGTAACACATATAGGTCCGTTTCCCTATAAAACTTTATTCGTCACTCACTATACTTCAAATTAAATGAGTCTCAATTAACGATTTTTATTTTCAACTCTTGAGAGAAAAATTATTCAATTAGACAACTTTTCAAAACTGCGAAACTCAGATTGTTGTTCTGTTGCTCGGAGGCTTTTCCATAGCAACGAGCATATGTAGTTAGTTCATGGGGATTCTGAAGCACCCACATCACTCCCCCTTCAGTAACGAAGGTACGAATTAAATTTCTGAACGCGAAAAAAAAATTTGGAACTTTTAAAACGTTCTGATTTGACTCACGAATCTACTCGGGAATTTAACTACACGACCACTTCGAGTTCGTTGAGCGTTGGGCGGAGCAGGCTCGTCTTGAGGAATTGACGGCGAAGAACACGCATCCGGCGTCGACAACAGGTGGATTGGAACATCATCCGGCTCCACAAATAAGTACGCCGGTTTGAGACGATCCTTGGACACGTTGGTTTCCATGTTCTCGATGAGTAGAGTGAAGTACTTCTCATGGCGCTCCAAAATTTTGAATGGCCCATTGTAGGGAGGTTCCAAGGATTTCTTGAGGCGGTCGATTCTGACGAACGCATGAGAGCAAGTATCCAAATCCTTGTGAACGAAAACAGTTTGTTTCTGCTTATGTTGAACCGGAACAGGTTTCAGTTGTCGCATCTTCTCTTGAAGATCGGTCACAAAATTCTCGACGTCTCTTGGTCTTGGCGCTGGCTGTCCGAAGAATTCACCTGGGAGTTTTATCGTCGTTCCGTAGACCATTTGCGCGATCGAGAAACCCGTTTCAGGATTGACAGCGGCACGAAGTCCCAGCAGGATGGTTGGTAATATTCTCGACCATTTCATCGAACCATTCGCGCGAAGAGCTGCTTTCAAAGTTCGGTGCAAGCGCTCGACTTTACCGTTACTCTGCGGGTGATAGGCGGTGGTCCGCTGCAGTTTGATACCACAAATTTCACTCAGGTGTTGAAAGAGAGTGGCTTCGAACTGACGGCCTTGGTCGGTGGTTATGGATGATGGGACACCATATCGTACTATCCAATTCTCGTACGTTGCCTGGGCGACGGTTTCAGCCATGATGTTTGCTAAAGGGATGGCTTCCATCCAATTCGTAAATCTGTCAATGATTGACAAGAAATACCGAAAATCATCTGATGGTGGCAACGGACCCACTAGATCAATGTGGAGGGCGGAAAATCTTGCATCTGGCGTTGGAAAATTCATTATCGGTGTGGTTGTATGGCGACTAACTTTGGCTTTCTGGCATGACAAGCAGGATTTAGCCCATTGGTTGACGTCTTTGTTGATGCTCGGCCAGACAAAACGGGAATTCATTTGTTTTACCGTCGACTTAACGCCTGGATGATGTAAGCCATGCACCTGATTGAAGAAAGCCTGGCGAAATTTTTGGGATAAATGGGCGTATCACGTTTGTAGAGATATCGCACCAGAGATCCTTCCCACTTGGCAGTTTGTTCTGTTTGAACCGCAGAGACGACTGGCTATCCTGAAGTAATTTCCGAAGTTCTGGGTCATTTTTCTGTTCATCGGCTAGTTGATCCATATCGATGACGCTGATACTTTCGATGCGCGAAAGTGCATCAGCTACCACGTTGGACTTGCCACTGATATGCCTTATATCAGTCGAAAATTCTGAAATATATTGCAACCGTCGAAGCTGCACGGGAGACGCCTTTTCGTTTTTCTGTTTAAAGGCAAATAGAAGAGGGCGATGATCAGTATAAATTGCGAATTGCCTTCCTTCGAGCCAATGTTTGAAATGCCTGATCGATTCGTAGATACCAAAAAGTTCTCTGTCATACGTGCTGTAGTTCACTTCTGATGGCTTCAATTTTTTTGAGAAGAAGGCGAGAGGCTTCCAGTCTTTACCTTCAAGCTGTTGTAGAGCACCCCCAATAGCATGACTACTGGCATCGACCACAAGAGCCAAAGGTAGGTTCAACACAGGATACGTCAACATCGTTGCGTTGGCGAGTTCTTTCTTGCAGGTTTCAAATTGCGTTCGGGTTTCTGGAGTCCACGGTACTGGTCTATTATCCTTCTTGCGGGAATCCTTGATGAAATCATGAAGAAGAGCTTGAGATTTTGAAGCATTTGGTATATATTTTCTGTAAAAGTTCAACATTCCCAGAAATCGACGCAATCCGGCTATTGTTTCGGGCAGTTTGTAGTCTAGAATGGCTTTGACCTTGTCAGGCAATGGCTTTGAGCCATCACGCGTAACGAGGTAACCCAAAAATTGTATTTCATGGACACCAAATTCTGATTTGCCCACGTTGATACGGAGACCATATTTGTCTAGTCGATCGAACACAGCTTTTAAATGTTTCGTGTGATCCTCTTCCGATTCAGATGCTATCAATATATCATCCAAATAGGGAAACACAAAGTCTAGCTCGCACAGGACTTCATTCATAAATCTCTGGAAGGTACTAGGAGCGTTTCGAAGTCCGAACGGCATCACGTTGAATTCGAACATGCCGAAAGGGGTTGTGATCGCTGTCTTCGGCTTGTCTTCTTCGGCGATCGGGATTTGGAAATAAGCCTTAAACAGATCGATTTTTGAGAAGATCACTTTTCTTGCCAAAATGTGCTGAAAATCTTCTATTCGAGGAATAGGGTATCTGTCCGGAATCGTGATGTCATTGAGTCTGCGGAAGTCACCACAGGGCCTCAATGTCCCATCCTTTTTCGGAGCTAAATGGAGAGGGCTTGACCATTGAGATTTTGAAGGCTTGACAATTCCGTGATTTAACATAAACTGGAACTCTTCTTTAGCTATGGCCAGTTTATGGGAGTCTAGCGGACGAGGACGACAAAACACTGGCGGCCCTTTGGTCAAAATTTGGTGTACTACGCCATGCTTCACCTCTGATGGCACCAAACTTGGTTTCGTCAGATTGGGATAGGCGTTTAGTAAGGCAGCGAATCGATGATTTTTTGAAACTGTGCTGACCATGTGAATGTCACTTACGGTGATCATTCCACCGTTTACTTCAAGTTTAGTGTTTCCATCAACCAACCGTTTGTTCTTCAAGTCCACTAGTAAATTAAAATGGGATAAGAAATCGGCGCCTAATATGCCTTTGTCTACTTTGGCTACGACAAATGGCCATTTGAATTCACGCCGAAGTCCAAGATCGACGTTCAAAATTTTTACGCCATAGGTAGGGATTTCTGTTCCGTTGGCTGCAAAAAGTTTGAAATCTGTTACACTTTTCTCCGTCTGGTTTAGAGCAGGCAGAATAGACACGTCTGCGCCGCTATCAACTAAAAACCGTAAACCCGATTTTTTATCGACCAAAAAGAGACGGGATTTCCGGTATTGAGGACTGTCTGCTGCAGAATCAACCGCTAATTCTGCAGCAGTTTGGCGTTTTCCGACTTTTCACGGTTCCATTCGCAGGGTGGTTCACATTTCTCTGGTCGACAACGGTTTCCAAAACGAAAATGGAAAAAGCAATATTTTTGTTTTGGGTCGAAACGGCCTCGACTTCGATTTCGGCCTCGACTAGAGCTACGACAGCGATCGCGGCTTTGACTGCGATCTCGACGATCTCCACAGTCGGCGGGACTAGCGTAGCGACTTCTCGATTGGCGAATAGAAGCTACTTCTAACTCCAATGACTGAATTTTTGAGTAAATTTCGCGGATGAGGTTGTCTGTGCTATCTTTAGGAATTGCACCAGCGTCGTTGTCACGAGAAACGTTCACGTCATATACGTTTCGTCGATTGGACGACATGTCAGTAATTTTGTCAGCCATTAAAGCTAGTCTTTCCAAATTTTCCTCAGACACAAGCAAAATATTCTTGACCGACTCGGGCAATTTATCGAGCCATAAGGTACGAAGCACCTTGTTAGAGACATCGGTTCCAGCTAAGGACATCATTTTCCTAAGCAGTTGGCTGGGTCTTTGGTCACCCAATTCGACACCAGCTAGCAAACGTTTAATTTGCAAATCGTCGCTTTCTTGATAGAGACTCAAAAGTCGTTCTTTTGCCAAAGTATATTTATTTTGGTTCTCAGAATCCAAAATGTCGATTATATCAGCAACGAATTTGCGCTCTAGTTGTGAGACCAAATAATCAAATTTTCGATTTTCGCTTTTAACTAAGCCGATTTTAAATAGAGCCTCTACCTGACGGAACCAGACATCCGGACGTTCAAGCCAGAACTGAGGAAGTTTCAAATCCACTCGGCATTCTTCCTTCGATATTGTTGATTGAACTTCTTCCGGCTCTGCCATGATGCGCAGTCGACACGGGTCTCGGCACTCGCGAAATCGCAACCGAAATTGCTCGAATCGCGGCAACCACTAACGCGTTCGTAATCGGGGTCACCAATTATAGGTCCGTTTCCCTATAAAACTTTATTCGTCACTCACTATACTTCAAATTAAATGAGTCTCAATTAACGATTTTTATTTTCAACTCTTGAGAGAAAAATTATTCAATTAGACAACTTTTCAAAACTGCGAAACTCAGATTGTTGTTCTGTTGCTCGGAGGCTTTTCCATAGCAACGAGCATATGTAGTTAGTTCATGGGGATTCTGAAGCACCCACACACACAATACTTTAATATTTTGGAACGTAAATTTTTGACACAAATTCATAGTATTTCGACCACTTTACAGGCTATGAGGCTCAAAAATGTAAAAAAACAGACTATGCAAGTCTCAAAACCCACCTTAAATCAAAATTATTCAAGTTATCGGAATAAAAAAATATCCGCGTACCTATTCTGCAAAGAAAACGTAAGTAGAAATGAAATTCGCTCAAGTAGGTACTGTTAACTCCATGTCTTCCATCTGGAAACCTTATTTTCATCGAGCATTATTGTTTCGTACACTCTGCATTATATGATAATAACAATGGGCCGAAAGGTGTATTTAAAGAAGCTAAAATTAATTAAACTAGAAGGTAGAATGTCCAGAACTTTAGCCCTGAAAAGTCCAAACGTATTGAAACCCAACCAAGGTTTGTTTTGGTCTGCATTCTGTTCTACCTTGACACCATGCCCATCACTTCTGACTTTTACGAATTTCGTTCCTCTGGCGTCAGTTATGAAAGAAGGGATGAACGAAAGATGGCCATAGGGGTCTCCTCTCCATAATCGCTTACCCCCCGGAATGATGTACAATTATTGTCATCGTCAGAGTGCAAGGATTGTGCTTCCGACCACGTCCATCGCAACGGATACCCTCAACTGAACTATTTCACCTGAATGGCGGAACCATTTAATATGCTAATGCCCGAGAGATGGTGAAACAACCTTTTTCTTCTTACTCGTCTCTTAGATAAGATGGCATTCCCATCCGGTGCCGTGGCGCATTGATTGAATCCTCTTAGCGCTTGACAGAGGCAAGATTGGAAGATGGTAGGGCCGGATAGGCGGGAAAAGGACGAATGAACATCAATCCTTGGGCCGGGATTCTATTCCAGGGTGAGGGCACCCAAGCCTCAACATCCATCCAATTTCGAACCCCACACCAAGACCCAGCATTCAGTTTCTGGTTGCCTATTCTACGTTAGGTTACTGCTTATTTATTCTTGAAGAGCCTTTGTTAATTACTCTCTTTTCCCTTTTCCGTCGAAAATATCGCAGCTGGAATTTCTTCTTGAATAGCCCTCCTCCGGCAGGTAGATACCCTGCAAACTTGGAAATAAAAACTGGCCAGTAAGCGCGAGTTGGCAAGACTGCATGACTACCCCTATTCGCTCTGCTTCCTGTACCCTCTGCCCTTGTATCATCGAGCAAGGAAAGTAGGTAGGTAGGTATGTCACTTCAAAAATTCATTCATATTCAAAATCAATTGTAGGGCAATTCAATATAGCTTCTACCGTTTAGAAGTTAGGTAATTGCTGTTTTAATAAGAGCTTCACGATTTTGTCTTACTTGAGCATCATATCATAGAAATCAAGAAATGATATACCTCAGCTAACATTTTTGAACCAAATAATTGAATACTTTGTCATCATTTTTTGATGCTGAATCGGATGAGGCCGACGGCATTTCGGTAGCCTCAACCGTTTAGAAGCTATTGACATTTTAGTGGGCACGTTACGAATTTGTCATATTTCAACAATCATAACATGGCTGATGTCGGACATGTAACAACGATTAAAATTAGAATAAATTCGAGATTTACTGTAGGCTTAGTGAACAGCATACCTAATAACTTTCAAGAAATAGACGGACATAAATCTGCAACCCCGTCTGACAAGATACAAGTTATTGTGTTTGGGGAAGGGAACCAAGATGGCCGATACAATTCCCAGGGACTATAAATAACAGCGATGGTTAACCATTCACGCCCTCCGGTTGACGTCTGGAGATTCGGACGGAAGCGGTCAAGCCGGACGTTAGGCTGATAACTTGCTCATGGGTCTGAGGGGTTGTAGCTTGCAACCCTTTCACCCCAGCTCAATATGAACGGTAATAGTTTATAAGACCCCCATTGTTTAATATATAAATCCTTCACTCCCTGTAGGTACTAATCTCTTCTTGAATTCGAAGCTCATGATGCTAACCCCCAGAAATAAGAATGGAGGTTCAGGCGGCCTATTCTGTAACCTGAGAGCAATATGTGTTTGGAAATCAATATCGATTTGCCATGGCCAATCTTATGACAACGTATGACAATTTGTGTAATGAATCGATAGCAACTGCCAAGACATATTGCTTCAATTTTACAGAATAGGCCCCCAGGAATAGTTTGGTAATTGGATAACCACCGATCCGTTGAGTATAATGTCAAAGAGTAATCTCTATTTTTTCAAACGATTTGTTAGATTACTTTGATGTTTGCGCCATTGGTTCAGGAGCGAACGACAATCTACGAGATGAGTTTCTAATTAGTTTTCAATTATTGATAAAAATCTTCATGATCCTACGACCCTCATCTGGAGATAATCGGCTGATCGGTATTTAGCCATCCACATCTTTGAAAGGTTACACATGGTCGTTACTGCTGCGGCAGAAATTGTTATATGACGAGGAACATGTTTTGCCTAAAGAACAACAGTACTCGCCTGACTTATTGCTGGAAGGCCGCCCGAAGAGCAGATTGCCTATGCTTTATGTGACGGATTAGAGCGACACTACATAGATCGATGCCACTCGAATGGCAATGCCATACCATTGAACCGCCTCTTTAACGTTGGACGTCGCCCGAATAAAAATGTATCACCGAGGTAAGTGCCGAGAATGGTCTCAGCCTAAGGTGAAGGTATGGGGACCTTCTAAATCTCGAGAGGGTGATAAGATGAGCCTACAGGCAAGAGCTAGCACGAAGAAGCTCCAAGAAAAGGGAAAGAGTGGGGATTGACAAGAAGGACGTGTTCCGAATGTTAGGAGCCGCTTGCTCGTCCCAGCTTCCACACTGTCCCAAGCTCAAACCACTATAATTCACATCCTTCTAGTTACCACGTCCATGGTACATGAAAACGGTCTGAACTCTAAAGGCCT
Source organism: Nesidiocoris tenuis (assembly GCA_036186465.1). Taxonomy (NCBI): domain Eukaryota; kingdom Metazoa; phylum Arthropoda; class Insecta; order Hemiptera; family Miridae; genus Nesidiocoris; species Nesidiocoris tenuis. The sequence continues at coordinate 15,274,336 of AP028914.1, read as the reverse complement.
GATAACGACTTTCGCCGAGTTGCGGGGGTTAACCGGCTGAGTCTTGATTGCTATGGTGATCTATTCATTAGCCAGTACTCACCGTCCAAGTCCCTTACCAGATTTCACTTCACAAAGCTGCTTAACTGTGGTATTGCTAATTATTTCACTTTCTTATTCTATATAAGTTATTATAGGTACCTACTATACAATTAATCATTTTATAATGGGTAATAATAATATAATTCATTGTAATATTAGTAATATTATATTACATAATTGGTTTACTAAACACCATTTGATTGCAATAAAATAATTTGGATTCAAATGTCCTTTTAAATGTTTCCTGTAAAAAACTCATCGTCATTTTCATTATCTTGAGGATGCTCTCGACGGCGGCGAATTAACTCAGGAGGTGGCTGTGGAGGGGGAGGCTGACAAATTCTTGGCTCCGGCAAGGGAGGAGCGAACTTCTCCTTCATTGCTTTGATTTTCTCTTTCAGTTCTTCTTGCTCAGCTGTTGCCCGAGCCACTCTTTTTTTCAAGTGCCGCAATCGTGTATTCAGCTCTTCTTCTGCAATTGAAGGCACACATTGCTGAATTGTTGAAGTCAAATATCAGGGTTAGGGTCTCCAGAGAAACTGTCTCTTTCGCCGAGCTTTTGAAAAGAAAAGTGAATTAGTGAATATTTTCTTTCCGAAGAAAATATAAATTTTCGAAAGCTCGGCGAGACAGTTTCTCTGATGACCCCAACCCTGATATTTGACTTCAATAATTGAATAAAGGGTCGATCCTTAATAATTCATTGCCGAATCGTGTAGGTACATTTTTGTGACTTATAAACTGGTTCAGAATTCAGTGGGACATCAACACAGCTTAGGGTTACTTTCACCCCAAAACATTGTTGTCTCGAGTCACTGGCCCGTTGGTTGCTGTTGGTATAGGTTTGTTGATAGATACGTAGCCTAGAGTAACTAACGACTCGTTAGTTATCACGAGTCGAATTTCGTTTTGGTGAAAATGGCCCTTAGGACCTTACCTATTCGCCGTTAAGATCGAACGGGAATTAGGCTGAATATGATTTCTTGAAACTTTTTGTGAATTTAATAATAATTAAAAAATAGGCATCAGAGCTTGTTGATGCCTTTTTTTACCTTCTTGAGCTTTCCTGCGGGCTTCCTCCAGTTCCGCCAGATGGGTCTGGTCGTCTGGGATGTCCGAGGCTGAAGCAATATTAATTTGTTAGTAACAGTTTGTTTCTCCTTCCAACTTGTATTCTGGAATTATCTTGCTAGTATATGAAAATTATCTCCCACCCGTTAGGCAAGCTTTTTAAGGGTTGATTTATCAATTCAGTTTACGGCCGGTTTATCAATTCATTTAAATCTAGATTTATCGAAGGACGCTTGCACTAAATTTCCCTTTGACATATTTTCATTGTTTGTCATACAGAAAATCGCTTGGTAGTTATTGAATAAAAGCGTCCTTGGATATATCTAGATTTATCTGAATTGATAAACCGGCCCTGAATCTCTCAGGAGACTGATTCAAAATTATTTTGCAGTAAAATACGTATCAAAATACACACATAATCCGCTAACAGTTCCAAAACAAAAATAGGAAAAATACCGTCCAATCTTAACACAGTAGGTACTGTATGTCTAGGTAGTAAATTATCAGACAATAATTATTTTCTAACTCAAATTGTTACCAATCTCATCTTCCTCTGTATCAGTAATGTCAGTCATGGAATCCCCAGCTAGCGAGTCGATGAAAATCGCAGAGAATTTTTTCCACTGATTGTCAAAGCTTTTCTCACGCTATTCTTAAAAAAGCTTGCTCTAAAACGATACTTTTTCAACCGTAGCTTCTGCCGAAGCGGTAAGCAGGACATCCCATTCCCTAGAAACTAAGGCTTGTAGTGAGGTAATAATTATTTTCTTAACAACTATTGGTAGGTAAATTCTCAGTACAAATTAAATTCTCATGTCTGAAGACCAAAATAGTGAATCATGGACCACAGCCAGGATGGTTGGTTATGGAGAATCAGCGTTTCTGGGGAAGAAAATTGGGGAAATGAACCTGTTACTTTCTAGCTTGTAGGTACTCTGTCATGAACCAGTTACTTTGTAGCGGGTAGGTACTCTGTCATGAACCAGTTACTTTGTAGTTTGAAGGTACTCTGTCTGCCAGTCCGAGTTAGTTCTGGGTATGGTAGGATAATTTTTACCTGAAAACCAAGGAGTTAATTATAAAAGCGTTAAAATATTTCCCGAAGAAGGGTGCTTACGCCGTTTTGAAAATAAACTTCGCAATTAATGTCAGGATTGCGTTTTCGACAGCCATAACAGCTAGAAAACGCTTTCAACAATCCCGACTGCAGCAGGTGTGTTTGCCAAGTGGAAAAGGCGCTTTCGAGCTTTTGAAGAAGGCCAATAAAAGGATCCTGCAGCTTGCTGGCTTCCTTTTGCCGTCGGAGGGCCATCTCTCGCCGAAACGTAGGTAATCCTAAAAGCATGAAAAACTGTACCATATCCGTTGAATTATTGTCTCAGCAGCGGAACATCGGGAGCGTTAGGGAGCCCCATCTATTCGGAACGTCCTCGATTGCGAGTCGTATGTATGCAGAACGGGCGATATATAAAACGACGATATTCTTTTCCTCTATGCATATAGTTGGATCTCACATTGAGATTAATGATACCTACGGTACTTCAGGAATTCTATGATTTCGATATGATTTCCAAAACTTGTCTTTGAGCTTTGGTCGACCAATATTGAACTTCCATGCACTCCAATGCATTAAGGAATTCCCCTCTTAAATCAAGCGAAGCGGAACCTTCTGTCCCGTATAAATTCTTGATTCATACTCGAACGTGCAAAGAACCAATAAAAAGAATCTATCAGCCCTCCGACGATATTAAGCCGTCTTATCGCCCGATGTATCGCTCAGTGGAACCACTTCAGCTCTTTTAGTGCAGGCGTCGTCTTGAGGCGAAAACGCTCCTTAATTGAACGGTCTTGTAAGCGATATTTCTTCCAGTCGACCTGGCACCCTTTCAATTAACATTTTAAGTTTTCGATGCGTGGAGACGAGGATGCGTGCATTGTGCACCATTTCTGGGAGGGTCACCAGACACGCGATCCAATACGTCACCAGCATTCAAAAGGTTCTGTATCGGCAGCGCAGTGCGTACCCCGACGACCGGGAAGTCACGTGGCGTTTGACTCAGGGCTGTCAGCGGCACGCTGTCCTTGCTCTGGACCATTGACACGTCACAATGCTCGACTGGAAGAAACTTCCTTCCTGGTTGTTGATTTGCTGAGCGCACCATGCGAGTTTTAGTCACTTGCAATAATATCAGTGGTGCATGACGCACTTGACGCTCCAAGTTCGGAAACCGGGTACCGTATTTCGGCCAAAGTTTCTAAGACCCTAACATTTTCTCTCTTGATAAGAGAAATATAATTATTTAATTATTATCTTATCAGAAAAGCCCCTTCTTCAACGTCAAGATGTCACAAATTTTGAAAAGAGATCGTTAATCTAATTCTACAATTTAATTCAGCTAATTTAATTTTATGAACGTGAACTCGATGCTCGGAGTGGTTGACTTGATTGACGTAGGCGGCCAGCTTGTGAAATTCGAAATCTCCATAGTCTGTCCGATCAATTCGAACTTTAAATTGCTGTTTATCAGGACTGGATAAATGTGATTCACCCAAGCCAGGTAGGAACCAGCCATTACCGTTATCCGGTATAGTAGTAACTACCTACTCACTTTGGAAGATACTAGCTATATCTCAAAAATGTACCCGTCTCCTGGCGGACAATAAATCGGATATCGACTGCGGCATCTGGCCTGGCTTTCGGGTAGGATCTGATTCGGTCTGGAGGGGTAAATCGTTGATCGAAGAAAGATGAAGGTGATATGTGCGAAGGTGACGTGTGTGCAAACTGCGAAGCGCAGGTGGCGCTCACTCGCTCTGAGATTAGTTGTGGTGACAAACTGCGATTTCGTGAAGACACGTTTTGAACAGGAGTTCAGTCACGTTTCCAGCCCCGCCTATCCTAACTCCTCAGTCGGTAACACTTTCTTTTCTCATCCAGTTCTCATTCTTATAGGCTGTAATTTACAGTCAGCGTGTGCTACTTGCACTGGAAACAGAAGTTCGAGGTAAACGCATTTTTCATTATTCAGGAGTTATTTATTAATTCCTCAATAATAAATGTTCTTCTATGTTCGTTGAACCGTCTAATCTTTCGAAACGCGGATGTTGGATAACGGCTTCAGAAAGAAGTTTAGATAGGTAATTACTTCGCAAAAGTTGATGGACCAGATTTCTTCGAAAAGAGATCTCAAGAGAATAGGTAGACATTTTGTCCGAATCCAGAGCTCCGATACCCAATTTCTACTTCTGGGACGAACAAGATTCATACTTATAGCGAAGTTCAAGTAAAAATGGGAGTTTTGGAACCCCTCCCCCTGCTCTATGCGGAAGCTCTAGACAAGCCTAGATCATTGGATAGATCGGACCGTTTGTTGGAAGTTTCGAGGAACACCCTTTTCCTCATTTTAGAAGATTCACTACTGCGGCATTGTCTGGTGCAGCATTATATCTAACAAATGACATTAATTATCGGCGCTTTCTACCGAGATGATAAGGAAATTATAAATGACCTATGGTCTGCGGGCGTGTAATGAGAAAGCCAAGACGACGGAGAAGAACGAGAAGCAAAAGGGGAGCGTATGATTGGTGCGGCTGAAAGATATTATTTTTCCGACCCACCAGGCTCCATCTACGTCCGAAGCAATAATCTCGGACATTTTTCTATGAGCTCCCATAATAAAGTTTGCCGGTAGGTTCCAGGAAATCGCACCCCCTGCCGTTCGGTCTGTTTCTTGCTCCAACGAATGACTGGACAATATCTTGGGTGGAGAGCGCCGTATATTACGGCGGATAATTCGAGTACTATTCCAAACGTGTGCAGGTGCGTATGACGTGGGCATCTCAGCATTTCACTGCAGAAGTGACGACGGGCCACGCGGATGTACGAAATGTGGTTGAAGGAGTATAAAATAGCCCGGCAGGCTCAGCAATCGTGAAAGACTGTTGTCTTTTCTGGACTGACAGTACGCTCACACCAGTGATTTTTCACGTATGAATAGTGAAATTCGTGTTATGCTAATGCGGAAGTGGCAATGTCTAATTCGCCCGCTCTTGTCCGAATTGAGTCACGAACTTGGGAATTTCACCCTATTTCGAAAGTTACGTGGTTCAGAATGTCTCTCCAAGCCAGTGCACGGATTCAATAAAGGTGAGCTTGAAAGAATAGCATGATCATTGAGGAATAGAATGGCCTTCAAGAAAAAGATGGTGGTGCATGCGATGCACGCGTTTCCTGAAAGAAAAAAGTGACAAAGAACCCGGGAAGGTCACGTTATATCGCATGACGCCCGCTGTTTGCCTCGTAACAGACGCATGAACGATGTGTTGGATGAACACTGATCTCGGCCGATTATAAGGCGCTCTTACACATTGGCGTAACCGCTTTCTGTCCATCAGTCGGTCTTGGAATTGGGCAAACCCGTAAGACCAAGCTCTCCTATAGGTGCCACACTGAGAACGTGATTGATTTCTAGTGTACCTATGCCCGGGCTAGTATCATTACCTCATGTGGAAGACGCAAGTTCAAACCAATTTGACTGGTTAGACATTTTTTCCAAAGTTTACCTTTCGAAGTAGAAATGTGGAAAATTTAATTTTGCTTTGAAGCAATTAAGTGCAAATGGGTGCCTATACCTAATAGTTTCCATTAGCGGCTTAAGAATTTGCCAGGAAGTATTTTTCTCGATGATTTTCAACGAAGTTTACGTCTACATGGTGCAATTCATAGTGAATGCGCTTTTCTAGAAATAGAGCTGCGTGAAAGCTGGCGATGGCTGTATTATACTGATGCATTGAAATGGGAAGTGTGTGGGTATATGTATATCTAGTAGCTCATATCTACCGGCAGTGCCTGGCTTTTTCTCTACCCGACAATTCCAAGTTCTCTCCATATCGGTGTTGACTGTAATATCCAGCGACGGCTTGGTCTCACCAGCAGGAAGGTATAGGTATCAGCCGGCGAGAAATATTGTCATTTTCACACCAGGTCGCCTCTTTAATAAACATTGGTAGACTTTTCTCTCAATGCGAACTCTGGGGTGTGGAGGAATTTCCCTCATAAATGGGTCAAGTGGGTGTCAACACTATTCAGCCTTGTACTATGCAGCAAGCGAGATCCCACCATGCTGTCAGGTTGGTTAGTTGAGAGAAAGGTTGTTCATAATTGAAGGGCTCATTACGCATTGCGGGTCTTCAGGATCCTCGGTTACACCTGCACTTGAACTTCTTTCTCAACTCGACTCACTTGAGTTCTCTCGTTGACCGACCTATTCACAGCCTAATTATTCCTCCCACGCCCTCGTTATTTGCTGAGGAGATTCACCCACTGAGGGTAGGTACTAATGATCTTTGTAGGTTGATAGTTTATGCATAGAATCCGTGGGGAGCCTGTGATATGGGCGATAATGATGTGGTGGCATCACTTTTCCTGATGTTAGGCCACATAAAACAAAAGAGCGGGTGCAAATATGGATCCCGAGATTTTTTCAATACTTAGGTGACGAAATGTGTCAAATTATCAATTTTTCGGTTTGAAACTTTTCAAAGACTCATTATCAAGAGATCCCTCGGAGTAAATAGGTGCTAGAGCTAGACCAGATTCATAACTCTCAATAAAACCAATTTTTGAGATTATATGGTGGTTGGTAATTGCCGCAAGGTCTTTTGAGGAGGGTCGACCCTCAAGTGCGGTAATATGGACGCCATCAAAATCTATAACTAAGGAAGGCTGTGCCCTAGAAATCGTCGTCAAACCAACGTCAATATTTCGGTTGCGCTCAATATGTTTGTACGATTCCAAATGTCTTGCGCGGATAACATCGAGGACGCGTTCGAGAGGTGAAGTTTTTAAAGGGAAAAGGCCAATATAAGGCGAAACTTTCCTTCGGTTGTTGCAGAAACAAGAAAAAGTTGAAGGTGGAATGGCTTAACGGCCGAAGAAGAAGTAGGTGGGATATTGGATGGTGAGAAACTTGGGCTGAGGTAACGAGCCAACTTCACACATCACGTCCCTCTCGGACCCAACACTTGAACAACTACTGTGATTAGCGCCCAAACGTCTCAGCTCTTGAGGCGTCCGCAGTTTTCTACTTTTTCCTCCATGACGACGAAACTGGCGATTGAATGGATAATAGCCGTCATGAAATTGATGATCGGACCCTTTACGTTCTGTGCATTCGTGTTATCACTTATCTTAAACACAGCTCATGTAGCTGGAGAATATCTTTACGAAAGATACGGTTCGATCACTAAATTCGATCACCATTCCATGCATGGCGGTTGATAAAAATTATGGGTCTCATACCACCCTTAATATTGGAGCAAGTCAAAGAACCATAACGAATTTACCTTCCTGTACGAAAGCCGCGCAAGAATGTTTGGGACTTCGGTAATTTCCTACCTGCGGTATTCGAACACTTCGAATGCAATGCTTCGCTGGGATATCAACCGTAGGTAAAATGTAGATCGCCTGTCACCAGTGCTTGGAGGTAGACCACCAGAATTTCGAACTAATAAGACCTCAGTGATGGCTATGGCCCCTGGAACGACCGCACAGCCGAATATACAGCACAAGTAAGTAATGCACGGGAGTTGCATCACTAATGAAACCGGATCAGTTCATATATGGCGCGGGAGGAGTGCAGGGGGTTGGGTTCCTTGCTGGACAAGCGCGAGCGGTTCGCCTTTAATTAAATAGCTATGAAGACAAAGTACCTGAACCTGGTCCCTGTCCCTGCTACATCTGTGCTATGGCTTCCTAACCCTTTTGCAATATTGGAAACCCCTTTGCTACTGGGGACCTTTACAGGATCGTTCCCGTCCGGATTAGGGGTGAAACGGTTACGTGAATCGTTTCATTAATTATCGAGAGACGAGATCTGAATTGTCTTTGTGTCTCTGGCGAATACACTCGATCTCCATTCCACACAACGATTCCAGCCTTTCACAAAAGGTGAGCTCGTGTAGTTTGGTACTTATAGATTTATCTCACTGAATCTACCGACACTTTCTCAGTTAACACAATCGCATTTACTATAGAACACCTTACTTTCATGATATTTTGAAGCTTCCCCATGATTTTTGGCTGGAAACGTCATCAGTGGTCTGCATTTCTCAAATATTCATATACAATTAGGTATAGTTACCTACCTACTAACCGGCATGTAAGCACAAAACCGACGCACTGAAATCACGTAATTGTGGGGTTTTTTTAACAGCAAATGGCAAACATGATGTTAACATTTTTAAATAATTATTCGAGAGGCTATAATTGTATAAAATCAAGTAGAAGATGAAGAATTTTCAGCATTTCATGTCTGACAATTAGATATATAAAATTGCTTGACATAATGTCCATTCTTGTTCGATACCCTCCGGCAAACCATATGCATCGGCTCTACTCGGCAGGACATAGTGAGGCAGGTCTAGGATTTGTGAAGCCCAGCCAGTGTACAAATGCATTTGTGCGTGTACGAGAGAACCCTTTGACATGGCAGATGGTCTCCTACTGACTCTGACACACAAATCACCATTTCCCTTTGTGAGCTCAACGCCCTCACTATAATTGACTTCACTCGGTTACAATCCTCTTCCCAACACAATACACGTTGACCTCACTGTTTGCCGGAGGACATTTTTTCTTGAATTCAAATACAACGAACTGACTACTTCCGAGCAGTACGGAACAAAGAGAAGGAGGATACTATCTGCATTGTGAAAAATCAAATCCACATTCAGTCTGAATCATTTCTAAGAATGTTGGGGTAAGAATGATATTGATGCAATAAAATCGATTATTCAACGCCTCTCAGGATTTTATACTGTCGAACTCACTATGCTGTCTTATAGTCTGGATCATTTCATTTTTCATATATTATTCCATTTGCCTTGCAATTTGAAGCAACAATATGAGATTTGGTTGAAATTTCCAAATAAATTCTTGCTGTCCAACCGTTTGCCATATCCTGAAAGTAGAGGATACAACATCGGTCCTCGGAGGTGACGCCAGAGAGGATAACCGCACCATGAAATTTCCCTCAAGAGCGGAATCCTCCTGGGAGTACACGTACAACTCAGCGATGATTTTCATCTGGGTGGAGAAGCTCCGACATCTCGGGGATAAGGTTAATTCTGAGGAGCTAAACCTTGAATGCATACAGCCGAAATTCAGTGAACCTATGAAGGACAGGATTGACTACAACGGACGGCATTTAACCGAACAATTATTTGAGCAGCAAATCATCTGAGCCTCGATAATATAATAACTTTTGAATTAAGTCAGATTCCCTAATTTCTTTGGAAAGTTCTCAAATTTGTTTGGGAAATTCTGTCCAAATGTTTTGGACCAGATTCTCAATGAGCCTTGGGAAATTCTCAATTTAATTTGGGCAGTTCTCAAATATTGGTTTACATTTTAAACTTAAAAACTTTTCAATTCTTATTATTGTTAATCGAAAAGTTTTTGATGTCAAAAATGTTATTTGACTTGGAGGGGCTTTAAAAAAAGTGCATCGGTGTGATTGGTCAAGCTGGCGTTGGAACACTTGGATTATTAGCTCTTTGGATTCGAATCATTCTTTTGGAAACTTGAATAGAAGAATCTTCTAGCTTATCATCTGATAATGTCCTGAAATATAATCAAATTTCGAAATACCCAGTTAATTGAATCTCCCACGCAAATGAAAATTTGGGATCGTTGATGAATCGATAAGGAATTTGATGGACAGACAGTTGTGAAACATTCCTATACAAGTACTTTCCACTATTGAGCCAGTTCAATTGATTTAAGCCGGTGAATGCGCTAGCAGTAGATTGATTTTTTCGTTTTGACTAGAAAACTTTCCTGGATCATCTGTTTCGATCCAATGTAGCGTCGAGGGATTCAAAATACTCCAGTATTGCAAGCGGTTCCCTTTGGTCTAAAAAACTAGCAGACGGCACAAATGATTAGGTAGTGTAGGTAGGAATGTGGATTGGGGCTCACAGAGTTTGTGAGTGTTGTGCTGGTTCAATTAGAGACGAAGTTCAAAGAGGAAGTTAATTCATTTAGCCCCTGGACGGCTGGGAATGGATTGGGGTGCTGGAGGATTGGAGAAACCGAGCGACGGATGGAAAAACAGCGAGGATTTCCCCCAGAGATTTGTTCAGGCAGTTCTTCTTTCGTGGAAGAATTCAGCGACCAATTTCGGACCAAATATTAAAGCTAAACTTCATAATCCGTTTATTCCTTCTCAGATGGACACTGCTAACAGCATGATTTTGAAATCGACCACGTGCCTAAAATATTTAAAGCGGTTTGGTTGGATGGAAATTTTATTCGCAAAAGCAGTTTCCGATTGTCGATTTTAGGACGATCACAGCACTCAGTAAATATGAAAGTAAATAATTATATAAAAACAATCACTAAACCAAAACAAGAGAACAGGTACAAATAATGCCTACTAAAAATGCTAATCAGGGAATCCACAATACAGAACTGTGGGTGAAATCAATGTTCACTAGACCGGAATCCTCCACAATGCCTTCCAGAGTCAACTAGTGAGTTGACATTTTCCCTCTGCCTGGGTCGTCTGATGCATTTACGTGATTACGATCGGCTGTAGCTGCAATAAGTTCCTCTTTTCAGCTTAGTTTCCAAGGAAACGCACATTGATCAGTGAACGACTGTCTGAGTCTTCGAGATACAAGAGGTTCCCTACATCGCAGGATGATTGTAATGCTAGCATCACAGTGATCACTAGGGATCGGATATTTATGTATTTAAAAATGCCAAATATGTTACATATATATGTATTAATTTTCATAAAATATGTAAAAAGGTTGAAATATTTGCAGAAAATATGTAAAAAGGTTTAAATATTTTCAAAAAATATGTGGAAAATATGTAAAAAGGTTTTAATATTTTCAAAAAAATGTTTAAGCCCAAATAAAAAACAAGATTTTGTTAAATTATTTCCAGAAATAACGTACCTATGTATTCGGTCGGGTTTTTTTTTCATCGCCCCCTGAAAATTTTTCCTTTACGTTTCAGAGGGTCTAGATAAAAATCTGCAATAATTTTTTCCCTTACGCCGTACGCCGTCTGAAGCAAAACGCATAAAAAGAGTTATCCAATTGAAAAAAAACAACAAAAATTTAGCATAATTTGCTAAATTTTTTTTAAAATTTAATTAATTCTAGTAGTGGACCTCGGGAAAACTACCCAAAATTAGCAAATATGTGTTTTTGTGGACCAAATATTTGAAAAATATGGATTTATAGTGGAATATGTCAAAATATGTGAAATGAAATTGGGCTTAAACGGTTCAGAAAATGTCAATATGAACACGCCTACTTGAAAAACATCAGTACGTTGCCTAGAAAAAAATATGTGAACACATACGGATCCGATCCCTAGTGATCACCTTAGTATTAAAAGGTCCCTTCTTGCTGGATAAAATCTGCATTGACATCGAACTGGATATATCGGTATCCGTAGTTCCAGGTGTAGATTGACCTTTTTCCAGCATTCTATTGACTATTGAAAATGTCGAAAGCGTTCATTCTCAATTCCTCCCCGTTGAGTACTCAAGAACAGAAAATATCGACGGCGGAAGAATTTAATTGGCAGAGTAAGAAGTCTCGTTGCAGAAATTACTTTTTACTGGAGATAACCTCGAGGCATAGCTCGTTAAGAGGTGAGTGCAATCGCACATTAACGTCATTGACTTAACCAAATCCAATTTACTGGAATACTTCCAGATTTCCCAGTTTAAAATGTCTTGTAACTACCTCAAGTTTTGTTACGTTATCAGCAAGCTATGAATTATAAGTTGTAAGTGGTACGAGGGTAATTACTTCATTAGAGATAAAGACTACCTCTTAGCAGACTCAGTCGTTCTCCTCCTCTATATCCTCACTCCTAAATCCTCGTATCTTCGTCGTACATTCCGACTTTGAACCGCGCTAGCTTCTGCTCGCCTGTTCTAACCTGTTATCGCTCATTCCCTACCTGAAATTAACGTTCACATAACGCGGGAGACCTGCGTCGGGTTAGTTTCCGATCGGTTGTTCTCCAACTTGCAAATCGAATATGGAGTCTGACTATGGGAACAGCGACTCGAAAACGCCTGAAGCTATGCCTTCCTTGTACCTATTTTAACTTTGTTATCAAAGGTAAGCCGGATGATTGCGAGGGAGTTCCACGCACCATCAAGGGGCCAAAAATACGAATAATAAAATCATAATAATTGAGTACCTATCATTATCATGTTTTGACTTCAAAACCGCATGGCAAAAACAGTTCAAACAATTTTTGGCCAAACCCATTCATGCGACTGAACTCATGCGTCATCTTTGCCATCGTCATTCGTCTGTTGGCTTCGGTCCGTCATCTCCATGGAGCATTAATTTATTATTCTGCAGCTGAGCTCCACGCCCATTTGAATATTCCTCCCAAGTATAAATTAACTATGTGCCTGCGTAACAAAAGGGTTGTGTTGTTGTTTTTTTGCGTACAGCCCATGACACAGTGCACTTCGATACGGCTCATCCGTTGGCTCGTTTGCTCGGAATGAACTCATGTCCGCCTGGACGTCCTCCCAGAAGGGATCGTGAAGGCTGGAAGCTAGAGACATCCGCAGAGCTTGCACATCCTGCGGATCCTATGGTGTATCTTTTCGAGAGATACAGAGGGGGTGGTGGGCTATCGTGGCAGTTGTTCTTCCATTGTGACACCCTTCAGGCGGGCGGACGCAGGCCATCCATCTTTTCTCCCCAAGACAGTCGAGTGACAATGCTTCTGATTACTCTTCATTGTAGACTTAATCATCGATCGCCGTTTTCGTCAAATGCGAACTCAGCTCCTTTTTGGGCCTGAAATAGTGAGGGAATTAAGATTTAGACTTTCAATAGAATCTCTATTGAAAACTATAACTACTGCTTTCCCAAACTTTACTTTCGGGTTTTTACTCGATTCCAATGCGTTTTCCATTAAATCTCGGTCGTTTTAAGCTCAATATCTGTCATCATAGCGCCATGATTCCCAAAAAGGAGAGCACTCGGCCAACGCATAGGGGGATGTTATGGTGGCACCCAGCAGCGCCATTACTGCGGATTACTGCCCCTGAATCATTGAGATCTGGAGCGGTCGCCTATTCGGCTTTAATCCTTGGAGTAGGTACATAAAGTACAACAATGAACTCAACTATCATTATGGAATGGTGCAGTGTGTCAGGCCCAAGTTGACACTAATCCTGAAACCTTACGGTCCACAGTCGTTATCTACGCATAAGCTATAATCCACTAGGCTTCATTATTCCTCAGTGAAGGGGAGTTGGATCACTTTTTTTGGTGGCAGACGAGATACAGAATGTGGAAATATTTGGCGAACCTTTCAAATGACGCCTCAGGGTTTTGGGGGCGGGTTTTACGCAAAAATTAAGTTATATTCAAGCAAAAGTTACTTGAGTACCTATTCTATTTTTCATACCATTCAAAAAGAGCTTCGAATTCTCAGTTTCATTACTAAAAGTATATCTACTATGCGCCATTGCTGTGTAGGGGCTCTATAATATTCTCCATCATATTCTTATAGAAAAAACATCCCAGTTTAAGGAATTTGAAAAAAGGTTAAGAATTGAGGGAGCCATGGCCATTTTTATAAATGACCGCAGATGGGCAGACGGGCACAAAGACACTTGTTCAGGAAGTGATTTCGAGTTTCTTTTCGGTTTATTTAGTGCAAAAGTAAAAGTTTTTTCTGAAGCTACATTCCGATTCTAGGTCGATTACAATAATATGGAAGTGGTTTGTGTGGAAGTAATAAACAGAATAATGGAGTAGAGAACGATGGTGAGATGTAACTATCAGCAAGTATAGACCAAGTCGAGCCCAAATACTAGTCTTATTGATCGTCCAGAAATAGGTATCTGCAGGATACATGTATCCAGCCATCGCTAAGACCCCTGCGATGGCTTTTCAGGAACAAATGCTTAAGCTAAACAATACCAACTGGGAACGAAGTGTTGACTGAACAAACTATACTCGAGTAAATAAAACCGACCTAATCTCTACTATGTTGCATACCCACATTTAATAAATAGAGAAGCGCGAAAGCTGCGGCATTTGGTACCGGTGATTCTCCTGCTAATCTCGCTTTCAAGAGGCGAAAAGCGCCTATATGCAGTTCAACCTTGTGATTGATTGTCAGCCTTGCTTTCCTTCGGTTTTCGTTGGCGTTTGTGAGCCCAGTGCAAACAACTACGGCGAAGAAGTGATTAGTGAGGGCCTTGGCGAGAAGGAGGGAGATGTTCGGGCGCAGCCACTCTCCAACCGTGTGACAGGAGAGCAAACACAATAAAGTCTGAGGTTTGGCGTTCAGGAGCCTCGCGACGTTCAACATGAATACGTGGTCGGCATTTCTAGAGCCGGCTGGCAATCACTTGCCTCCGAGCAAGTGCTGTTCCACTGTTAGTTGGGTACCTTCCTATCGTGGAAAGACTGCTATCGCTTGCCGAGGAACATCCATCACTCTTAGCATCCGCAAATCAGCGGTCGTTGTTCAGCTTCTCCTTGCTCCTTTGTTAGATCCTCTTCCTCAGTAGGGAGAGGCTTTGATTTCTGCAAACAGCCTGAGTGTTCAACATGAGTGTATAGGTACCTAATATAAAGGAATACTTATTCCTAAGTATTCTGGTAATTATCGGAGCTGACCTTTTGGTGAAAATATGGTTGAATTTCGAATTCCTTTTTTCAATCATTCCAGATTTGCGATAGGTTCATTTAATGATGGTTATGATTCCCAGGACCCCTATGTAAAGTGTTATAAGATTCTTGGGTCCAGTAGGAGGACTAATGTCCGATTTTTTCAGAATGTTCTCTAGACACAGGAGATACCTACATGATTTGGTTCATGTTTGCTGTGTTGGCTCATTGCAGCTTTTTTTCTGAATTTCGGGATATTCTTCCACACTTTGAGACTATGGATTTTGACTTGGCAGTTCATTGGCTATCTTTGACCAGGAACTATTCGAATAGACGACCTCTTCCTGTATAATTCACGTCATTTCAAGCAATTTTCAATAAGAAAATTTAGTAATGCAGTACCCAACTCGGTACCCATAAATATCGTTCGTTGAAACATTTGAAAATTGTTCTTTTCCAGGTCTGACCGTTTTTTGATCGCAATTAACGATGAAAGGGTTGGGTAATCCCGCGGTCATATAACCATCGGAGATTAAAATAGAGGGGCCACAGCTAGACGGTCCGTGGGGGCAAGGGTTGGGGATTTAGTTAATTTCCGGACCCCCTATACCCCCTCCCACGTTCGTCTGTCCTTCCACACTTCGGCTGATAACAGATCCTGTAATTCAACTTATCTACACTCCTTGCTTTTTCCACGGAAGGGACGCCGGTGCCTGATAGAGGATTTATACTCGGAATCCCATTCCGAAAGGTAGGTGCTCAATATTGAATCGATTTCCCCTTTAACCCTTTACTTGAGCAAATTCTAAAACCCTTCCTATCTCCAAGGACAGGAGAGACAAAACGGCCTGATACGCTGAAATAATTAAAATCAACTGCTAAATCACGATGCTTAAGGTAGTTTATCTAAATTATAAGGTAGGTATTTGGGCAAACTGTACCTACGGTGTGGCATCGACGCAATAGACCATTTTTATAAGACTATTGCTGACCTGATAAAAATTGTTTATAAAGTACTCACTTTTTGGGTCAAAAATACGTTTTTTTACAAACTAAAGAGATGAATATTTCTTTGATCGAACGTCATGGAACAGCAATCAGAAACTCAACGATAAATCAACTCAACTTTGGCCGTAGCTGACATTGTTCCAGAACGGAATAGTTTCTCTTCCAGCGACTAAACGCAAGTTCCCTTTCAGCTAACAGAAAAAATAGAAGATAAACATCCCTAATACGGAACAATGGTCTTATTTGGCCGAGTTCCAGTTGTTTTCCTCCCTTTAGTCTTTGAGAGATCCGGGCGCCGCCGCAGTTTTCTTTGAGCCGGCCACGGATTTACGACGAGTCGGAGACAATGCGTTTAATGTGATATCTGCCGACTATATTCAGCAGCTATCGCTCAAGTAAGTTAGGGCCGTCTGGATGGTTATGTTAGAAGCGCAATGACTTGAGCTAAAATTGACTCCATGCATCGGCTTGAATAAGTACAGGGTCACTCTCCTGCAGTCCAGACCATTTCAAGCGGCGAGTCATTTTCAAATGATTTATGATAAGGGGCATTAAACCGTAAAAATGCTTTGTTCTTCTTGGTTGGTCTGACATGGTCAGCCTGACAGGAATTCGTGATATATCAATTATGATATATCATGATAATCGTACCTATATCAGATATATCGTACCTATATCAGATAATCGTACCTAAACTAGACTTGAAAAAATCCTCAAAATGTCAGACCTCATTCTGCTGTTTCGTTCAGCACCTAGATACCCGCGTACATAGTAGATACCCACGGTTTTTAAAAAATTATTCATCTTCTGACAAAAATGAGGCAACTGAAAATGAAAGGGTATGCGAGTTTGAGCTGTCTTCACCGCACGCCTGCCGGGCTTGTCTTAGTCAGTTTAATTACACGCTACTTACCCCTGAGATTAGTTAGCAAACAACACTAGGCCGAACTTCGGAGCATCTCGACGTTTCAGCAGCGCGTCGGCCGTCAAAGCTTGGCAACTGGGTTATCATGGGTATGAGCTGGGAAAAACATTCAATTTTAGTATTCCTAGATCAATGCTATCAATAAGTGCATGTAGGGCACGAAGCAAATTTTTCGGGCAACAAATTACCCGCGTTTCATGCTGCCTGCGAACGTTGGTGGTCTTAAAACCGAATAGAAAAGGATATTTTCATTTTGGATGAATTTTCGAGTATGACCTGATGATTTGACCTGAACCGTATTAGACACCAGATAGGTTTCTACACGATTGTGGTCTAGATGTCGTATGGAAGTTTGTATTATTATAAATTATACTCAACATTCACGTGATGAAAACAGTGATAAAGCACCTAATAGCAAATTCCTGTCCTCCTAGGCTTTGCCGTCCCGTTGTCGTGGCTATGTAAAGATGGAGCGTGTGGCTGTGTATGTGGGAGAGGCGAATGATTTACATAGCGCTCAGGCGTGTAGTAGCTGAGCGCCATCTGGCTCCGTCCACGCGGGTCCCATGATTGATAGCGTATCGAAACTTTAGTCACCCGGCCTACGGGCAATGATTTGACCCGGGCCAAATGTTCCGTTTTGGAGATCCCGCAGACGCTGAAGCCACCGAGGCTCCTATCAACGGCAAATGGCAAATACCGGCTTGACCGATGAACATTTCATTAGAGCAAATTCATCAATTCAAATATGAGTTTTCTGTACTCGTACCTCCCGCAAACCTGGAGTGATTTGAAGGTCTGCTCGGTCAGAATAAGAATCTTCAAAATTTAGGAAAACCCACTGATTTGGATTCAGCACCCTCGATAAACCCCCAAACCTACCTCATTGGACCTTTGAATCATGAGATCGATTGTTTATAAGGCAGTCTGATCATTCAGAAGTAGATAAATATTATTTTCCCTATTTATTTTAATACAATATTAGGTATATTATATTTTGTCGTATTATATTTCGCTGAAAACGTAATGTTTTGGGGTCAAAAACGTCCGAATTGGTAGGCTAATTTTTGAGTACAGCTGCTAGAAGTCCGCCGTTTTACTGACAGTTCAATGGAACGACAGAGTTTGAAGAACACCATTGTATGAACGATTATCTATAAACTCATCACCCGAGCGAATCGCCAGGTGTGAAGTATAAATTTTGAAGATAGAAGGCTGAAAATTATATGTGGAAAAATTGCGGTTCAGAAGCGAACGATTCGAAACCTTCAGCTTCCCTGATCTGTCCGACCTCCAGCTATAGCAAGGGACAAGGGAGGGTTCTCCCTATAGAAAATCCGTTAGCGTTACGCCCATTAATTCTAATATTTTCAGAGGGGTCCAGAGTTGGGCCCTCAGCGACACTATACTTACTAACCACCCCAAACGGGAGTCGTATTGGCCTCCTTATGGCACTAGGACGTAGTACGTCATTTCATCCGGCGGAGGAAAAAGTTCATGCGATCAGTA
This sequence comes from Nesidiocoris tenuis, assembly GCA_036186465.1. Classification (NCBI taxonomy): domain Eukaryota; kingdom Metazoa; phylum Arthropoda; class Insecta; order Hemiptera; family Miridae; genus Nesidiocoris; species Nesidiocoris tenuis. Next base: position 15,256,062 of record AP028914.1, on the reverse strand, counting down.
GTACGACCTTGGCTAACTATACATGGGGGTGAGAAGGGAGGGGTGGGTAGTTACTATGAAGGGAAGGGCAGGCTGACTCATATCCCTTGACTGTGAACTCAGTGAGATGCTGACACAATGACCTTAGTCTCCATGTGCGTCATACCCCAGACAGACGGCCTTGTGGATCGATATCTTAGTTACATGACAAAAGGGATACGGATTACAGCAGATGATCAAAGTGTGCGCCGAGCGTTTACTTAGATTAAATCAAAGATTCATATCGCGAGGGCGAGTGGGCAGACCGCTGACATCCCCCGCATTCGGCGTGTACCTATTCATAGCAGCGAAGAACTGTGTGCAAAATGGATAAGACCGACGATATCATTTTGATTAGGGATTCCGTCTTTGATCCTGAAGTAGCCAATGGGAGTTTACCCGTCGTCACATTAAATGCTCACCCACCGGCTTCGAAAAACTTTAATAATGCCTTCCTATCCACCTTACAGTTAAGGAAAATTTAAACACGCTCAATGTAGGTGAATCAAAAGTAAACCGCGGATAAATGCAATGGACGCATACAATGTCAATACAATTCCTAAAAAATACTTTCCCCTGTTGAATACACAATTCGGTTTAGCTCATTGCGATCTCTTTTGGAGGATTCACAAAAGTGTTTCTGATAGCTACATTCTGCATCTGCACCGCTAATAGAAAAGAATCTGGGTTCAAGCATGATTGACTCAAAACCACTTTCACCAAAACGTTTTTCACCAGTTAACGTCACTCACTCTTTGGTTGCTGTCGGTAGCTCTGTTGACGGATAAGTGACCAACAATTGGTAACAACAGTTGGTAACTACTCGGTAACTTTAACCAGCGACAAACAATTTTTCTTTTAACAAACAAACAAAAACAAATTGGAGTAGTGTCGTCGGTAAGAGACCGAGCAATTGCTTTATTCCAACACAACTGCTATCAACCGCAAGTTGTATCAATGGGTGGGAGTAATTTACTCGGTATTACCTACCAGTGCCGGATGTATTCGCAGTATTATTTAGCCAACGGGTTAAAGGAAATAGACGACGGCCTAGGGTGAAAACCGCGTCTTTAGGATGTTTCGCTTCAAGTTGACCAAAGAGCTTTAGCTCAGATGGCGAAGACCTTAACCAGTAAATCCCCGCCCATTCTGCGGTCACACGGGTCGAAAGGACAGAGGCAGTTCTCTTAGCCAGCATTAATTAATTAGGATCCTCGTCTCTCAAAGCGAATTGCAAAAGGGGCGAGGGGAAGAGTGCAGTCAACGTGAGTCTTGGTCGGGACTTAACTCGGTGGACTTTCTTAAAGTCAAACTCAAGATTCCTAGAGACTAAAACTCACCCGGTGGTTGTTCCGATCCAATTCGAACCCTCGGCCAAGAATTCTTCGGCAATGCTCTGTTAGAGAGGCGTATCTCCTGAGAGGAAATAGTAATGACCCCTAGAAATATTGGTCAGAAGGCTATCGTGATTCAGAAAGCCATTGGAAGCAGCGTTATTTTCGAAGCTCATTAGAGATCATTTTAAAGATATATGTGCCTACCATGCACTAAGTTTTGTCAAACACCCACAAAAAGGTAACAGCACCATTCATCAATGTGATGTTACCAGCCTGACCTCTTTCCGACCATAATTATGTGACTGTTTAGTTTCAATAACTTACCATATTCCTGCGCGCAAATGGGGCCGCAAAATGTTCGAAGAATCTTATGCTTCTGCAGCTTTATGCGAAAGCTCGAAATGAGAAAGGCGGAAGTGCGGAATCTTTATAGGAAGTTGTTGTGCTAAAAGATACAGCATTCGGAAGGAATTCTTATCATATCACTGTAATATCCTGAAGCCAACGGCTGGTAGAATGCATGAAAAAGAAAACTGTAGCTCAAAAGTATGGGCGAGTGGTTAAAAGTGGTGGGGCGGAAAAGTTTTCTTTTTTGAGAGATTTCCCTCCAACTTTTCGAGAAAAGGTAGGAAGTTTTTCAGTTTTTCAAGACCTGCAAACTGCCTTCACTTCTCGGCTTCCTTCCGCGGGAAACTGAGCATCAGTGTTGCTCCATTTTCCACCGTCTGCGAGCACTCGAAGAGAGAAGGAAAAAGGTAATAACAACGGTGGGAAAAGAAACAGAGCCTCCCAGGAAAAATAAAAAAAGAATATACGGAAAAAGGAATCGGAAATGTTACGGAGGAGAAAACGTTGCGAAAGTTGAGTAACATTGTGAGAAGTTCCACTTATTAGAAAGAGGGGATGTTTCAAACTCAGAGAAGTGAAGCTGCGATGGGGTGCGCGTTGGTGGAGGGGGAGGGTTCGTGGGGAGCAGGGAAGAGTAGGTGTACGAAATTAACTTCGAATGAGATTCCGTACGCAACAAGGCCTTAGGGTATACCATACGTTGTTTCTTCTTCTCTCCCGAACTGAGGAATCACAAACTGCAAATGAGAATAAGTTCAAGTAACCACTAGCAGCTCGGTGTTGCTCTCGAATTACCCGAAAACTCGTGAGAATGCGTACCAATTGACGGTGCATGGCACTTTTTGGACAGACATTTTTTAAATCCACTTTCGGAATAGATACATGAGACTTAAAACTTTGACTGGCATCTATGCAGTTTGATTTGGCGTGGAATGCCCTTCTCAATCTTAACCCTTTTTTCTAAGGTACTTATATACTAATAATTTTTCTAAGGTACTTATATCGTCGGCACCACGCCATAACCGCGAAACTGCTCATTATTACTGTACAGTTTCGTGGTTATGGCGTGGTGCCGACGATATCCTTAGAAGGAATAGGGCAATTTAATATCATGAGCTTGCAAGCTTCTTGCAAGTTCTTCATGAAGAACACTGGAGCACTCTGAAGATGGAGAGTATGTAAGGTACCAGGTTAAGTCTCCGATGTCTGCGGGACTTGAATTGATCATATTCGGCTGGTATAAAAATGTGGATCGAATAGCAGTGGCGATTTCGGGGCGAACGGCACTGAAGGTTCGTTTACTAGATTCGATCAAATTTTTGCCATTCAGCTGGTCGTAACAATACCAATCCCTCGTGATAAGGACCCGTGGTCATGGCTGGGATGCCAGGTTCCTCCTGATTAGATTATAACGCATTCCCGTCGGCCAAGGCTCATAATGCCGGTTAAGCAATAAATAGGCACCGCTCTCGTAGTACCGCAGCGACAAGGGGAGAAACCTGCGGGATTTCCAGGTGGATAAACATGGAGCACGGCTTGTTCCTATCAACAGCACGCACATGCGCGGAACGACAAATCGAGGATGGAAAGAGTTGGATTTCAACGGTTTCCCCGGGGGCGACACGGCACAGACTCGTTTGTCCACGTTAAAACGGTCGACCGTCCAGAGAGAACTCCATTAATACAACAATCAGGTGCTGCTGGTCGGCCGAGTGGAGCCGGGGGACTAGCGGATCCCGCTAATTGATGTTGATAGTTATTGATGGCTAGGGCGGATCGGGGACCGCTAAATAACCTCGGGCCGATGGTGGTTCATCCGACCACTTGTACGTACGAATACTGCCCAATACGAGGACCGTAAAGCACCAACACATGCCCACATTAACGCGTAAACAAAATGAGTGCCGGGCTGGTGTGATGAGGTTCGTCGCAAACCCCGGCCGTTGTATCGTCCAACATATTGCTGTGCCTCTGCTACCCTTAAAATTCTATTCGATTCAGTAGTTCGGATTATCATGTGGATAATGATAGTGGCAAAAATTCATAAGGTAATGAAACCTTCCAGAGCCTTGTCTTTGCCTCTTGGTCCCTCCGTAATTATGATCATAATAGCATATTATCTTAACACCCCATAAATATAATCACAATATTAATAACTTAATAAGTACTGTGCGTAATCCAAATTTCGATTAAACAGGGTGTTAGGTCTTGCCGAGACAAACATTTCAGTTCAAGACGTCAGCCCAAAGCGGGACGTCTGGTCACCTTACTTATACCTCATCGACAGACTTTAATTCCTTTTTTTAAATCCAGCACTTCCAGGTTCACTCCGGATGAGCAACAAAGTTGGGTACAGCTTGCTCGATGACACTCCCACTGGAAGGTAGCATCAGCTCCCCAGAAATTATCCAAAACTACCCATATTTATGGACATCAGGCTGAGCGAAAACCCCGATGACAGCACAATACTCCCTCCACCAACCGTCACTCCACCGTTAACGACTTCAGAACTCGGAGTATACTAATTTCGGGTATAATCCGTCGAAAAGCCGGCAAAGAGCGATTTCACCTGAAGGGACAGAGTCTCAAGGGATGGGCGTTTTGAATCGAATCGGCTTTATGCCCTTTCATCCTTCAGCGATGGGTCTTCCCTCATTCTCATCCGTGGCCACCCTTTTCGAAAGCGACGAGCGTGCATTAATTTTGTGAATCCGTGTGCGAGGCACGATAATCAAATATGGGGAGGGGTGTCAGATGCTGGGAGTCTGGTATGCAGGAAACCTGGAAACCAGGATTCGACTCTCAATGAGAAAGACAATGGACAACCAAACAACAATACCTTCATTTTCGCCGTTCCCATCTTTGTCTTTTGGCTGGCAGGCGCACACGCGCACTCGACTGCCGCTTATCACTGCGCACTTGGCAGAGAAGTGTTGGTCCCGTTACATTAATGATAATTATCAGAGCAAATGAGTAGAACGTCTCTATGATACGTCTTTATTAGGAAGGTCGAATATCCTCTTGAATGTCGCAAAAGACAACGCAAAATGTTTTTTCGTCATGAGTATTCTGTAAACGATCCATAATGATGCCATTATCAAGACCTCAAGTCTCAAGTCGGAACGTTAGAAAATGATGAGGATCCGTATCTTTGCGGTAATAAGAGGAACAAGAGCGAAAAAAAGAGTAAGAACTGAGCTGGATATTGGCAGTTACGGCCGTTCGCAGAAGGAGGAACGGGCGCGAAGATGAATGTCCAATTTAAAAAGCTCCACATTTCTTTAAATCTATTTCCTCCTCCGGAAAAGCTTTGGACTCTTTTTCCCTTTTGTCTTTTCTACTCCCGTTTTTCGCTACTGAGCTGGAGTTGTCGCGTAAATCTCAACGTATGCCATGGCTGTGCCAACTAAGGCTTTTCTAGTCTATTTATCGCGATTTCGTCGAATGTTCCATCAATTAATGTCGAGAAAAGAGCGACAGAAACAATCTTAAGCTCGAATCTTTTCAATTCAATTTAAGGACGCTCTTTGAATAATTACAATTAATTGGTTGATTAATTTATTAGGTATGACTCAATTTGGAGTTTTTGCTAGGAAAATCATTTAAGAAGAACGATGTTTGGGGGAATCGGAAAGTGTGAAGCATTGGGATAATACTCCCAATTTTGGGCAATTGCTGGCGATTTCAAACAGTTTAATACAGTTTTGGAAAATGTTGAGCAATGTAGGACAAATGTGGACAGATGCGGATCATGCGCGACATTATCGGACTGATTTGGACAATGTCAATGATTGTCGGACAACTCGGACAGGTTAAGACTGTTCCGGACAGTTTAGGACAATTTTCTGACTGAATAAACGGAATTGATAATACAAAGGAAGTGCCTCTGCAACAGCCAACTCAAGGGCTCATAATGCGTCAAGTTGAAATGAAAATGTTACTGTTCTTGCCAAGTGCTTCAATCCATTCGAACAGCCAGCAAACGGTAGCGCAACACTTCTCCATACGCGTATTCACGAGAAATGAACAAGGCTCGTCTGAACGTTGAGCAGAAGCATAAAATTGTATACAATGTGGTGTACGAAGTCACTGGGAGAGAGTGCAAGGATTAATTAAACTCGGGCCCAAACGTTACTTGTTGTTTCGGCTGGGGTAGAAGAAGATGCTCCAGGGACGGGGAGGAAGAAGGTGAAACGTTCAAGAATTTATTGTTGTGCTTCCCCGTGAATGAGTTAAGAGAAGGTTGGTATACCTGGGTACTGAAGTATAGGGGCCGAATAGAGAGCGAGCGAGACGATAGAGACCGAACAGCCAGCGGGGATGCTGTAATTCCAAGATTCCCCTTCCCCCCTTGGCCGACTCCACCTCTAAAACTTGCTAATGCTTCGCGTAATTAAGTCACCTTGCTATACGAAGCATCTCTCCGCTCTTCCACATGCACGTGAACGAGCGAAGCTTTCGTCTAATGGCGAACGGCAGTTTCTAAACTGCTTCAACGCTTCGGTTTCTATCCCCTCGTTCTATTGCTGGTTAGTCGGGACCAGATGGTAACTGGGCCATCGAAAGCTAACTCGACCATTCAATATTCGTCAAACGCGAAAGCTCCAGTGTTGTTGCTATATGCACTGTTCTGCAGTAACTGTTATTGGTTGTTCGCGATGCTACATGGATAGGACCGAAAGAATTGAATTCGCTGTAAAATCAGAGGAACAATTTTTAACTGGAGGCCTGGTATTGCGAGAATCATTATCTGTCTTTTCAATAGGTCTATTCGGACAGGTAGTCCCGGAATGCTCCAGGTGATGAACAACTTCATGAATGAATTCATCAAATATTAATCGCCCGAGTTTGCTCCCCAAACTCAATATCGGACAGTTTCGGACATACTTGGCCGGTTTGGGTCAAATTCTGGCAATTTTAGAGAACAGCGTGGGACAAAATTGGGCAGAATCGTGCGACCGTCTGAATTTTCATGACCGTTTATGTTACGGCATCCTCAGTTCAGAGATTGCTACTCCTCTAAAACCTGGACCGGTTCCAAGGCAGCCTGTTCCTTAGTTTGGCTCTTCATCTGCTAATTTGTGCGAAAGGATGCAGCCAAGTTCATCTCGTAATTGAATACAAACCTCTTCGTGCTCATCGACTGAGCCAGCGTTTTGGGATGTCCCGCCCATTTTAGCCCGAGAAATTTTCGAGGTCGTGATTTATGGCTCAACCAAAGTGGAAGTGAAGGGTGTTGCATTTCAAAATGGAGTTCAAAATATGAAGTTAATCCGATGTCGTCCACAGCTGTAAGTGCGCAGATTGTTTTCTTTTTATCTACCCTACTCATTAGGATCAGAAGTTCATCGATGGAATTTCGCCAAGTATTTCAGCACCTGAAAGAGCGTGTACATTTATTTACGCGTCATTTGCCTGAAATCCCCGAAGAGCTATCTGCGAAAGATATGCAGGTTGTCTTCCCCTGAAAACTTCTTAATTTCTTTGTGTACATCCCCTTTGAGCAAACGACAAGCAGGCAGGCTTGGAATTTTTTCAAAGGCTCCCTTTTCATAAAGACGAAGCCGTAGGTAGAGGTATTTATGAAGAAAGAAGCTCTCGCTTCCTCCAATTAATACAATAAGGTGCAGTGAATGCAAGGAGAGCAGATTAAATGGGGAAAATGTAGCAGAGACCCGAGGTGGTGATGGAGGGGGTCGAATCGCAGTAAAAGCTAATTGAATTAAAACAAAGCTCTTCAAAATGACCTTATCATTGACTTTGGGCTCTACTCCTTGGACGAGCGAAGGCGTAAATAGAGGGTGGGCACTGCTTTGGGCTTTTCAAAGTAATTAATGAATGGGAAGAGCAGGAAGAATGCAGGGGAGGGATAGAGGAGGAGGAGGAGGAGGATACCGGATAATTAAGACGCACTAAAGGATCCATAGGCGCAACGTGTCAACTCACAAAAGGATCCTGAAACATATTTTGGTAGAGTATTTGGTGAATGCATTTTGGTTAAACGTATTTGGCCAGAAAAGGTCATTCACTCCCGCAGGTCTCGTGTTGCCGAAGGAATAGCAGAGCACAGCCGATGGGTTGATTTTTCCTAAAAATTTCAACAACAAAAAATCTCCAGCCGTTTGGGAGAAAATGTGTTCACGGCGGACGAAGGGATTTTTATTGCAGGTTCGGGATCTACACTCTTTGAAACGTAAACTATGAACGTTTCAGGGTACGTTAGAAAAATATTTTTCTTGGGCGATTACAATGGTTTATTATTGTTAAAATTATCAAAACGGCAGGAGGAGGAATTTGTCGAAGGACATGGATAACTACATTTCCACAAGGGTTTTCACTTCTTTTATCGATTGAGAAAAAATAATTGAACTGAAGGCTCCCCTAAGTAAAGATGTTTTGTCACTTGCAGCCTGTTGTAATCTGCATGCTCAATTATTTATAGGCGCTAAGTGTTGGAAAAATAGACGGAAACTTGGGCTGTATAAAAGCCCGGTTTCCCCTCTTATTCCTTTTTTCATCCCTCAAAAACTTTTTTCATAATAATTCAACCTGTTAGGTAACGCATTGCAAAAAGGGCCGAAGATGTTTTTCTCTCTTCGCATTGAATCGATTTTCCGTCAAATGATTAAGAAACCACAGATTGCGATTCGCTCCTTAATTTTTAATAACGATTGTTCAAGTAACGTCAAAAATCTTTTGTTTAGGAATGATGCCAACGGAATGAATTGCAGTGTTGATGCTTTTCAGCGTTCCATCAGCACATTTGAATTCATTGTGGAATTTTCTCCGTGTTTCAGGCTATTTCTTGAGAACCGCCAACATTATTATTGCATTTTTTTACTCGCCAAAGAATTTGGAAAGATTTTATACGAGATCGGGGCTGTGAAACCTTCGATATGCAGGTACCACATACCTAGTTTAGTTTCATGATGGAAATCATTTGTTGAAATGAGTTTAGTTCATTCATCTAGATTTTAGTTGTATCTTCGACTGCATCATGAGTAATCTGCATCGATTCCTTCCAAGATAAAAAATGACGAGAACATTTTTCAACGATGCTCAATGTTGAATTCATCATTCGGTCGCTATTGTTTTGAAGGTGTATCCAAGGAAAAGGGAGCAGGAGAACTGTTCACTTCGGCTTGAAGAAGTGATTGAACGTGATTAATTGATGCCTTCCAAGGCACCACCGACGTCCCTCCTTTGAGGAATAATAGAAACTGCACACAATCGCCAGGATTGTTTGAGTTTGGAAGGAGAGTTTCCAAGTCGAAGAAAATGTTCACAAGTGGATTGCTCTCGTTCAGGACTGAAGCAATGACAAGAAAGTAGGTGCAGGACAATTGGAGGGAGCGTTCAATTTGATAGAAGCGTTCAAATCTTCCGCCAGATAGGTGGGGGAGTTTCGTTGTCTGTAACTGGTCCCATTGTCGCGCCTTTTCGGTTGTTCGACATGAATCAAGGAAACGTTGGGGCTATTCGAGATGAGATTTTTTTGTCGTTTGCATCTTGCTTCAGTCGGGATAATTTGTCGAGATCCCATTAATTTGAGTTTCTGCGAGGGGATGGAATTTTTGTTCAATTTCCAGCCTCCAGTCAACCATCATCGGACAACATTGGACTGTATTGGATCATATCGGACAATATCAGACGTTATCGGGACACATCGGACGGTATCTGACAGTATCAGGGCAATACCGAAATATAATCAAATATTGGAGCATGTTGTCAGTTTGTCTGATATTGTCCGAAATCGAAGTAGAAAAATCCACTTCTAGAAAAAAACTTCAACAGGATGTCAGCCTTCAGATTTTTTGGTTTATCTCGCTCATTTGAGGAATATTCTAATTCGGTCCTTGTCCAAACAGTACGTTTATGGAAACGTGCTGGCCTTTCCGGGGGTATCTTCATTTTTGAAATTACACCACAATTTGACGTTTTTCGAGAAAAAACATTTGGAAGCAAAAACGTTTACTTCCTTTTAAGCTTTCAAACAATACCTATATAAGAAATTTGAAATTTTCTGAAAAACATTTTTGTGTTTCTCGCCCACGCATCCATTTGATTCCAGGTTTCGAGTCATATCTGTTCAATTGTTATTCCTCATTGAGATCAGAATAGTATAGTTTAAAAGCATGCAATCCCTTTTGAGATTGTTCTCCAACTAACTGATGACTAATGCAAGCCAAAATTGCATTTTAACGACGTTAACATTGAGGGCCAAGTTTTCCAGCCCAACTCTTTAACTCTTCCATTCTAAGGATCCCCTCTAACCGAGTTTATTTTTAATCTGGGGGAGCTTTATATTCGCTTTGTGTATATAAAAACTCAAAAGAGGCTTCAACTGACTAAATCCTGCTGGGCCATTAGAAAGTTCAGGAAATGTGTTTTTCAACTGCTGCGATGTACATTTTCTACTGTTTCGCCCTTTCTTTTAATCTCCCGGCTGAGGAAAGGTTTGTGCCAACGCCAGTTATGTTTTGTCCATAGTCCTGAACCTTCTTTTCTCTCGAGCACTCTCATTCCGAATGAGGTAGGTTCCTATTCAAAGAAATCACCTTCAAGTACTTGCCTAAGTACCTGTCGAGTTCAAAAAGTTGAAATCAATTTTTGCAAAAATTTGATAACCTGAAATTTTTATTCAATTGTCAACTTTTTATGTTATTCGTGCAAAAATGACGTTTAGTAAAATTGGTGCCCTCAAAACTATCTCGAACTTCGGAGTTAGAATAACATTATCAAACTATTCATTGGAAGTTTACGAATATGAATAATATGAATATCGCATTCATTTATTATATCAACATCATATCTCAATTTCGGACTTTACTTTGTTATAGATCTCTATTTATTAAACTAGGAACTTAAATATTTCTTAAGGATAAATTGATACGAGGAACCATCGGAGGATGTACGTGTTTTTTCTGTCATAAGGCAAAAAATCCCGGTTGTGAGGGGGGGGGGGGGTTGGAGATCATCGGATCTTCATTTTTCTAAGCAGAATGCGATACGGTTTCCGTTAACGAACGTTCCTTCTAATTCTGTAATGTTTGAAAGCAATTAGGATGAGCTGATGCTCTTAGAACGAGGTTCTCTTGCCGGTTCCAGTTCCCGGGAGACTCCCGTAATGACCAGTAATGGAAGGATATTACATTTCTGACCCACCTCCATCGAAGGATACGAAAAAGCGGAATACACGTCGTGGCCGAAGTTGCTTAGTTTCTCCTGGATGCTCGGATAATTGGTTGAAGGATTTGGTGGTGTTTACTTGAAATTTGCAGATCGTGTTATTTACTCTCCGATCCTACCATCAAATTGTTTGGAATAAAATTGATGGTATCCGCTCTTCTCCGGCTTGAGACCTTCATCTCAGTGCTTAGTGTTCGTCATCGTGCTACCAATCATTTACCGCGAATGAAGGAAGAGCGGCTGTAAGGGTGACTCTAAATACCAAATTTCGGCTTCATCGCGATTTATAGGCGCCCTTCAACAAGGAAATCGACATGAGTCCAAAGTTAGGATGCCCCCTTCTCCTTGTGCAAAACCTACAAAAACGACGATGAATCCATTACGCAAATGAATGGATATTGACTTTTCCCAGGAAGTCTGAAACTTCGAAGGCGCCGCCGGGAGCGTAATTCGATTTATGAATCTCGAGCGAAAATGACGACCGTTCATTACTGAATAAATCATCACAACAGCGGAGCGTAATTTGATTGTCTTCCGTTGTCCCGAAATAGGGCCGAAAGTTGCTAGGGGTTTCTCATATAGGTCAAACTGAAATGTTTAATTGTGAATCTTGCATGGCATCTTGGCATTCAACACAGTCGATCAATGATTATCAATCTTAAAGATATCAATCTTAATCAGTGATCAGTGAATCAGTTCTGAAGATTCGTTTTTATGCCAAGTGAAAAGATAAAGAAGCGGGTCCAAATATGAACTCCGAATGGTTTTTCCAGTCTTTTGGTTACGTACTGTATCAATTTATTTTGTGGTCAGGACCTCTTCTAAGACTCATTACCTAAAATCTCTTCGAGGGACTGCTATCAGACTTCAGGAATAAATCGATTCGAGATCTTTTGATGAGGGTAGGTCACCTACCGTAGGTGTTATTGACCATTAGGGCCGGTTTATCAATGCACTTGAAACTACTTTCAAAGTAGATTCATTTCTCATTTTTCCTTGCAAACGCGTCCTTTTTGCTGTCACAAGAAGTACCAGGTAGGTACTTAAAAATAACTGGATTTATGGTAATTGATAAACCGACCCTAAGTCGTGGTAAGATGGACACCAGTCCAGTTGAAACAACTCTCGTAAAACTCTTGAAAGCTTTTACTTTGTCCCAAAAAATGAAATAATTTTAGTGCGAGAATAGGTAACGACAAAATTGCAAACAATAGTCACCATCGTAGGCTGCGCACGCAGGAAAAAAATTTCATGCAGGCAAATAGGTACCTAAATTTTGAGATCGAATGATAATTCACTATTTCTGTAAAAGTAGCGGGAAAATACAACAATTTTATGGTTTGAAATACGCGTACAGGCGCCTAGTGATGTCAAATCTATTCGAATAATGTTCCTATACCTTAGGTATACCTTAAACTCAGCGGGTGGAGGGAGCCATGTTAACTCCAGCTCAGGTGTACGAGGGAGAGGGATAGATAGGATCCTAACGATGGAGAAGGGATCAGGGGGATGGCCGCGTGCCCTGAGGAACCTCCTCCCTCTAGTCAGTGCCGACCCGGCAGTCGCCTGTGCTAGTCAAACGCTTACGAGTCTTCGGTTCGAAAGCCGGTCGCGATGTTTGAGATCGCGTTCGCGACTTATTTATGTTGAAAATTTGATCGGATTTTCGGCTGGAAAAAGGTGAAGCGTCGACACAAATTTGGACGACGTATTTGCGATAAGCCAACCGGTATTTTTACCTGGGACAATAAATTTCGTTCAGTTACCCGAACCGCATCTTAAAATTACGTGCATGAGCCGGACAACTAACATTCGAGGGCAGTGACGTTTTTCGTGTATTCGCCTAATATAGTGGTACCTTATCCTGATACACAACCTGGTGATTACAGAATGCCGAGATTGCTCGTGCTCTTATACTGCCTACTGTGCACCGCTGACAAAATTCTAGGTAAGAAATTTAATTCTAATGACCAAAATTTGGCTTTACTTTCGATCTGTAATTTTTTAACTGAAATTAGAATAGAGCACGAAGTAAAGAATCATCATTTTTCTGGAACAATAATTGCTCATCATGATGACTTGTGTACTCTAAATCTGGCATGGCTCTTTTTGTGATGGATACCAACTGGCTTAACCCTTTTCAAAACCAAACCATTTTCGACCACCTATTAAAAAAAATTGGATTTTAAAGTTACCTGCAAGTTTACCTGCAGGTAATTTTAAAATAATTTTCTTTTTAATAAATGTCCCAAAAATTAGATCTACATATAGGGAGATAAAATTAGTTGCAGTGTCGGAGGTATCTACGTGAAAGTTGGGTTGAGTAAAGAAAATAAATAATATATCTAGTTAAAAAAAAAAATGAAAAGAGGCATACTTAATAAATATAAAAGTACAATAGCATTTTCAAGCAATACTGAGATGCTTCTACGCCAAATTGAAAATTTTCCTATCCAAAATGATGATTTCCCCAAAATGCGTGAATTTTAGAATTTATTTAATTTGAATTTAATAATTAATATTAAATAAATAAATTTGTTCATAAATAATAAATTTTATTATTCATCAACAAATTAAAAATGATTGAATAGAGAAGGGAACGCAACAAAGTGACAATAATAAAACTTTCTACAAAATATCGTCACGAAATCAAAAATCAGCAAAAAACTGTAATTAGCACTTTTACTCCAAATAACTTTTCGAAGAAGTGTTTGTATGTCCAACTGTCCGTCAGAGAGCATTTTCAAAAATTGCCAAAAATAACCCCGATTTTAGGCGGGTTTCAAAATTTGCTTTGTTGGTGGTTTTACGTATTTTTTGTGATCTTCAAAGCCTCCAATTCAGCCAAAATCCTCATCACTTTGCTTCTAAATAAATCCCAGCAATCGATGCACCACTAAGTCGGGAGTAAGCTGTGGAAAAACAGACAGGCCTCCATTTTGAAAAAATTTTCTAGCCTTAGTGAATTGAACCTGTGCCTTATCATCTCATAGAATGATGAATCTTGGCACTCGTATTAACAGGTACCACTAAAAGGCACAATCAATCATGCAGATTCCTTTTCGGATTCGAAAATAATTAGACGCTCGTCCGCCCCTGTCGTACTTGAGTACCTGCACTGATTGGGAACATGTGCCCAGCGGGGGCCCCACTTTCGAGTCTCCAGCCCCAACCAGGATGGGGTTCGACTGATGATTCCAGAACAATAGATCAGGAAAATGGTCTCGCGACAGTTCTTCCACGTATAACAATGGCGAAATGAGCTGAAAGGACCTCTGACAAAAGGCGATAGGGATGGGAGTTCGGTGATTAGGAGTTACCCCACCACTGCCAAACTCGAGGTTAAGTTTGCGACAAAGGCTAATGTGTTGGGGGCGTAGGCGTTAGGGTCGGAAGGTGGAAAGACCTTCTCGAGGGAAAGGGTTGAATTGACGAAGACGAATTCCCTACTTAACCTTGCAGCGATCGTTACTGCGGAAAACAAAACACCGGTTCAATAAGATTTTTGGGCCTCCCAAAGTAATGATATCTACTTCGTAAGAGTAGGTACAGTAAGGTTGGAACTCATAGTTTGGTGGAACAGAAATAGCCGATTTTGAAGATGTTTGGAGTTTTTGTTTAATATTTTCTCGAATTTTTCGCTTGATTTAACGTTTTTCCCAGAACTCTAGGTGACAAATTTTTCTTGATTGCGATTTCTTCTAGTCCATTCTAGCCTGTTTGCCAATTTGAGAGGGTTTAACTTGACCGAGTTTGACGTTTGGGCTAGTTGGATTCCTCATTACGATTCTTTGGCACATTCGCAAACCCCCAAGTATAGAAATCGATTGAGTTTTCCTGGTCAAACATTAAATTTTTGATCAAACAAATGTTGATCAAAAAAATTGTATATTTTTTCAAATCTCAAAAAAATCCAAAATTTAAAAAATATCCCTATAGGGATGTATACATATCGGAAAAATTGGAGATTTTCTAGGACTCGCCTGTGGCGAAAAGCTGATCTCTCTTGAAAAATATCTGAATAACCTAGGAAAATGTTTGGAAAAAAATTTTTCATTAAAACGGATGTTTAACATGACTTTTGGCGAATTCGATCAGAATTTAGTTATTCCGGAGATATTGGAATACCTATAAGGGTTCTTTGTTAAGAAGGCGTTGAGATGCGTTCTGTAAACGATATTTTAATTATTAGTAGGAACAACAATTAATAATAACACATAAATCAATTAGAACTAGTGATTAAATAGGTAAATACCTGTAAACGAATCAAAACGTACAAGCCTTCACTAACGCATGTTGACTGACAAAGGCCATGGCAGTGTCGGTTCACATTGAACAACAATAAATGAAATGGATAACAGAGACCGCACGCTGAGCGGTAGGTTCACACAGAGCTTGCGGATGAACGAGTTTGGATTCACCCTCCGTGTGAATGAAACAATTTGGGATGATAAAACCAAGATTGTTTTATATCCCCCCTCCAACTGGAACTGGCACCAATTTGGAGACATGAAACATATTTGACTCCTTCTTCCTGTGGCCTGTGTCTAGCTCAAAAATTGAGTTTGATATCTTCTTAATTATCTTCAGCGGACCAATCCTTATTTCCTCCAGCTTGTTTCTTTGTATCTTCGAGCTGTGATCAACGTAAACGAGGTCTCCCTCCTTGAAGTCGTGATGTCTTCGGTTCCTGTCATATAATCGTTTGTTGTAATTGTGGTTCTTTATTGTGTTTTCAAAAGCTGCTTCTCGGTCTCGTATTATATCACTCTTTGGTTCAAGAGAGTTTGGTACTATGGGACTGGTTTTCCCAAACAGTAAGTATTCTGGGCTGAAAGTGGTAACCGAGTGGTCCGTTGAGTTGTACTCCTGCACACATTCTTCAGCAATCCGAGACCATGCTCGTCCATGGGATGAGTTAATTTTGCAACGGATCCTATTTACCAATGTTTGGTTCAATCTTTCGTTCAAACCGTTTGAAGCGGGATTATTCACTGCAGTAAAGATCAGATTAATGCCCTCTCTTTTCAGGTAACTCTTGAATTCTGCAGAATTAATTCCAGAGTATTGATCTGTAAGAAGGGTCTTGATTTGGTGTTTATCCTGAACTTTTTTAATCAACTTCACGAAGTCATCTGCTGTTTGGTTTTTAGAGGTTGAAATGAAAGCGTATCTTGTGAAATGATCAACCAGTAGATGGAGGTAGCGTTTCGAGGATCGATTACCAGCAAAACCCCCGATCGTGTCCAACGAAACAATCTCAAATGGTGCACGAGCTGGACCAAGCTGGGATAGGTATCCATAAGAACTTGAATTTCTTGTTTTGTTTTTTATGCAGAGTTCACAACTCTGGCAATAGGCCTTCACTTTGGAATCCAAATTTTTCGTATAATAGAATTGGCGAATCTTCTTTATTACATGTGCCGATCCTATGTGCCCAAAGTCTAAATGGACTTTTTTTATCAGTGCATCTGCCAAAGACTCGGATATGACTATCCTTTTGGTTGTGTTCTTGATTTTATAAATGATACCACTTTCTTTTCTCGTGTTCCCAATTTTGTTGAATTCGGATGAATGGTTCTCTTGATCAGTTGTAATGTCCGAAAGGGTCAGGAAATTTACAGTCTTAACGAATTCTTCAAGGTATTCATAATCTTCGATAACAGGGTTCCTTGACAAACAATCCGCTTCCATATTAGTTGACCCTGGCCGGTAAGTGACCCGGAAATCGAATTGTGACAGGAAGAGCAACATGTCACCCAATTCTTCATCAGATCTAGAGTTTATTTTCAGGGCTTCAAGTGGCTTATGGTCGGTTATTATTTGGAACGTTGCTCCGACCAGCCAGTGTTGCCAGAATTTAATGGCCTCTTTCATTGCAAGGCATTCCAGGTAAATGGCCTTTTTCTTTTTTTGATAGTCTTTCAATTTTTTGGAAAAATATGCCACGGGTTTTATTTCACCATTTTCTTGAACTTGTTTTAGAACTGCTCCAACCCCGTCTCCACTGGCATCGGTTTCGATTATTATCTTCAGCTTCGGGTCAAAGATAGCCAAAATTGGTTGAGAGCAGAGATGTTTCTTTACACTTTCAAAACTCTCCTGGCACTGCTCTGTCCAAACAAACTCGGCATTTTTCCTCAACAGATTGTGGAGGGGTTCTAGCAGTCTTGCACTGTTTTCTATATATTTATGGTAGAAATTAACTTTCCCCAAGAACTGCCGAACATTTTTCCTGGTTTTTGGGACAGGGAAGTTTCTAATAGCTATTAAGTTGTCACCCCAGAGCGGGCGGACTGTATTTTCAGAAATTATATGTCCTAGGTATCTGACTTCACTCCTAGCAAAGTTGCACTTTGTGATTTTTAGCCGAAAACCTTCATTGCGGATTGCTTCCAGTAGACTCTCCAAATGCTGTAGGTGCTCGTTGAACGTCTTGGAAAAAATCAATATGTCGTCCAAATAACACATAGAGAAGTCTTTCAAGTTGTTTCGCCGTAGGATGTTGTTCAGAATTCGTTGAAAAATGGCAGGGGACGTTTTCAAACCGAATGGGAGACATTTCCATTGCCAGTGTCCTTCTTGAGTCACAAATCCAGTTTTGTAACGGTCCTTGATGCGAATTGGAATGGACCAGAACGCTGAATTGATGTCCAGAGCCGTGAACCAGGTGCAACCTCTTGTCTTAGCAATCAATTCCTCAATTAAAGGGAACGGTTGTGGTTCCGGTACCACTAAACGATTTAGTTCTCTGAAATCAATACATAGTCTATTCTTCTTGTTTTCTTCCCTTTTGTACGCCAGTGTCACCGGAGAAGCGAAAGGCGAAGTGGACTCCTCGATTAAATCAGCTTTTAGTAATTGGGATATTTGACTTTCAATTTCTTTTTGATCTGGAATACTACAACGGTAAGGTTTTCTTGAGACAAATTTATGTTCATAAAGTTTTATGTGGGCCTCGTGGTCCTTCACACGCCCCACATCAAATTTATCTTTTGCAAAAACGCTCTTAAATTTCTGAATCAGGTCGTTGATCTTCTTTTGTTCTTGAATATTGAGATGGTCCATCTTTGCTTCAAAAGCGGCTGTATCTATGCTCTCACTGTAATTTACGTAAGCATTGGAGTCCAGACAGTGAGCTGAATCCGCTACAGGTTTCATATTATGTGGAAGAGTCTGGTATAGATTCAACTTACAATCTAAGTTTAAATAAAAACTGACTATTAGATCTAAACCTAATAAAATATCATATTTGAAGTCCTCATCTTTCACAACGAATATCTCAACCTCCTTTTCCGAATCCATAACTTTCAACAATATCTTTACACTACCAGCAAAACCATGCCTGCCACCAATCGTTCTAAAGGTCATTTTGCTATTCTGAATTTTCAGTTTCAATTTTTTTACACAGCTTAATGTGATAAAACTTATATTTGCACCAGGATCATAAACTCCAGTACATTCATTTTTTTTATTTACTATGACCCCGAAAGTAATTAGTGGCAGCAGCTTCAGTTTTTTTGGTCGGTGATGGATTCGTTGAGGGCTTCTTGAAGTTCCATGTTGTTTACAGTCTTTATGTGTTTCCCTTTGTGTTCAGCGGATGACCGATTTCGGCACAGAGCTTCAGGGTGGAATCTTCCTGGGTAGCCAAGTTTATTGCAGATAGAGCATGACTTCTTTTGTTCATAGTTTGCTGCCGGTGTGAAAACCTTCCTTGGATGCGTTTCAGTATCAGGTAGATTTTTTTTCTGTGGTGGGGGTTCTATTTTTCTCAGTTCCCCGAGTAGCTGCTCGATTGAATCGATTTTTGAACGGTCTAGCTTGTCTTGTACATGTACGGGCAACCCTGTGACAATTAAGTTTATTTGGACCGTTTTATCAATGGTGTGTTCCTGTTCCAGCAAGAGGCTTTGCTTTCGCAGTACGTAATCTACATAGGGGCCTCCTATGTACCGCAAGTTGTACGCCTCTCTAATTTTTTTCCATCCGTGTTCCTTAAATGCTTCTCTCATTTTCGTTTCCCAATCGGTGAAATTTTTGTCTAATCCTAGATCTGATAGTGTTGAGGAGTACCAATTCTTAGCGATTCCATCCATGAACAGACGTAAAATTAGTATTTTATCTTCAGAATTGGCCACCTGGCATCGGTCACATTCTCGAATAAATATATCCAACCATCTGCCAACCTCAAAATTTTTCCCATCAAAATTTTCCAAGACAAAATCCGATTTTATCTTTGTAAGATTGAGCCGTTTTGTACCTTCCATTCGTTGCGGTTGCGGTTCTTCGGTCGTCGCAGTTAATTTCTGAAGAATCTCGAGAATTGCGGCATTCTGTGCTTCTGATGACAGTTGGCTGGGCCCTTGCCCAGTTGGGACAGGGTAAGTTTCCGATTTCCATTTTTGTAGATCCTTTTCTTCCAGGTAGTACTCCTCAAAAACCGAGTTTCCATTGTCGTCGAAGTACAAGGGAACGGTTGTTGCTGGCAAAGTTATTGCGATAATCCGATATGAGCCCCTTCTTGTTAATGTCTTCAGGACGCTCTTTACTGTAGGTATTTGTAGAAGGGTTCTATGCTTTGAATTCAGTTGCTGGAATTCCGGTGGGAATTCGTAAATCACGTCACCCCCATCCAGTTGAATCCATTTGAGAAAGTGCATCGACGATTTGGAGTCATTCGGGTTCTGCTCATTCGTAATACAGACTCTTACCTTGCGGGCCTGGTCCATGGTAGTAAGTTTGCCGTCGTTTTGATTTATAAGGGTTCTTTGTTAAGAAGGCGTTGAGATGCGTTCTGTAAACGATATTTTAATTATTAGTAGGAACAACAATTAATAATAACACATAAATCAATTAGAACTAGTGATTAAATAGGTAAATACCTGTAAACGAATCAAAACGTACAAGCCTTCACTAACGCATGTTGACTGACAAAGGCCATGGCAGTGTCGGTTCACATTGAACAACAATAAATGAAATGGATAACAGAGACCGCACGCTGAGCGGTAGGTTCACACAGAGCTTGCGGATGAACGAGTTTGGATTCACCCTCCGTGTGAATGAAACAATTTGGGATGATAAAACCAAGATTGTTTTATATACCTATCTATACTTTGATGTTTCTTCAACTTCGATCTTAGCTTAGAAAATTTGACGTGCCTACTGTCAGTCCTTTTTTAGTTCCGCAAACTTAGCACACTTTTATTTCAGTCAGGATTCAAAATTTGTCAAAAATGTGCGTTTTTGCGAATATTTGCCCAATCGGCTGACTATGTTCGAATTCTATGCAATGATAAGTAAATAAAAAACTTATACTTAACTAGAAAAGATTCTCCTCTTTCGACGCTGATGTGAGTTGTGGCCCATTGTGACAGTTCGAAATTATTGATGAACAAAAATGTTACATTGAAATGGGAGCAACGCCTTTTCTTCCAAAATATAGAAACCTCAATTCTACGAGACTCTATAGGAGTTTTTGTCCCACAGAGATATTCATATCTACTTAATTATTCTAGGTAGGATGTGCAAAAAATCCTCGTGGTCGACGAGGACTGGTACCTACGCCTTTTAATGGCGCGTTCCTCCATCTGGAGTGTACTTGACTCTTTCCTTCACTCTAACGAGAGAAATGAATAATATATATTTCTTCAACTATTAGCATACGCGGATTCACGATTGATAATTATTCTCGCTCAGAACTCCCGCAAGGGTATGGCGAATACGATTTAAATACGAGAGGCATTCTGATGATGGACTTCTGATGAATTAAATTTCGAATAAATTTGAACCCTGGCTCTTTGAAATGAGTACCGAGTTGTAAAGGTTAAAACCGTTTTTAAATTCGGTCCTTGACCGACGCATCGCAGATTCCACTCGGTGAGCGCCCGCTGATGATAATTGGCCCCTAGCAATTTTATGAGTCACGAACGGATGAAGATAGAAAAGATCTGAAAAATGGGTCTTTTATGAAGTTTTAACGACTTGATTCATGCTACCTACTGACAATTTTTTTTTAAATTATGGAAGCGTATTTTCGCGTCATTGGCCAAAACTTGAAAAAAGCCCGAAAGGTGTCTATTTATAAAAGTATTTATGACGAAAACGGAAATCTGTAGCCCTGAATTTTCGCTGCCAGGACTAAATATTGACGCATAGAAATATGTCTTATATGCAAAATGTTTACATACAAAAGATGTTCTTCATACAAAAGATGAAACTCAAATCAGAGGCTTGCATAAGTGCCTACATCGTAGACCTGAATTGATGAACAATATTAGCCTCCAAGGTCTGCTCCAAACCAACTTCGGAATAGGGAAATCTGAATATCCCTTGAACAGGAACAGGTGCGCTTAAATAGTTCCGATTGAAACTTCGCCGTTCGTATTCGAAACTAGAAGTTCAAATAAAGCACACCAATTGTGCAACGGTGTTTAACCCCTCCGGAACCCCTAAAGAGACCGTTCGGATTAATGTGCAGGGCCCCCCTCCCCCACGGTTTCTGCACCGCTGTTTTCTGTCCCCCATTAACCCAATGAGCAATGGGCCTCGATTACGTCCTACGAAACCACATCACTAACTATTGAATAAGTGGCCGGCATTTGTTTCAGGCCCGTGAACCCCCTCAGACGTTAAGTGATGCCCCATCCTCGAAGTTTAGATTTAAGACATTAATTCTCACTGGGAACTTCAAAGATGAAACTAATTAAGAGATCTTGAGGGAATTCGCGGACCGATGAACACTCTAGGCACTTTTACCCGGTCTGCAAAAATGCGAAATTTTTCAGTGAGTTTCTTGACACTTTTTTATCCAAACAGCCTCCAAAGAAGATCAAAATATAAACGCCTCCAAAATATAATTAATACAAGAATATAATTGTGCCGAAAATTCACGTATCGAAATATGTAAGTATCGTGTGTTATCTATGCACCAAGTGATATCGCAAGAAGCTACCATGTCCACACCATTGAGACCCTTCAGAGACTTTTGGCGTGGAACTCTCTCCAGCATTACAGTTGTCAATTATGCAAACTTGGCAACAAAAATGCTATCAGCGCAAAAACTTAATAACCAGCAAGATAATAAGATCAAACAACAAAATTTCCCCACATCACACATGACGTTAAATTAGGCAGTCTAGCGATATGGTGGATCTTTCGTGCAGGACTTTATCTATTTCTGTAGTTACCCTGTGCTGGATTTTCATCTCTCTCGGATCGGTGGAGTGTGAGGGAACTAAGAGATCAAGAGATGGCGATCCTTCGAGTGGAACTGAATCCAAAGAGAAATCGCCGAATATCCGACTGAAGTTACAATCGTCCGTGAAGAAGTCGGGGCGGATTCTGGCGGACACGCTGCTGAACGCGCCGCTGATGTTCGCGCGTCGCGACAAAAGTAGCACCGCCCTCGAAACGGTGCATTCGAAAAGTCGAGCGATCGCCAATCGCGTTCCGGACGATCCGAATTTGGATTTCCTATTCGACTCAGCCCTGAAACTGATCGACTCTCCCTCGACTTCGGATCGACGTAGAGGTTACCGAATGTTGGAGAAGGCGAGCGAGTCAGGCCACAGCCGATCCGGAGCGACTCTGGCTTGGGAAGTGCTGATCGGCAAGCTGGACGGCGACATGAGCAAATCCGTAGAGATTTTCGAGAAACTTGCCGATACTGGAGAGCCCGAGTCGCACACGGGCCTCGGATTCCTCAACGCCGTCGGTTTGATCGGATTCTCGAGTGATCAGGCCCGAGCCTTGGTGCACTATATGCTCGGAGCTCTCGGCGGGAGCGTCTGGGCCCAGATAGTCCTCGGATACAGATACAAGTACGGCGTGTCTGTCGTTCCGAACTGCGAGAAATCCCTCAAGTACTACAGTCTGGCTGGGAAAGACGTCGTCGATCGCCTGTCGTTGGCCGGAGGAGCCGCCGTGCACAGGGTCCGCCTGATGGATCTGGATGACGGCAAATCGAGTTCCTACTGGCTTGAAGCGGATACCGTGCAATATTTCGAGCTCGAAGCCGGGCGGGGCAACGTTAACATTCAAGTGACACTCGGTCAGATGTATTACTACGGCCTTCGAGGATGTCCGAGAGACATGAAAAAAGCCGAATTCTATTTCAACATGGCGGCGAAAAAAGGCAATCCGACCGCCATGGGTTACCTGGGTAAAATTCATTTAGAAAGCGATCACCCTGGCAATTCGACGGCGTTCCGCTACTTTCAAATGGCCGCCGAAAGAAACAATCCGATAGGGATGAGCGGATTAGGACTGATCTACTTGGAAGGGAGAGGCGTCGATGTCGATTTGGCGAAAGCCAAGCGTTACTTCGTTAAAGCGGCAGATCGCGGCTGGGTCGAAGGACAGCTGCAACTGGGACTGATGTATCTGAAAGGGATAGGTGTTAAGCAGGATTACAGAATGGCGATTAACTATTTTTACCTCGCGGCCCACAGCGGCCACATTGTAGCGCACTACCATCTCGCGCAGATGCACGCGCGCGGCTTCGGCACCATGAGGTCGTGCATGACGGCTGTTGAACTCTACAAACGAGTCGTTGAAAGGGGCAAATGGAACGAGTACATGGTCCTCGGGTACAGGAAGTACCAGTCCGGCAAGTACAGGCACGCCTTCATCGTGTACGCCCTGCTGGCGGAACTCGGCTACGAAGTGGCTCAGACGAACGCCGCGTTTTTATTGGAAAAAGGCCTGTCCGGATTGGACGGGATGACGGCTGGCGAGAAGTACGCCAGGGCGTACAATTACTGGCGACGAGCCGCCGTGCAAGGATATTCTTCAGCCTACGTCAAGATGGGCGACTATCATTTCTACGGGCTGGGCGTTCCAGTGGATTACGAAGCTGCGGCTCATCACTACCGACTGGCCTCTGCCGAGTCCAATCCTCAGGCTCTGTACAACATCGGATACATGCACGAACAAGGCATCGGTTTGCCTCGGGATTTCCAACTGGCCAAACGATTCTACGACCTGGCAGCCACGGCCAGCAGTGACGCCTACGTGCCGGTGTTGATGGCCCTCGTCAAGTTAGCGGCTCTGATGGCGGTCGACTCCTTGTTCAAGTACGAGCTCTGGGAAAAGGTTCTCCGCGCTCCGTGGGACGTCTACGCGGTGATAAACCTCGGCATAATCCTCATACTTTTGATCTGGCAAAGAATCGGATAAACAGTTACTGGCTGCGAAATTTATTTATTTTTTAGGGGTTCCTTACGATTTTATCAATATGAGATTTTTTATGCGTACACGAATCTATTCTATATCAGCTTCAACAATGTTGAGATAAAGCAGTGGTTGATGCATTGAGCTTAATTCTACATTTAATGGGAAATCGGTAAGGGAAAATCCTGTGTGAACGATGAAAAAGAAACCATCCGAATCTCCAAATAGGTGATTCTTGCGGCTTTGAACTTCATATATTCACAAAGAGCATGCGTAATTTTACAACTCTGAAAGCGCCCATACCTAGTTTGATGGGTTTAAAATGCTTCTTTTGTGCGTTTTTCAGAAAAACCACTGGTTGTACAATTGGGTTGGTAGGTAGATTCCCTATTCCAAAAACTTCTCTCTCTGGGCAAAACGGACCTCGGATTCGGATTCAGCATGCCTTCTAAAACCTTCAGCACCGCTGTAGACCCGTTTGTAGCGGATTTTTTAGCTACTCATTCATAAATAATCATCATTCGTCGAAACTCACAATATTTCATTTATTCATTACTAAACTCTCAAATATACGCAGTTCTCGATTCTAAAACTTGAAGTAGGTAGGTGATAGATTTTTGGTTCATTTTTCTATAGAAATGAACCTTTGTAATCGGTCAGGAAAAAAAAATTTTTAACACCCCCTGAAAATTTGTTGGTTTACGTTTCAAGGGGTGTAGAATCCGAATCTGCAATAAAAATTTTTTGTCCGTCCGCCGTCCGCCGTACGCCGTCCGCCGTACGCCGTACGCCGTACGCCGTACGCCGTACGCCGTCCGCCGTCCGGGGTTTTTCAGGGGGAAGGAGTTATCGAAAAATTTTGAAATTTTTACCAAAAATCAAGTTCCGTATCTAGTTGGTCCTAACGTCTCGGCAGAACCCTACCTTAATTTTAAGGCCAGTAAAACAGCTGTTGAAGTGGGAAAAAATTCGTGTTTTTCTGGAAATTTAAAACATAGGCATGTGACGCATCATTTTCTATAGATTTTTCTATGCTGAATCGAATGAGACCATCGCCACGCCGGTAGCTTCAACCGTTTAGGAGTTATTGCAGTTTTAGTGAAGCATTTTTGAGTTTTTCAAAATTTTCCCAATTCCTAATAACTCGAAAACTACTCGAGCCACAAAATTCGTTTTCCACTCGTTTGAATCCCCACAAAAACTTCTGTCCTCCCGATATCTTCAATTTAAAGAATTTGGTCGCATTATACAAATCAGCAAAACAAAAATTGGAAAAAGTTGAGAATTTGGCCTCGGCTCTTAGATACGGTTGATGGATCTACTTACGACCACTAGCCTATTACAACAACAAGGTGACGCACTCACACTACGACCAGTTGCGCTTGGCAACATAAGAACGAGACAGGCTTTAACAAAGGTTCTGAGGCATTCTCAGAGGCATTCTGAGGCAACGTTTTTCTAAATCCCCATCTAAAATATCTTTCAATTTATACTGAAATTCTAGAATAATAACAACTAAATTCCGTGTTTAAGGAGAACCCATAAATCGTAAGATTTGTCTTTGCAATCGAAAAATGAACCCCTGTGCAAAATTTGCAGAGTTCTTCGGATATACCGAAAACTGATGTGCACATGCCACTGATCTACTTAGCAGCGTTTTTTTTTGTAGATCACCTCTTTCCTTTTCTTTGGTTACCTTCATTTCACGGGACTTTTCCAAGGTATTCAATGGCTGTCTTCTTTCTAGCTTGGTAAATCCATATTAACCCAACATTTTCACAATATCCTACCTTCTATTTTGTTGAAACCTTGCAGAATCCAAGGAAGTAAGCATAATAGATTTCGCGTTTCCGAATCCTGCAAAGCCCTTTCGAAACGACCTGAACAAAAGATAGACTTCTACGCTACCATGAATCTCGAGACCCTTAATCACTTAGTTAACTTAACCTTTTTCTTCCCTTCAGTTCGCTAATTACCTTCCAGGCCGAGGCTCCGTTTCGACTGGCAGATCCGCCGAAGAGTAGAAGCCTTCTAAGCTCTCGGGAGGAAAAACAAGGAAATCCCTTTTAAAAACTTCCTTCCTCTTATTCGAGACGTTTCTTTCTCTGCCCATTGAAAACCGTTCCCGGTAAACATTCGTAGACTAATCGATCCCTTAACTGTAAACATCCAGCGCTACTATAACGGATACTCCTTTGTACTCAGCTGTAGTCTCAATTTTCCTGCTGAATAAAATGTTTCTCAATCTGATGAAAATTTCAAAAGGCGGAGAAAATTGTTAGGGTAAAGAGCGAAAATCATAATAATAAATTAAGTAGGGTGGTAGGGGGAGGTATAGGTACTTAACTTCTCTTAGTTTTATACTATTATTTTATGTTTTATTTTTCGTGTTATTGAATAAGTTATTTTATATTATTATTATTATTTACTTATTAGGATATCATTTTATTTATTTATTTTTAAAGGTACCAATTTATTTTTTATGACAGGTGCCTAAGTATTATTTTGTATAGTTAAATAAATGTTTATTAATAAATCTTTAGCTCGATGTAGGCGTATAGGCAGAGTGCGAATGATTCACGTTACGATTATCAGATAATTAATCAGATAAATCGCAGATTCTGGCGAGTTTGCTACTTTGTACGATAGCAGGGGTAGACAGGTTACCTGTACCGTACCGTACCAGGGAGACAGGTACCCCCTACCTACTTGGAATACTGCTCGTATAAAATACAATTTTTTTGCATATATTTGCGCATGCAATACTAGAGCGGTGAACCTGTTGCGAATCGAACTTCCTCAGTCCGTAAGTAACAGCTTGTAAGCAAATGTTCCTCCTAAAGATTCCCCCCCAAGAGTTTCTGAAATGTAATTTGATACAGCCGCGTTCACCCCTCCTTAATGGCCAAGTTCCAAGTTTCCATGTAACGTTCTGCGATCATGAAATTTATGAAGGATGAGAGCCATTGAATCTCGTTTGTTCAGGTAGGCTCGCAGTTTCGGCGTGTTTTCAATATTGGAAAGCTAATTTTATTCCATGAGTATCCCGGAAGTAAGCAGCAACCTTATAAATAATATTATGTGAATTTCAGCTTGTCTAGTTTTGATAATCTAGCTTGATAGTTTTGTCTAGTTTTGCCATTCCAGCCATGGATGGGCTGGAGTAGTCAGGTTATTTGTTTTGGACGTAAGATATTCTCTCAATGTTGGTACTAATCGTACAAATTTCACCGTACCTACTTGGTGTGAATAACAAAAAGTTTATTTTGAGTTTTGCATTAAATTAAATCGTACATTCTTGAATTATGAATACATTTGGCAACTAGGAAAACTAAAAAAAAAAAACTAAATCTGAAAATGTTTTCAAAAGTCAAAAAATGTTGTTTTTTAGGAGAAGGAGGAAGATTTTTACGAAGCAAGCGTTTGGCACTTTTATTTTCTGTCTAGTTTCACTTAATTTTTTTCACATCAAGTGCGGGACACCCTATGCACCTTAGGCATTGACATTTCGAGCATTTTGGAACGACTCATGAAAACATCACTTCCCCATTTCGACAATAATTCAATCGGTAGTGAAAGAAGCCTTCTTTAGTTCTCTTTAAAGGCTCATTTAATCAACCAACCTAAACAAAACGAGCCTTCCTCATTTCACCTCGTGACTCTCATTCAGTGTTTTTCTACTGCAGTTATTTCCTCCCCTCTCTCTGCCACTTGTACTGTTTCACGTCAGAATGAAATTACTCTTGAGAGTTGGGATCACCCTCACGGGGACGATGCGCCACAAATCAACCTAACTGCTTTTTTTAAGCCGCTTGTTTAAGGCTATTCGAGCTTCATTTAATTTATAACGTGTTTTTCTTTAAAGTGGCCTCGAGTTTTTATTCGAAAATCACCCACGTTGCTGGGGGAAGAGTAATTTCCTCGAGAAATTTCAGCCTTACCAATGCAACATGAAATTTATGCTTGAACCAGGAGCAAACGTTCATCTTGTAATACGGACGTTTAGTTACGTTAGTTGCGAATCTACAACAAAAAGAATACACCATCTCAAAAGAAAGCTTTGCTGTCAACTGTTGTGCTGTAAAATCCATGGATGATGGCTCACTGTGACCACTCCATTACTATAGCTCCGCTGGAAAATAGAGAGACTTTGTTTTTCCTCCGAGGGGAAAATTTACGGAGTTTCGTCCCTCTGGACGGAAAATGAGGCCCTCCTCCGCTGACCCCCTCTCACTCCCTCGACTGCGATATCTCACCTTGGTTAACGTTTACCTCAACCGCCACCTTACTGGTGAACATCATTTTTCACGGCTTTTGCTGCAACACATGTAGGAAAAATAATATTCAGTGGTAAATAATAAAACATATAAATCATAGAAATACAATTTTAAACCCGTAAATGTATAGAATCCGGTAAATTTATAGAAATTTTATTGATAAAATAATATTCAAGCGGTGATGGCCTTTCCGATGCCATGGAACTGGTTGAAGTTACACCTAGCGTGACTTTCGAATTTGAATCTATATTTATAAAGATTTTATGACCAATAGTGTGTTTTTCACATTTGTGATCCATATAGCCACCGTATCAGTCAAAATAAAATTGCTTTAGTTCAAAAATGTACGTATCAAAATATGGAAGTATTGTGCGTTATATATGCACCAATGGTTTCTGTGAAGCTGTGATATGCATCCAATAATCCAGTGACAGGAAACGTTTTCTTATGTTCGGTAGTGAGAACTCGAAAATCCTTTTTGGGAAATGCCTACTCGAAATTGAACCCCATCATTTGCCTCTCTTGTTTCCGGAGTGGATTTTGTCTTCGGGCCCTCGTTAATTTTTGTGCTTTCGTTTGAACGTTTTGTTTCCGGTGAAAATATTTTCACTCGCCATATTTGAAGGGTAAGGGGAAGGAACGAGGAATGTCACAAAAAGTACTTTTAGAGAAAAAGCAGGTTTTGTATTTTAAATTCTATGTTTTTTCCCCTTACACCGAATCTTTCGTTGCTTCTCAGTGCGACATTTATACTTTTTTCCCCTTGGAGTTTCACTATACGGTTAGTACCTTTGAATTCCTACAAAATGCGCTATTAAGCTTGTTTTTGGGAAAAATGGACATTTCCTGTTCTTTCCCCTTACCCTTCATTTATTTCAACTATTGTCCCTCAGGACATGAACTTCTTGTACGTATGTATCACAGATAGCCAGTGGTTTAGTAGTGTTGACCCGCTCGGCGGAATCTACAGTCTCAACTTCTTTCTTTATACCTATATTGGAGGTGAGAGGGTTTGAAAAATGAAGAAAATGTTGCGGGTCGAGTGATAGATTACCTGAGGAGCCTCCTAGGACCAGCGGAGCGCGTGATGGAGCTTAGCAGAAAATATATTATTCACTTCCAGCTTATCGCTCCGGTTGATTTCCTGGTCCAGCTGTTCTGATAAAATAGTTCATGAGCCTTCGTAGAACATTGATAATCATAAATTTTCAACGTCCCCAGATCGCCGTGATCTTGTTATAAATAAAATACCTACCCGTTGCATTTTTTTGCTATTATTTAAACGAATAACGGACGTGGATTTTAAGATGCCAACTCTTGTAACATGAAAAATACGAAACATATTGGGGACTTACTCTAGGGGATTTCGCCCCTGCGGCATGTGGAAATTCCGCATTTGGCCAGACAGAAGGGTAGAGATACGTATAGGGCGTGGCCATATAGGAAATGTGGGATTGTAATGACCGAGGGGGAGAAAAGAGATAAAATGTAAACAAAAGCGAAGAGTTTGCATTGAATCTACATACTAATGGACTACCTTATCGGAATCGCTACGCCGTCCTACGACTAAGCCGATAAGGAAAGTATCAGGTGTGCAAACGTTGGCACCGGAACCCAGGAACGGTTTAGTGCAAATTTTGCACCAGGGCCTCGAAGATACTATTTTCGTAAATTTAGTAAGAGCAAAATAAGATTTTACAAATTACAAAAATCACAAAAATTACAAATCAAGTATACTTACATAAATAAATTTGTACATAATATAAAATCTGATTCGAGGTTAAACATTTTTCGAGTTGAATGTCCCTCCTCCGTTTCAAGTTTCGCCTCTTGGAGGGTCACCAATCAAGGCGAAAACAGACAAATTTTTCAATTCACTTGATTTATCGGACGTTTGCACTACATTTCACCTAGGACATATTTTCATTGACCACATTTCTTGGAAATTAGCTAATGCAAGCGTCCTTGGATATATCTAGCTTTTAAAAAATTGATAAACCGGCCCTAAATATGCGGAAAAGGCAGCTAATCAGTTGTAAATAGGTTCTACGAAAATTAGAAAAGTGATATCCTAGTAAACCTCCAGCCATAATAAGTTATAATAGAAGGGCGGGCCAACTTCCCAAAATGATGGGACCACCAACGATATCAAATATTCTGATGTGATGAAATTCATCCCATAGTTCAAAGATAAGGTGATAACAATAAAATGAAGGTAACATTACAACGTTTCTGGATACCCTGGCGGATGGTATCCCATTTTAGGACACCAGGTGGCTGCAATGTGAAGAATTCCACATAACGAACTATGTGGGAAACCATGGGAACTGTACCCAGCTGAGAATGAGGAAAATGGCGATCCCCAGGGAACATCCTTGCAACCCTCGTTGAACCTTGGGAACGTCGGGAGAAAATGCTTTTGGAAAGCAAAAGTGGCTGTATTATTCAAACGACTGCAAAGTGCAAGGCTGCCAGGGCCGGGGGTGGTAAGGGTGAGCATCCTGTACACTATGGACTTGGGAAGCACGTTCAGCCAACTTGACATGCCCCTATCCTTATCCCTTTCATTTCTGAATCTCCTTATTCTGTACGTTAAATGAAGCTAACCTGGCTGCAATCACGATTACTGCAGCCCTTCATGGGAAGAGCAATGATTATGATGACGTCGGAATAAATGGCAGGAAGAGGGAAGAGGGTAATGCTGAAGCCCTTATCGGAGTTAACCTTTAGGTATATGAATGTATTTGTAACTTTTCCACGTATTTGAAGCCGTACCTAGTACAATAGTAGGTTCAGCGAAGCAATTTTTAGTAGGAAGAAAAAAGACTCGTAGCAATGGGGCCAACAATTTGAATTTGAGTGAGGCTGCGAGTATCGCAATAGAATAATTTATTTTTTGGTCTTTGATCATAATATGAGCTGCACTTCCGCCATTCGTGGTCAATAATCAATCATAGGTACGGACAAAGGCGCCAATCGTTACTGCAACCGATGCCAATTGCCAAAATCCTGAGCATAAACAAATACGTCGGCTAACGAGCTTCCGTATCAGCGGCTGGGCTGATGAGAGAGCGAGGTATATAATTATCATTGTCAACGAACTGCGGGAGGAGGGGCTCCCTTTCAATAGCATTTCAATGGAAACTACCTGTCTCCTGCAATCAGCAGCGCGATTCAGAACACGACCCAGCTGAGTCAGCAGAGGCGATTTCCACAGTTCAGAGGGTCTTTTTGCCAAACGTCCCCGATTCTTCTATCCCTGGAGGTGAGCCTGATAAGGGTAATGGAACGTAGGGTCTGGCAATTGTTGGGCCCAACGTATCCTTCAATGTCGGACATTCGGCGATGAATGTACCCGATACAATTGAAAGAATAGTCACCTAGGTGTGAATAGGATGAATACATAGCTTTTTTTAAGCCGTGTCAGAACGGTGGGTATTCAACTTCGAAGATTACGCTGGTTTGCTGGACGTGTGCTGTTTATATCCATACAGCTGCAGTTTTTGTTATCAGATATTAGTCGCATAATGTTCTTTGACTTCGTTGTTGGTACGAAATTCGATAGTTTTGTTTCGTCATTCTTATTCGCTGCAACTCGGCAGACAATTTATTACACGCGTCTTTTCTTCAAATGCAATCAGTTTACATCAGCCGATATTTATTATGCGACCATACGAAGATCAAGATGGAGGTTTCCTGGGAAGAGCTCTGTTTTAATATAAGATGCCATCGAGGGTATAAATAACATCAGGGTGAGCGAGAATGCGCTGTTCCTCTACAACCCTTAAAACCTACGTCGCATTCGCTGAGCTTATCCGGGTTAAACATCCAGCTACAGCATGTTGGTTCACTGGAATCTCAAGAAAATGAAAATTTTATTTTTTTCTTCTAGCATTTTATTTTCCTTCTTCTAGCATTTAATGCTACTCATGTAGGTATAGGTTATTGTTGTATCTAAATAATGAACTAGTCCTCCCTCTTTCCGAAGAAAACATTATTTTACTTTACCTACCTATTTTATTTTCGGGCATGAATACACACGTGTATCTGATAACGTGTTGTCAACTCATGCATACTGTCCGAGTGAACACAAAATAATAGCGCTCGATGGTATAAAATTTGTGTTCCCTGATAATCTTGAGCATAAATTTAAGATATGCATGAAGCGGGAGTCTCTCAGTCAAGGAAAAACATCATCGATGTTAAAACTCCGTAACACTTCGAGAATATTTCATGAAGTACGAGAGCCAGGCCGTGTATTCTTTAGGGATAAAAACAATATTGTCCCAGCACGTTTTCAAAGAGAAGATTGAAAAATTCCCGGGACTGCAAAATTAATGAGATCAACAAAGTGAAACAACTCCACCAATTCTGAAAAAATATTATGTTACCTTTACTTGCCAAGAAAGTAGGTTCGAAAAGGCTGTTGTAGGGTAGAGGGCGATTCCTTTTTTTACACTCGACAACAAATTTTGCCAGCAATACGCTTCAAATTATTTGGGTTTGAAATCACAAGGAATGCTGGTGCATTGGTGAGCTAAAAATGAAATCAAAGGTGTATCGGAGGGTCTTCCGTGAGTTTGAGGCTAAAGGTCGGTAGGTATTTTATCGAAGAGACAATTATAAATTTGAACCAGTGGTGCACAGATTAAATGCTTGCGAGATAACAGATTTAATGCTTCCATATTTTAATACGTGCACTTTTGACACAATTTGACTACTTTTAAGGCTATTTAGGTCAAAAAATATAAGTAGTTATTTCTACTATGTAAGTTTCAAAATTCGCCTAAAATCAAAATACGTCAAGTTATCGGAATATTGTGATCATGGTGTCATCTTAAATGGAAGTACCTATCATACTTCGTAACTATGGAAGTAAAAAGAAGATGCGAATTTCACGTATAGAAATAATACAGAAGTACTTTAGCGAGCATGCTAATAAATTTCATGTAACATGCATCGCTCACTGGTTTCCATGCTTTCTTCAAATTCGACGACTTTCTCCGCTCAGCTAATGCGTTTAGCAAATCGGCATAAGGAGCAGGAAAATCATTGCAATGGGAGGACTCGTCCGGCCGAACGATTCGTATCAGTCAGCGGAGCGAACGGTTCGGGTCAATGCTGTTCGTCCATCCATTACCAGCCCTTTGCATACATCTCCCTACCTATAGATTTGGCCCTACCTTCGCTCCCGGCCTATGGTACCTTCCAGCCTCCCTATTCACTCTATTCAAAACCTAATTGAGACAAATGAGAGCATC
The DNA here is from genome assembly GCA_036186465.1 of Nesidiocoris tenuis. Classification (NCBI taxonomy): domain Eukaryota; kingdom Metazoa; phylum Arthropoda; class Insecta; order Hemiptera; family Miridae; genus Nesidiocoris; species Nesidiocoris tenuis. The sequence goes on along the minus strand of AP028914.1, from coordinate 15,222,459 downwards.
TATCGATGGAGAATCCCTTTTGGCCCCCAAATGGGCCACTTTATTATGTCCCACCCTAATTAGAATGCTGAACCACCCAGTAGTGCAAGTTTACGTACCTAGTTTCATCTAGTTTAACGTGCGAACATAAATCGAACACTGAAGTTGGTGTATGTGAAGGTTTATCTATTCAAAATGTTTTGCTACCAAGAATCGCTACCGTCTAAAATTGAAACCTGAAATACGAAAATATGAACATATCAGATATGTCCTTGAGTAGGTAATAAATGTACCATTAATTCCATATTACCTCATGAGCACCAAGTTTGTATAATAATTAACTAGCTTCATAACAATTATTGTGAGCAATTATGCAGCAGTTTGACTCACTAAGTAATAATTGTATGTTTATTTGCCGTAACCTCACAGTTCAACAGAGCGAAAGGTTGTCGTTGCATTTGTCCGCCCAATTAGTCAGGAGAAAAGGTTCACAAGAACCGCCTCGTACGTGGAATGGCCGCTGGCGGCTGTGACCGGTGGTAAAAACGGCAACGGTTGCGACCGCAAAACGCGGGGGACAGTCGGGCGTACCTACGTGAAATTGGAAGGTACATGGTAGACATGAGGTATGGTACTGTATGGTATCCAAGTAGACCCAATTTGCCCATGGTGGATGTTTCACCCTCGCAAGTCTCTCGCCGCCCAATTATTCCGACCGACCGGGGCCCAAAAGTGATTCCACCTGCATACAGTCGATTTGGCTTGAAGTTGAAAATTCAGGCTGAAGAATGGCCAGACAGCAGAGAATTGGCTGAACATTGTTGGAATCAGAGTGAAACCCGTTGGAGAATTATTGCGATTTTAGGAACCGGCGGGCGCTCGGGCATTCGACATTCGGGGCACTCTGGCCGAAACCTAAGATATCTGGTTACTCCTATATCAGGCGAGAGATGGATGAACTATAGTACCGATCATTGTCATCACAATGTTTGTTGTGGCCCTACCCCTGATCAGGTGACATCATGTTAGCATTATTCGAGGGCCGATCATCCCTGCCTAGAGCAACTTGATGCTAAAACACAGGCTCGAAAACTCGAACTACCACACAAGCTCAAACACAAACTGACACTGAGACTCGAACTCAAACTCCAACTGAACCTCAAACTCAAACGTTGAGAAAAAGTTTAACTCAAACTCGAACTGGAAATAGAAGTCAAACTTAAACTGAATAAGTCAGTAGTAGCGTGATGTACACATGCTTAAACTAGTTCTGATAATATAAACTCAAACTCAAACTGAACCTGGACCTGAAACTGACTAATTACATCATTTGGGAAGAAGTTGTGGAACCCCATTAATTAGAATAAAAACTCAAATTGACGGGATGGAAGTATCCTGTACGACGAATGTTTAATGAGTTTTTAAACCGAACAAACTACTTCCATTCCCTCAATTTGAGTTCCAATTCCTCAATTTGAATTCCCTCAAACTGATACAACACTCGAACCCATACTCAAGATGAAACACTGTGACTCAAGCTCAAACTGACACTGAGACTAATTCTCAACTCAAACTAAAACTCTGACGCAAACTGATAATAATGCTTGAGTTTCACTGAAACTCAAAAGTCGAAAGAAACTCAAACCCGAACTAAAATTAAAACTCAAACTGATGCTTTTCTTTCATTTAGAGTTTGGGTCTGAGTTTTAGTTCAGTTTCTGTTTGAGATTTAATTTCAGTTCCAGTTTTAGTAACAGCTTCAGTTTCAGTTTGAGCTTCAGTTTTAGTTTAAGTTTGAGATTGAGTTTTAGTTTCAATTTTACTTTAAGTAAAAGTTTGATTTTATTATCAGAACAAGTTTAAGCTTCAGTTTAAGTATCAAAATCAGTCTGAGTTTGAGTTTTAGTTTCGGTTCAAGTTTGAGTTTCAGTTTGAGTTTCAGTTTGAGTTTCAGTTTCAGTTTCTGTTTGATATTTAGTTTCAATTTCAGTTTGAGTAAAATATTGATTTTGAATATCAATTTAAGTTTGAGTTTCATTTTAGTTTTGATTTGAGTTTGAGTGTCAGTATAAGCATCACTTGAGCATCAGCAAGATACCGGCAACGGTATCGGAATCGGTAACGGTATCGGAAACGGCATCGTTATAGGTATCGGCATCGCTATAGCTATCGGTATCGGTATCCGCAACGGTATCGGTAACGGTATCGGTGTCGGTATCGGTATCAGTGACGGTATCGGTGACGGTATCGGTGACGGTATCGGTGCCGGTATCGGTGACGGTATCGGTGACGGTATCGGTATCGGTATCGGTGACGGCATCGGTATCGGTGACGGCATCGGTATCGGTGACGGTATCGGTATCGGTGACGGCATCGGTGACGGTATCGGTATCGGTGACGCAGTGACGATATCGGTGACGGTGTCGGTGACGGTATCGGTGACGGTATCGGTGACAGTATCGGTAACGGTATAGGGACGGCATCGGTGACGGCATCGGTATCGGTGACAGTATCGGTGACGGTATCGGTGACGGTATCGGTGACGGTATCGGTGACGGTATCGGTGACGGTATCGGTGACGGTATCGGTGACGGTATCGGTGACGGTATCGGTGACGGTATCGGTGACGGTATCGGTGACGGTATCGGTGACGGTATCGGTGACAGTATCGGTGACGGTATCGGTATCGGTATCGGTGACGGCATCGGTGACGGTATCGGTATCGGTGACGGTATCGGTGACGCGGTGACGATATCGGTGCCGGTATCGGTGACGGTATCGGTGACGGTATCGGTGACGGTATCGGTGACGGTATCGGTGACGGTATCGGTGACGGTATCGGTGACGGTATCGGTGACGGTATCGGTGACGGTATCGGTGACGGTATCGGTGACGGTATCGGTGACAGTATCGGTGACGGTATCGGTATCGGTATCGGTGACGGCATCGGTGACGGCATCGGTATCGGTAACGGTATCGGTGACGGTATCGGTGACGGTATCGGTGACGCGGTGACGATATCGGTGCCGGTATCGGTGACGGTATCGGTGACGGTATCGGTGACGGTATCGGTGACGGTATCGGTGACGGTATCGGTGACAGTATCAGTGACGGTATCGGTGACGGTATCGGTGACGGTATCGGTGACGGTATCGGTGACGGTATCGGTATCGGTATCGGTGACGGCATCGGTGACGGTATCGGTATCGGTGACGGTATCGGTGACGCGGTGACGATATCGGTGCCGGTATCGGTGACGGTATCGGTGACGGTATCGGTGACGGTATCGGTGACGGTATCGGTGACGGTATCGGTGACGGTATCGGTGACGGTATCGGTGACGGTATCGGTGACGGTATCGGTGACGGTATCGGTGACGGTATCGGTGACGGTATCGGTGACAGTATCGGTGACGGTATCGGTATCGGTATCGGTGACGGCATCGGTGACGGTATCGGTATCGGTGACGGTATCGGTGACGCGGTGACGATATCGGTGCCGGTATCGGTGACGGTATCGGTGACGGTATCGGTGACGGTATCGGTGACGGTATCGGTGACGGTATCGGTGACGGTATCGGTGACGGTATCGGTGACGGTATCGGTGACGGTATCGGTGACGGTGTCGGTGTCGGTGACGGTATCGGTGACGGTATCGGTGACGGTATCGCTGACGGTATACGTGACGGTATCGGTATCGGTAACAGTATCGGTGACGGCATCGGTATCGGTATCGGTGACGGTATCGGTATCGGTAACAGTATCTGTGACGGTATCGGTATCGGTGACGGTATCGGTATCGGTGACGGTAACGGTAACGGTATCGGTAACGGTATCGGTAACGGTATCGGTAACGGTATCGGTAACGGTAACGGTATCGGTATCGATGACGGCATCGGTGACGGTATCGGTGACGTTATTGGTGACGGTATTGGTATCGGTGTTATGTTTGAATAATGAGAATGTGTCCTTCATATCAATTGATATTCTCGATACGACTCACCTGTTATCTTTCTGATAAAAAGGTAAAAGTAAACCAGTTCAGTTCCAACTCCTCAACTGCCGCATTGCTTTATTCCTAGCTACTCCTACTAAACTAATTCATTCCTAGAAACATTTCATTGGCGACGAGGATCAAGGTTTATTTCTTTATTATTATTTTTTTACTTAAAAAAAAAAAAAAAGTAATAGTTTCACGCGAAGTGCAGTTTAATTTTTTTTCATTTCCGTTCTTAATTTTTTTTTACACGACTGATAACACGGCACGACCATGTCTACTCCTACTGGCAAAACAACTCCCGATCTTACAGCTGAACTTGCTAAGTTGACGATAATTGTTCAGCAACTTGCGACAATGCAGGAGAAAAATCCGGACTTTTCCTTCGAGGAGTACAAAACGGACGGGGATGAGTCCATTTCTTCTTATTTTGACCGCTTTCGGTTACAACTCAGGTTGAAGCGGGTACCTGAAAAATACTGGGCTGCTCATCTGCGAGTCTACATGGGCAACGACCTAGCAACTGCCTTACGTGAGTCTATTTTTCCGGAAGCTCCTGAGAAGCTGACCTTCGACCAAATCGTCGAACATCTGGTAGCTCGCTTCACAACTGCCAAAAACAAGTACAGTGAAGCCATAAAATTCCGTCGAATCACTCAAGATCCTGACGAAACCATTTCTAAATACGCCATGCGATTAAAAAAAGGTGCGCTCTACTGCGAATTTGGCAATTTTTTAGATTATTCACTGATCGTACAGTTTATTCATGGACTCCAAGACGATCAAACCCGTGATCAGGTCGTGAATAGTAAGCCTAGCTTATTTAAAGAGGCGCTCACTATCGCAGAAAATCTAGAATCGACTAGGCTAGCATCGTCATTTGTGTGTTGTTCCCCCCGCGAAACCGCGGTTGGTTAAGGAGTACCTGGCCCTCGCGGCCTTAACCTCCCCCTATGAGGCAAGCCTCATAGGAACCAGCTCCCCTAGGGGAGCCTAGCCTTCCGAAGAAGTCCCCGTACGCAAAAAGCACTACGGGTAAAGTCGTGTGTTTCAGCTCACACTACCAACTTTGCAGGTTGGTACCCGAGTTATCGACCGGGGTCACGTAACTCACACGCCGGGGTTGCCCCCTCCCTCACGCACCTCACTAGCATTATTTCAGCCGAGAGGCCGAGGTGTGCAACCACAGCCACCACGAAACCAAACCGCTTCGATGGGCAGGCCGGCGATACTTTGCCTTATGGCGCTGTATCTGTGGCCTGGGGCATCCCATCGCCCGTGGTACCATTTTGAGTGATCTGATGGGATCACCCTTAAGGCCCGAATGGTCACGTGCCTCAGGCATTGCTGCCCTACCGTTTACGTTGATGTATATCGCCGAGGGACGAGGTTCCCTGAAAGGGTGGAGGGCCACAGGCGCCCGAACCCGAAGGAGCGGCCGCCTGTGCCCCCCCACCGGGCCGCCAGTCACATGACCAACGGCCCCTACAGCTATGCATCGAGAGAAGCCAGCCCTCGCGGCTAGAAGGTTAAGGGCAGACTCTCACGACACAGTTAAACTACCTTACGCTAACAGCCTCAGCTGTGTACAGACATCCTTAACTTACGCTTACCTTACAGGTTAACATCACATCTTAACAGGTTAACATCACATCTTAACTTACGACTTTACAACGGTCCTTCCTGTCCTAGCCACCACTTAGCTTAACACTGGTTCCCTAGGTGCACTTTACAGTCCTACTGCTATAAGAACGCCACTACCCCAAGTGTTCAGTGCTCGATACACCAACAACTCCTCCACCCGCAGAGCGATGATCGCACCTTGCACTTCCACCGCCGGCCAGGGGCCTCCTTCACAAGGAGGGAGAGCTCCCCCTATTCGGACCCTCAGAACAGACGAACCTCTAGGACAAGTGGATCCTACCAAGGGGACCCCCCACCCTGCTCGTCAACCCCTGACCAGCACCGGCTCATGGCTTACAGTACTGTGCTACCCCGCCTGCTGTACGGCTCCACCTACCCCAGATGCGTGCCAAGCAACCAGCCTTTTCAGGGCGGCCCTGGCAAAGCTCCTCAGATCGTCCATCGTCCCTGGTCTTCCTACCATGTCTCTGGGCGTCAGTCCCCTCAGTCTAAATTGTTCCCTTAGGTCATTGTACCGCGCACAGTCCACCAACACATGTCTAGCCGTTTCCGGCTCCCCACACGAACACTTGTCCTGATCACGAAGCCCCAGGCTGTGGAGCTTTGCCAGGAATTCCCCATGACCCACAAGGAACTGCGTCACCTCAAAGTCCGGCCTAATAAACTTCTTACTCATTCGGTCCCTAACGTCAGGCAGGAACTCGTAAGTGAGCCTACCTGTGCTGGCCGCCTCCCAGTCCCTCTGCCACGCAGTCATCAGAGCGTCCTTCACTATCGCATACCTACGGACAGAGCGGTCTTCAACTTGCTCGGCCGTCAACTCTACAATCCCAGGCACACAGACCGGCACCCGGCGCTTGATCCGGTACGCCGCCCACCGCCACCACGCCTCATACCTAATAGGCAGCACTCCTGCCAGTACCGGCATGGCAACCGTCGGCGCCGTCCGGTACGCCCGATTCACCTTCAACAAAACCGTCCTCTGGGCCGAGGCCAGCTTCTTCCAGTGTCTCTCCTTCAGCCTGTGCGCCCAAAATTGCACGCCATACAGCAGGATTCCCAGAAACAGTCCTCTATACCAGGTCACGAGTCCGTTGAACTCGTATCCCCAACCCGCACCGGCCAACCTCGTCACCTTGGCCATACAGTTAATGGCCTTCGCGCTTACAGTTTCCACATGAGTATCAAGTCCCATTCCCGCACTTAGCGTCACCCCCAGGTACTTGAACTCCCGCACAGCCCTAACGCGCACTCCTTCCACGTCTACGATGGGGGGTCGGTCCGCGCTCAGGTGCCCCCTGAGGAGCATCATGACCGTCTTCTCCCGAGACACCGTCAACCTAACTTCCCCACATAGTGCTATCAGCTGAGCCACAACGTCCGTGGCAGTCCGCTCAAGCGCGGCCCTGCTGTTCTCCGTCACCAGCACGACCAGGTCATCGGCGTAGGCAATAACGTCTCTACCCGATTCACTGAGCCGTCGCAACACTCCGTCGAACAGCAGGTTCCACAGCCTCGGACCCAACACAGATCCCTGCGGGCATCCCTTCGTCACGGCTTTCGCCCTAGTGTTCATTCCCTCCCTATACATAACTCTCCTGTCCCTGAAATAGTCCACCAGGAGTCTATAGCTCCTCCTATCACAGTCCCGGTACAGTACTTCCCTTAGCACGGCTGGCCACCACACGTTGTCGAACGCGCCACGAATGTCCACGAAAACCCCCAAAACGTACTTCGACTCGGCCATGGCAACCTTCCGTTCAAGGGCGAGCAGAGCGTCTACAGTAGATCGGTTTTTGACAAACCCATACTGCGACTCCTCTCCTCGCCCCATCACATCACCCAACATGTCAACCATGTGTTTCTCCATCAGCTTCCCCGGCAGGGACAGGAGACACAGCGGTCTATACGTACTCGCGTCGGAGGGATCCCTGTCCTCGCTCTTCTTTAGAACACAGACTCTACCCTCTTTCCACCTGTTTGGGAAAACCCCCAGTTCAACACAGGCTTCAATCACCCACTTGTACCATGGTCCCAGGACCTCCCACCCCCTCTGGAGCGCTCGTACCTCTATCCTGTCTAGGCCAGGGGCCTTTCCAGGCTTGAAGCCGCGCACCAGGGCATGTAGTCGGTCCGGACACACTGGCACTCTCTCCTCCTCGATCCCACTCTCAGGCTCCTGAGGGACTATCTGTTCATCCTCGCAGTCGGGGAACAGAGCATTCAGCAATTCACCTGCTGCCTCCTGCCAGTCCAGCGCTTCACTACCCCTCAGGGTTGAGAGGACAAACTGAGATCTGCCCCCTCTAGCAACCCTGTACACTGGCCCCCACGGCCCTTGGTCAACTCCGTCGGAGACAAACTTCCGCCAGTCACTCCGTTTAGCTTCACGGACCGCACTGCGGTATTCCGCCCGCTTAGCGCGGTGCTCTTCAGCGACCAACCCTCTCTCCACACCCCTACACCGTTGGAAACGCCTACGAGCAGAAAGAGTGGCTGCCTTCAGCCTCTCCAACTCCCGAGTCCACCATCCAGCGCTTACCCTTGGGGCCCGCCGAACGGGCATAGATGCAGACGCCGCCCGGACAATCACCCTTTCCAGGTTGACCACCGCAGCCTCTACATCCTCCCGCCCAGAAAGGCGTCCCGTGGGTTCCTCAGGAAGAGCCTCTCTCAGCCGCTCCAAAAAGATGGGCCAATTGGCCTTCGCCTCATTGAACCTACCCTGCTCAGCTGGGCCCACCTCTACTCTTCCTGGTCTCCGTCCGACAATACTAAACACGATGGCATTGTGTTGGCTGCTGAGCAAGTCCTCACGGACCGCCCAGCCCACCACCCTGCCAACCGCCCCCGGAGAGCTGAGGGTGACGTCTATGTTAGAACAGCCACCTGCAGCTCCCCCAAACGTGGGAACTTGCCCAACCCTGTTCTCGACAGACAATCCCTGCGCAAAGATCAGGCGTTCAAGCTCCTCCCCACGCTCCCAGGGGCGCCTGTGCGTACCCTGCGCCCCCTGCCGGTCAAAGACATCACTGAACCACATGGTTGACCGTGCGTTGGCATCCATGCCCACCACCACGGGCTTGCCCCTAAGCGCCTGCTAAACCCGTTCCAGTTTTCCCAAGGGTACCTCTATCCGGTCACTGAATTTACAATATACACTTACCATGTAGCAGCAGTGGCCTCCTGTCCTCACCTCCACTGCCACTACACTACTGTCACTCACGTGTCCAAGCAATGTCACGACTACATCCGTCCGTCCTATCACGATAGCAGCTAACGGGCTGCTCCCGACAGCCACTACGCGCGCGCTGCCGTACCCAGACACTTTCCCGTTCACCACGTAGGGCTCCTGCACCAGGGCAATGTCCGCGCGGCCCCTGGCCAGAAGCTCCCGCAGTTCATCGGTCACCAGCCGCGACTTGTCCACATTGTTCTGAATTACCCGCACCATGTTTATCGCGGTCTCGGATCAACACCGCGCACATATTTCCTTACTGCGTACTCATACGCCGGGCACTGTAAGCTGCTCACCGAGTGGTTTGCAGCCTTCCCTGCCCGCACGCAGTTCGCGCATTTAGGTCCTTGCTCCCGCTCCGTACACGCGGCCGAAACATGCTCCCCAGCACAGTGAGAACACACCTCCTTCTGCTCCGGGCAGCGTACCGACAGGTGCCCAAAGGCTTGACACTTGAAGCAGCGAAGCACATCCAGGTAGTCCTCCACACGGCACCTTTCAAATCCCACGTTGCCGCTCGCGCCACATTGACCAGATGGTCCCGAACCTTGTGCGAGACCCGCACCACCCATATGCAATCCGCAAATTTCCTCGCCCCCGTCTGGAACACCGGCTCAAAGCTCTCGTTCCATTCTGCGTACGTGAAGTTCTCCCGAACGCCCGGGTTCTGCTGGTACACCGCTGTCGGCAGCTCACACTTGGCCAGCGCCCTGTCCACACGGTGCACCTTGACAAGGGGTGCCCTGCTCTTACCTGAGCCTACTCTGACGTTGAAGCCTTTCTCCGTCATTTCCTTCGCTAAGACTTCCCTCTCTGCATCACTGCGAGGAACCATCACCACTGCGTCGTGTCCCTTCCTGCAGACGTCAACACCAACTCCAAGCTTCATTACGTCCACCCTCTGTCCAATAAGTTTCCTTGTCGTTGTCGGCGAGGTCACTTTGCCGTTCTCGTCCTGTCCCTGCACCAACAGAGGCACCCGACGAGGCACAGGCTTGCGCCTCAGGGCCTCTGAGTACAAGCTCTTGATTACCCTACGGTCCACTTCTGTGCCAGACTCAGAGGACACCGACGCCCTCCTTCTCTGTCTCCTCCTCTGCTTCCTCGTTGAGGCCTTGGTGAACTGGGTAGTCTCCTCCTCCGAGGATTCCTCTCCAGTCGACGTCGCCTGCGCAGTCTCAGATCCGGTCGCCTCCTCCAATTCCTTCTGAAGGGACCTGCTCACTATCTTCCGCCGACTTTGAGTCCGTTGCTGCTGTTGCTGCTGCTGCTGCTGCTGCTGCTGCTGCTGCTGCTGCTGCTGCACACGCTGAGTCTTTCTCTGGTGCTCTTCTGGAACTACTATCGACACCCTCTTCTTTGGCTGAGGGGGAGAGACCTCCTGCTCCCTTGCCCTCTTGCCTGGTGTGCCTATCCCTGAACATGAAGCCACAGCTTGCCCAGTCAGGCCTCCTTCCGCCTGCTGCTGGCCAAGTCTCTCCAGCCTATCCCCAAAAGCACCGAACTTTTCGCGGATTAGAGTTTCTATTTTGGCCACCCGCTGATGGTCCGCCTCCCTTCCGACCAGCCTTTTCTCCAGCTCCGCGAGTTTCGAGGTCACCTTCTCCAGAGCAGACATAAATACACCTTCCATTTTTACCATTCCCTCCATCAGCATATCAACCCTGTCAACACGCCCCTCACCAACAACCATTAATTCCTCCTCTAGGAGCTCCCCACATTTCGCCCCCGAATCAGAACCATTCTTGAGGTGGGCAGCCACCTCCTCTAGCCTAGTCTCTATCCCCGCAACCGCAGGAGTTAGTTGCTCCAGCCCCTGTGTTATCCTTCTAGAGTATACCAGCTCCTCCTCCATGTCTTCAACAAGTTTTAGGGCCGGCTCCATAACCTGTGCCTTAAGCCTCTCTATGAACCTAGAAGCCCCTTGGTATGGGCGTGCCCCGATATTATTGGTATCCTGTCCCCATTCCTCAAATTCAGTTATTACCCTTTTATATGCAGCCGCGAGGGCTGGCCCCTTGGCCCTTCTCGTTGGCGTCGACATATTCGCCATGTTCTTTCGTTCTAACCCTAACCCTAGCCTCTCGGCGTACTCCTCAGTGAGGGCCTCTGGCCACACACTGCTGCTGCTACCGCCCTCCTCCTCCGGGGCCTCCCAGTTAATCTTCCTCTGGAAGATCGCCTGGAGCTAGCATCGTCAGAGGTAAAATTCAACGCTGGAGAAGCTAAGGTGCACAAATTTGCGCACGCTAGCCGACCTCGGGAGCATCGTTCGTCGCACCCCCGCCACAGTTCTCAATCCATCGGCGGCTATACTAGGTCGCCCTCCAGGCACGGTAGACCGGTGTCATCACGCCGCTTCTCTCCATCTGCTCGACGGTCGCCGTCCCCTCATCTACGCTGCGCGAGTCCTAGCCGTCCTTCTTCAAACTGTTATGGCTGCGGAGGTAGGCATTGGCGAGTTGACTGCCCATATTATAACAGCACATGCTCAAAATGTTCTTCAAATGGGCACATTGCTTCTCACTGTCGCAAGTCAACGCCGTCAACAAATTTGAGAAGTCCTCGATATCGTCCGAATTCCACTCATCATACTGCAGACAGTCACGAAAATAGCGATGATGAATATTCCTACTCCAGTGTCACGTTCTTCAACGACAGCGACTCTCTCCATTCCGTCGCAGAATCCATCGTCGTCGCTAAGAGACCTCCTCCAGCCATGGTTACTGTCCATATTAATAATTCGCCGCTACAAATGGAACTCGACACTGGTGGCGTCGCCTCCATGATCAACATCGACGTTCTCAACAAAATTCTCCCTCACGTCGAACTTCAGCCTTCAAGTCGTACGTTTGTCAGCTACACAAAGAATAAGTTCCAATGCCTCGGATACGTCACAGTGGACGTAACGTTTCGCGGGCGCACAGTACCGCTGAACCTCTATGTTGTCCCATTTCAAACTGACAGCATCTTTGGTCGGGAGTGGATTACAGAATTCGCAGATCTTCTTTCTTTCAAAGAATTCTTCAAGGTTGCTGAGTCACCTGCGCAACCAAAATCTATTCTGAAAAATAAGTCGCCCTATTCTCCATTGCCAATTGACAAGTCTCAAAGCCGTGTCGAGACTCTACTACAAAAGTATAATGCCCTGTTTGCTGATACTGCTGGGAAGCTGGTTGGACCTCCTGCCGAGGCTACTTTCCGGGAAGGATCTCGACCTATCTATGCTCGAGCACGCCAAATTCCACTTGCTCTCCGAGAACAGTATGGAGCAGAAATCGAAAATAAAATAGCGTCAGGTTTTTATGTCCAGGTAACGTCGTCTCAATGGGCATCTCCAACTCACGTAGTTATGAAGGGAAGTAAAATGAGAATTACAGGTGACTATAAAGCTACACTAAACCCCCAACTCGTTGTTGATGAGTACCCCATTCCTAGAGTCGAACAGCTGTTCCATAAACTGCGGGGCGCAAAAGTCTTCTCACGCTTGGACATAACGGACGCATATATGAGCCTGCCGTGCAGTGCCGATTTCTGCGCAGCAATGACGCTGAACACACCGACCCATGGATTGATCCAGCCAACGAGAGCACAATATGGCGTCGCTAGCATTCCGGCAATTTGGCAACGGCGCATGGAGGAGGTGTTGCGAGGACTCGACTGCGCAATAAATTTTTTTGATGACATCCTCGTGTATGCAGACTCTGAAGAAAGAATGCTCCAGGCCCTCGACTCCACGTTTGACAAACTCCACAATTTTGGCTTAAAGCTTCGAAAATCCAAATGTGCCTTCATGCTGCCAAGTGTTGAATTCCTCGGGCATACCGTAGATTCCAGTGGACTGCGGTGCCAAAACAAACACGTTCAGGCAATCCTTGAATCCGTCATCCCACAAAATGCCAGCCAACTCCGGACCTTCATCGGCAAAGTGACTTACTATCACTCCTTTATTCCAAACTTGTCGACAACAACAGCGCCACTTCGAAAACTCCTGAATTCTGAGAAATTCCAATGGAACGATCGGGCAATGGAAGCCTACGAATTCCTCAAAACTGAGTTAGCCTCCGACCGAGTGCTAGTGCCATATGACCCAAAGCTACCACTCGTTCTAGCGACTGATGCTAGCCCAGTTGGACTCGGCTGTGTACTATCGCACATAATGCCCAACGGATCTGAGAGGCCGATCTCTTTTGCCAGCAGGGCTCTCAACACCACAGAACAACGATACCCTCAGATCGACCGAGAAGCGCTAGCCATTGTGTGGGGTGTAAAACGCTTCTTTCATTATCTTTACGCTCGTAGGTTTACTATTGTTACAGATAATAAACCGGTGTCGCACATTTTTGCACCTAAGGCGTCACTCCCGCAATTCACGCTCTCTCGATGTGCGAATTATGCTGCCTACTTAGCGAATTTCACGTATGACATCAAATTCAAGCCAAGCTCGCAAAACGCAAATGCCGATTTCCTTTCGCGATTTCCTGTCGAACAAACTTCAACTACAAAGAGTTGCGAACTCGACGATTTCGACCAATTTGTCCAAATGCAGATTCAACAAATCCCTATTACATCCACAGACATTGCGAATGAAACGTTGAAGGACAAACACTTATCTGCGATCCTAACTGCTCTTCAAAACGGGACAGATTTGCGAGCAATCGGCTACAAAGGGCGAGAAGCTGAATATAGTATGGCTGATGGATGCTTGACGCTAGGCCAACGCGTCGTAATACCTCCTAAATTCCGGCAACGACTTCTGGAAGAGCTCCATGTTGCTCACATTGGCATAGTAAAAATGAAGGGGCTCGCCCGATCGCTAATTTACTGGCCCTCCATCGACGAAGACATCGAACGGATTGCTAAGTGCTGCGAACCATGCCTCAACAATGCAAAAATGCCACCGAAAACGCGTTCCCATCACTGGGAGTATCCCAGTGTGTGCTGGGACAGGATCCATGTGGATTACGCCGATTTCCTTGGAAAAAACATCCTTATTGTCGTCGATGCCTACTCCAAATGGATGAACGTGGCCATCACTAACTCCACCACAGCGAAGGCTACATGCGACGTGCTCGAGGGTATGTTTTCATTGTACGGAATTCCAACGGTTGTCGTCTCCGACAATGGACCGCAATTTTCGTCTTCCGTCTTCAAAGAATTTCTGCGAATCCAAGGCGTTAGGTTCCATAAAACATCAGCAGTGCATCACCCATCGACCAACGGCCAAGCCGAGCGTGGAGTTCAGACTCTCAAGCGAGCCTTGAAGAGCGCTGGAGCCACTCCAAATAATCTGCAGCATTTCATTAACGCATTCCTTCTCCAGTACCATAAATCACCACATCAGACCACAGGAAAGCCACCGTCCGTCCTATTCCTTGGTAGAGTCATCCGCTCTCGATTGGACCTCCTCAAACCCGACCTGCAGAGAAGAATGTCTGAACAGAAGATCACAAATTACTCCGGGAACGTTCGATCGTTTGATCCTGGTGATCGAGTAATGTATCGATCGTTTGCGCAGGGCATTGAAAGCTGGAAGCCAGGAGTAGTTGCAAACAAAAATGGCGACCTCCACTACGAAGTGAGGAGCGATACTGGTCAAATGTTTCGACGACACATTGATCAAGTGATCAGGGCCAGTCTTCCAAAGAAAAGCGTGTCGTTGGCAGATGAACCTGTCGCCCGCCCGATCACTCCACGGATGTCTATTCGCTCGCCGGTAGATTCGCCTCAGTCTTCCCAAGCTCATAATGCATCCAAACCATCAAGAGAGAGCATGACAGCGCAACCTAGAGCTAGCTGGACGCAGCAGACTCCGGCAAGCCCTCCGCGTCAACTCCCTTCCGAAGCTCCGGCTCCAGCTGCACCAGCCCGGCGATATTCCTTGCGTGCGCGAAAGCCAATTACGTACCCTGAGTAAAATGTTTGGAGACTTTAACTTTTTTTTATTATGGTTTAATTTTGGGACCACAACGAGTCAGTTACTTTACTTAACTTGAGAATCTTTTCTCTTTTCTTTCTATACCTAGTTCTAAAAATGTTAGCGGAGACTGTTATGTTTGAATAATGAGAATGTGTCCTTCATATCAATTGATATTCTCGATACGACTCACCTGTTATCTTTCTGATAAAAAGGTAAAAGTAAACCAGTTCAGTTCCAACTCCTCAACTGCCGCATTGCTTTATTCCTAGCTACTCCTACTAAACTAATTCATTCCTAGAAACATTTCATTTGGTTGACGGTATCGGTAGGTAACAGTATCGGTGACGGTATTGGAAACGGTATCGGTAACGGTATCGGTAACGGTAACGGTATCGGTATCGATGACGGCATCGGTGACGGTATCGGTGACGTTATTGGTGACGGTATTGGTATCGGTATGGTTGACGGTATCGGTAGGTAACAGTATCGGTGACGGTATTGGAAACGGTATCGGAAACGGTATCGGTATTGGTATCGGTATCGGTATCAGTGTCATTATCGTTATAGGTATCGGCATCGCTATAGCTATCGGTATAGCTATTCGCAACGGAATCGGTGACGGTAGGTATCAGTATCGGTGACGGCATCGGTGACGGTATCGGTGATGGTGTCGGTGACGGTATCGGTGACGGTATCGGTGACGGTATCGGTGACAGTATCGGTGACGGTATCGGTATCGGTATCGGTGACGGCATCGGTGACGGTATCGGTATCGGTGACGGTATCGGTGACGCGGTGACGATATCGGTGCCGGTATCGGTGACGGTATCGGTGGCAGTATCGGTGACGGTATCGGTGACGGTATCGGTGACGGTATCGGTGACGGTATCGGTGACGGTATCGGTGACGGTATCGGTGACGGTATCGGTGACGGTATCGGTGACGGTATCGGTGACGGTATCGGTGACGGTATCGGTGACGGTATCGCTGACGGTATCGGTGACGGTATCGGTATCGGTAACAGTATCGGTGACGGCATCGGTATCGGTATCGGTGACGGTATCGGTATCGGTAACGGTATCGGTGACGGTATCGGTATCGGTATCGGTGACGGTATCGGTATCGGTGACGGTATCGGTGACGGTATCGGTGACGGTATCGGTGTCGGTTTCGGTGACGGTATCGGTAACGGTATCGGTAACGGTAACGGTATCGGTATCGGTGACGGCATCGGTGACGGTATCGGTGACGTTATTGGTGACGGTATTGGTATCGGTATCGGTGACGGTATCGGTATCGGTAACAGTATCTGTGACGGTATTGGAAACGGTATCGGAAACGGTATCGGTATCGGTATCGGTGTCATTATCGTTATAGGTATCGGCATCGCTATAGCTATCGGTATAGCTATTCGCAACGGAATCGGTGACGGTAGGTATCAGTATCGGTGACGGCATCGGTGACGGTATCGGTGATGGTGTCGGTGACGGTATCGGTGACGGTATTGGTGACTGTACCTGGTGTTCCTTCTGGCATGAATCTTTAATGACTTAAATGACTTCAATAATTAAAACCGAAAATTTCCGCTTTCCAAGACTGTTTCAACAAGTAATATAAAACTTGCTGGTTATATTGCTGTTTTCTCTCTTAGGCAAAATCTTAATGGAAAAGAACGGGGAGAAGTAGAATACTTAACGCGTTTTTATCCATACCAAAACTCGATTGGGCCGCTTTTCGTTACGTCGCCCGGGTCGGAAAAGTCCTGCGACACACCTCTGAGAGATTGTATCGTGATTTCTCAAGATGCGTGTGCAAAGAAGGATATTTTCTTGAATAAAATAATCATCCAAATATTGAATGGGGTGTAGACAATCTCCACCAATATTGCTGACGGGTTTGCTCCGTGCGCTTGCGGAGGTCCAACTTTTTGATTGCTGAGCGTCCCTAATTGCCTGGAGAGGGCAACTCTGTACCACCGCATTGGGGCAGTTCCACCTGCGCACCGCTTTCCGCTGCATCGCCTTCTGCCATTAATCTTACCGAGTTGAGGTGAGGGACCCTGGTGCGAAACCGTAGCCTTGGCTACCACTTCTTCTCCGGACTAACCTCTAACCAGCTACCCCTAAACCATAGTAGCCCATCGTATCCAGTTTCCTCGAGACTCTGCTTTCCGTCTGATGGCTCGAGGTGGAAATGCAGGATGCTCTGAGTAGGAGGTTCTTCCATTTCACACCCTCGAACCTGTTCTGAGCGGCTATTTGTCAAAGGGGCGTTCCGCTGAATACCCTCTCTTCCTGGGCTTCGCTCCTTAGGTTTTTCAAACTTGCCTTTAGCACAACCTCTGTCAGGATGCCTTAATGAAGTTAATGAATGCACCTGTGGTGCCAAGTGCCTGATTCCTGGCGTGAAACACAATCGATCTTATGGTGGATTTCGCTACTCCATATTTGGTGCAAGCGTGGGTATCGGTTGATTGTGGTAACTTTTTGATAAATTAACAGCAAATACGTGGATACATCAAAGTATTACCACTACTCGAGGAGACGGAGCCCATCATGAATTCGTTCTGAACGCTGAAGAAGAAAAGGAAGCCATAACGCGCCAGGTTAGAAGATTGCTTCAGGGTGGCAGGATGGCAAGACACTCCATCTCCTGGCTGGGGCGTTCTGTTGAAGGGGTTTCTAAAGAAAGCACAGACGAAAATCGTTGTTGCTGATTGCTGTTATTTAGGGACCGAAGCAATTTCCATCCAAGTGTATTCAAGAATATTACCTAGTAATAATGAAATAGTGAAAGTTCGATCCTAACCTTTTTAATTCGAAAACGAACCATGAAATTAATACTGAGATTGGCAGTGACACTGCCTCAGGCCGTGGCTTTGAAACAATTGAAACAACGATGAAAAAATTAAATTGTACTTGATGTAAATTGAAATAAAGAAATCAAAATGGGTCTGGAAAGAAGCGGTAAGGAACTCATTCGACCACAATAAGAATGATTCTTCCATAGCAAATGTGCGTAAGGCAATGGGGCGGAAATTATCATTTGAATAAAGGACAGAAGGCGTAATCGTAACGGAAAACAGGGCTTTCACAAGGCAACAAGGCGGTGAAATAATGATGTGCTTCATTTTTAAATCTGTTTAAAACACAAAACGAGCTACTATCCTTCTCTTTTACCGAGAGCATTTTCAACAAAAGGGCCTCGGTTAAAATGAGCTTTACCGGCTGTGATATACAGCCGAGAGCGTCTCTTTTGCGGCCAGCTCGTTCGCGGTTCACGTTAATGTTGCACGGAACGTTAAAGAACACCCGTTTCCGGTGTTGGTGTTCAGACGATGAGGAAAAGGCATCTAAAGAGTTTTCCATTTTTAGAAGAGCCCCAGAAAACCTTCGGATAAAATATGAAAGGCATTAAACGTTCCTGCAATATAGTTCGTTATACGGCCAATGATTTAGGAATTCAAATACTGCAGATGGATTGGATTGATGCCGGATTGTTCTGGGGCGATGTTATTCAGGTAGTATCGCCCTTATAATATACCAATTCAAAACTAATTCGACTTGGGAACGCTATATCTACCAACTTATCTATATTAAAACCTACGTACCAGCATGATCTGTAAGAGCTTTGACTTGCGAAAAGTAGAGCCAGATTCTTCTGATGGAGATAATTGCCATTCGATGGACGTGTTCCTTTCACGCCGGTGCATCACTTCATCAATGACGAGCCCTACAATGTAATCGGACAGCGTTTGGGTTTGGCATGGTATGGAAACTTGTACAGATCGAACGAACAGCAGAAACGAGAGGAAAATGGGTTATATACGGGGGAGAAATGGGTTATATACTGCGCAAAAACCCTGTTCCGTCCTTACTTTCAGTCCTATCCGCCCGTCAATCATTTTACCATACACGGTTTTCCCCTTTCAATTCGTGTAAACTCAATTTTCAATTTATTGAGGAAGGGAGGGGAGAAAAATCGAACGGTCGTTACTGGACGTTATTCTCCGGCTGAAACCGTGGAACGGCGACTTTCGTACAGGTTTGAGATGTTATCGAATATCGAGCATCAACAGAATCACCGCAGAACCATTTTTTCGTTCCTACAGCTGAGAGAAAATTGGTTCTTAACCGTCATTTAATCGCTGATTTATTTTTTACTCGACAGCATAGCGTCTCTCCTAATATTTCATAAAAGGACACCCATTTTGAGATGCCTACCATAAGGCATGTCGGTTTTGGGCGCGATAAACTCCAGGATGAACCTTGTCCACAAGCTTTTTTATCTGGTACCGTTGCAGCGATTCATTTATTAAAACTGACCAGAATAATATTCTGCTATATTATGATAAAGTTTCTCTATAATCCTACACGCGGAGAAAAAAATTGGCTTCGAATTTTCCAATCGACTAGGGAATGCTGCAACTGATTATGCATATGCAAACCTATTTATCATTATGATCAGTGAGATTTTTGACTTGCAAAACGTATGAGACGGATTCTTATGTTGGAGTACCAATTTTCTGATTTAATAGATTTTTGATAATCGACCTGTTTCTTCAATTGCTGTTGTCAGTGATCAGGGGTAGTGTCTCCGCCCCACTAGGCACCTCACCATCACTAGGCTGTAATATTGGTGCCAACCATACATGCATTTCGGATATCCCACCTGTAGTACGACTTACTTACACGGTTTGAACATGGTTAATAACAGGGCCAACTTTTCCATTAAAGTCCAAGTATATCAGGTCGCCTAAGTAACGGAGTAGACAAGAACGAAACAGAAGCTGAGCAAAGTGGTTCTATAAACCGTCTGAACACCGTCATACCGGGGAATGGCATGTCTAAATAAGTGAGGAGGGGAGCCCTGAATGGAGTGGGGGTAGGTCTGAATGGAGGTAAAGGGTTCGCAATATTAGGTGTTACGTTCTGCCTAGGGAAACAAAGGGGAGGGGGTAGAGTATTAAAGGATTGTTTTAATGCCACCCAAAGTCCCTGCAGGGAAGTTGTAACTAATGGGCTCGCCATCCGTACCGAGGTAAAGGGGCACTAAGAAGAACATCCTGAACATTGGACCGGCTCACTGTTGGGAAAATTAAACGAATATAATATGTCAGGCCATATTAGTGAATTCATTTTCCTCGATAGGTACTTGGGTTTTATTTTCTTTGCTAGAGCACCCCCCCCCCCATAATCACATGAATGCTGCAAAATTTTCTGTGTAGGAACGATGACAGACTGAAGATAATTATGCTCTTCATTATCAGTTTTCTTTCCATCGCTCAGGATCAAAACCCCGTTCCCATGTTCGTCCTCACAAGGACATCCTGCAATCGGATAGTGAGTGGGCAACTTTACATGCCCCAGATTTCAGGTTTCAGAAGCAGGTTCAAAATTCAAAGATAAACGTTCTTTATACCGTCTACCGTGTTTTCCCCTGACTCGAATCAACGGTTAAAATACTCCCGAGAGTTTTTTACAGCCTTTACTAAATAATCCAGATATTGGTCTTTGAAAAGGGGTTAACACTTTGTTTGTGGTTAAAGAGGTGATAATTTGACGGTGTCAAGGCCTTCGCCGGACTTAAAACTGGCCGGACTGAGAGTGTGGATGATGAATCAACAGGAGAGTGGCAGTTACCGGGTAGAGAATCAGTTGTATGTGATTTAAAGGCCCGTATAACTGATGAGACGTTCACGAGAGTATGGTGAGTGGAGACTGAGCCCACGGATCGAAAGCGTTAGAGGTGCGAAGCGTACAGTTAGTAGGTACTACCGAGTAGTGAGTAGTATATCCTCTGTGTCAACCGCTACTCGCATCCTGGGTCACTCGCCTACTCAGTATACCTACTGTGATTGTGGGCGCCACTGACTCTCACTGAGCTGAAGCTGCTCATGAATCACAACGGACATGGAACGACGGGCCATTGTGCTACACTTAGCGAGGCCATTATGCCCTCTACGGGGACGGACACGGGGTATATAAATGGCGTCAGCGGCTCCGGACGAGTTCGAATGATGACAGCTACCGACCACAGAATATGATTAGGCAATACCTTAAACTTGAGCAGTCCTCATTTGCCTCAGCAAATTTCCGACGAGAAAGTACCTACTATTCCTACTTTAAATTTAAGTTAACATGCCCTTGTACAGATAAGACAGATGGTACCTTCGCCCCCACCAAAAAAAAATTTCTAAATCAATTTTTGAAGATTTCTGTTTGCTACCTGCAGAACTTCTCCGGTCCATCAACCTCCGGAATCACCTACCTATTGCACTAACTTTCCAAGGTGCGGCAAAACTAACAAAACTCTTCGGGAAATTGAAGGAACCACTTTTTGATTTTATTAGGGGATATCCCGCTCGATGAAAGCATATTAGACCCATCAACCTATTAATTCTTCATTTTGATCGATTCAGCTGAACAAACATAAAACCAATGCTCGAGGTGGCTGACGGAAGAGGCGTGGCTAGTTTAATTATGTTAATCGAGTAGTTGTGTTGTTGTTGCTGTACTGGTAGTTTACTAGCCCCTTCTAATTAATTGGAAGAAGTTCCGTTCAGTGCTGAACCCTCGAAGTGCAAAGCCCCGGCCTCAAGTTTGCCACCGTGACTTGGGTTTTAGTTTTGAACTTGAACGTTAAAGTGTCTTGTTGTGTGTTGGGAAAGGCGCGTTTCTCCTCGTGAACCAGAGGGTGCCACAACCGTAATCTCGTTTACACTCACAGCCGAACGGCACTCTCGATTGTGTGATGAGTTTCAGTGGCTGCACTCCACGGGCCTAGGATTATTTTCCTACCTGGATCCAAATACATTCAGCGACTAGCTAGTTAACGAGCCCATCATAAGCTATAAGCTTTCTGTTTGTTTTCCATCAATTTCAAGGATTGTTACTAGTACATTTTTCCGCAGCACAAACAATACTGGTCACGTGAACCTGTGAACATGTTCATGCATATGTATATCCTTAGGATCAGCCAATCAAAGATTAGGGTCTGCGCGCCTATACGTGGGATGGGGAGGGAACGGTCTGACGAGTGATACGGGCTTTAGGTAGTTTAGGATCTTCAAATTCGCCAGATAATGAACGAAAATCCTCAAAATTGATGAAAAACCTCTAGGACAGTTTTTTGGCCAAATATACTCAGGTACAACAGACCATGGATGATGATTCAGATTCTGCACCTTTGAAAACCCCCTGAACCACTAGCTCTTCAAGCATGAGATCTAGATTTTTGTTGAGCAATGATAAACTATGGCCAAATGAGTGTAGGTATTTCGCGAAAATTATATCTCAAGTGGTCGTTCTAACGAACTGAACGAGATCAAAGACTGCTTATTCAATGGTTCAATTCAATCTTAATTGGTTTCTTTGGAGATCGTTAAAAATTGGTTTCTGCTGATGGTTTCTATCGGCCTCATTATGGGTTCTCTCCTTCATGCAAAACAGGATGGAAATTCTTTATCCCCCTCCCCTCACCGGGTAGGATCACTTGACTTTTTTGCGACTTTTCAGAAGCGATTTCGTCGTCAAGTTGCGCTAATAAAAAAAAAACGAGGGCTTTCTGTTTGTTTTATGCTCTTTTTCTGTAGTTTGTCGTTTAATTCACTTTCCTTTCCAGGAAAGCGCCAGGTGAAAAAATACCAAAAGAATATTAAAGGCGGGGAATTAGCCCAATTACGGGAAGGCATCGGGTCGTTTGGGCAGGACCTTTGTCCTTTCATTAGCGTCGTAACCTCTTCAGAAAATCCACCGCTGAAGGGGCCAGCCCTTCACAAATTTCGCTCCGGTCCCTGTAATCTTTTACCTTTCTCTGTTGACGGGGTCTGAATTTCAGTAAGAAGACAAAAAAAGGGGTCTCCGGCTAATGCCTTAATTTGAAAGAAAGAGTTCGATTTTTTTATATCGACTGACGTGCGACTAATTTTGTTTGGCAAGCTGAAATCTGAGGGAATGAAGCAACATGATATTAAGAACATAATTGGTGGTTACCTTGTCTCAAGACTCCCTTCCATGTTTGGGTTTCCCAGCCAAGTTTTATATATTTACCGGAAATACGATTTCGATTTGGTTTTAATTATTATTTAATTTATTATGTAATTTATTGAATAATAAACCAACTAAGGAACACATGCTAAAATCCCCTGAAATTTCATGGTATTTACCCACGTTTCATGCAGCTAAAGAGTTTTGTTTTTAATTTTGGGGAAGAATTAATTTTGGTCCGAGACAGCCCCAATTCTTTGGCCAAGACAATCTGTCAATTTTAAGCCCTCTGAAAAATTGCAGTAGGTAATCTTGAAAAAATTCCTACACAATAAAACGGAATCGAAGCGCTATTTTCTCACCATGCTTCGTGATTAGATAGCACCAGCAATGGATTTTGGTAAGATTCCATCTTCATTTTGCTCGGAAAATTGGATTGAAACCGATCACTCTCTCGGTTCTCCGAAAAATTCCCGTATTTTCGCCGGTTGAAATTTGATTCACTCACCTTGGAAAACTGGATGAAAAAACTGTCCGAAATAATCCTGTTATCCCGACCCGGGCATAGACCCTGACCGACGGATCCCTGGACCGATGGATTGTTTAATACGGTTTGCTGCGGAGGACATGGAGAGTTTCCATTTTACACCATGACCGTTGGCTCCGTCGCCAGCTAGAAATTGAATCAATTACAGGAGTACAAAAGCCCCAGCATTGCCTTTTACAGTCTACAGGCAAATTTTCCAGCCATCGGCCAGAGCGATGAGTATTCTTGGGATAAATCGTATCCACGGGAAACGAGGTTCAGGGTAATTCGATTTTTACGTAGAACAGGCTGCAAAACCAACCGTTCTTTTATCAATTGGATCGAGTTATCATGAAAGAATTGGCATCCGACATTCAACTGGGACACAATGTACCCCATTCCCCACAATGAATAGGTAATTCCGCACAATTGTTTTTCCTTTCTTTTAATTTACGACAAGATTCATGATCTCAGGAGGGGCTGACACGACGAAGGAGTTTTTCTCAAAATTTAATATAGAAGGGAGGATCTGCAAGGATCACAAATCTTCCGAAGTTTTCGAAATCCTCGTCATTAGGCCCGCTTTTAATAGGTAACTCACATAATACATTTATCATTTATTTTTTCAAGCAAAAAGTCAATTGCTTCTTTTAAGCAATAAAGTTGCAGATTTTTCCCCTTTACCTTACGTGGATAAAATATTCCGGTCGTACCTACTTTTTTGATTTCTCCCTATACACTGTTGGCGAATTGGTTGTATTATTCATGTTGCATCCTGTAACGTCCCTTGGATCCGTGGAGTATTGCTTTACCTTGCCACCTTGACCCTCGGAATACCAAGAAAGGCCGAGGTGAATTTTCAATAAAAACTCAAAAGAAATGCATGTTCCGATCTCTTTGAAGAGGGTTCAATACCAACGCAAGATAATGTCGCTGAATAAATTGTTTCTCCTCTTCTTCTCCATGAATACATTTTTGGAAAAATCATGAACCTTTCAGAATCTAAATAGGTTTTCGGCTAATAGTTCACACCATTAAGAATTTCCCATGAGCCGTTTCTACTGTAAATAATCATGTTGTGCTTTCTTGTTATGCATTATACTAACCCATCATCATCAACTAATGATCATTCTCTACTAACGTAAATTTGAAGCTACCTACCTATTTGAATTGTTTCATTATGTTAAGAGGGTGCGTAAGTCATAGGATTTTAAGTTTCTTAAGATCTCTTTTTGCACGAAACATCATTCAATTCGTATGTCAAACATGTGTCGATACTAATGGTGATGTACATAGCACCAAGTCCTAAAATGGTTCTCTCGTAAACACTGAAATATTACTAATTTGGAAGATAGAGGTCGTTAGCCTCCGATATTTGCGGATCTAAGGGCAGGAATTG
This sequence comes from Nesidiocoris tenuis, assembly GCA_036186465.1. Classification (NCBI taxonomy): domain Eukaryota; kingdom Metazoa; phylum Arthropoda; class Insecta; order Hemiptera; family Miridae; genus Nesidiocoris; species Nesidiocoris tenuis. The sequence continues at coordinate 15,197,769 of AP028914.1, read as the reverse complement.
GAAGTTAGGTGTCTTCTCGAGTTAGCTCTAGGGGAATGTGTGATCATTAACCCCTGTCCTTGTGGGTAATGTCACATGGGCCCACGCACAGTGCATGCGGATGCAACCGAAGGAACCGGTCCAAAATCCGGATGGGCGGTATGTGGATGCTCCTGGTTCCTGATACCACCGTAAATAAAGGACCATCAAGCCTCCCAATTAGTAATACATATTTCTCCCTCGAGAAGTGGTGGTCCTGTAAAATAAAATAAATAAAAAGTAAAATATTTATTTCTGTTTCAGGTGAGTGAACGAAATGTGGACTTGCCATTCCAAGACGCGTGTAACGTGAGTTTTCAGTCAAGTTTTTTAGTCATTGGCTGAGGACTTGTTCCAATCCTCTTCATTGGTTTGATGATTTATGATGAATGTTGGCGGATGGAACCAGATGCAATCATTCTGGTTTCTTTCTTCTAGCCATCATATTAATCCCAGTAACCTGCTGGATATCGGGACAGCAATTTATTGTAGGTCGGTATAGCATTTCCTCACCGGGGAGAAACGAATCTGCTTTTTCATTCAAGATTATAGATAGAATCGATCATCCTTTCACCCCTCGAGTGTTTTTTTCTTTCTGCCTTCCTTCAACTTAGTTTTCTTGCGGAACCCAAAGAAAAATATCTTGAGGGGTGGAAAGAAATGAGTAGCCGGGATGACAGGATGAAGGATTTTTACATAATGAGCAGCATTTGAGTGGAAGGCGTTGAAGTTGCAGCCCCTGTGAGCCAATTAGGTTAAAACTTCCCCTCTTCAGCTGTGGAAGACTCATTTGTATGTCCGCAGGGATCATGAAATGCTATGGCAGCCAACCAGTAACGTCATTTCGGACTCAGAAACGACGTTCCATAGTCGTAAACACTTTGCAGTAAAAAAACAGAAGGCAGCTCTCCTTAGTATGAGACTTTTTGGTTGCTAAAAGCAACTGAGTTTTTTAGGTCCTTCCAGAGGAATATACATTTTTCAACTTTTTAGGTAGGTACATTTTTAAATAATTTTTTTGATGAGAATATATTTAAGAGTATTTTACATACATTTTGAAGTTGTAGATATGCACCTACATAGCCCTTGTGATGATTCCGTCTACACTCAGCATAATTATTGTCCCTTTCAAATAACGTATGTACGAATGTCGTATGTTTAACGACACTCGTCTACACTCATATTTAGCTGCATTGCCGAAATTCGTATTCAACTTGCCTAATCCGTGAAAATGCGCACGTTCGCAAAAAGCAGGTGAAATCGCTTCGTGGTGCTAACGGTGTGAGATTTCGGAGCAAAAACGTTTACACCAGGGATGTTCACCCCTTTTCCCGCCGTTTAAATGTCGAAATCGTGCTCGGAGAAGACAGTCTGCCGAGAGTTTTTGCTGCTGAAGGTGTTGTAAATATGCTTTCTTCAGTCGGTCCCAGAGACAACGAAACCCCCTGAAGGAACCACATGCTCGGTTAATTCCAAAGTCTCTGCGCTGAATTCGAATCTGGATGTGTTCTGGTTTATGTGAGTTGTAATCAGCCGTATCTCTTATGCGGGAGCGCCTAAACGGAGGGAGAAATTTTCTGGTGCACCATCGGAATATTAATACAGCCTCTCGCACTCGGCACACGAATTATCAATTTAGCAGTGTACAGCATACTCTTTAAAGTAGGTACAGATACTGATTTGAGGGCCTTTGAGGGTTCTGAATCCGAATTCGAGGTCCGTTTTGCCCCTATTATATTTTTGGGTACTGAGCAGCAGCGCCTGTGAGTCTATAATTGTCCACTTGAATTGAAAGGTGAACCACAAAATCTTCCGCAATGGAACGGACTATGCATTATTGTTACTGTAAGTTCGAGCCTGTCGTACAATGTTGTAGGTATACTTGAGTCCTGGGAAAAGCCATGAGATAAATCCTCAATGTAAGTACGGCTGAGAAAAAAGGCGATTCCAAATAGACGATATCTCCCCCAGTGGAGGAAAAGCATTAAAACTATCGTTCCAGTCGTCCAGGGGACGAAAGTTCTTCAAGTGCTCTTCTTGACCGTAGGAGCTGGAAAATATCACCGAAGGGCGATCGAAAGACATCTGGATAAGAAGGAACAGGGGAGAAGGGTGGTCCACCGAGTACGGAAGAGTTCATTCCTCCAGAATAAACCGTAGGGGACATATTAAATGTAATCAATAAAGGTAAATACCACCAGAGTGCACTCAAATCAGAGTGGGGGCCCTCGATCCGAATCATAGGGGACGACCTGGAAACAGAATGGATGTCTTCGAGATTGTGTGCGGGGGAACGCGAACGAGATGGTTAAACTTTCATTCTTCCCTCCTGATCTTGGCAGGAACAAGATCCAAGGGTGAGGTTCGTGTGCGTCAACCATAGTAATGTGGCCATTCGGCTAAGTTCAGCTTTGTACCAATACCTATTTCACAATGTCTACCTGGGTATACCGATTTTATGGATGCAATATCGGAAAGGTAAGATAAATGCAGCATTGAAACGCCTGCCTTATAAGCGTTATAAGCTATTTAGTTAACTTATCAGTTTTACATTGATTTAGATGCAAAATGTACATCCATTGTTCTCCTGGATATTTTGCTGAAATGAAATTCCTACATAATAGTACATTGAATTTACAAATTACTGTGTCAGGAGTCTAGAATCCAGATTACGCACTCACGTTCCTCCTCGAATCTCTTCCGACGAGTAAGAATTTTTTTCTCTTCGCGTGACATGATGAACGACTGAGTTTACTATAGTGTTGAGGAGCACAATGAGATGTCAAGTAGTGGAATCCTTTTCTAAGACTCCTCCAGCCACTTCTATAGGGCAGCTGTAGCCTTGAAGGTGTTTCCATTGTTGTTCCAAAGCCTCCCAGAAGCTGTTTGGGAACTGACCCAACGTCCTCTCTCATTGTCGTCCGGTCTGTCGCACAGAAAACTCTCGAGCTTAAGCAGGTAACTTGGCCTGGGATTTACCCATCTTGAGAATGAAGGAGAAGTCACCCAACCGAAGATCCTGACTTTGGAGTGGCAGAAAATATTCTTTTCGCTACCCAAGGACATAATGCAACGACACGAATGAGAGAAGTGGCCTGTGAAAAATCTCGAGGACCGAGACGTTTATCGTCTCCGTTTCACCTCTCATGATGTCCTGAAAATGCCGTCTTCGTAGATGTTATAAAAGAAATGACTTTTCATTAATTTGAAAGATTCGGCAAAACCTCAAGATCTTCAAAATAATTCCCAAAAGTACCACGTTTTTACTTCCATATTTACGGAGCAAATGGATTCAAAAATTCAGAAAAAATCTTCACTTATATGCTTTTTCTCAAAATCACTTCCTGAGCAATTTCAATTCAAATCCAGGGTTAAAGGACATTTGAAACCTTCTAAAAGCTCCAGAGCTTTCATTTCTCAATTGATCCCGTCGCCGCAATTGATCGCATCTGCGGCATGATTGACGATCCTCACCCTCATTCAGACTGGGAGTGAATTCGGCAGCTCTGCCAGTGCAAACAATTCAAAGAGTTAATCCTGCAAAATATACCTGTGGCCATTGGGTCCGCCATGATTTAAGTGTGCTTTTCCGAGAGGATTACCTTCTGAAAAACTCCTGTTGGAAGCCAAAGGGTTGGGAGTGCAGGGTGGGCAGGCTCACCATTGGAGGAGAAATAGCAGGACAGGCTCTGCTGAGATATTCCACCCTCCAGCCTGAGAGCATAAAGCGTTTTTGCCAGAAAAGAGCAAAGCCGTGAAAACAAAACTAAACAGCTCGATATCCCCATGCCTTTTTCTCATCTCCCTCTTCCAATTCCGCACTTGATTTAAATATAAAAACAAAGGGGTTGAAAAATGAACGAGGAGCCGGTACAATTGTTCTGTTTGCGAGGTCGTGTTGTGAACTTGAGCAGTTAGCACTGGGGGTTGTGTCTGTGTGGCTGTGAAAGTCGAGACTACCCCTTAGGCTGCGGAAAGCCACACCCGGGAGGCAGTACAGCCAGCTGGAGGAGGAAGCCCATACCCTAGAAGTGTACCCTGGAAGTATCTCTTTTATACGAGTTAATATTCATAAGTGCGGGAAGCGCTATTCGTTTCAGCCGACAGGAAAGCAAAGGGTGCATTTTCGCGCACCATTAAAGGAACCAGTGGTGCGTAGATAACACACAATACTTCCATATTTTGAAACGTAAAATTGTGACACAATTTGATCATATTTTGACTGCTTTTGAAAGTGTTTAGGTCAAAAATATCAAAAAATTCAGTATTAAAATTTTAAAATTCGCCCAAAATGAAAAAACGCCACATTTTCGGAATTTAAAAAATATCCACATATTCTGCAAGGTAAAAGGAAGATTTTGAGACCAAGAACGCTCAAATCGGTTCATTTTTGCGGCCGCAAAAAAATAAAATAGAAAACACTAAAAATGCAAATATCTCGGAAGTACTGTGCGTTATCCAAATTCCGATTAAACAGGGTGTTAGGTCTTGTTGAGACAAACATTTCAGTTCAAGAAATTTGAAAAAAGGTTGAGAAATGAGGGAGTTATGGCCATTTTTGTAAGTGACCACAGACGGACAGACGGACAGACGGACAGACGGACAGACGGACAGACGGACACACGGACACACGGACACACGGACACACAGACACTTGTTCAGGAAGTGATTCTGAGTAAATGTGTATAAGAAAAAGTTTTTTCTGAAGCTCCGTTCCGATTCTCGATTTTAGGACGATCACAATACTTCCATTTACTCTGTAAATATGGAAGTAAAAATCGTGTCGGTTCGAGGTGGGATGTAAATTTACCCGTTTGAATCACATTTCCCCACCCTTGTCGTTGTTCTTGCTGTATACCGCACCCGCTGCTGGTAATCGTGCTGTAAATCGCCGAGCTGATTCAATTCCGCTGACGTCCGGATATGCCGGAAATACGGAAAAGGTAGTTAGGGTCATGTGATGTTAATGATGCAGATTATGAGCCCGCCGGTCAATATTGACCATTGTTTTTAGTTCGTTCTGCACCCCTGAGTACAGCAGCTCTCGCATATTTCCACTCGAGTTCGACCGGCCCGAAAAAGGGGCGCTCTTTTGTTATTGTTCCGATTGGGTAAACGTCTCCCGTTTCCACAATCGTGCACACATTTTTACCCGGACGGAAAACCGGTCGTTTGGTTACGGATGCTCGGGAAAATTTAAATCGCCCATCTCTAAATCAGAATTTCCGACATTCAATAATTCAATTGACCGATCCAAATCAAGTATGTACGTTAAAATCGAAGCTCTAATGTGTTTTTGCCCTACTGTGTAGGTACATTATTATGCATATTCAGTTACAAACACGTTGAAAACTTATGAAATGCGTTAGCAGTTTTATCTACGTTTTACTGGTTACATCGAGTGCCTATTTTTATTTGCATCTATTCAAGTTATTGAGGTTTTCGTGATCTGCACAGTACATAGTTTCGTCCATATGAAGGCAGAACTTGAAAAATAATCATTCGGTGAACAACCTCCTCAATTTTTGAGATGCGTTCTTTCAAATATGCAGATGATTCTTTCAGATGCACTTGTACATTCAATTCGTTTGACGATTGCCTCCGAATCATTCAAATTCGGTTCAATTTTCTTCCCCCATCTCGGACCCCAGCGGGCGGTGGAAGATTCGGCCCAAGTCCGAAGAGATAATTACTCCTCGGATTATCACAGGTAAACAACTTCCCCTCTCTCGAGTCAGGCGATAAGCCGTATGGAAAACTCGGCCCATGATTCTCAGCAGCAATGGAGCACTTGTCTGTCACACCAGTGATTAGTGAAAGGGGAAGTGTGATGTTATACTGTTAACTGTTATAACTTATGAAAAATAGGTTGGTATGATGAGTTCATCGTTACATTCTTGACTCGACAGATGCTCAGTTGACCGTTGTAATGTAAACCTGCGAACTTTTGGAGCTGGTTACGCGGAAGTCCTCATCCACACATATTCAGTTCACTCGTCAACTTCTTGAGTACCAAAAAGAAGTTTTAATAAAAATAAATAAATAAATTAATTAATAAAAATTAACTATAATAATTTAATAACTTTAATAAAAATAAATAGTTGCTCAGATACCCCACATACAAAAAACTCTCATACCAAGAAAAGACAGGAGTTCCTCTCAAGGTAACTCGACAAATTTGACGATTTGACGTTTGACAATAGTCACTTTTGACTGAACCTTGTGATATTCTAGTATACATTAGGAAAACTTGAGTGTTACAATTATGTATGTTCCTGTGACGATCTCTAAATATACTTGTAAACAGTAGCAGTTCCTCTGGGCCGAATTTTCCACTACCCAATACCTAAACCTCAGGTAATATTTTGTTTGGGCCGAATTTTCCACTGACCGGAGGGTCTCTAATCCGCTTGGGCCGAATCTTCTACAGGTATTAGGGGTTTGGGCCGAATCTTCCATCGCCCACCCCAGCTGATGTCGGACTGGGCGAGATAGTTTGTGGGTGCCGTGCCAATCCGGAACGGGAAAAAGTTGCTCGAAGTTGATTTAAGCAGTCCTGCTGCAATGCTCAGGGGAAATTCAAAGCTTGAATTTTCAAGAATTCTCGCTCCTTGTAAAACGAATCGCAAATCGAGTCGGCCATCAGTTCAGGATAGAAAGTTGACTGCATTATGGAATTGATTGGCTCTCAATTGAAAAAAAATCCCATATTGTTCACAACGAGAAGTTTCAGAGCTTCATACCAGAAAGGGAATGTTCCCTTGGGATGCTGCTGTTGGCTCTTCATTAGACCTTCCTAACATGATACGAGCCAACTCGTGCGCACACCCCCCCCCCACCATCTCTGACTTGTCGGTGCGAGGGACGTTCTCAGTGGAGGTACCGTGTTTGAGAACTTGTGGCCTGGAGACCGATGAGATTCCCCCTAGAAACAATATCTATTCCGGATACTCGCTGATAATGTTCAGCAAAAAAGAAACCGGTGGTGCTTGGTAGCACACAACACTTCCGTATTTTGATATATAAATTTTTGACACAAATCGTTTATATTTCGACTAATTTTTAAGTAATTACAACCTTCTTTTAGGATTTTCAACGGTAATTCAGTGGTAATGTGCAGAATGATTGTATAAGAGCAAAAAATCATGCTGGATATGACTTGGATTCCTTTGCCACTAGGGACTGAACCTTGTGCGTAATGCGGAAAGATGCGCGTCCAAGTTGGTCCAATGTTGTCATTGGGTTGAATGGCAAACGAAAAAGGTCCGTTCAGCAGTTTCGACGATGGTCCCATCAAACCCTCGGAAATACTTCGGGTTATCCTCGCAATAGCAGCAAATAATGCAACGGCTTTCCCATTCACTTACTGCGGTTTGGAAAATTGCAAAGGGCCGTCCAGAGATGTCACGGCCAAACTTCGAAATGGTGGGTTGTTAGATACTTTTGGATGATAGCGTTCGTAAGATCTGCAACATGATGGTCATATCTTCTGAGTGCGTACCTATTCCCTATACTTAGCTCACAATATTTACCTCTTGGATCTCTGATATGGTCAAGGCTGGCTTTTCCCCCAGTTTTTAGGTATACAATAAAATTATAGCCTGTCTTGATCCGAAATTATGTCATGCTGGTTTTATTGCACAAGTAAAAGATTCCCTTTTGATTGCTTCAGTTTTTTTATGTTCACTTTCCCTGGGCTCGGCGATCCGGGCAGGATTCCCAGTTCGGATATTCTCCATTCGTAATAAAATTTCGATTTTAATTTGTGACGCCACATTAAATTAAGGGATAACAGTCTTGCACAAAGCACACACAAAAAATGGTAGTACAAAAAATTTTCAGCTTCATCACCTCAAAAGCCCTGAAAATGGAGTTCTAGTATAGTAAAACAATTGTCATTATTATAACAGACTGTTATATGAATACGAATCAACCCCTTCCATTGGGCTGAAGACTGATATCCTTGTAAACAAGGGGTGCTATACCAAACTGTATTGCAGAACAACCCTTTGCTAAAATGAGATTAGTAACTGGCTGATGACTCTTGCACAACAGTGATAACACCAGATCTGACTTACGGCGCCCCTAGCGTTCAATTAAAGCAGCACGTCGTATTTCATTAACCAATTTTAAAGTATACCTACCCCATTGCATAATAATATATGGCTTACGCGTGGCTACATATTCATGACCTCTCATTATTCCGAGAGTAATTACAATATTTCCAGCGACCCGGGAGAGCGTGGTGCATTGAATGCTGACAACTAGGGAGGTGGAATATTACTTATTGTTTCCGAAAGTAGCAATCGGAAAATAAATAAAAAAATTGACCTAAATGATGGAAAAAAATTATTCTTGAAAAAATGAAGAAAAAAGAATAAGAAAATCTAAATGGGTGAATAAATAACAATATTGATAGAAATTGAAGTAGGTATTTTAATTGTCGGAATATGATAATCAGATCAAGGGTTCAAAAAACGAAATCCCTGTCTTCGTTCGGGAACCATCTGGGAGATGAAAAATGAATTCCTTTCCAGTATGACAGTTCCATTTCTATGAAAATTCCCCGATATGAGTCACGAAAGTATATCAGCTCTAAATCTCGTCTACCTCGATTCTAATAAATACATTTCTACTCAATGTGACGAAGCACCGTGAGGTGGAAATAGCAGAAACTTTTCAATATTAAGTCAGAGTCGGGTGCGGGAAGCAGGTGTGAATCATTGCAAAGGGAAGAGAGGACTTTTTTGAAAAATGTGGAAATTGCAGAGCAGCAGGAGGGCGTCACATTCACGCGGTACCCGACAATTTCCTTTTCCCCCTCCCCCACTTGCAATTTTTCTTTATACTTTCATTTCCGTTCATTTGTTCGCCGAACAAAATCGATTCTTTATGGCATGGGATAGCTGAGAGCGGTCCTCCTAATGGAATGGCATAACTCGTTTGTAAATGGATTCCAGGATTTTCCCTTTCGAGAAGATAAAATACGCTCATTTTTATCATTTTTTACGGGGAAATCGGACGTTCCTATGATTAGTATGGCCGCCAGGTGCTACAAAATACGACGTACCCACTGCCGCAACTGAGAAAGTCTATCGATTTTCCAACTTCAACATTCCTGCAAAAAGGATTAAGCGTTTGGATCGTCAAAAAAATCCAGATCGGCTCCGAGGTTTAGAGATTTATCCCCATATTACCTATTTATTATTATCAAAATCGGTGTCCAACAAAAGTACCATGTAGCTTTGAGGCAGTAGGTGTATTCGCGAGATTTTTCAGCTCAGCGGAGCGGATAAATAGTCAAATTCTTATCTCTGAGGCCCTCTTCCGAATTGGATTTTCCTAACTTGTTCCCCCCAGAAAACCCTTTATCTTGGCGACTCCAGGTGAGGCCTAAACCTTGGAAAACCTTTGAAGTGTACTTATTGCGAGGAAACTTCTCAAATCCTACGAAGAGAGGCTTAGGATCGTGGAAACTTTGATTCCTTTCCGCTTTTAATGTCAACTTGTTTTATCAAGTTCGAAATTCGTGGGAAGCATTATGCCGGGGATTTACGAACGCTTCGAATGATCATCTCGTCGTGATGAAGATGAATGCTTGCGAAATATTTAAGCCAGCAACTTGGTTTAGACCAGGTTTAGCCTCGTTTGGGCGTACGAGTTAGGTACACAATTCACTACTCTTATTTCCGAGGAAAAAATAAGAAAAGTGAATTTAGACAAAAAATCATTCATGATTGCTTGGGCTGTATTCAGAAAAGTTCCTTTGCGCAAGAGCCGTCCGATGCTGTGAATAGATTTTGCTCATTTTATTGGTCAATTTCAAAAAACGAACTCTATGTTCCCATAAAACGCGCATGGTTTGAAGACGATCAAAGCTGTTCAATTTTTTTTTTTTTTTTAATTGACCAATAAAATTAATGAATTCTGTTTCGAGCGCCCTCTGCAAAAGAACTACTCTGAATTCGACGCTATATTTTTTTATCATTTTGATTGTTCAGTGTTTTCAAAGAAAGTACCTAGGTGGCGTTCCAGAATTTCACCAACCCGAATAGGGAGACGAACCGAAAATAGGGACGTCAGGCTGGAAGAAACTTGGAATTAGAAACGTCGTCACGATTCCTTAATGGAAGGATCCCTTAAGTGCTACACACGTTGGACATAAGTCCTCTGTTTCTCTGCACAGGGCCCTCAATCCTGTAATTTAAAATCATTAGCCAAGTTTAGTCGAAGCGAGGATGGCGCTAGGCAAGATCAAAGGCCCCCTTAGAACAGAGGCCTCCGTCCCCCATAAATCCCCTCGGGTCAAAACAACATTAGCGTAAGCGCTAACATTTCCTCCTCATATCAATTAAAGCTCAGTTTACCCATCGGTTAGGCCTCCTTCTACTAATAGTCAGCTTTCAGCATCATTGAGTAGATCCGGCCTTACGTTGCCAAGAAAGTTAACGTAAATCAACTCTAATTTGGGAAATTCAATCGACATTATACCGTATTACGTCAGATCCTGTTGCTAAGACATTATTTTTCAAAGAGAGTTCGGCCAATTCGTCAGAAAAATAATGTTGGGTAGATAAAATACTTGCCCAGAACTTTCGGTCAAAATTTTGAAAATGACTAAATTCTTTTCTGGACTAAGTTTTTGGCTTGAAACTTCACAGAAAGAATTAATTTATAGCAAGATTCAAATATTTAAAACCCGAGGGATAATGCGCGCTACAATGTAGTTTATCAAGGGGTACGTCACCGTCGAAGGAGTTACTTGTAAAATATCGGCAGCTATTCGGCACACATGTTCACCAAATGATCGCTCAGCTCCCCCCCAGCCACACTTATCGGGGGGCATCTGCTGTAACCTGGGCTATCTATTACCCGTTTAACCACATCGAAAAAACATTTTCCGATATCAAACGACCATTTAGGTACCCGTTGCGGCCATTTCTTCACTGTAAGGAAGTTTAGCTCTTTTTGAGCTATTCGCACGTTTCAGAACATCTACTCAACCGAGTATAACAATCGCAGGTGCTGAAAATGAACAGCACAGCGAACGAGAAATTTGTCGGAACGGATTGCAAAGCTTGTACCGCTACTGCGCTGTGCAGATTCTCAAACTGAAGAAAAATCATCTTAGATAGGCAGACAAAATGTTTCTACTAGCAAAAATAGGAATTTGTCAGCGATCAGGGGTAGGGTCCCAGATGAATTAGCAACCTTTTCCTTTGCCTAGCTTTCGGCCTTTATTTAGGCCTTCATCAGGGCCTGTAATACAAACAAGTCAAATTAAAGGAGATCGGATTAAAACAAAAAAAAAAAAAACCCAGGAGAACCCCCCTCTCGGAACAAATACATTGGGATTCAACAACAAATAAATTGGTATTTAAAAACACTTACTCGAAAAATAGATTTAACAAAGTTTAAAAATTTAGCTCCTTCTCCCATCCGATTGCTATCCATTTGCCCTAAATAGTGAACAATAAAACATTAATTGCAGTAAATTTTTTTAAATAGTTATGTAGGTATGGTACGCTTATTAAAGTTAAAATATTCAAAAAATTTTACCTAATAAATAAATTTCAGTTGTCAGTGAAAGCAATAAAAAATTTTTACACCTAGACACCATCAACAATAAGCAAAAGACAACACCGTTGAGCAGAACTGTCTTATCACTGATGGTCCCACTATCTTGCTGTCCTCTTGTTGTGAGAGCCGGTGCGAGCCCAGAGACCCCAATCCACAGCAGACACAGCAAAATACATCTAATCCCCAGGTGGTGAAGGTTGGATCTGGGCAAACTTGGACCCGATTTTTGCGCATTCCGCCAGGACCCCAGAATATGCTGAGCTGAGGCCATTTGAATCCATGCGGGCGTTGCACGACCTTGGATTCATTTTTATATGCGCCATTTCTTTTATGAGTCTTCGGCCCAAATTTTCTTCCCGATCCAGAATACTCACATCTTCAAAATTGAAGTGGTGATCATGAGTCAGTGCGTGATGGGAGAGCTGAGTGCCATTGCCATGTCCTTCCTGGCATTCCCACCTGTGTTTGCCCATCCTTACCTTAACATATTGCATGGTCTGGCCGATGTAGACTGCTTGGCAGTCGTGGCAAGGAACACAGTAGACGACATTCGACTGCAAACCAATCGGATCTTTGGCCTTCAATTTAGTGTGGAGCTGGCCGATTTTGTTCTTATAGCTGAACACAACTCTTATTTCGGGGCACTCCCTCTCCAGAAGCACCTTCAGCTTGGGTGATATGCCGGAGACGAACGTCACAGAGGAGAATCGGCGGACATTCCTCTGATCATTCTCTGAAACCCGCGGTTCAGCCGCCTCACCGACTGGTGACCATCCATGTACTATCCTGGTGGATAGTGACTTGGGGTAACCATTCTTCCGGAGTATGCTGAGTATCTTCTTTTTATTATCATTATGGAACTGGGGGCTGCTTAGTCTAAGCACTCGCCCAGTCAACTCCTTGGCGCTAGCAACTTTCATGGAGAAAGCATGCACAGACATAAAGTCTAGGCACCGATCACTCGAACATTTCTTCCTGTACCAGTCAGTAGATATAGTGCCTTGGTCGTCCCGAAACACCATCACGTCCAAGAATGGCAGACATCCATTTTCCTCCATTTCACAAGTGAAAACGAGCTTTGGATGGTACAAATTGAAAAGCCGAAGCGTAGACTCCACCGACTGCCTCGGGAGAACAAGAAACAGGTCATCAACGTATCTCCGGATGAGCCTCGCCGGGGGCTGAAGCTGAGGGACGACCCAGTTTAGTAGATCAACCATTACAAGTCCCGCCAAATCCGATGACAGCACCCCTCCCATAGCACAACCCGCTCGCTGCTCAAAGAAGAGTTCTTCAAACTTGAAATATCCACTCATGCCGGTCACTTCCAGAAGGAATTGACTGGGCGAGTGCTTAGACTAAGCAGCCCCCAGTTCCATAATGATAATAAAAAGAAGATACTCGGCATACTCCGGAAGAATGGTTACCCCAAGTCACTATCCACCAGGATAGTACATGGATGGTCACCAGTCGGTGAGGCGGCTGAACCGCGGGTTTCAGAGAATGATCAGAGGAATGTCCGCCGATTCTCCTCTGTGACGTTCGTCTCCGGCATATCACCCAAGCTGAAGGTGCTTCTGGAGAGGGAGTGCCCCGAAATAAGAGTTGTATTCAGCTATAAGAACAAAATCGGCCAGCTCCACACTAAATTGAAGGCCAAAGATCCGATTGGTTTGCAGTCGAATGTCGTCTACTGTGTTCCTTGCCACGACTGCCAAGCAGTCTACATCGGCCAGACCATGCAATATGTTAAGGTAAGGATGGGCAAACACAGGTGGGAATGCCAGGAAGGACATGGCAATGGCACTCAGCTCTCCCATCACGCACTGACTCATGATCACCACTTCAATTTTGAAGATGTGAGGATTCTGGATCGGGAAGAAAATTTGGGCCGAAGACTCATAAAAGAAATGGCGCATATAAAAATGAATCCAAGGTCGTGCAACGCCCGCATGGATTCAAATGGCCTCAGCTCAGCATATTCTGGGGTCCTGGCGGAATGCGCAAAAATCGGGTCCAAGTTTGCCCAGATCCAACCTTCACCACCTGGGGATTAGATGTATTTTGCTGTGTCTGCTGTGGATTGGGGTCTCTGGGCTCGCACCGGCTCTCACAACAAGAGGACAGCAAGATAGTGGGACCATCAGTGATAAGACAGTTCTGCTCAACGGTGTTGTCTTTTGCTTATTGTTGATGGTGTCTAGGTGTAAAATTTTTTATTGCTTTCACTGACAACTGAAATTTATTTATTAGGTAAAATTTTTTGAATATTTTAACTTTAATAAGCGTACCATACCTACATAACTATTTAAAAAATTTACTGCAATTAATGTTTTATTGTTCACTATTTAGGGCAAATGGATAGCAATCGGATGGGAGAAGGAGCTAAATTTTTAAACTTTGTTAAATCTATTTTTCGAGTAAGTGTTTTTAAATACCAATTTATTTGTTGTTGAATCCCAATGTATTTGTTCCGAGAGGGGGGTTCTCCTGGGTTTTTTTTTTTTTTTTTTTTTTGTTTTAATCCGATCTCCTTTAATTTGACTTGTTTGTATTACAGGCCCTGATGAAGGCCTAAATAAAGGCCGAAAGCTAGGCAAAGGAAAAGGTTGCTAATTCATCTGGGACCCTACCCCTGATCGCTGACAAATTCCTACGCAGTTACGGGTCGATCATCCACTTATTCATCGGTATTCTAGCAAAAATGGTGGCTTTTTTGTGTAATCAATGGTAAAAAATTAGTAAGCATCAAGGAAGATAATCCCTATACTTATAGGTGGAGGTATAGCAATTCCTGGTGTCGCGTTTAGATTTTTCTACAGAAAGCAAACCAATCGAATCTGTTGAAACGACAAAAGTATTATTTTCATGTGATTGCCGACATATTTGTACTAAACTTTAGAGGTTTGCTCTATCCGATCTCGCTTCAATATGAGGTCCTAGGTTCAGCGGCCTGCATGGTAGCCCATCAGGCTAATGGCTAGGGAGGACAGGTTGGTATAGGTAGGTGAGACTAGGGTAGTGAGCGAGGTAGTGGTGGGTGTTATGGTGGTCTCGTGTCCTATCAGATATCCTCGTCTAGTCGAGCACTCGTTCACTCCTTCGCCACGGTTTCCCCTCTTGCCCTAATCAAGCATGCTAATCTCGTACTCGAATACCCTTCTTTGCGAAGCTCGGACCTTTAATTGTTCGAAGATAGGGCGCCTGCATCGCGTGGCGTGGAAATCCCTAGCCGACGAGATTACGGGGGGCCTGAGGTCTGCTGACGTCAGTCTGCCTGATCGACCAACAGGCATAATGAGATGACCCTTTATTAGGCTTTCTGCTGGCCTCTTTTTATCAGGGAAAAAGACGATTCAGGAAATCAAAAAGGATCCTTATTGGTTCTGTTTGGGATCGGTCAATAGCCCTGCCAGGCTTTCATCTCTACCCTCGGGTGGGGCAACTCTCTCTTTGACATGACCACCGATTCATCGGGATAAATGAGATTCCCCTTTTCATCCGAGGAATAGAATAAAACAGGACGTCGATACCTACGAATAGATTCTTTCAAGAGCGGTGCTAGCAGAAAAGATTCTCAATCAGATAACCACACTCGATTATCAACTATTAGGTATAGGACGGACAAGTATGGCCATTCTTGGAATCTTTTTTACAGTTACCGACAGTTATGGCTCGTTTCAAACAGCCTCGGAAAAATGTAGACAGTGTCGGAAAGTTTTGAACAGTTTCAGACAATTATACCATAAGCCCCATATCAGTATTTTATGTTTTGTGTCAGTATTCTGCGTATGTCTAACAGTTTCATTCAACTTCGATTCTTCATCTTTTGTAGTATGTATGTGAGTTTGTTCTCACTCGGCGTTATTTTCGAGATCACTTCACACCACCAAAAGATTCGGTTAGGGTGGGTTCATCAATTCAGTTTATTTGCCAAATAAACATCATTCTCCGAAAAAGTATTTTCTTGGAAATGCAGACTATGGGGCGTTTCATCAATGCACTTGGAGCTACTTTCATAGAAGATTTATTTTCACCTAGCGTTCTTTTATATGGACGTCCATGCAAATGTTGCAAAAAGTAGTTGCAGGTACTTTGATACTAGAATAATTAATGGCAATTGATAAACCGACCCTATGAATTTCCTGGTCAACGCATCCATGGAAAATTGTATTCGGAGAATAATAGAAATTCGACGAATAAACTGGATCGATGAACCCGCCCTTAATCATAAATTCTTTTCACGTATTTCTTCAGACAAACACTCAGTTAATGCACTCATCCCGAGCTGAACCTCTGAGCAAACTCGAGTAGATTCGTGATAAGACATTTAAGGATCATTAGACACCCAGGGCGGCCGAGTTTGACAAACGACCTGCCTCGGGTATTTCCTCCCTTCGCCGAGCGGCAGACACGAGCCTCGCGGAGGATGAGGTTCAGGCGAAGACTGCTGAGACGTTGGGGGTTCATGTCAACACGGGAAAGGGGAGGGGTAAACGGTTGGGGAGGAGGGGGGCATAGGTACATGGCTGGACTGGCTGGAGGGATTCATGTGAGGACTCCCGAGATCATCACTCACGGAAGTTCTTCATGTGATCACACCCACTTCCTGTTTCCTTCCACGGAGTTCGCAGTGTTCAAATGGGCTCCTATATTTCGCGTGTTTATTTCAGATTTCCAGCCACCGATTTATACTCTCGCTGAATTTGAAAGCGGTTTCAACTTAGACTTTTGCGATCCATATTTCATGAGGTGGAACATTGTCAAGAACGGAGAAAGGCTAATAAATACTCAGTTGCTTCTATCAAGAGGATCTTCAAAGAAGATAGGTCTTGATCCTTCAAAGCCTTCCAAAAGATAACAAATTTGGGATGAAGATTAGTTTGAGGATGACCAATAATTGAATGAATCAAATGACGTAAAAAACCAACGAGAGTGAGACGCATGACACCAAAGCTATTGGAGGCAATGGGACATAAGTCCCATGTTCCTTATCAGGGTTTTACCTCTCGAGTATGAGAAATTAGCTATCTTTCTCAGGTGATTCACGAGGCTACAATCCTGCTAAAATGTCAGTCGTGCCCACCCCAACCCCTCTTTCGCCTCTCTGAAATGTTGGTAAATCATCTTTTCTGAGAAAGAACAGATCCCCTGGAAAAGTATTGCTATCGACATGGTAGCCAACTTTCTCGCCCACAGGGTACTTCCTGTGCCGTACAAGGATCGTCTACTACCTTCGGTTTGTGCCGGGTGGTGTTTTATTGGCGGAAATACGACGACGCAAAAGACAGAGCTAATCTAACGTTTTACGGACCGAGTTGAAGTTTACTGCTGTTACCCTGCACACCTTCTACTCAGCTCAACAACAATGTTCAGCGGCCAAGATGTGATTCTTCGGTTTACCGATACTTCCAAAGCTACAGCCGCAACTATACTGAAAGGTGTATCGAAACTGGGGCAGCTCTGCGAGGTAGAATCAGACGGACGTCAGCAGTCAGCGGTCGTTCAACATTGTCCAAAACTGTAAGAATGATTCAAAACTGCCCGAAACTGCACAAAACTGACTACAATTGTACGGAACTCTCCACATTGTCTGAAATTGTCTAAGACCACGCAAAGTTGTCCAAAATCGTCCGAAACTGTCCGCAATTGTCCGCAAACTGTACAGAATTCTCCAAAAGGTACAGGTCACTGGAATGACGGTAATGTTCTTGTTAGGGGACGCAATAATTCGTGCGCGTCTAATTATTTATAGTTGGACATCGTCTTGTTTCAACTCGATATAGTATCTGAAAAAACTGCCATAGAAATATCCTGTGCTTTCGACATATTCGAAAAAGGGTAGAAATGTTTAATAAATTCAATATTTCCTTACTCATAGCCATAGCAAATATCGTCAATTCATTCACAATAAGGAAGGGTGAATCCGCGAGGGCGCCGTTGCGGTTGACGGTTGTGTGACAGAGGTCTGCCTCGACTCCAGATTTCTTGGTCGCGTCGTGAGACGAGGGAGAGCACTTAGGGTAAATGAAAGCTATATAAACTCCTTGATGTGCCTCACTCCTTGATGTGCCTTTCTCCTCAGTCCGTGTATTGAAGGAATAGTACGGGAAAAGAATCGCAGGTTATTTGGCCAGTAGCTCGAGATAGGCCTTGGACAGCGTTGGGGAGAGATCTCACTTTTATGAGATGGGTTTTCCAAGTAACCAACCGCTTTCATAACTTTTCGTCGATTTCCTTGACCAGCTTTCACAGATCCCGCTCGTGTAATTGTTCTCTTTCGATGCTTCGACTTGATTCATCGATCGCACTGCCGCATTGATTGCTCAGCTTTAAATAAGATAAAATAATGATAATTGTTACTGAACTCCTCTATAGATGAGTTCTTATCTTTATAGATAAGAAAAATTGATCTGATGCTTCAAGAGGTCTGAGAGTGGTTTTAGGAATTGATGAATTCGAAGTTTGATGTGCATGATAAGTGCAATAGGCGATCCAAGTTTTTGCCCAAATTGGAAATCATTTTGGCTGATTTGGGTGAAAGTTCAAACAGACTTAAGACCGATGCGCAGTTGGCCGCATTTGTCGCTGGTGTGAAAGTATTAAGAAACAAAGTATTAAGAAAAATGTTGTTGGTTCGGTGAAGTATTGAGGGTTTTGCAGAATCATCCGAATAATGAGCCAAATTGAGCAAAAATCAGCTAATTCTCACTTTATCATTTTTCGCCTAAAAAATTCTTATCGCTTGGCAGAGCAGAACTGGAAGATTGTTAGCTTGATTCCGTAGCACTGTGAACTACATGAACGATTCTACAATGTGAATTTTAAATCTTCACATCAATATGCATACTACGAGGCAATCATTATCACTATTGTAGTCAATCTGTGGGCTTCATTGAGCATGTGATTTCAGTTTGAAGGCCAGTCAAAGTTAACAAGCCGTTAGCGGAAATAGCTAGGTCTATAAATCAATTGCGACCATAGTAAATCAATTGAAGAGCAGAAAAATTGAAGGACCGCCATTCCCAAGCGAGCTGGACACGAAACACAATCTCAGTATTGAGTAAAATACTATCCAGCTAAAATATGTCACCTCGTTAAACAGCGTTTTTTTTTTCAAACTAATAAGAATGTGAGCAAATTTTGCTGAAA
Source organism: Nesidiocoris tenuis (assembly GCA_036186465.1). Classification (NCBI taxonomy): domain Eukaryota; kingdom Metazoa; phylum Arthropoda; class Insecta; order Hemiptera; family Miridae; genus Nesidiocoris; species Nesidiocoris tenuis. The sequence continues at coordinate 15,179,019 of AP028914.1, read as the reverse complement.
CTTCGTTTTCATTCTTTAATGTTTTATTTTTTGCTATATTGTAAGGATAAAGGTGTTTCCACATAATTTATACCTCTGAACCTGATGCTGTTCGGTCCATTTACCTTCAGTTTTATGTTATACAAGTTTCCCAATAGTATGTGGAATCGACATTTTTTCGCCCTGTGAAACGGGGGCTTCCACTTTTGAAACATGCGTGAAATTTATGGAGTGAGTGGAAAAAAGTCAGTTGAATGGCGACATAAATCAAAAGTTGCCTACCCCATCAAAAAGCGAACAATGACGACCGATTTTGTTTACTTCGAAAAAGGTAGGGCCCGTAGTACGAGATGTGGAAGGGAATGAAAGGGAAGGAGTGGCAAGAGGAGTCTTCCTAGGCCCCACTCGAACAGATGGAGGAGAGGCTTTTGTGTCCAGGCTGCATTTATAAGGACTAACCAGAAGGGGACTGTCCTGGATTTATGGCAGTAATGAACTCCTCTCATTGTGAAAAAGGACATAGGCCGAGAGCACCTTTGTAAGCCATCTATTTTGGATTGGATCTCTCCAGCTTTAGGCGAAGGAAAAAACACAAAAACTACTCTTACAAGTTTTCTAAGCTCCATCAGTTACGGTAGGTAAAATGTTGTCACTGGGTACAAAAGTCTTTCAAAATGGGGTTCCTACTGGGAAGGCCGTGTACATGATCTTCTCTATAATATCATAGACTCCTGAGGCTTGTTGGATAGCTGGGGAAGCATTTATCCGATGTGAAGGGCAATTCTTCGATAGCGTTCGTGTGATAGTGTTTACTTTAACGCCGACATTTAGAGGGGAAGAATCCTCCCGGAAGATGTGCCGCGGATCTGGAAGTAATACCGTGAATAGTGAAGTAGAGGCTTTCTCGGTGCCTGCGTTCTGGATTCTGCGCACTGCCGTTGTTTCCTGCTGCGAATTTGGGGGTAGCTGATCTCTGAACCGCTGAACTCACACATTACTTCCATATATTCTGCTACCTGCGTAAAATTTTTAGGCAAATTGATTTATATTGACTGATCTGGAGGCTTAAATAAATCACTGAGGTGCCACAGAGTAAGCAAAGTTTGCATGGGAGTGTTGGAAGCGTGGTGTGAAGCGTTGGAAAGTCAAGAACGAACGCTGGTCTCTGATTGGTAGCCCTACTGGCATTTTTTAAGCTAACTTCCCTTTCGGCGATTGCATATGAAACCATCAGTGGTCATAAATTGGTGAGCAATACACCGCCATTTCGTCTCTACGTTTCTCCATCTCTGCCCGACAATCGCATCTGTATAAAAACGAAAGATCGCTGCCAGCATAAAGTTTTTCTGCAGATCCCAATAGAACCCCTGGAACTCGCCGCACCACACGTGTGGTCTCTCGCTTGCGGCAGGCAGGGTTCGCTTTTTCTCATCCAACAAACAGTCTCATCCCTTGGAAAGCTTCTTACGAAGGGTATATATATCCTAATATATAATAAAAGCGGGTTCTCCGTCTGCGGTGCGTGGTGATTTATCGAGTGGCAACTTCTGTCATAACAGGATCCGATATCAATCATCCGGCCCGAGGAAAGGGGTGCAAGGGTTCAACGGCAGGCTTCTGTTTTCGTGCCGGGGATCTCAGCAGATAAAGACGGGGCTACGCCTTTTGTGTCTCCCGCGCTTTCCAATATAAGTTTGTAAACAAGGAAGATTTAAAAATAACATGGCACGTTGGGGAAATGCCTTTCGGACTTGAAAAATAGAATTTCACAAATAAACTAAAGTCGAACGGGTATTTTGCATTTTATAAGCGGAAAAGTGGCCGCCACATTGTTTTTGGATTAAAATCCGGTAATAAAAATCCGGTACGAAGGGAGCAGTGGAGAAGAGATATCGCGCACACCAGGGCTCCACTTTTGGTAGATCGAGTATCCAGTGCATTTTAGGGTATTTTCCATATGTGAATTATTCCGTTCGAGCGTGAAGAAAGTTCACTTCGAGCGTCTACCCCTCGGATACAACCCGAAAAAGACAAGTGTGCGTCGAGGGAGATAAGAAGGCCCGGGACGTGTTCTAGTCGAATTTCCTTGACTACATAAGTGTGAGAAATTTAGTGTTCCCAGATAAGTCCGGTGAAGGGGGTAAAAAATCCGAGAGGAGGGCCTCATGAGGATCAGGAAACGAGCGAAGCGGGAGCGCACGGAAGGAAACGGTCGGTAGTTCGCTCGTTTCCGCCTGATCCGGCCATTGCGAGAATCCTCTCAGTTGAGACCATTTCAGCCGCGGAAAACCTCGTATTTCCCAAGTAACCGGAGGCAATGTACACGTGCTTTTTCCAGATCTAGTCGAGGGAAATACCTACTCCACAAAAATTGTGTATACTTGCACCTGGTTGGCTTTAGTTGGAAAATTTGTTAGAATTGGTTCGAGATGGTTTTTCGTTGCCTACCTATGACACCAAGACGATTACGTTTTTTAATATTTTTGTAAATTTATGAGAAGAACGTATCGCTTTGGACGTGGCAAGAGGCTGATAAGTAGGAAACTGTCTGAAAGGAAATCTCCTGGAACAATACTCCTGTGCTGAGTGAGTGATGCAGACGGCCTATCATTTTCGATTTCTCCAAGTCGCTCGTTCCATTTTACGAGGGAAAACACCCGTTGAGAAATCGTCGTTCTGTTTGACGGAATATGTCGGCATTGCTGTCCTGGAGAAAAACGAGTTTGGAGCAGTGGAGACAGCCGAGCCTACGAACCGATAATCTGCTCTTGTCTCCCCAATATCCATACGATCCCGTTTTGAAGAAAAACGAGACTTTTCTCCACCATTTTCCCAATCTCCTTTTTCCACGTGTGCGGCAGCGTCGTTTTGTTGCTGACAGTTTTGACTGATGTATTTCGAAGCTTTTTTACCGGCCCTTCCATCTTTGTGCATTGCAAATATCTCATGGGACTGAATGTGGATAGGTAGGTAGTGCCGTTTTGAGAATGAAAACTATACTTAACCACCCTCTGCCTCCCCCCCCCCGCACACCACTCTCTTCTCTACCTTTATATACCTGCGGTGTATTTATCAAAGTGGGAAATTGAGTAATGTAGATGTTATAATAATGGGTAGTCCTCGAGTAAGTATCATTTTAAAAAACTTCTTCTGTCTGTTCCAGGTGAGCCCATTGCCGGAACATCGATTCATCAAAACTTTATCAAGCTTCCATCATGGTCGGAGCAAGTGCGATTTTTAATTCCTAAAATTAATTAAAAATTTTGTAATCCATTTACCTACCACTTCGTTCTGAAATGTAATTTATTCTAAATATTTTGCTCATACTCTAGTATACCGGGGTTGAGTAGAGTATACCTTTCTTAGATCCGAGTCAAAAGCTCATAAATTCAACATGAGATGCGGATGGTATGCATTGTCCTGATGAAAAGACATCTCGGCTCATCCACTTGTCTTGGCTCTACGATTATGACACCCAAAGATAGCCAAAGCGTAGTCAAGACATTAGGACAGGAGTGAACACAACCAGAAATCTTGTGTTTGGGAAGATATAAAGGGGTATATTCGGGACGAGGATGTATAAAGGGTACAGCCCCCGAGTTGGCTGGTCGGAGACATTGACTGAGTCGTAGATTAGCCCTTAGCAGACTCGAAGAGGTTTCGACGGAACTCCGTTCAGATCCAGCGTTGCTCCCTTGCAGACACTGACTGATGCCTGAACGTGCCAGGGAATGCCGGAGGATGCGATGGTGGAGGTAAACTGCAATTAGGGCCAGAGCTTAACTGTTGGTATTAGTCAAAGCGGTGGTAGTCCCGAAGTGAACGCTGAAAGCCTCGAGGGAGGGAAATCTTTGCATAATACAAGTTCCGAGCATTAAGAAGGAAGATTCAACTTTGAGAAGATATTGACTGGGTAGGAGTGACTTGGGGTAATGCGTCTACCACTGATTGTGCAGACTGGTTGGTTAACAATGGCGCAGAGAATGAAACTTCATGAGTCTTCATGATGATGTGGATTTCGCGAAATCGACAGTAGTGAACAAAAATCTTCAAAATTGATGAAAACCCATAAAAAAGTTCGGTATTTTTTCGTCAAAATACACTCGAGAGAGAAAATTTTTAGTTCCATTAACCCATTAGGGCGTGTTAAACGTTGAATTTTCAGTTAGGAAAGAAGCTCGATGAAAAATATTGAAGTTGAATACCGAGTGAATTTCTTGAACGTTTAGGCACTGTAGAGTAGAACTGAGGAGTTTTCCTCCAAAACTGCATTCATCCACTTTCGAGTTTTGTCGTTGTCGATTTCGTTTTTCGATTTTCGATTTCGATTCATAGCAGCTTTGGTACCTATAAGCAATCGAAAATCGAAAAAATGAAATCGATATCGAAAAAACTCGAAAGTGGATGAATGCAATTTTGGAGGAAAACTCTTCAACTATTCCTTCTGGAAGTAAAACAGGCCTTGGATTCAGATTCTCCACCTAAGGAGTTATGTATCTATTGCGAAAAATAAAAAATAGAAATTTTTCAATCCGGCTTCGAGCTGGTAGACCATTGGCGCTGGGTCAAGGAACTTTGAGGACGTGACTTCCGCAGGTCTCCGCCGGAGGATAAAAGGGAAGGAAGCGTCTTGAAAATGGCGTTCCATGTTTATCAGTTGAAAGGGCTACGAGTTGTTAGTGGCGCTCTGCGACTTCGGGGACCCGAGGAAGCCTCGAGAACTGGAAGCAAGTCTTCGGTGGTGGGAGGGCCTCGAGAAGCGGAGGGACGACTGGAGGAAGGAGAGGTCCTTGTTGAATTAGTCACCCCCTGGGGGGCACTCGCGGCGGCCGCGCCAACTCCTGAAGAACTTGCGGTGGGATAGGTCCTTCTAACGTCTCCGTCTCTCCAGGGTCCAGATAACTTCCTCCTGGATTTACCACCTGCTGTTAGGAAATGTTGAGTACGATCACATTATTGTTGGAATATAGGTGAAATATTGAGTAGTGGAAGCAGATACTGTCTACTAAATATTTGAATTCGCCCTCCAAAACCTTGCAGAAGCAAAAACGTCTTCATTCTTAACAAATGGAGACTTTACCTCTACCTTATGAGATTGATGCTTCCGAATTATATGAACTAAATTATTTTACACGAAGTCTTGTAGATACTGGTTTTACTGACATTTCCCCATCAAAATTCCTTTTAGAGTTCCCGAATTCATGCCTTTCAAACTGCAGAAATGCTTGAAGATCCAACTTTTTAAATATTTTTGTTGGCTGTTACGCATGTTACTTATGGGCTAATTTTTCGTTGTTGTACAACAGTTGGGTAGGGCTGATAGGTAATCTACACGCATAATATAATTTACTAGTTCAGCGATATATTACAATTATTGATATTAATGATATCGTAATAGCCGTATAATGTAATCCATTAAACTACCTAATTGATATCAGGCGTCCCCTATTCACAGGAGTAATGAAGCCGTTCCATTATGGGATTACCGTGTATTCTGCTCACGGATCTAGTTGGTACCTGCCTGATGCAGCCTACGCAGCAGACGCATGGCCCATGTTGAGCTCCTATCCTAGTGTCAAGTATTGCAGGCAGTCTGTTGCGCTATAGCTAAACTATTGTCAGGTAGGCATTGTCAAAACATCAACAACTTCGTATCGACAACTGAGAGGCAAAAGGGCAATTCTGTACGTTTTCCATGCAGATTGGCCGTTTAGGAACTAAGGTGTTGATATTGGTTCACGATTACAATACTTCCATTTACTCCGTACTCCGGAAGTACGGTGGGAGTAGAAACCAATCTCGTCACTCTCTAACTTTATGATCACACATCATATCGGGTCCAAAATTCAGATAGGTACGAATAATTTTCAGATTCCTAATTTTCAAACTACCTAGGCCTAAAAAACGCTGCAAATTTTGACACGAGGGTTTATTATTCACATGACTTGTTAAATTTTTACTCACTACCTTCCTATGTTGAAAACTAGTCTAATATTATTTTATAGGTAATAAGTACAAAGTTTTGCGTCTTCTGAAGCCCTGACGCCGAAAGCGCTCGAGGAGATGGGGGAAAGGGGAGGAGAGAACTTCGTCTTTTCTTCCCTTCCCCTCAAGTTCTCCCGAACTCTCGGCATTTTAGACACGAGAAAATACCGATAGGAGTGAAAAGTAGGATTTGATTTACGAGCGAGCGAACTCCAAACTCGCCGAAATGTCAAGTTGAAAAGGAACTCGGAAGAATTTTTCAAGTTGTGTAGACGTTTCTCCTCCTTTCGAGGCTGAATTACTCAAGGAGAGGGAAAGGATATTCTGGACAGCATGATACATCGCTGTTTGTCAAAAAACGCTAGTAGTTTGTGAAAACATTTGAATATTCGTTACGTTTATGGGTGGGATTGAAAAAATTTGGGAAAAATATTAGGGATGCTGGACTCACTCGCTTCAGACAACTGGACTGCCAGCAATAGACTCATGTAAAACGCATTGAAATCCTAACACTGTAAAATAAGAAGATAATTTCAGAATATCAACACAAGTCAACCTCTTCCAAGTATCAACCTCCCACCGATTGTTAGCGGTTCCATAATTTATGAGGAAACTTTTGCTAAATTTGAGATTTTTCTTTATTTTTGTTATTTTTAATTAATAAATTAATTATTACATTAATATAATCAATTTTATAATCTTAAATAATGTTATTTAATACCAAGGTACCTAATTTTTTGGAACAAGATTTCACCATTACTTACTTCACTTAATTCACCATTTCGAGGAGAAAATAAACCTATCTTCGTTGGCAAATTTCTTTTGTAGTAGTTTTTCTTCCCTTCTGCAATAGGTCAAATTTTCATACATTTTTTGTAGCAATTTATCACCAAGTTGACATACTCAAAGCAACCAGGTGCCAACTAGTTGAAGATCGTTATCCTCGTAGGAACCGTCTGACTACATGAAACCCGAAATTTCTTTTTAATTTTCGTCCTATCGTTCGACTCTTAATTTCAAGATCATTCAAATTCAAGTACGGTGCATGTCGAATTAAAGCGCACGTTTTTGCCCTGCGGGCTTTCCACAATTGGGTCCCAGGGCGACACATCACGTCTAAATGGAAAACAAACACAAACAATCGAATGACAAGGGGGAACGAATCCTTTGATGTTCGGGGCCAATCTCATCGCTCTTTCTATTTTGGACAGTCCCATCTTCGAGAGTAATTTTCCAATAGCTATGCGTCAGTTATTCCCTCGGGGTATTCGAATCGTTGGACGATGATTAAACTCGACTACACTTGTGAAGCTTCGAGGTTTTCTGAGTTTTCAAATTCGTCAGATTTCGCAGCAATAAGTACTGATTTTTAATTAAAAATTTCCTCAAGAGTTTTCATCTTCTGACATGTTCAAAAATTTGGTTTTTCCCTTCAAAATTATTTCCAATAAGATCAGACCTTAAAAATATAGGAAGGGTTCAATCCAAGGACGTTTCAAAATGGATATTTACAATGTATCACAGTTTGTATTTTTTTTTTTTTGAAAATCAATTTTCCTCCGTTTTCAAGTTTTGCTATGAAAGACAGAGTTACGTATCTGGGTACGTTGAAGACTCTGCCTAAACAAGAAGATGAAATGCTGGGAGGATGAACATAATTCACGTCACTCCTATCCGATAAGCATTCCCAGAGTCGTAAGAGACGGCGATCACAATCACAAAGGAAACAGAACCGGAGGAGTAATTGTAGATATCTACGGAAAGGGCCAGGCCGGGGCCTGAGTTGACAAATAGAGCCCTGGGGGCCTTGCCCCTCCTCTCATATTAATAGACACCGCCCCCACGTCCTGCCCACGTCTTTAGGCCTTTCTATATGCTGCAGCCGAGAGCCTCTCAGGCGATTCAATTCTACCTCACAGAAGATACGGCATGAGAAGCTGTCCGATGTCACTGGTCGGTGTACACCCTCTTCAAAATCCAACATCCCTCGTCCCTCTTTACCGCAATGAGAACAGGGCATGATCCGGGCAGGATCGGTTGGAGTTTGTCTGACGTCAGGCAAATATTGGTTGCTCATTCCCGTTCAAGAATACCGAATCAATTCTTGCACTCAGTGTAATTGAACTTAGTCCACGTGAACGGTGAGGTTTTGGTAGTTTTTCAGCAAAAAACCACACGGAGGGAAGAATTTTAGACCCACCTACCTACACGGGTGTTTTCAGGTTTTACGGAAACAAATTTTGTTGAGCCATATTTTGATTCAATGATAGGTAATTGAATTTCTAGTCAGGAACAGTCTAGGCAATAATGTGTTGGATTTTGAGTGAGCCTATTCTCAATTGGCTGGTGGTGTTAATCATTCATTAGATATTTACTATTAATTATTAATATGGTCTGTAGCAATTTACAAGAAATGGATGGGAAGAGCAAGCTCTATTGCAACTAGGAACGAGACAATTTCCCACAAACGGGAACGAGCCAGTGTAGTAGAGGCCACTTAGCGCTGGAAAGGACGTAGAGAGACAGTCTTGTTTATAGTACTGGCAGGCATCGGTAGGCTAACTGTTAACGTGTAGGTGGGATTTAGCGCCTGACGGGCAGGCGTTGACAAATAGACCAATTGTGCTAAGCCTCTCTAGAAACTCCATGTCCAAAGACCCGACATATATCAGTGCCCGTATCGCCACTCTGTTCTAATTCCTGCACGACGAGTTTACCTCTTGAACCCTATCCTCTAACCTGGAGAGACGTCAGCGTTGCTAGATTAGGGTGCTTATTAGAGCATTACGATCCTCCCTCAGTCTTAAGACTTTGCAACTCAATTAAAAGTGAATGTTTTTCTAAACAGATAGGTTTTCGTTATGAAACCTAGGAGGATTTTGTCCCAGTGGCAAAAATACGCGACGTAAAAGTGCCTAACGACGTTTCGTTCAGACTTTTACTGGAGCCCTAACTCGTGGACAGTGGAGAGGAGTAGATAAATATTGCATTAATGGTTGCATTCAGGTTTTCCTCTACCATCTCGGGAACACTTCTCCGCTTCAAGTTGGTCAGCGCCAAACTGGTGCCGATATCAGCAACGGATACGTATTACCAACCCATTATAATAATTATGCTACCCATCAATCAAACCCAAATCAATGAAGACCTTTGAACAAATAGCTGCGACTCAGCTAAACGATCCAGTATCAAATTCAGATATTTATGGTTGGTCCTTGAACGAATCACGAGCAACATGATTCTATGTTCTTGAAACCAACACTGATTCTACGTTCCTTTCAGCAAATTGTCAGTGTAGCGTTATCTCGATTGAAATTCATGCAATTTCCATCGGTTCCAGTGCATAGCAGCGAGGATTTCAAAAGATTGGGCAATTCGCAATAGCAATAAGTAAAATCGGATGGTAAGAGAAAATGAGATTTCAACCAACCCGCAAGTACGCATCTGACAACGAGAGGTTCAAACGACCCGAAACTTCCTCACTCATTCTCGTTTCCAGTTAATTAACCACTCAACCGGATTGAAACTTTTTCCTGTTTTCAACTTGCCGTCAAAATGATGTAAAAGAGGAAGAGTTTGGCAACGAACCTTGAGAACGACGAAGGCCAAAACGCAGTTAGCATATCAATTGCTCCCCGTAGAGGTTTCAGGCACTAACAAGAGCGAGAAGGAGGATCACCAAACCTGAACAAATGCAGTTATGCAAATGCGAGGGTGCACCACTTGAATAGGTGGCTCCCAGCTTTCAGTCCCGGAACATCAGTGGATTTCACCCTATCGCCTTAATGCCGTTTCGGAATAAGTTTCCAACAGTTTAACAAGGGAGAGACGTAAGGCAATTCTGAAATGCGGAACCTTCTCTGCTCATTCTTGGTCCTGTTGCAAGCAATGCCAGAAGCGTATGTCACGCAGGAACCGTGCGGCGGAAGCCATTAATCCTGGAATCGTATTAATGTCAACCACGACTTGATAGCTTCGTTCGAGAAATCCGGTTATGATGACGCTGGCACGCAAGAGAGGATCTGTTAGATGTGAAATGTGCTACACTATTTGAACCACGTTAACCAGTTAAATAGGCTAATTCGATCGAAAATACCGATGAAATAGATTCATAATCCCGACATGCCCACCAGGTAACGACAACCTCCTCTTGGTGTCTCCAGTGGAACAATGATGCGAATTTGATGGGATTCGAATTGCCTCATTCTAATCCTTTCCTGTAAGGAAACTTGGGCTCTAAACATTGGCTACTCCCTCCTTCACTTATTTAAAGCCGCTTCTCCGCATGCAGGGATCATTCTCTTCCAGGAACATTAGAGGCCATGTCATCGAATGGGGGCCCCTTCACAAAGAAAAGTCAGATCCGAGATTCTCATCCTTCAGGATTTGACGCCGATTCCCCTGTCTCATGAAATATCCCCTCGTTCGTTTCGAATCTCATATCAGTCTTCTTCCCATCTTTGCAAAGCTGGATGATAAATGGATCTTGTGACAGTTCTGATCTGATCTCGATTTTCGTTTCCATTTACTCGGATGGGGGAAGAATTTGATGTCTTCTATTACGGTCCCTACCTTTTCCCATTTTCTCGAATGGCCTTTTCTGCGAGTACCTAAATTCCGAGGACGTGCTGGATGCGTGAAGTTCTGGCAGAGCCATGCGACATGTGTGCAACCCATACGTTGCATGCGTGAACTTTCGTTAAGATTCTTCCAATATTTGCCAGTGTGATTGTATTTGCTGTGGCATCCCAACATAGGTAGATAGTTGAGCGCAATTTGCGATTACAAAGACTCACATATTATGCGCTCGATGCCTCCTTAAAAGTATGAAATATTTTTCGGCGAATTTAACGTGAAAGCACTTCCGACCAAAAGTTGAATAATATTCAGCTATTGAATGCCAAGCTAAGATACAATGCGGCCCCTTTATACATGGCTATAATTATCAAAATAATGGTTAATCCAATAACTAGCCATTAGCGCATGTACTCCTCGAGGGCAAATCCGTTATAGGTAGGTACGTACTCGATCACTCCATTGAAAGTACACCTTTCAACTGTCTCGTTACGATACTGACAAGCCGTTCGTGCTATAACCAGCCCCTCCTTTGAAATTATCCCGTGAGCCGTCGGAAAGTCAAGTTTCCAAAGGATCGTAAAAAAGCATAAATGGTACAGGCACCCATAAAACTCAACACTAAAAGAAAGTGCTTTAGTTTTACAACTCGGTCATTAGCTTACGTGGGACTTTGGAAGAGGCGTTGAAAATTTCCCCCAAGGCATTTCTTACAAGTCGAAATCACCTAAGAAGGTAGACTGGTACGGGAGTGTCGGCCAGGGTAACGTGGTATTTTTCGTGTCGAAAACTAAGTAGTTTTGACAGATCTGTAATTTAGATAAGCGGCGATTCCGAGGCTGGAGATTATTGTAGATTCTTAACTTGAATGTTTTTCTGCCGTCCTTAGTTAAAACGTCCTATCTCATTTTTTTCGCTTTTTGAGTTAAGGACGTGGTTGTATAGATTTTGACATGACGCGTCTGATGGGCCAGGTTAGAAAGTCTTATCTTCATTGGAAAGGACTGAAAAATGGCTTTGTCCTATCTCACTTTTGTCAATTTCCGCCTCCATCCAAGAACAGAAAGTCCTAACTTGGTAGTCCTAGGCTAAAAAGTCCTAAGTAGCAGAAAGTTAGGACACTTTGACCTTGTATAACTGAAAAAAATCAGTAACTTGTGCTAGAATAAATCGTCCTAAGTCAAATAAAGGAGGTCTCAAATAAAGGAGTTAGGACTTTCTGGCCTAGTGAGTAGCAAAGCTGTGTCTGTCATGGATGTGGGCAAGATATTCATCTTCGAATACTGAGTTCCAAAAACTACTACTACTAGGTTAAAAAGTCCTATCCTAGGTATAAAAACCAATGTCGAACGTGGCCTAAGGCACACGACAAGAAAACGAACAACAACAACAAAGTCTTATCTTCGACTTCTTGCACTTCAATTGATAATTTCTACCTGCTGGTTTAATATTGAGGTTTGTTGACAACTGACAAAGTTGGGGGGTGATGTCAAGGAGCTATCGTGAAAATTCCAAATAGCTAGGGTTAAAAACGTGGACGGTGCAAACAATCTCACTTAACCGCGTTTTTCTCAAAACGCAGAAAACTGAGTTAGGACGTTTTAACTTAGGACGGCAGTTTACACGTCGAGATTTCGATATAAATCCACGGTCCTATAATTAGGCGGTCAGCTAACTCGTGATTAGAGCTCCTAGCGCCTACCAGTTCGCCCTTGGATGTAGTACCTGCCGAAGTTCGATAAATTCTCTTCCTCTGTGCTGTCACGTGTTGGGTCCGGGTATTGATCATTTATTGTTTCACACCTCTTCAATCGTGATGAAATCCGAACATGAATCATTGACTCTAGAGGCTGGCGTTTATATCAGGCGTCTACGATTTAACACTCTTTTCCTAAAGAAAAAAGGTTCCCCTCCTTCCTCGTCACCTTTTTTGTATTTTTTTTCCAAAAAACCTAATGATGAAATTCCCCATAACGTTTTTGACAAATGCTGGGTAATGCTCTTCAGGCGGAACAGCTGTGCGAACACAAAAGCACGTATCTCAATTCCGCCCTTGTTAACCTGTCCTTTGACCTTATGACCATGATAAAATTAGCCTCCGTCGAGCTTTATAATGCAGGCGGACTGACAAAATTTGCGAAGTAGGCCATCAGTTTCTGCATTTCTCCAGCTAAGCTAACATGAAATATATTTATCTCTTCATCCCTGTAGATTTTACATTTTCGTCATCACATTAAATGTGTGGGGAATAAATTTTATTCCCACTGTCCATCATGCATAATTTGATAAGGCAATCGAACGCGACCATTCCTCTGAATGCCGATGGTTAATTCAGCAATCTCAATGTGCTTGTCTTGAATTTACTCGGTGCTCTCAACTAGAGATCGAATTACGTTGTTTCTCATCGTGAATTCAAGCACCTGAAGATATTGATTCTATTCAGTGAGAATCGATGGTCCTGTTTATCTTAGTAAAAATCTCAAAAGTGCATGAGAGTAAGTATAAACATAGGTACCAACGTTTTGTTTTATTCGTGATAGTTTACCTATTCACGATTTTTTTTACGTTTGGTTCCTGCCAGGTTCTGACGGTTTGATTTGAAGCCTTGAATGATCAAACCCAAATCTGGATTTCAAAGAGTAAAATTAAAGCATGGAGGGAAAACAACTCGTTTTTTTCAGAAAAACCTGCGATATCCTTAAGAGATTTTCTCGATTCGAAAGTTTTCTTCTCAGACCAACCCCCTTGACTGTCGGCGCAACACAAACCAATCATTTCTAATAATGCTCATCCAAATTTCGGGATGATGGCGCTTTTTTATGATTATAACAAATTATACCCAGTGTTATATCCAGTTATCAAAATGAGACGAGTAAAATTCGAAAACGTGTCCAATGATTCCTAAAATTCCCTCAGTCCGTAATTTGGGATTTGCATTATTTTTGTCGTCGCTCTCCGTCCGTCGTTCCGTATCGTATCGAGAGGGCGGGAATTATTACTCCCCTGGCGGAAGGTTGAAACTGAATCGTTCTCCGCGATTAGCAACAGTTATCACTCTCGAGGGACTGTCCCTTCAAACTCGACTCTCAACCGATTCAAAGGACTCCGATTTCCATCTCGGTAGTGCAGCTGGCCCTAACAAATAACGAAACGCCCCTTGTCCCTAGCGGCCTAATGAGGCAGTTGTGTTATACTTTTCAGTAATGTGTGTTCAGTTTTACTACGAATGAAGGGAGCGTGGAATGAAAAATTATCAATCGCTAGACATATTATGGAAAGTGATAGTGGCTAGATATTTTTTGAGCCATCCCCTTTTCTGACGTTGATGTCCTGCGAAACTTTTTAACTGACACAAAAGATTATCGCTGCTTTTGGGACAGCTGTTTGTTACTACCCTAGGCTACTTACTTAGTACTACACCTTCGTACTATAGGCTACGCAATGAGACCATTCAACCGATACTCACTAACTCAAAAAATCATACTGGCTGCTCTTGTTCGAACTCAGTTTACCGGGGCGGGATGAATTTCCGTAGCCACGACATTTCAACGCCCCGGGGGTGGATACGTTGCCTGACAAACGCAGACACGCAGTGGAGGCCATGTTTGGCCAGTAGCCAATGCCTGCAGGTGGAAAGTCGAGAAAAGCTGACCCTGCTATTTTACGAGGCCAGAGACTCCGGAAGTTCTTGGAAAATATAATAATGTATATTACCACCAACCTATGGATCAAACCATTGCTATAAAACGTGAACGGGCAATGCTGATTTCGATGGTTGAAAAATTTGCCTTGCAGATATCCTAAGATAAATAAATACTACCGAGAAAATCTATTTTTTATTGTTATTTTTTATTCGTTTTTTGTTTGTGTACAAATTCAGACCTGATTTAGAACACTCAACACTAAGAAATTCAATCAGTAGTTCCTTGGAAAATCGGTTGTTTCAAGAGAAAACGCATAGGGAATAGGATTGATAGGAATTTTATTTTTATCCGATAATATTTTATTTTATTAATTTATGAGTCCTTGATGGAAGAAAAATGTTCTCACTCAACTGTTCACCAACGTGAAATTTCTTTTTCGTTCGCACTAAACCGAATGGGACAAAGCGGTATGCAGATTTCCCTCCGACAAGTCGGTTTTCGAAAAACAGCAACACGACCGAACATCAAGTGAATCGCGACGACGCGTATTGAATTTAAGCTTATTGTTTAACCGTTCAGTTGGCTTAACTGACCGTTAAAAGAAGGGCTAATGCACCGATGAAATATCTGTCCGCGGTCGGGGCACATCACATTGTCCGCCAGTTGATGGAAGTATGCAAATATTGCTTGTGTTGTCTGCGAGTGGACAGCCCTGGAGACGGAAAGGGCCGGTATAATGCCGAACCGCTAGGGCCCCCCTGAATAATCGATGAGATTATTTGCATTACATAAATAAAGCATTGATTCCAGGCCAGTGTTTGGCTCCCGAACGCAGAAACGATGCCGACTGTCCCACCGGTCGTTCATTTTGGCGTGCATGTCAAACGATCGTCATTTGCTGTTCATTCGACGTATCCCACACAGAGAGAAATCTTGGAAACACCTAGTATTGTACCTCTTATGTTGCCTTTTGCGATAGATGTGCTTCCTTCGAATTCAGGTGAGAAAATCCTGGTTGGAGAATCCTGGGTTGGAAAATCCTACACATTGATAATTGCTACATTCTTCCCTCAAATCCTTCCCTGCTCATTCTGTTTCCCGAGTGTTGATTATTTATTGATCCTTAGTTACTGCGAACAGTTCGAGATGGATGGGAATACGAAAAACGAATTGTAGCCCCATCCCATCAGGAGACCATGAGGAAAGTTGG
Source organism: Nesidiocoris tenuis (assembly GCA_036186465.1). Lineage (NCBI taxonomy): Eukaryota > Metazoa > Arthropoda > Insecta > Hemiptera > Miridae > Nesidiocoris > Nesidiocoris tenuis. Next base: position 15,163,626 of record AP028914.1, on the reverse strand, counting down.
ATGACAGAACCCCTATAATCCCATGTTGTACGAGGAGCTGCCCCGACGGAAGAAAGCGAGGGCGAGCGAGATGGGATGATAGATTATAGCCCAGTGATAGGACGGGGGATAGACGAGGAAGAAGAAGAAAAGTTGCAGGACCCTTTCGGGCAAGTTTGGGCAATTCTTCGCCTCGCCGAGCGTGTGATTACCTCATTTGTGGAATTTATTTAAGCTATTTACCTGACGGTAACCTACGGTTATTCCTTCATCCTCCCCTCGATCTTCCCGGTCGAAAATATTTGGTCGGCTAAATTAAAAACAGAAGCCGCTATCGGCACGGATGAAATTATTCGAGAAAGTTGAACCTCGAAGGAATAAATTATGAAGTTTGCCGAATATTACAACATTGTTCGCTCCGAGAATCGCATAATATTATAACTGCTGGTGTGGGGGTAGGTAAATGCATTGCTGTGATTGGTCGAGGTGCCGTGGGCGTAGAACCCAATAAATTTGATTGGGGTTTCCAAGCCACGTTCCCATGTTCATCCCCCCTCCGACATCCAGCTATCGGATAGTGTGTGGCCGATTTTATTATTTAATTAGCCTCGCATAATCTGTAAACTTTACACAATTTTATAAACTTCACGTAAATTTTTAAATATTTTCGACAATGAGGAACATGCATGAAAAAAAATAAACTGTTTTTTCGCCATAATATTCCTTGTTAGGCTTCGAAAATGGTGTTATGGTGGATGACGGTTCGGAAAAGAGGTAATTAAAAGAGGAGGGAGGCTTAGTGAAAATCACAGATTTGAAGTCGAGCGGGAAAATGGCCCGCCTCAAGGTTACACAGTGTGTGTCATCTTCCCGTGAACACCAGTGCAACCTCATCCGAGTTCATGTGTGTATGCTGTGATATGACGGCGATAACGGATTTTTTGCCGTTACATTAAGACACTACGCGCAGTCTTGTCCGCACAGTGACGTCATACGGTTAACCGCCACATTCAAAAGGGCACTTTTCATTAGCGTTTTTCACCCAGAAAAATGTGGTTTTTTCGTTGTAGACCATCACTACATCATTTTCGCATCCTAAACAGCATCATTCTGGCGGAAAAAATGGATTTCGTTTTTCATGCATGTTCCTCATTGTACGAAATATTTGGAAACTTTAGAATCCATGGAAAATCAGAATAGGCACGTTAAGTCGCTGGAATAAAAAAATATCCAGATTCTGTGAAGTTAGAAAAACAAGGATTTCAAGACCAAGTACGCTTTCATTTCTGTGGCCAAAATAAAAGAAAACACCCGAAAGTACTGCGAGTAATTCAAATTCCGGTTCCAAAGTTGAAAAAATATAATCAAACTGTCTCAAAAATATGCTTATCAAAATTTGAAATATTGTGTGCTATCTAAGTATTACTGTTGTTTTCCGAGCAGTGTTGTTGACGAATTGTCAAACTACCCGTCAGCCAAATAAAGGACGTTTAAGTACCATTGCCGAGTTAATGACTTTTATCGGTTTCAATCCGAACTATACGTCTTCAAACGGCAGAGCTGATTCAATTATATCGACACAGATGAGGAGGAATACGCAACAAAAGGAATTAACGGGCCCTGCGAGAAGTTTGTTTGGGTCGAATGAGAATTGTTCGGAAGATGGGACTGCTATACCGAGGGAGGAGATCTGGGTACAGTTGGGTGTCAAGGGGGATCGCTATTGGATTAGCAATCGTCTTGGCTAATTGGCATGTCAGCTTCGTCTTTTGCCTTGGCCCCCCCATCGCGGGAAGGATTGGGTGAAATTCTAATCGAGTCGTCTACGGAGGATTTCGCTTATATTCAAATTGTCAACTAACGATGGGAACCGGCCGACAACTCAGACTGGGAAGATTGTTTGAGAATTTCATTCAATTTCGGCTTCGATCTAGCGCTTCCCCTTGGCCCTTGAGTCGAGGTCGATGCGTTTTAGTGCTTTTCGACCGGCACTCGACTTCGGCAACGATTTGGGGACGGAGTAAGATCGAGTGGAACCTCCGGAGATTTAAGTGCTAACTAGCTCTCGAATTTGAGTTAATGCCTTTTTGAAGAGGTTGGGCCTGAAGTTGAGGGTCTTTTGCCAGATGTCTCCATTTTACACGCATTTTCATTCTGAAACCGTCGACTCGGCTGGTCTGTATTGCACTGCTCTTACAATACAGACTGCTTTATACGCAGGCGAGCTGAGGTTTAAGGGGCCTCCAGAGTTGTGTTGGATCACAGCCTACAAAAAAACCAGTACTTATGCTTTTAGTTTATTATTCAATAACAAACCATTGTAATCGCCCGAGAAATACCTTTTTCAAACGCAACCTGAAATTTTCATGATTTACGTTTCATAGGGTGTTGAATCCGAATCTGCGATAAAAAAAATCCGTCAATCCTCTGTACGTACTATTTTCCCCAAACGGCTGGAGATTTGTCTCAGAAATTTTCCGAACAAATAAACTTTATTCCGAAACGGCCTCCTCCGCTTTTGGTCTTCTTGATTTTTCCGAACTAATGAACCGATTTTCACAACTACCTATCTACAAAGTTTGAAACATTTTAAAAATTTCGCTCTCAGGAGAACATCCCTAGTGTATTCGCCACCTAGGTACGTGAATTCTCGAATGCAAAAATATGTTAAAACCGTGTAGAAATACGAAAGCGTTTTCCCCAGCTGACGGCGTCATATTTTTCAAACAGTCCTTTACAGATGCTCAGCTCTTAGGTTGACAAGTAAAGCCAGCGTTTCGCATTACACAACAGAAGATCTCCCTCCGTGGGATTTGTCAAAGAGGCTACGCTTATGGGCAGCCAAGCGGCAAACCGTGAACGCGATAGGTGTCCCATAAATAAGAACCGTCGGGACTCCGGGAGGCTGAGAAAAATTGAACAACTTAGTCTCAGGCGACGTGAAGTAGGTAGCGGGAAATGGCAATGCGAGGCAAAAAAGAGAGAGTAGGTAACCTACCGAATTTGAGATGTCTCAAAGTGAGCTCTTGGCGAAGGAGGGTTTTGCATAATGAATGGATTTTTCGTTCGGGTATTGATTTGAGATAGTACATAACCGTCTGACGAAAATTAAGGAGCTAACATACATGAGCTGGGGGTCTATTCTGTTAATTTGAAGCAATAGTCTCGGTAGTCGCAGTCGACTCATTATTCGAATGGTCATAATTCGTCATTGGATTTGGCGTGGTAATTCGATATAGATTTCCGAAGTCGTATCGCTTTGGTGGCTATAATATATTTAAAATCGGCCACACACTATCGGATTGCTGGCTGCTAGAATGGTGATCAACATGTGAACGTGACTTGGAAAATAAAATAAAAACCAATTTACTGGATTCAACGCCGACGGCCCTCTACCAATCATAGCAATGTATTTGCTCACCCCCACCAACAGCAATCGGATAGTGTACGGCCGACTTTGTAATGCAATCTGCCTTGGATAAATTTAACTTGATAAACTGGAGGACAATAAAAACATTGTTCAAAGGTATGTTGCAACAGGTACTATATTATAGTACGTATCTAATGCCTTGAACAGTAATCTGATCTCAGTTTTAAGTCGGCCGCACACAGGTGGGATGAACACATCAATCAAATTGGGTTCAACGCCGACGCCACCTCGACCAACAGCTATCGAATTTTCTTACCCCCTCCATCAGCAATCGAATAGGTACATGGCCGACTTTACGCAACCACAACTATTTTTTTATGTTTTAAGATTTTTGTGGACGCATGCGGTGGGATAGACGCAGTTGTGAAAATTCGCAAACAAGCGCTCGTTTACTTTTTTGTGGAAATACCGGCGTCACAAGACCGTTGCCGTTGGTTGATCTGCCGTCTCCAGCAACTCATCGGATCTCCTAGCGAGTCGAGGGCGCATCATTAATTTAAAGTTCATCGTCTGTTGCTTTTCCCGCGAGGTTCAGCGAACCGTGAAAATAGAAATGAAAGAAATATCACTATCCGGAGGGATGTGAAAAAAGGGGCAACTCTTTGAAGTCGAAAGGGACGAAAGCAACAAGTGGTCGGCCCCGCGCAGAAGACGACCTTTGAAAAGTTAATTTGAACTACCGCGTAGCCTCAAACGCTCTCAAGGGTTTCTGCTCCCGCTATCTCCTGAAAACGAATAATATTCTTTTTCTCCGGTTACAGGATAAACTTGACGTTTTATTGCGTCACGTTCACGGTTATAAATCCACCGGATAATGTACCTACATTCGGTTTTGACATTCAACATTTTTGCCCCGGATATTGCGAAACTAGGATTGAATTTTTCACCCACCGATTACATGAAATCCATTCAATTTGGGTACTTGTCGAGGCACATCTTTTTTTACAGTTCGAGATTCTAGATCTTGAACAGTGATCCGAAATCTAGGTGCGTAGATGCCACACAGTACTTATATATTTTGATAGGTTGGTTTCATAATACCCTTTCATGATCATCCATATCACGGATAACATTTCCAAGATCTCTCATCTGCCCCAATCGTGTTTTTAAAAAAATACCCATTTACTTACCTAGGGTCGGTATTTGGCTCCCCAAATATTTCAATTCAAGTTCTTCTCCTCCGGGGGAACTCGTTTTATTTTGATAAAAAATATAAGCACCGGAGGCGAACCGAGTGAAATGAAAAATTTCTCGCGAAATAAAACTACACGAGACTGCGGCGGAAAATGCCGAAGGCCTTTTTTTCTCGTTAAACTGTGTAGGCACATGCAGGACATGTGTTTATGGTAAAGGAAGGTTCAGGTGGTAAAGGTAAAGTCCAGGAGACGCACAGTTTTTAGCCGGATCCACCGTACAGTTTATGAAAATATACCTAAATTAAATTTGAATCAAAAAGAAGGCGGAAAAACCAAAATGGTTTATTAAATAAATTGAAATTTCATCTAAATTTAAAATGTTGTTAAGCAGGTAAATAAATAGAAATCGGGTATAATCAAGTTACCTACCTATGAAAATTCAAGTTTAATTTCGTAATGAACTGTATGAAGTAATAATTGAAGTGAACCCAGAAATAAATGTCCAACAGTTTCCTATCAACCTCATACTCAATCAGGAAATTGATATTTGAATAAGTAAATCAGAAATACCAAAAATAGATTACGAAGCAAAACGCGTTTTTGTCAATTAATTCCAATATTCAACTTTCCAAAAACTGCCACCGCCCAGTTGCGGTCATACGCCTATGTAAATTATTCGCCTCGGGGTGTAATTAATTAGCAATGAGCTGATGTCACAATGTATTGGTTTACGGTGTCGGTTAAGTGAACCCAATTAGGTTCATCAGAACATCAAAAGCTAATTATGCAAACAATGTCGAGGATTAGGTCGGCCATCCGTAAAACAACATTGCTCAATTTTACTCGCGATATTTATCTTCATTGGTCCTGTTTAACGAGCGAATTAATTAGCTCGAAATACAAAACGATGTTCCCAGCTATACGCCAAATAAGCAAGCAAAATTCATCTCAGGATAACCTTAACCGCGGTTGTACAGGACCCAAATGGACCAAATCCGTATATTCAAATTATACGTAACTAACAATCTGTTTATTTGGTTAGTTTAACTTGTTTTATTAACTTCATTCGTTTTATTCGTGTTGTTCGTTCTATTAATTTTGTTCGTTTTATACGCAAAATTCGTTTTATTAGTTTTATTCGTTCTATCGTCACTTAAGTTACAACACCGTCTAACTCAATTTTTGGCGAAAATGAGTTGGACACACCACTCGATAGATTTTTCAATAGCCGATATCATGGTAAAACTGCCAAGGAGATTGAACCAACCAGTGAAGAAGGAGATGGAGAAGAGACAGCACCGCTCAATGTATTTCCATATTGAAATAATTAGTTTTTTGTACCTCCTGAAAACTTGGAAAAATTGAGTTAGGTGGTGTTAGAACTTAAGCGACGATATTCGTTTTATTACAACCTACCGTGGTGAAGTTTATCTGAAGCTTCCTTGGATATTGGAGAGATTAATTTTGCCAATAAACCGGCCCTACCTAATTCGTTTATTCTATATTTGGACTAAAATGCTCAATTCCAAAAATTTTGAAAACTTTTCTAACGGCTGCTTCTGAAGGGGTTCCTCGGGTTTTGACCCCTTTGAAGTCTGGGGTACGACTGGGCTCCGTCGGAATCTCAACAGGGAACCGCCCGGCACACAGAGGAAATCACTAAGCGAAACCGCACAAACCTCAGTCAGTCGAGCCGCTCCTTGTGACAAGACGTGTCTCATAATTGACAGTTGGCACTGAGGAGCCCGACACCCTCTCAAAACGTTTCTCATCTAACCTGAGAAGGTTCTCTAGATAATCAGCGAATTATGTCGAGAGATTAACATCGATCCTTGTAAACAGCGCGAATATCAACTGCTACTCACTTGGCATTATCAAAAGCTATTGAAATTTGATCTAATTTTATCTGCAAACCACACGAATCCGCTTAAAGCGAGGAACAGTGGAATTTGACGCCATAAGTAACAACCTATATTATTTACTATATACGCCTCCGTATTTCAGAAAGGCTGATGCTCATCCTGTAGTATTTTGAGTTGAATCACCTACGTACCGAAATGAAAAATATCCAACACCTATACCTACATTATTCTACGATTTCAACCTATAAAACATGTTACGGAGCCATTGGTACGATTATCATTTCCTGAAGGGCAGAGTATACCTAGTCGTCAGTATTGTCCTAACTAACGCCATGCCTGGGTTCACACACATTACTTCGCTGATTACCTCACGTACCCGGTCACCGCGACTGACCGAATACCAGCCAAACAAAGACGTTGGCTTCCTCGTTGGATTCGTGGCCTCCCGTGACGAAATCGGAGGCTTATTGACTCCGCTTAGCCGATCGCCCAGCTACCGGACAAAGGTCGCTCTCCGGGGACAAGTGTGTCCATCTCCTTTGATTTCGGCCGGGCGGTCGAGGAGACAACAAAGAGCCGGTCGGTGGAGCCTATCAATCTTTAATAAGAGCGTTCGAAAGGGGCCGAATTACTGGGTTGCCATGTTCATTTGATGTAATCCCCCTAAAATCAACCAAGCAATCCCCTAAAATCCCCTGAATTGGAAAATTTTCTCAAAAAAAACCCCTCTGCGTTATTGCTCAATTTATCCTAAACCATCGTTCCCCAACTGGATAGAAGAATTTACAACGTAAGCAGGGAAATGTCACATGGCATTTCACTCTTCTTACATTACGGCCTGCCAGGTATAGCTCCTGAAGAGGGCAGCTCTTATGATCAAAATCAACCTGGAACTCGTGCTCACACTCACAGTCAAAATCAAAGTCTAACTCAAACTGAAACTTGAACTGTACTCATAGTCAAACTCACATGCCAATGACTGAAAGCCAAACTCAAACTGAAACCGACCAGAGACTCAAGCTCAACCTCATAAATCGAATTCATACTCACAGTCAAACTCAAAAAGAAACTGAAACTAAAACTCATAATCAACTAATAGTGAAACTCGGACTAAAACCTAAACTCAAACTCAGCCTGATCATGAGTATGAGTTTGAGTTCAAGTTCATGTTCGAGTTTGATTAAGAGTTTAAGTCTGATATAAGAGTGAGTTCGATTACGAGTTATGGGTACACATAATCCACCACAATCCAACTCAAACTCAATTCGAGACTCAATCTCAGACTGAAACTTGAATTTCAACTCTAACTCAAACTTGAACTCAAACTCATACTCATAATTAAACTCAAACTAAAACTCATAATTCCACTCAAAATCATAATCGAACTCAAACGCAAACTTAAAATTGAACTTACACTCAAACTCAAACTGAAACCGAAACTAACGTTCAATCGCAAACTTTTCCACATAAATTGAACTCGAACTCAGTTACTGAAACTCAACTCGAACTCAAACTTGAGCTCGAACTCGTACTAATGATCAGATTCAACCTCGAACTCATAATCAAACTCTTTGACTGAAACTTTCAGTTTAAGTTTTAGTTTGAGTTTCAGTTTGATTAGGTATGAGTTTTAGTTTCAGTTTCTTTTTGAGTTTGAATGTGAGCATGGATTCGATTTATGGAGTTGAGTTTGAGTCACAGGTCGGTTTCAGTTTGAGTTTGGCTTTCAGTTCGATGATGATAGGAATATGATTTTCAGCGTGAATAGAATGTGAGTTTGACCATGAGTATGAGTTCGAGATTCAATTTGAGTTTGACATTGATTTTGATTGTGAATGTATGAGTTTGATCATGAGTACGAGTTTGAAGTTCAAACTCATAATAATGTTCAAAACGAGTTCAATAATATTCAAACGAGGTTGATTATGAGTATGAGTGATGGAATGGGTACCTATGGTATAGGTATGGGTATGGTATGGGTATGGTGTGGGTATGGTGTGGGTATGGTGTGGGTATGGTGTGGGTATGGTGTGGGTATGGTGTGGGTATGGTATGGGTATGGTATGGGTATGGTATGGGTATGGTATGGGTATGGTATGGGTATGGTATGGGTATGGTATGGGTATGGTATGGGTATGGTATGGGTATGGTATGGGTATGGTATGGGTATGGTATGGGTATGGTATGGGTATGGTATGGGTATGGTATGGGTATGGTATGGGTATGGTATGGGTATGGTATGGGTATGGTATGGGTATGGTATGGGTATGGTATGGGTATGGTATGGGTATGGTATGGGTATGGTATGGGTATGGTATGGGTACGGTATGGGTACGGTATGGGTACGGTATGGGTACGGTATGGGTATGGTATGGGTATGGTATGGGTATGGTATGGGTATGGTATGGGTATGGTATGGGTATGGTATGGGTATGGTATGGGTATGGTATGGGTATGGTATGGGTATGGTATGGGTATGGTATGGGTATGGTATGGGTATGGTATGGGTATGGTATGGGTATGGTATGGGTATGGTATGGGTATGGTATGGGTACGGTATGGGTACGGTATGGGTACGGTATGGGTACGGTATGGGTACGGTATGGGTACGGTATGGGTACGGTATGGGTACGGTATGGGTACGGTATGGGTACGGTATGGGTACGGTATGGGTACGGTATGGGTACAGTATGGGCACGGTATGGGTACGGTATGGGTACAGTATGTACAGTATCAGTATGGCAGTATATGGTACAGTATGGGTACAGTATGGGCATATGGTATGGTATCGTACAGTATGGGTACGGTATGGGTATGGTATGGGTACGGTATGGGTACGGTATGGGTACAGTATGGGTATGGTATGGGTACAGTATGGGTACAGTATGGGTACAGTATGGGTACGGTATGGGTACGTATGGTACGTATGGCAATATCGGGTATGGTATGGGTATCGGTATGGGTACGGTATGGGTACGGTATGGGTACGGTATGGGTACGGTATGGGTACGGTATGGGTACGGTATGGGTATGGGTATGGTATGGGTATGGTATGGGTATGGTATGGGTACGGTATGGGTACGGTATGGGTAAGGTATGGGTACGGTATGGGTAGGGTATGGGTAAGGTATGGGTAAGGTATGGGTACGGTATGGGTAAGGTATGGGTACGGTATGGGTAAGGTATGGGTACGGTATGGGTACTGTAAGGGTAAGGTAAGTGTAAGGTATGGGTACGGTATGGGTACGGTATGGGTACGGTATGGGTACGGTATGGGTACGGTATGGGTACGGTATGGGTACGGTATGGGTACGGTATGGGTACGGTATGGGTACGGTATGGGTACGGTATGGGTACGGTATGGGTACGGTATGGGTATGGTATGGGTATGGTATGGGTATGGTATTGGTATGAGTGGGATCATGAGTTTGATTTTGCCACCAACAATGAAAACCTAGTTCAAACAATACAAACGATTTTGATGACATGGTTTCATTAGGGTCAAGAGGTGAGTTCAGTATTACCATCAATTACATGGAAAATCTCGGATTTTCTGGGAGGTTCAAACTGAATTTCGACAGTTCTGTGACCGAACGGCCATACTGACCGGGATACTCAGGTCAATCCACTCGTCGGCTTTTCGCTCGCCCAGCCCGGAGCGCACGGTTTGGCGAGCAGACTCTGCGGATCAGCTAAGCGGCCGCTGATTAGCTGCACTAATCCGCTACTCGCCCGTCGGGCCTATGCAATTATTCGCACGACGACTCCTATATCCACCCGATCGGATGGAGGGGCGTACCGGTGATTACCGTATTGATTTAGTCTGATGCGGTTAAGGATTTTCCATGAGAAGGCATTCAGTAAAGAATAGGATTTTTCCATAAAAATGTTAGCGACATTGGCAAAATTTTTACAAAAACAAAGAGGGAGAGCGGCGGATTGTGGACGGAATCCGGCGGATAAAAATATTTTTCTACTGCAGATTTGGATTCTACACCTCTTACAACGTAAGCTAACGAAGGAAAAATTCTATACCCTCTAAAACAATTAATTTGTTTAGTGTAAGCCTAATTTATTGACAAAATTTATCTTTCCGATATCCAAAGAGGCACCCGATACCCATTACAATAAGATTCTTACATTGAAATTTGATGTGAATACCGCTGTGGTGATGGTTATTTTAACCTTCCTCGGGTATCGGATCGATAAATTTTGTCAACAAGCCAGCCCTTATTCGTAAAATGCCTGCTTTAATCAGTTTTACATCCTAGAGTTAGTTCCGAAAACAGTTCAAAATACTCAGTGTTATTGGAAATTGAAAATGTATTTTTCCTGTCCCCAATCCTTGCCTATTGGTTTTCTACTTTTCCCCTCCTTGAAACTCAATCTGAACTGTCCAATACCAAATGCTTCCCCGAGGCACAGTAATTCTAGGGTTTTGGAGAAGGAAAAAATGCCATATCCTCTGCCTTCCCGGGAGCAATACAAATCATTTCAATTCGTGATTTATCCGGTCGATTCGCTCAGCATGCTGCCTTGGAGGAAAAATAAGACAATATTTCCCAACAATGCGTCGAAGGCTGCTGCCGTTTTTTTTTTCTTCAGGAATAGGATCTTCTGCGTGCTTATCCTTCGTAAGAAAAAGTTTTGAAAAATGCATAGAAAATATGCACAATAGGTACTTATTCATTTTTGTTTATGTTTAAATCGATCTTTTTATTTATTCGTTTGTTTGTTCGTGAATAATGAAAATATTCGTTATTTCGTTCATCCGCTCATTGTATCGTTGTGGATGAATGATCGACCCGTGATAATGTTAACTGATGTCAGCAGATCAGGGGTAGGGTCATACGAAGAAAACTGCCTCTTTCGCCGAGCTTTCGATGTATTTTAACATCTTCATTGTATCGTTCGTTCTTCCATTTATTCAGCCCAATTTCTCGCACAGCTCAAATTGCTTATTCGATTTTGGTCAAAATGAGATGACATTACGAATTTCACGCTATTATTGGTGTGAATTATTTGCTCGCTGATCATCATATCGCACTTTGATCCGCATCATATTGTTCTCGTTTGCGTCGAGAATTTTCTCCCCGTTTCCCTTTCTATGGGGCCATATAGTATATCCTCGTATGGAACCTATTTTCTAGATTTATCGACGCCATTTGAAATCCCTTCTTTGCTTTACGGTTGGCTCAGTCTCCCACTCGATTCCTAGTTGCGTATTCATGACAATGCACCGGTACCAATGCGATCCTGGATATCCCCTGGGATCGTAGGCAGTTTCAACAGCTTACCCTCACCCCTGCGCATCCTGGAGACTGCTTCCAGATTTGACAGTCAACCTCAGTAGGTAGTTGTAGGTTCCTGCAGGCCATCACCGCGTTTCCGAGGGCCAGACCGCCGTCATTTTGGAATCCTCGTAACCTTCTCTCCGTCTTTTGAATTATGCAAACCCCTTTCTTCTTCCCTTTTCCAGCTTTAATCTCGACTTTTCCCCCGGTTGACAGCTGAGATCTGCTGTCTCGAAAAACGTCCTAATCTTGACAAATTTTCTTTTGTTTTAACAAATCAGTGGGGCTTCTATTCCAAAAAAGTTGAGATTCCACCTCACTGTGAGATTGAGGGTGAATAAAACATTCCATCCCCACCCCATTTGGTCACTCGGTCGGAATTATACTCCCGGCAGTCTTTTAAACTTTTTGTGGTTTTAAATCGGAGTGACGAAATTCGCGTTCTGCCAGTTCAGGCCTGTGAGATTTCAAAGTGAGTTGTTTGTAGTGCGACATGGCAAAACTGGACTGCGCATTCTCAGAACGGTTTCGAACTGTGAGAACTCTTAACTCACACTGAAAACGAACCCTTCATCCAGCCTCAATACGTTTGCTCTGTAAAGATTTGAAAAACTGGACATGTGAGAATCCATGTCTTCTGACTTCTTTTTGGAGGAGTAGAATTCTTTAATGAGCATTGATTACATCAATAATTATTGTTCAAGATCTAGAAAACGGGGGAATTTCGCCAATTAACCTACAGTACATTATTGAAGAATACCTGCCCCATCGATTTGAGAAGACTCGCCTCAAATTAAGCTCCTTGCACTCGATTCTGGTCAGGAAGGCTCGTACACTGTTCAAACAAACGTCAGCCAGAACAAATATCCACCCTTGATGAAAAACACTAACCCCCTACCAATTCGAAAGAATAACGTTACCTTTACTTTAGCGGGCGTTCAATTTTCTACCGTCTTTTGAGTCCTGCTACGTGCCCTTGAAGCCAAATAAACTCGCAATTCCCAAGAGTTTTGTATCTCGATCCGGTAAAATTATGTTTGGAGCGAGAAACGGCTCAAAGATGGTGCAAATATTATGAATTTATTTATTTCATAATTTTAAATATCAAAATAATGATAGCGCTGTGTCCTTTAAGGTCTTGGTAGAATGTTGTCTTTCAGTCCCAGGAGCTCTAAAATACAAAAACGACGTTCCTTTTCAGTATTTCACCCCCAAATAATTATCGACTCCTCCTCAATATTTTCATAGGTAAAACCAAAGGTAAGGGACCAATAGCCGATGAATTCTACTATAATAATATTACGCATATTATGCAGCATAATTTTCAATTTTGTACAGAATCTCGATACGGTATCGGTTGCAGTTCGAATTTAATCGTCTCATGGTGTATACGGCCGATGGATGCTAACGATGTTGAGAGGGATGCGTGTCCATCCGTCCATTATCAGCTAACAGTGCTGAAGGCTGGGGCTGCTGCTGATGCCAGCTAATGGAGTATCAGTGTAGGGAGCCCTATGGAGGAATCCTCTTATTTTCCCATCGTCGTTATTGTGGCCTAAATATAGGGAACTGGACCGGTTGAATCAATCATTCGGTTGTGTCGTGTTAGGCACTTGAAAGCGTAAACATCGGCGCCCTCGGACGAGCGCTATTCCTCGAATTCTAAAAAGATTTGTACGTTTAACACGGAAATTCAAATTTTGTAGCGATTCATTTCCTCTTTTAACATTGGCTAACTGACCAAAACCAACTCACGCCAAAGCACACGCATCTTAAACTCCCTATAGCACATTTTGATGAAAATATGGTGTTTATGTTGGCTTGCAAAACATTTGATAAAAACTGGCTTTCGCACTTGCCGGGGTGCTGTTGTTTGCAATCGACGCAGAAATGTACCACCCTCAAAAGCAGTCAAAATATGATCAAATTTAGTCACACTTTTACGTTCAAAATATTAAAGTATTGTGTGCAATCCACATTTCTTCGAGGATTGAGGGGTGCTGAAAACTAACGTGGCTCAGGCATTTAACATGGATGCGCATATAGATCGCCCCGCAAGAAAGATTTAAATTCCTCTCGGCGGAAGATGGATCCATGTTTTTGGGTGTGTTAGTGCTGTAGAGAATAAAACTTGGTAACCATGGTAGTTGCACGCCCTGGTGATTGCTCAACTCACCAATCTCCCGGAGGATCTCGACTTTCTTCAAGATCATCCCCTTATTCCCATTATTTCCGAACAGGTGAAGGCCGTTCTGAGCTGGGAGAAGGAAATCTAAACGACCGTGTACGGGCCATTTTAAGGGCGACTTTTAATTTAATTTAAACGGCGAGTTGTCAGATTTAAACTCTTATCACAGGCCGAGAAGGAAGGAAACTCGAGGGGAGGAAGCGTTGACTTTTCTTCAGAATGTCAAAGAGGGTGGGAGAAGAATTGGAATAAATTCTCAATCGGAAGGTGGGCGACAGAAAGAGGAACTCGCAATTGAGGAAAGTTGGAAAATGTACCTTTTAGAGGGGCCTCGTTTTCGCTTCCCTTCTGTTTACCCCCTCCAAACAAAGATTTATGAGCGGCAATCAGCATTAAAGTAAATCAGACTCGCCAAGGGGCGATAGAAGTTTCCGTATCGGACTAGAGCGTCGGAGGGACCGGGACCAATGAGGAGAGCCGACAGTATCCAGCTATCCAGGGATCTCCAAAGGGAAAAACGAGCCTTTTTCTCTGTGGAAACTCGAAAGTTACTGCGACTCTGTAATTACAGGGACGTGAATTCGGCCGGGGAGAAAGACTGAAGCCCCGAGTTCGGCTAACAGTTCCTTGGGCTGCTGATGAGAAAGTCTGCGCATCTCTTTTGTTGCCCAACATCATCGGGACCCTTGGCTATTTTGTCCGAGTTCATCCAAATTGGATAATGAGGGAGAAAGAGTTTGGAATAAAAGGGACCTAGGGGGTGAAGTTGGAAGGAGGCGAAAATGAAGTAACCAGAAAAGTATTGAACCACCGGTGGGGGGGGGGGGTATAGCTATGTACCTACCTGAATCAATAAAAGGTTTTGGAGGGATCTCATTTTGATGGATTTGGAAATGCAGCCACATCTTTGAGGTGCGGTAATTTCATTGATCATCATTAAGCCCAGTAAACAAGTCCAGGTAAATCAGGTAATCTGCACAAGTAATTACGCATTGAAATTTTAAAATTTCACCTACACAATTTTTCTTGTCTGTGTTTTTGAAAAATATAGATTACTTATTGATTAAAAGTTTACGGTATCTTTCCCCACTCCGGTATCATACGCTCAATTTCGACTTCTCAATAAATACTTTGAAAACCGCTAAAATAGGGCCGAAATTTCAACTTCTATATAACTTTCAATTTCCAGCCATTTTTGGCTTGTATCGATCCGACAAGTGATAAGGACTATTCTCCTCGTTAAGCTAATCGCGATGTCAAAATTTCGGCGAAGTTAGATCTGAGCACCCGATTCTCATCCCGTATCATGTGCTAACTATACCAGTTAGCCAAAGGTAGTCATTGGCATTCAGGCGGCGCCTACGCCTAATTACCGATGCTCTGCGTCGGGCGAGGGGATTTACGTGGAATTTAATAAATAGGCGCAGGACATGTGCAAGGGATATTACCGGTGCCTCAAGACGTGTTTCGCATATTAGTTGACTTCTTAGATGAAAATCAGGGTACTGAAGAAATTAAACAATTTGTTGATAAAATTGTTTTTTGAGAGTACATAATAAGGGGCTTGAAATTGCCAATCAATAACTCATGGAGTGATGAATTGAAATTCAAAAAGTTGGTTTCCTTGCAATATAGGATAGCTTGTTCAGTTACGATTCGTTAGTTCGTATTATCAGTATCGGTTATAAGTATCAGTAATATGTACATATTTCTTAAGTTTTCTGGAAGTTTGTTGGGTATTTATGGACTGCATGTACCTTGGATTTATTTTATGTGAATTCTCCTATGGAATGGGGCCAATGGCGAAATTCAGGGGTCTCGGAAACTTTCAAAAAAGTAATCGCTCAAAAATACGACTTCCTAATGTATAAGTGGATCATGCAGTAAATACATTTTCTACCCTGTCAGTATGTAACATTTTGAATAATTTATGTTTTCGGATTTCTACTCCGCGAAAAGGGTGCATAAATTCATCGTTCAACGAATTTCGCCCCCTGAAAGAAATTTTGCCTGGTCACATTTTGTCGTGCCTTGAAGTAAATTGGGTCACGATAGAATAGATTTTCTCTTGGTATGTTTGGCAAAACGTCAGGAACACTTCGATAAATTGGTCTCCCTCCGCCGCCGACAAGACACCGACAAGACCCGACGTGTAAATTTACTATCCCTGCAGCTACAGGAAGACGTTCGCGCCATATCAGGGCGAAGATGTCGGGGCAACGGTTGGAGCTTCTCTTAATTGCTTCAAGATGCCGGATTAATACCTTGCGGCATTTCTCCTCACCACCAGCTCCCCCCTTCTTGCCCCGACTGTGTCTGCCCTCCTGCCCCTTGGCAGCCTAGTTAATGGATCATTTAAATTCGGCCCTTGAAGGCGTCGTCGAGAAAGGGAGGGTTTTGGAGCTTCTTGGCAGTAGCAGAAGTGCACCGACCTTCCCCTGCTCCAGGGCCAGCCCCCTCCCTCCCTGCCCATCCCTCAAACCCCCTTACCGGCCCAGGGCAGAGGGAAGATGCCTCCAGCCGCTCAGAAGTCAGACCACGTTCATAGGATCAACTTACAATGATATTAAACCCATTACGATGCCTTCTTCCTCATTCCCGACCAACTTGCTCCACCCCATGACAACCCTCCAAACAATACACAGTCGGCTCCAAACTTGAACTTTTTACTCCGAGCAAAACCAATAAGTCTTGATTTACTTTAATCCTGGCCCCTCTCCGCAATTCTTACCTTTTTCTCCAGACTCGGTCCTTTTCTTGGATTTCGTGAGCGGTTTCATTAATGCTTTCATCCGTTTTAGTTGTAATTCTTCCCTGCAGCTCAAGGATTCTGAAAAGTCGATCCCTTGCACTTCGGAGTTACGCACTCTGCGCACGATATGCACTTCACCACCTGACACCTTCTCTCTACAACACTTATGTCCTTATCTTACCCTTCCGCAACCCAACGGAATAAAAAATACCACCTGCCTGTTACGTTATTTTGGTAAAATTCTTCCATAGGTTGAGCAAGGGTGCTACTCCAATATATACGCATCGATCTCACCACCGAGCATGCTCACATTGAATTTAGGGTCATCGAGCGGAGTGTCAATTGCAGCAGGTCTAATCCAATTTTTTATCTGTTGACTCATTTGGTAAAGTTTTGATGATGAGACTTGATATGAGCTGAACGGTACTGAGTAGGGTGAGCCTGGGTTGAGTTAATTTACCGTTTTTTGGTGTACAGCACTGCGCATGCTTGAAAATGCGTAAGTATTCCGTTGGATGGACGGTTAAGCCGAAAGATCGGAATTAGGAGTTTGAATCGAACACTCCTGTACAGATTTACTCCAAACGCGTGACTCAGGTGTTCACACTTGTCCGAGTAAGGATGCTCAAGTCTGCGATAAACCTCGAGTTAACCACGTTCAAATGACAAGGAAGCATCATCGCCAATGTTTCCGTTCCGACAGTGACTCGCGTTTTATTTTGGGAACGGGCAGTATTTCACCAGTCGGAGGGTTCGCCAATGCCGGAGGGTTGAGTGATTGGTCGGACGATCGTGTGCCAAAAGTGCAGGCTAAGTTCACATTTAGTGAGCCTATTTCCATCGCTAGGAAGGCACCCTCTCATTGTGCCATTTAAAGAACAAGTCTCGACAAAGGCGATGCTGTAGGTCCGTTTAATTTATACGCTTTCCGTCTGCAATGATTAATCCTGATGAGAAATCTGCTTTGTTGATCCTCAATCGCCGAGAATCTTCAAAAGCCAAGTTGACGATTGAGAAGACAATACAAACATATGCTTGATGACCGGTGATAAAATGGCTGACAGCTGAAGGCTGTTGGCCAAATTACGTTTTTTAGATATTGCCTCAAAGAGATTGGCGATTCTTTCAGCAGCAGAAACAATTTCGAATGGAATTGATCATGAAATAAAATCCGAATTGGAATAATTTTTTGGCTGTGCATTATTTTTTGGCTATATTCCAGAATATTTCTTCGAACAAACAACGCTATCGAGGATTGTGTTTGTCTTTTCATACACGACATGTACAGATTTTCAGCACAGCGCAAACTATTATTCAGTAATCATTTTAGAGTTATCTAATTCCATTCTGGCTCTGCAACAGAAGATGAAAAGTAATAGTTTTCTGCTTACATGTTCTGACCGAAGAAGGCGCTCCCTCGGAAAAGGCTTATCTACAATCGGATTTCGGCTCTCTCGTGTAATTGGTTACCTCTTAATATTTCATCTTTATCGCGCTATCCGGCTCATTTTTCCTTGCGAAGGCAGGAAACGTCTGGGGGATCGAATAGCATTTTTGACCCAATCCTATCGGTCTATTTTGAAAAGAAATAGCGGTCAATAAGTAAAATGGCCTGCTTCAACTGAAGACCCAATGGCGTTCGTAAGCGGATTGATTTTGTACTTACAGATGATGGACTTTTGGTATTCGGGATAATTCTGAGAAGAAGAGGGGCTCAAAATATCGTCAGTGAAGTGTTCTTATTAGTAAACTATAGTTGAAGAAAGATAGTATTACAAACAAATAAAAAACCTCCTTGTTAGAAGTGATTCCCCTGTTAGAAGTTTGATGAAAAGGAGGAACTAGGTGGTTTGCTCTATTTCTGGGCTAGAACTTCAAACAGAAACCGAACATTGGCTAAATTGCTCTTATTTAGGTGCTTTGTTCGCATTCAACGCAGAAAAGTACCTAATGAAGACGTTGCTGAATCATCAGAATGGCGAAGAACACACGAAGGCAGAATTTAAGATACAAAATACGCGATGGGTACTGTTACCAAAATAAGTTGTCAGTTGCTCAATTTGGCTGAAATAGCACGGGATTCCAACTGCTGGAGTGGACCACTGGATACTAGAGCGGAATTTGAGCATGGAGAGCTGCTCCACGGTCTACGGGCGAGGGCTGGTGCGGTTGCAATGGATCACGCTGAGAGCCCAAGGGCTGTTCTGGGTGATAATGAACCATAAATCAGGTTGACCAGTTAGAGACCCCGGCAGAGAACCCTGAACCTGCGATCCCCTGAACCTGTGAGCCGTTGGTTGGCCATAGCAGCCGCAGCGTGAAGGGGTAATCCCGGCCTGGCCTAATCCTCCCACCTTCCAACCGGCTTTGCCCCTGCCGTTTAATTTAAACTGGCCTAGGTTTTACCTACGGATTACCCGCGAGGGATGACACTTACTGTTTCCATCCTTTCGCAGAAACTTGATGGGATGTTGGTGGAAAAATCGAATACGGACCAACGAACGTAATCTGTAGGAATCCATCCCAGCGATGCCGGGCGATGCATGAGAAATATTCGAATTGCCGTGTATCTGGCAGAAAACGCTAAAAGCAACCCTTGCAAGCACATTTCCATAGTTACCAGGAGAGCATTGATCGTATTATCGTGTAGATCGGCGGGTATAGCTATACCCTCGTCAGATGGCGGCGGCTCGACAGTTAAACTCGATAGGCTGATGGTCTACCGAGGATCGTTGATGTTTTGAATTTAGCTGCAGTAAAAGCTGAGCTACAATTAGGAAAGTTATTACCCGGTCGGTCCCTTCAGGTTTATAGCTGCAAGCTGCCGTTTCCTGCATATCAGCACGGACAGGGCCAGGGGTCAGAATGGCGTATTGTATACGAATGCACCAGTCGTCCCTTTTCTGGCCTTCGTTAAAACCTTCGTTTATTATTTAGACAAAGGTTGGAAATTACTACTCCTGGCCTGGCAAGGGGGAAACTGTCCAAACTACGTGTTATCGGATTTCCCTCCCCGAATGCATTTTCTCCGTTCCATGTTTTATGACCAAGCCTCATTTAGGAGAGGTTTCAGGTTGCCTTACATTTGGCTCCAATACTGCCGACCCTATTTTTGGAGTCATTATTATCAGCCGGATGATAAATGTTTGAGCAACCTCGTATTTCCGATTGTTTCACATCCATTGTCAGAAATCATTTTGGAGGCCTCTGAGCGAGGAAAATATTCTCGATACAAAATGCATGCAAATGATATAGGTCAGCAACACTGCTCATCGAAAAAAATTACTGTAGAGAATGTAACTGTAGGGTACAAAATTCTGGTGTTTCGATCACCGATACTCCACGGAGTGGAGTCCGAAGGAGAATGACTCCGCTCCATGGAGTAGCGTCGGCCGAAGGACCACATTTCGTACCCTACAGTTAACAACTGTAGTTTTTTTTATGAGTAGTGTTTCTTACATTATCACTTATCACATTATCGAAAATGTTTTCCGCGTTAAAGAGGCCTCAAAAATAATTTTTGGCGATGGGTATGAAAAAATCGGAAATTACTGTAGTTTTTTGTTGTGCAGTTTAAGGATAGCGTAAAACAAACTCTCGAAAAGCTCCTTTCAACACGCGCACGGCAATTGAAAGTATCTTCAAGCAGGTTACGTCAAGGAACGCGATACGCCGCGGGGCCTCAAGATAATATTACTCTCACGAAGTTTTGTTATCACAAGAAACCGACGACCTTTGCAACCCACACGCTCTGCAGGGATGAGAAAAAAGCGAGCCGGCTCACTTCATTTATAAATTCAAATTCCGAATTAAAATTCCACCCTCACTTTAAGGGAATCGCCCCCTTGACAGCTCGCCCTGCTTCTCCGGCGCCCTGGGAAGAAAAAGTAAGTTTAGCGTCTCCGTCGAGTGCGAGAGCCCGAGAGAAAAAAGACCGAAGAAAAACACCGAGAAGACGAGAAGACGACGTTGGAGAATATTCTGAATAAACATTAAACTTAGTTGGCAAGTTGTTATTAAATAAGTTGCGGGGCGAAGTGAACAGCGAACTCTTCAGATGTGGCCCGACAAAAAAGCAACGGATGTCAGGCTGTGCTACGCAGATCCCACAATGTGGATAAACCGGGTTGGGAAATGCCTCAAGACGTCCTTCCCCCTCAGTTACTGAAGCACAGGATCCGTTAAAGCCTAACTTCAGGTGAAATTTGTCAATTTCAGGCTGATCGTGAAGTTGATCACAACACGATGGCGAAAACCGCGATATTCACGAATCTTGGGACGCATTGAGAAACGTAGGTGTAGATAGAACCAATTTGAAAACTTGGGTATAGGACTTCAATGGAAGAGATCTGGCTTTATCAACGGCTGATCAGTCGAGGGAGCCAACATTATCTATCTCTTATCTGGATTGTCTAAAACGGGCCGAAATGGCCCAAAAATGTCCAAAATTGTTAGAAACGGCCCAAAATAATTCGAAATCGAGCGTCCTTGGTCAATTAGCCGATTGAGTGGATTCATAAAGCAGCCTCGAATGTTGTGAACTCAATGGATTATTAATCTACGGAGATACTAAAATCCTCGGACGATAACATAAAGTTTTCAGTCTATCGTTCCGATCTGGGGAAAAGAACGGCTCCAATATAGCTATATTGTACGAGTCGAAACGAGCACTTGTAGCTTAACCCAGGATTGGATTCTCGGTACTATCAACGCTGGGGGGAACATTGTTGCAGAAGAGCAGTTATTCATCGCAATGGGCCCATAACGGGTTCGAATTCCGAGGACACAATGGTATAATTTCCAGCAATAACTCTCCGAAAGAGAAGAAGCTCTGACAAGCGAAAGTGACGAAGCCGGGGAGAAAAGCAATAGCCGCAAAATCCGAGGCCTCTTCAGGGAAGCAAAGGGTTCGGTTAGGGGATACTGATCCTTTTAAGGGACAAATGTTTATAGGACAAAAGGATGATCCTCCTTGGCTTCCAACAATGCCAAGGAAAAGGGGAAGTTCCAAGGTAAAATGTGCGGGAATCCTGCAGGGCTCTCGTATTGTACAGGCTGAAGATATCTGAAAGAGTCCGATGTGGTGGCGGTGGGGGGGGTCTCTTCGGCCCTGAAGATGTTGTATTGCTGCCAAGGATGCAGACGACCGGGGGATGCACTGGCCTTAGAATGCTCAGCATCGTTTCTTCTGAGGCGAGGATGTTCAGCAGTAATAAGTCGTAAGTTTCGACTATGGGGGTTCGGGATATGGCGAATCTTTTGGAGCCATCAAGGCCTCCCTTCGCCTTCTTCTCCATCTTCGCCTTCTTCTTGAAGCTATTTGAAGCCCTCAGCACGCTCAGTCTTAAGGCCCTCCGCACTTATTGACGGGCCGGCTGGCTTTGGCTCGTCCCTCTCGGCCGATCTGACCACCTGCTACCCGTCGCTGAAATATGATCAGAATCCGTGAGTTCCCTGCACTTTCTGAAACCAATATGTGATATTTTGCAGTAAATCGGCAAAGTTTAGAAGGGAAAATTTTACGGGAGCCATCGGGAAAGATGTCTTGCATATGGCTCAGCGCATATGGGTCCACAACCAGAGCAATAAGTATGAACTTTTGGTCTCTAGACCCGTGAAGTTTTGTATTTATACAAAAAATACCTATTTACTGGCCTACACGGGATATTATAGTGTGTATGCCGACCAACACTCCATCAACGAATACTCTAAGCATAGCTTTGTTCGGTCAGGTCAGTCCAGGACAGTCCCGGGCTATATGCTAACGACACCGAGCAAATTCATCCAACCAAGTGCTGCATAAAGTGGTTGGGCTTCAGTAGTTACTGGTCCGGGACTGATCTGTCCGAACAGACAGATCAACTGACACCAATGGAGGATTGATGTAAAAATGAAGAAATCACGAGCACACAAATTAGTAAGGCCATTTTTCTGCTTTACTCAAATAGCAATCATTCCTGCCTTAGTTGACGAGAAATTGATTTTTCGTATACCTTACGGATGGGGGTGAGGGCTCAGCTATAAACGGCAAATTGCGTGACTCCAGCTCGCAAGTCAACATTAGGTAAACAATCTTTCTATCCGAAGGGTTTACATGGCGCTATCGTCACGGTAGGCTCACGATACATCAGACGTTAAGTGACTCCGGCGACAGGTAGAACATTGTTTTTCATAATTCCGCTCGTAAATTCGGTCCTCGGGGCGATTTTTTCGAAGATCGAAAACAGTAGTTTATCATTCCGGCGGGAGCTCATCATGCATTTATTATGAAATTCTTACTAATCATTCGATTCATGTTTTTGCCTCTTTGTGCTCATAATATTATACCTGTAGTTATCCAAACAGGTATCGTTGTACTTGTACTTTGCTTCTATTTGAGTTGTAAGAAGGTATTAAGGTTGTAAGAAGGTATTAAGGTTGTAAGAAGGAGGGAGGGGGAGGGATAGTTCATTCGCAAACATATATTATGTCGGCTGCAAAAAAGACGTAGGCGTCTCTGGTAATCCTATTGCTTTTAGCAGAATTGCTGACGAGCCTGCCTTTTGATTTTGAGCACGGAGTCCTTTCATTTTCTAATTAATATGTCTCGTTCAGGAGCCATTTTCCTGATGAAGTATATCTCTTTCGAGATAACAACGTTGAAAACAGCCACATTTCGGTAATGAAGCGTCCAGTCTCACACTGTGATACCACAATATTTTTACAATTCTTCAGAATGGCCAGGCGCTGTACAATATGCCCATTCTTATAATTTTTTTTGTGACTTGGTGGCAACGCTAAGCTGAAAGAACTCAACTTTTTTCGTAGGGTTTCCTGAACGATATCGATAAATATCTGATAGTAATGCTGATATATTTAGGTTCCAGCGATTACTTTACCTAACTAATTCATTTGCATGCCAATAAAAAACAACACTAGTAAAACAATAATAATATGACAATAGCAACAAAACAAAATAAAAATGGAATAATACATGATTTTATACTGAATTATAAATTTTCGATGATATCTGCTATTTGCATCGATTTTGGCAGAGATATCTCCTGTTTTAATGTTTCAAACTCACTAATTTTCGCTAGGAGAAGCCACTGGAACGTGACGTAGTGGGTATTTTACCAGCATCAAGTTCGTTACAAATTCTATTTCGTTAAAAGTGCGCGTAGACGTGAGTTTTTAACCTGTAAGACTCAGCCGCTCCTATGCATTTTATATCGGACAGTATAGCGTCAGTGTCGGTGCGGCGAGGAAAACTTCCAGCACCGACTTTGAGTAAATCATCCCGTGGGATGGAAAAAATATTCGATGTAAAAAGAGGGAGAAAAACTCGAAGGATGAGAATCGAAAATATATTTTCTCTCGTCCTAGATACGGGAAAGTGATAATGTAAGGGGAGGAGAGGCTAAAAAAGTGCTCAGTATTCATGTCCTGAAGTTTCCGTTAGGAGCGGCCCCAGGGTTGACCCGAATCCTTCAATCAGGCGCTAACCTCGTAGAAACCTTCCTTCGATCGCTGGAGTAACGCTAAAGGGCCTTATTGCGATCACGTTAACGCATGGAGGCTGCCACGTAAAAGAGTAAGCTACGACTACGATCCGGTAATAACCCTTAGCTCGGCGGGACCTAAGTTTTTTGCTTTTTCTGCCTTTATAGCGAGAGAGGAAAATGCCTTCTCTTGGATGGGATCATAATGAAAAACTTTCAAAGTGGCTTCAACTTCATTGGAGACGGTTTGAAAAACCGCTGTGCCTGGGAAATTCTCGTAGCAAACGAAATCCGAACTCTCCGCTACTCTATTATCGGCCGAATAAGAAAGACTATAAAGTTCTCCGCCTGTTTCTAGTTCCAAAGCTGCTCCGCGTTGGCTGTGCAATCCCTAACTAGATAAGTTTTGGATTAATTTTGTACCCTTCTTGTTCATTGTAAGGAAGCTCAGTGCTCAGTTCCTCAAGTCTAGTGAATTGCCTTGAACCTAGTACCTTTTCCGTCGTAAATGGTTTTTCCCAAGGACCACCCGAATAATTGGGGCAGCTGAGGTTGCAGTAAATTTGGAGATGGAGGTTTCGGGGGTGAAGACGGTTGTGAAGATCGTGGAGGTACTTAATGGAGGTGATCGAAATCTGACGCATAATTATGGCGAGATTTTATTGGATTGGCGAAATGCTTTAGGTTTTGCAGTATCCTCAAAATTGTGAACCAAAACCTTTTAAATTGATAAAAAACTACTTTTTGGCATTTTCCAGGGAAAAAACACTCATGCGGGATGTATTTCAGACCCATAAACTCCATATAGGTATGTTCAGTTTTGTTCCTGTGTTCTTCCAATAATAGCATCTGCTCGCGAAATTTCAAAGTATTCAATGTTTTTGACAAAAGCTTCAAAAAACGACTTTTTGAGTTATGCATACATCACGTTCACGTCTGCACAATCTTGACAGAAAGCAATTGCTGTATCAAATCCTATCAAATTATTGATAGGGTACCAATTATTGGTACTTTCCTTCATCTCTTGCACGTACGGGGCAAGTCGTAGGCTCCTTACCTGCAAGACTTTAGTGTCATGCTGGTCTGATCTCGGCTGTCGGATCGTCTTGGGCATCACAAACACAGCATTATCTCCTGCCTTTCAACATCCAGGAAAAAAATACGATTTACAATCCCGTACCCACTCGTATACGTCATTTCCACATGAGAGGGTGGCCGTATTTCCCTTACCTTTCACACTACGTTATATCCCCTAGGCTTTCTCTTATTATCGCTTCAACATTTATCTCTTTTACCGAACGGCATAATGTCTCATTTTTCGGTCCCTTTTGACAGGTCTATTTTATAGACTCCTCTCCCTTCTCTCGTGACAGACCTAAACAGAACGATAAAACTCGCTTAAAAGCTACATAAATCCGTCAAAGGGTGAGGAGGGTACATTACGTATTTTCATACGTATGTCTCTTCGACTGATTTGTAATATACACCGTCACTCCCTATGACACTTTTTAATATATCATTTTTCTTTCCGCGTATCCAAATGCGAAATACTCACCCAGCTTCAACCTTAATGAAGGAATGGCACAAGTTCAACACTGAATTATTGTGCGTATTCGCTTTCAGATGGCTGATGGATCCATTTTACGATTTTTTTCTCTTCTCATAAAAACACTCGTTTTTACTCCGAAAACTTTTCAGGAAATAGGTTGGGTGTGAAATAACGCCGTTCTACCCCCGTGAGAACGCTTTTTTTGAAGAAAAACATGAATAACTGTGACTGCTTAGACATTTTCTAAATAGGAAACCCAACCTTGAGTTTCGTAGCTTAAGACATCGCAGTGAAATGAATTCATCGAATATTCATTGTTTACTCATGACCACAGCTGACGAGATGATATTGTTTGTTTCAGGTGTCCAGTACAGAACGCCTCGTATCACTGAGCATCCAGCAGACCTGACAGTCCCTAGGCATGAGCCAGCCACTCTCTACTGCAAGGCTGAAGGCTACCCCGAGCCAACAGTCACCTGGTACAAGGACGGGGAACCTCTGGCCCCGGCAGCTCATCGAGTTCTTCTGCCGGCAGGATCGCTCTTCTTCCTCCGCGTATCCAACGGTCGGAAGGACAACGACGCCGGTACGTACTGGTGCGTGGCCAGCAGCGTCGCCGGATCATCGAGGAGCAGAAATGCTACGCTCGACGTTGCAGGTGAGCACCAAGTTTTACCATTATTATTTAGTAGGAACTAGAAACAAATTGCAGACTAGGTACACTAATACGAGCTATAACTATGCGAGGCAACACTCGATTCCGATGATCGAGGTTCATCCATTCTAAATGTTTCCATTGCCTAAGAATATTTTTGAATTTCGGAAATCCAATTTTGGCATCCAATTATGCTGGACTGTTCTTAGCACCTTGAATGAATGGCTTTAGTCACGGCTCTTAATCCTACAATAATATGAATAATTTAATAATATGAAGCCTGAGCTTTCCATCAGATTAAAAAAAATCCTGCCTAAACTTGAAGAATTAGAAATTTTTGAAATTATTTCTTTAAATTTTCTTATCTGTAGGGGGAAACGTTATTTTTTATCAATTTTGCAATGTACCATTTTTGCAATGTAGGTAGGTACCCATTCTCCTTCACTAGCCCCTGGCTCACAAAAAAATGTAATCGCAAAAATCGGGTTTTTCGGAACTACTTGAGGGAGTAGGTATCAGGCTTGCAAATAGGTGCCCCACATAATTGTTATAGGCATGCAATATTATTAAGCTCAAAAATTCATATAATATATGAAATATTATTTGACTGGGATTTGAGATGAAATTCCGCTAGACCACCCAATAACAAAGAAGCGAGGGAAAATTAGTCCTATTTAGATAGCGGAACTTTATATCGGGCTTTTCCGTTTATGTGGCAGGGAAAGGAGAAAATTAAATGCTGCGAAAAAAGCTCAAATTTACGACGCCCATTTTTATCACAACAGTTAATGCCTCTATTAGAGATAACAGCGTGCCCGGAGTTGAACCAACTGACAAACAAAAGGGCCTGTTGTGCGGCGAGGAACCTCGGAAAACGCAGCGCTGCGAAAATAGAGAGAGGCGCTTCGTAAATGTTCAAAAATTTCAAGTTGCACCTAAGGTCAGCCGTTTTACCCATTCCAATAACATCCCATTCTAAATTCAAATTTCATTGTAGTTCTTCTCATAAATTTACTCAGGCATTACTTTAACAGTTATCCTTTATTTAAAATATTTTTTATTTTCATTTAAAATATTTTTTAAATCAAGTATTAGGTACGTCGGTATATTAAATATAGTAAAAGTAGTTTTGAAAATCTATTATTCAATTCAATTCAATTTTACTTATACACGCATAATTTGTATTAATCCATAGAATTCATTAGGAATAGGGAATGCATCTAAATGTACATACCATTTAATCAATACGTTTAATATGATTATATTGACCGAGCTGAATAATTTCGATTGTTTGTAAATGATTTTATATCCTATATTAACGTTTAAAAAATTGTGATTTTCAAGAATGCTACCGTAGGCAATTTACGTATTCTTTTCCGTTGGTACCTACTGCTTACCAGATTTTATTGATAGATCAAAAAAGGTCCGGAAAATAGAATTAAAGTAAATTCTCGAGCAGGTGTTTATAGTCAAATTATTGCTTACCAAATAAGTGAGCTGATATTTTCTAATGTGTCCTTTAAATTGACAGTTCTCGTAACTGAAATCCAAATATTGGACGTTTCAAATTCCCTAGCACAATATACCTTCCTTAATCGATAAAACAATAAAACAAGGAAAACCACTCTATCGGATGCCTAACTTTGCGGTAAGTTTTCCAAGCTGCAGCTTCCGTTTCTGAGCCGGTCGAAAAGCCAACCAGTAACTTTTGGCGCCCACTGTCACATAATTCATTCTTTTGAACTCCTCTCGAAAAAGTTTCATAAGCCTTTTACGGTTGTTGTCCCATACCATTGTAACATGCTCTCACGAAATTCCACTTTCTCCAATTTTTCTCCTCGCTTGATATAATACCTGCTTTCCAAAGTGTTCTTCCGGCCGAGGATGTGAGTTGAGCGAAGCCCTTGATCCTGCAAAGGCGATAGGGGGCTGACCCTAAAAAGTTTAACCCGTAGAGTTCGGAACATAAATAAGTTGCCGATGTTGAGCGAAATATATAAATAGGATTTGGACAAGTAACTTGAACCAACCTATATGCGACGGTTGATTTTGTTCAACTCTGAGATACCCCTCAATCAACTGAATTTTTTGCGGGTTTTTGAGGATAAGAGCTCAACTAATGACATTTTGACCTCATGGCCATCTTGAGCATTGGCGTGCTTGGTATGAACCCCGTCGAAAATGCATCCATTGAGGCAAGCAAACACTCTTTTCGTCTGAGGCGTTGGGTGCGAGGCATACAATTTTGGTCCGTTTCTTCCTTTTGAATAATTTTTCGAAGCTATTTTCCAAAAGGTCTAGAGCGGGTACAAGGCCCGCACACAAAACAAAATCTTTAGCTAACCGGCAGTTTGGAAATTGCAATTCATGGAACCGACTCCTAACCGTACGTAAGTACCCAGCCCGTCTTCTTGACGCCAATGGAACAAAGTTACCAAGTTTTCAAATTGAGGAAACCGTTCCACGATTCTCGGCCAAGTTGGGTCTAGGGATTTATAAGCCAATTTCCCCAGGAAGCTCGAATGGGGGCAGTTACTGTCTGTTTTGGCCGTATTCGCCCGGCTCGTAACCGTGGCAAGTGTTTACCGCGGCAGAGTGCTAGCCTTCGTGTCAGTCTAAAGATAGATCAATCAAAGAGTGATGGGGTGTACACTCTACGATGTACAGGTACCGAAATATGACGCCAGATATTTTGAATGGGGGCAGCTAGATAATCCTTGAAATTGGTGGTGTTTTCGACATATTGTAAGGTACCTAAGCTTCATGCGAGGCTATCAGGAAGTTTCTTTCCTTCTATCTCACCGTGGTCAAACCGAATTGATGCGGAATTCACAATTTTCACAGCTGAGTGGTATTTTTAGCTTGGGTTGCGAATCCCTCGAGATTTCTCGGCAGAGTATAATTCTTCGTATCACTATACGTTTCAAGGTGATCGTTCTTGTTCTTTTCCAATAAAATCAGTTTTATAGTACCCATAAAAGCGCCACTTCGTCTTTCCCAGACCCGTTTTCTCGCCAAGTATAGAACAGGAATAGTGGAACTCGAGTTGAAATAAAGTCTTCCCATCTCGGATCCAAAGTCGGCCGTTTCAGCTCCATCCCCATTTCCAGCTGTAGCTATTGCAATGCAGCTCAGGTCCGTTGTTGATAGGACGCTCAGATGGGCGGAGCAAAGTTTCAATTCAGCTCTGAAGAATTTATGTGCACTTTAGTATCCTCCTGTCTTCATCTTATTAAAGAAGGGTGAATGTCTAATGTTGCCGAAGTATCAGCCGAGGCTCCGAATCACCTTTTCTCCGGGAAACAACATCCTCAAGTTTCTGGCTTAAGTTTTCTCGCCGAAATTGGATTAAAAATCGTAACATAAAAGATTTCGAGTTGAAATGTTCCTTCTTTATGAGAGCGCACGATGACTCCAACTTTGGAAGAGATAGGAAAATTTTGAACGGATGCTTAACCCAGTTGAAAACTTTTCTTTGCCCCTCCGCAGGAAAAACGTCGCGAATTTCCGAACTGTTTCATCTGGCATTTCGTACGGAATTTGTGAATTGTGATTATGAAATTTGGGAGACAAATTTTGAGAGCAGAAACATTGATAGTTAACTCCCAATATGTGAGTTAAGTACTTATTCCCCGGACTTCGGCTTTTACTACACCCAATATAACGCTGGTTCAGTACAATTCAAAACCGTAAGGTCCTAGTTAACATACAATACTTCCATTTTGATAGGGAAGTAATTTGAGAAAGTAAACTGAGATTATGAGAGTTTGTCAGTTGTTTACATACCATCAAGCCAAACACTTTACTCATTCGAATGCTGCAAAATGACTTCAAATATGAAGTGTGAGGGTGGGAGGGTGTTGAATGTTGAATACCTTGACTGGGTTCTTTGGTGCTATCATTTGACGAAAGTAGAGTACCATTACATAGGTAACAAACTGATAAGAAATAAAAACTCAATACCTCAACACTAACGAAATTCGAGCAACGAATCTCCAAGTTTCAACTTTTTCAAACCAAAACCATCCCGGGAATTCCTCCTGTTTTTATAATGAAATGAATCTGATGTTCCCTCTTCCCGGCAAGAGTATTCAACTTACGAGGAGGAAATTGAATTATAAATCTCCCCGTTCCCTGGAAAGTATTTTTCTTGCTTCTTCACTGGCATTCTTTTTGGTATTTTTCCACCGGGAGGAGGTAGGTAAGAACATACAGCATTTGAGGGCAAAATTACCCGTAGGGCGAGATTCTTAGCAAATTAATACCCAGAAGAAAAAGTAAAATTATCCACATTTGGTTTGTGACTGTAGGTAAAGGAAAGGTGTAGGAAGCTATTCGTGTGTTACCTAATGAACATCGAGTGAAATTTCAAGAGAGTCGAGGACATGAAAATTGAAATATTGGGAAAATTAGGAGAAGGAGGATGGATCGAAAAAACCTTTTGAAATTAATTGGTACCTCTACGCATCAAGGATTCGAAATTTTGCTTCCATGAAAAACCATTCCTTTGATTCGTGCACTGGATTTTGGTTGAATTTTAATCGTTTACGTTTCAGCCGGTTCATTTGGGACAAATGATCCAGAACTGCGGGGCTATTATTTTTGCCTTTAGGTTTTTTCCTCTAATTTTTACCAGCTGACTAAATTACTGGAATTTCCAGTTAGGTGCGGTCAGTTTTTCCAAAATTCATTTCGTGATAATTTCAGCAACAATCCACCGGAAAATTATCCCAAATGGTCGAAAATTAGCTACAATATTCGTGCTGCCTAGTACTCTAAGCGGATGATGGTCCAACTCCAAACTCAGTCACCATTTTCCCTTCAGGGACCCATGAATGTTTCAACCTTTCTAAACGAGTAGGACAACTTTCCTACCCCAACCTCTGAAGTCCTCCGTCCGGAGATGGTAATTCAATTGAAATGTCCCTCCATCTTTTAATAGGAAAGGGACGACGGAGGAACTTGCGAAGATGTGGCGACGGCGTTTTCAAGCTAATCACTCATCCTCAGCTCAGCATAATCTGAACTTCTCGCAAGGATCACAATTATCTTGCGATCAAGTTGAATAAATCGATTTTTCACATTGAGTTGATGTTATTGCCACAACAGAACCTTCCTGAAAAATGGTTGGTTCGTGTTAATGCGCCTTGATCAAGGCATGTACTATCAATAGTAAATCCCATATACCGAGGTTCTTGAGACTCAAAACGAGTACCTATAGTTCATTTTCTGTCTCATTTTCAATGCTTTCAAAAACTAAAAATTTCTTTCGAAATCCTTCAAGAAATGCTTTCGAATGGGTACGTTCGTACCCAAATTTTGACAGAATCGCCTATCCCGCTCGTTCAATGACAGATTCTGACATCGACTCGGAACTAAAAGGGCCTCACGAGTTATGCCGCGGTACGCGCATTATTCGCCGCTTCGAATGGCATTGATAATTAGGACCATTAATCTGGCGGTCTGGGTAATGAGGTATCTCCTATAGTCAAGCAACTCGATCTAACTCCCTCCCATGTGCACCCATTCCGCCAACTTGTGCACTTTCTACGGTGGAAAGCCTGTATAAATCTGGATACCCCCACAATTCTACCCAACTCATGCCGCCCATAGTTCATGATGCTTCCAGTTCTTGCTACCCCTTTCTCCTTCGAGTCGAAAGCGCAAACTTAGCTCTTCGTTAGCTATCTCGGTGACTGTTGTAGAAGTAGAAGAGAGTAGGAACAATTAATGAACCCTATGAGCCCTCCAGTGATAAAGTTGGGCTGAAACGTGCGCTAGTGGAGTGGAAGTAACCGAATGACAGTCGAACATGGAACGACTCAGCTGCTCCCGGCAAAAGAGGAGTCCAGTCCTTGTGCAGAAGAGAATAGCATGTTAGAAAGGGCATGCCTGCTCCTGTAGCAACCAGGAAAGGGTTGGCCAGCGATGACACAACCAACGACAGAAGGTGAAAGATGGCCATATACCATACACCCCTACCATTCGCTTTTCTTACCCATCATCAGACCTCACGTTGAGGTTTCAACACGCTCTGGGTAACTTCACAATGAGATTATCACTACTTTTCTTCCCCTGTTTTCAAATAGTTTTTAAAGTGGGATAAAATCAGACATTTACGACGTGTATACGATTTTAGGGACTAAGTATGAACTAATAAAATGCTTTTGTCATTTTCGATCCAAACGTAGGAATATCCCCCTATCAGGTGTTTAAAAGGCTTTAATTTGAATTGATAGCTGGCGGAAAAACCAGTTTCTCAACTATCAGCAACTGAACACCTACTTAATATAAAAATAACTTCATTCCCTATTTTCCAGTACTTATTTCCTAGTTAAGAGTGGAAATCGATTTCATTAAATGAATGAAGTTGAAGCAAATTTTGCTTCAACTTTCCAGTAGGTATCTTATTTAGGGGTAGGTACTCCATCAGACCAATCATTTACCACAAATCACCAATGCATTTTTTTCCATCCCCACCTCAACTCGCATTATCGGGAATGGCAAACTCCAGATTGCTGTCTTCAACTTTTGGCTACATAAGTCCTTCTTTCATGGTCATTCACGGTGTAGTCATGTCAGTGTGGTTCTTTGCCATGGTCAACTTCACGGAAATCATTCAAAAACAGGAAATATTCCAATATACCGACAATATAGAGCTCGATTAATTCTTATTTTTTGTCGAAATGTAAGTTGCATTGTCACGGTTGTTGGTGCGGCCCCGTCAGGCTTAGGATGCAAAGCCTTTGGTGCGGAGACCCGAGTAATAAATGTGAGAACCTTTGTTTTAGTTTATGCCATGGTAGAAGGGATCAGTGAGCCTGGGGAGAATATTTTAGTGCTATCTCTCGGCTGAACGAATAAATCTCAAGTCTCACAGGCCAGCGAAGATACAACGGAGTCAGATTTATATTAAACTGTTGCCAGGAGGACCACTATTATATTCTTGCTTCATCGGGCTTTTCAAGCTACCGAGGCAGAATGGCGTAGACAATGAAGAATATTTCGAATGCCGTAATCTTTCATATTGGAAAATAAATATTCTAACAGAATAATACCAAAACAAAGGAGTTGAAAAGTGATTTTGAATGGTTGATGTTTTACGCCATTTCGGCCCGATATACCATATTTTTGGTACGTGATTAAGTTTGCCTGTTCTTTCATCTGGATTTTTGAAAAATAACACTGGGTAACAGCCAAAAAATCGTCCGGGGTTACTCAGCATTTTTAGACTAATTTTGGTGTTCTGATTCCAAATATCACCTTGGTTTTGCTCTATCAGGTCAACTTTTTGAGATACAGCCATAGCTACCTGACGAGCTATACATATATGTATTGTATTTGATGAGCTATACATATATGTATTGTATACAATGAGTTGATTTTCTCAACGTTGTCATCAGTTCTTGACGTTGAAGGGCCGCCAGAACGAGGTTGGTCTTCAATCGTCATTTGCCCATTTTTAAAACACTGAAACCACTCGTAGACTCGTATTTTGCTTAATGCAGCATCCCCATAAGCAGTTTTTAGCAATTCGAGAGTTTCAGCCGGCGTTTTCCCTAACAGAAAACAAAATTTTACGGCCGCTTTTATGCTCCACGCTGTCCGCCATCACACGTTTTCCGTTCGCCGAAACGGAAAAAGTTGTTTCACTAAAAAAGATCTAACGGACGAACCGTTCAACTCACAGCGACCCAACTTTGCACACTGGCTCTTGAGATGTGTCCCTTCCAAACCCCTTACTTGCCAACGAACCACTCACAGTAGTGTTTCCCCTCCAGCTCGATTCCCGTTACTTTTGGGTCCCCCCTCGTATGTTAATTTGCGGGTTTTGAGTTCAATCCTGGGTTTTTTAAAGGATATAGCCAAGTATTCATATATAAATGGTTGCTTCTGATGTGTTTCTGTTTCCAAATGACAAAGTCATATTTTTTTTTATTCCAAAATTAAAAAATCCAATATGAGCAGCACCAAGCTTGTCTATATATCCAATATGTCTGTAGCGAACAAACCTGACCTGATTGAAACAAACAAAGGGCATTTTCGAACTCAGAGCATCACCATTAGTCTTATTCCCGTGGAAAACCCTGGACGATTTTCCAAAAGATTTTTTTTGTTACGCAGTGTAATCAAGCTTCTAAAAAAATAAGATACATTGAAATTGTAAAATAAACTTGAACAATGAAATTGTAAAATAAACTTGAAACCAGTGGTGCGTAGATAACACACAATACTTCCATATTTTGAAACGTAAAATTGTGACACAATTTGATCATATTTTGACTGCTTTTGAAAGTGTTTAGGTCAAAAATATCAAAAAATTCAATATTAAATTTTTAAAATTCGCCCAAAATGAAAAAACGCCACATTTTCGGAATGTGAAAAATATCCACATATTCTGCAAGGTAAAACAAAGATTTTAAGACCAAGAACGCTCAAATCGGTTCATTTTTGCGGTCGGAAAAAAATAAAATAGAAAACACTAAAAATGCAAATATATCGAAGGTACTGTGCGTTATCCAAATTCCGATTAAACAGGGTGTTAGGTCTTGCCGAGACAAACATTTCAGTTCAAGAAATTTGAAAAAAGGTTGAGAAATGAGAGAGTTATGCCCATTTTTGTAAATGACCACAGACGGACAGACGGACACACGGACACACGGACACACGGACAGACGGACACACGGACACACAGACACTTGTTCAGGAAGTGATTCTGAGTAAATGTGTATAAGAAAAAGTTTTTTCTGAAGCTCCGTTCCGATTCGCGATTTTAGGACGATCACAATACTTCCATTTACTCTGTAAATATGGAAGTAAAAATCAGTCAGGCATTGCATAGAAACTGTGGAGACAGCTTGTCTCTTCTCAGCACATGCGTCTGTACCCCCATTTCAAAGGTTTTGGATGAGCGAGCAGACTGATAGCCCATGAAAGGCCTGCTAACTAAGTTATTGTAGATTCCCCAGAATGTCGGGAGAAGAATCGAAAATGGGGTCAAATCGTTCGCCCCGTCCATCAGACCGTAAAAACCCGACTGTGGGAGACATCTGTCTACACGCTACACCATGGCTTTGTTGTGTGAGGTATAGTGCGCAGACTCCTATGACATAGGACCTATGTCTAGGCTTCCATCGGCAATATAGGTATCTACGCCTATTGAAACCAATAACCGTGGATTACGCACAATACTTCCATATTTCGATACATAAATTGTTGACACAGTTTGATTATATTTTGACGACTATAGTTTTTTAATTGTTATAAATCTCCTCATTTACACGAATTCTTGGACTTCCGCAATCAAGCAATTGATCTGATGCTTCCCCGAAAAAATCTAAATCAGTCCATAATAATAATGGACATTTTTCACATTTATAATAATTGTATGTACATAATCAGTTTTTGAAATTTATAGCATATTGTTATGATAGTTTTTAATTTTTCATTCAACTTCTGACGACTATATTGAGCCTAGAAGTAAAAATTGACTGCTCTTTGGATGTGAACCAAAAATCCTTTCCTCGGAGCACTTATAGAGCATGTTCGGTGTGATTGATTAAAATCGTTCGAATTTCATCTACATTCCCATCTCACTTGCATCTGCTTCAGAAGAAACATCATCCTAATAATACAGGCCTCATTTCTCACCCAAGGCTCTACAAGTTCCTGGCAGATTGAAAGGGTTCGGATGGGTGACCCCATGTGATGCTCTAGGACAGAACGGGAAGTGACGTCAACCTGATGCGGATGTCTGAGGCCGAGTGTGCGAGTGTCTGTAGCCTATTCACCCTGTAGACATGGTACTCGGTTATTTCATTAAGAAACCGTTTAACTTTCCATTCCGAACTGGAATCCTTGGTTCATTTCCCACTGATTGATCACGAATGAGATCTGCTCTATTTCCATCATCGTGCCTGGTGTGACGGTGTCACGCTAAAATCAAAATGATTCGGTTATATCCGTCTTCTGGCGGGTGTGGGTTGTTGAAAATTAAAGCTTGATGGTTCAAAATTAGAAATCGAAATTTTGATATCCTATTGAAACTTGCATGCCATTTTAAGGGGTCTTCAAAAATGGATTTTCGAAGGTGCTGAGTCCGAATTCAAGGTCCGCCTAGCGAAGAGGTTCTAAAAATGTGAGTGGTCGGAACTGGGAATTCAACGCTGAACACGTCCACAGATTTAGAGATGCGATTCATTCTTTATTGCCTACCTATTATTATTAATATTATTTCCTTACCTTTTTTATGTTGAGCAGCGTTTATTCAATTATTTTCGAAAGATTGATGGCCTGATTGCAGACGATTTCCGCGACACTTGAAATTCTAAAAGATGCGGAACAGCGGAAGCTGAGAAGAAAATCCTTCGGACCATTGTCTTTTCCTTGGAAACCATAGCATTAGCATTATTTTCAGATATCTGAAATCGCTGCCTTCATTTGAATTCGAATGCGGTATAGGAATGGAGGTTACAGAGATTCGAAGACTGGGATTGCAAGTCAAAGCGGATAATTCGATTACGTGACAACATCATCCAGTGAACGTGGGATTGCCTATGCTGACTGTCTCTCCCCAGCTTGACTGTACATAAGAAGGAAAACACGGGAAGAGAATCTCCTCAACCTTTTTGGTATTCATTTCCCATTTACATCCTATCACTCGATCACATTTCAATCTCATCAGGTGTTTCTCCCTTCTTGGGGGATTCCTTTGAGAAGATTTACTTCGCCCATCTATCTTGCACTTCTTGTCCGTGCCATCGCTGCACGAAATTTGATTCGATTCCGTAGATGCGATTCGGCTCTTGCTGTTCAGCTATCCCGATGCTGGGCTCATCCTGCCGGGGTTCCTTGCTGTTGGGCGCCATTAGAGAGCCGCACCCCTCGCATATCGGCTGAACTACTCAGTCGGGGTGGTTCCCTGAGATGCCCTTCAAATCCGCTTACGGATTACACATGCACCGCTCACCCTCGGGCGGCTGGCGACTCGGAGAGGTTCCACCAGCCCGTAAAATAACAATGACCCCAGACTCGCAGGCCCGGCTCTTGTCTGTCAGCGTCGCGTCGGTCCGAGCTACCGTTTAGTCGTGAATGTCTGGCCATACAGTCGGCCTCTGCCTGTCTGCCAATGGCTGCGGTCAATGCAGGTTTCCTTTACAGACATGGCATCCGTGCAGAACGGAAACCCTACGAGTGTCGCCGGGCTGATAGGCCAATATTCGCGGCATTGGCGAATTCGCTCTTTTGTCCATTGAAGCTGAGCGATAAGCTGGTCTGCCGTTTTAAGCTGAGACTATTCAGTTAGGTTCGTCATGGACCGGCGGTGCTGTTCGATGATGAGCTGTCTCATTGCCCATGGCGACAACCTATTCCTATTCCATTCTATCATTCATCGTTCTGCAACATGAAGGTACTGGTTAGTTCTGGATAAATGACAACTGTCGAGCTAGCCAATGTTATGGTCGTCAACATCAGTAAGCTCGATGTAAACTGCATGAATGAGCAACAGACCTGGATCAGAATTTTGGCATTTGGACCTCATATTTTTTTAGTTCATGGTGAAATCAAGTTTTAGTTCTAGCTCCGTAGTGAAAGATCCGTGAAGTAATGTGGTGAGCCTCTCTGTGCCACAGAGTCTGTGGTAATCATGTGAGCTTAAATGCAAAAAATGTTGAAAAAATAATCATGTAGGTAAGTTTAAATGCAAAGAATGTTGAAAAAATTTCTCTTGCCCAGGCTTAGTTCTGCTGTCGAAAATCGTAACAGAAACACAGTCAACGAAAAAGATGTTTTCTTCCACTTTTCGACCTGCAAGTTCTATATTTTCATCTACGCCAGGTTTTCGGAAAAGGATAGCCCTTATTTCTTCCCTTGAGCACTTCCCAGGTCGTAGCTCTTCCTTCGAATGGAGCGCGACGGAAATGCCCAGAATGTTCGTAATTCAAGGCTATGGTCTTTTCCGTTGTTAACGTGCACAAAAAGCACTATCCCATTCGTGTTTGTAAAGTAGGGGGTTCTGACGTGCCTGCTGATCGGAGTTGACGTGATTTTTAGATTTTTTGAATTCAATTTATTCTTATAATAAAATGTGCAATGGGCAGCGAACCGGTGATTCTTCCCTGCGGTTTGCGCAGTCAGGGTTAACGAAGGATGATAATGAGAATCAGATAATGCCTTTAAAATCATCCTTATTTAGGGCCGTTTCGGCTTTTCCGCCTTTTTCAAAACAAAAGAGAAAGAAAATACCAATGATTACAAATAAATTTGAGTTTTGTCTTGTTGACAGATTAATCGACTTCATTTTTATGTTGATCAGATTTTGAAAATGTAGGCGTTTTATGAAAAACATTTCTATTTAATTTAATTATCACTAAAGCAAGTAGTGAATAATTGAGTGGTCCAGTACTAAATATGGGTTAATTTATCAGGTTCATTTAATTATTTTTTAAATATTATTTTCTTTATCCGCAGATTTCATGTTCGGGCACTATCTGCACCACTTTATCAACCTTCACTAAAACCGCGGTGCAAACCGCGGGGTAGGATTTGCCGGTTGCAGGCCTCATCAATAATCGATACCGTCGGATTGAAACTGTCCAGATCCCATTTGCAACACCTAATCTTTAATAGACATTAAACATTCCAGTCAATAACGACTGGAATAAGTCACGAGTTAGAACCCAGGATAATCCATCGACCCTCTCCATCAAAGTAAAGTGTTTTCGCTTGTCGTAAAGAGACGACTGTTAAGACCCTTCGACAACCGAGGTTTACACTGAAGATGAGTGAGGGCTCATTCAATA
The DNA here is from genome assembly GCA_036186465.1 of Nesidiocoris tenuis. Lineage (NCBI taxonomy): Eukaryota > Metazoa > Arthropoda > Insecta > Hemiptera > Miridae > Nesidiocoris > Nesidiocoris tenuis. The sequence goes on along the minus strand of AP028914.1, from coordinate 15,124,497 downwards.
TTTACCCATAGAAACACAAACTCTATAATGAAATTACTCCTGCCGGGAAGTGCATTTATATTCTTGGCATTCAAATTGAAAACTTCTTGCCCCTCGTTTTCTTAGGTCGGAACATTTTCCACTATTTTCGATGACTTAGCCAGTTTATACATTATCGATTTCTTCGTCTCTCGAGTCTTTCTATTATTCTGAAAGCAGTGTTTTGTTTCAGGTAAGTGACGTTTCTGATGGATGTGCCCTTTTCTTTCGACGGTGGTTTTCCCGTCATAAGGTGAGACGATTGATTCCTTCCCGTAATTCCGCCTTCTTTTCCGCTCCGAACAATACGATAATGGAATCACAACAGACTGACTGGCGTTATGAATGTGCACTACGTTCGTTGAAATATTTGAGAACAAACAATCCGCATTTTCTGCCGAGCGAACCCTAGACAATTGATTTTTATCATGGCTCCAAGTGTATCCGGACAAATCGAACAATATCGGACAATATGAGAACCGAGTGAATAATTCGTTCACTGCGTATTAATGAAGATAATAATGATATTAATACTCATATCATATCAACTGACATAAATCCAACTGAATAATTTCGTATGCGTATATAATGAAGAATACTAATATGAATAATGAGCCTAACCAGAGTTGGGCATATTATCATTGAAGGTATCAGAATACAAGGCATTTACCTACGTACCTCTTGCGCGTTGAAATCTGGAAGGAAATCTTAAAGCCAAACTGATCAGTTCAGTTCATTCGAATTCGAAAATCAAGCGACTGTGTACCGACTTGGGATGCGAAAGTAAAATTTTTCTGTCGGGTGCCCTCAACGATTTATGGTCGGCGCCAGTCTCGTCTATTTCTCGCTTTACGATTTGCTGATCGTAAAGAAAGTCGTTAGGATGACATTTCCTTGGGTCAGATAGCATATTGGAACTAACTGTTCGTCACTGGTCATCCCATAAAAACATTTTTTCATGGTAATTCACGCGCCGCCCCTTTGTGACCGTAGGTCGTATTGCCAGTGTGACGACGACGGCCAGATCCTGCAATTTCGAATTCGCGTGGTATTCCGCCATGGTATTCCATTATTACACGTATAGGAATCGTCCAAATTATCTTAGCTTATAACCCAGTGGTGGGTAGATAACACACAATGCTTCCGTATATTGGAAAATATATGTGTGGCACAATATAACTGTATTTTGACCATTTTCGAGACTATAACGATCAACAGTGTCAACGAACCCACTATGCAAATTTTAAAATCTTCCTAAAATCAAAATGAGTCAAATTACCGGAAATCGTGCCCGCGAATCCCGCAAGGTATAGCATGCTTACTTACCCCATATACAGTTTTGCAAACTCAACTCGCAAACCGGAAGTACAAACTCCCCACAAACTCAATAGAAAATCTCAACTCACCAACACAGATCACAAACTCAACAACAACTCAATTTTACTACTCACAAATCTCGAACCAACTCAACTGGAAAACTCAACTTTCAAACTCAACTCACAATTTCAACCCAGACTCGACTCTCAAACTCAACTCACCAACTCGAACACATGAACTCAACTCACAAATTCAACATTCAAGTTCAACTCTCAAACTCAACTCACAAACTCAAACACATGAACTCAACTCACAAACATAACTCACAAACTCAACTTTCAAACTCAATCACAAACTTTACCTTCAAACACAACCCTCAAACTCTACTCACAAACTAAACACTCAAACTCAACCAAAAACTCATTCCCGCCATTTGTTTTTGTAAAATTCCAATTTCACTTCTGCTTTTGTCGCTGGTCTGTCGGTGCTGTGAGATACTGCAGATCCCCCCGTATATCCAAGAATAACGTAAAGGGCTAGAAAATAAAATAAAATTTGATTGATCTGATGATTTGATTTGATTGATGATTGAATTGATTTGATCCTAGGGAGGGCAATAATGATAAGTGAATGAAACATAAAATTAAAGATAAATCACATTTGCTGAATTTGGCTCTAATCAATGGTCTCCCAATTGAATCTCCCCTTAATCTAGTCCAAATTACCCCTACCGAGGTGCTTTTCTTTTCTTAATCTGCTAAGTAATCTAGATAAATTGGATCGATAAATTGTAAAACTACTCTCCAATGTTAAAGGACGAGTTGGCACAAGAACCTTTTTTCGAGATAGCGATTTATTTTTTTAATGACGCCTAAGCACCTCATGTCTCCGTGAAATGAGTGATTTCTCTAGAGGATTATGAGGTGAAATTCAATATGACCTATTTTCGGGCTCGACTCAAAAGTTGACAGCTGCTATTTGGTTCCATAAATATCCCGGAAGAGAATAGGGCGACTTTTAATACTCGAGCTGTTTTCGTCTGAACGCATCAACGACTCCTTTGCTTTGATGTCAACTTTCAGAAATGTTTTGAGCGATTACACGACTCGTTTGAGATATTATTGTTGGCAACCCTTGATGCCGAGATATGTGATGGCTCTACCGGACCTTCCACCCCCTTGGGGAAAGGGACCTTCCTAATTTCCATTCGCGTCTGTTATACCTACTTATATCAGATAGATTCTATCCTATTGGTACCTACTGCCTAGTCATAAAACTGTGGTTTTATGACTCTAGGATAAAATTTCTGAAAATGACAGGTGCCTCTATGCATCGTCTCTATATAACATTTTTGCCGATATGGGATACAACTTCAAACGGATGCCAATAATAAGCTATTGCGTTCACCGAGGTGCGGTTGGTCCCATCCGACGCAGAAATGTATTAGGTATACGGGAAAATATTTTTGATTCGGCTAAGTGAATTAGGTTTTGCAGGGTCTTCAATACACTGAACGAGGATCTTCAGAAATGATGAAAAACATGTTTATCGGTCAAAACACATGAAAGTCCATGTGAATCCATCAACCTACGTTTAGACCTTTTTAGCGATTAATGTCCAGTGAGTATCCTTACGAGCTCCTTCTCGTTGAAAAATGATAAAGTTTGAAATCAAGTCAATTTTTCCAACGCTTTTGGTACTATGCAGTGGATTATCTATGCACCCTGGGGCGAACTTCGTATCGAATTCAGGACCCCCGAAAACCGTCGAAACAGATCTGTTGAGGCGTGTTATTGCAATTTCTTTATTATCAATCGTTCACGCATTTCAGTTAAATTAAAATTCGTTTTGCTAAAAAGGGATCAACGGTTAGTCTGCGAACTTCAAGCATTAGACTGCCAGTCGATCCGAGCCGAACCAATGTTCAATATCGAAATAATCGCGGCGGCCGAACGAAATTGAAAATTTCTGTCATCAGGGCTGAAAATGACCGGTGCTATGTGAAGTGAAGGAGGTCCTCGATAAAGCTATCGGCTGGGGACTAATGAACCGCGAGGGGATCCTTTTGGGACCCACTACATCACTCGGATCCCTCACGTACAGATCACTCGTTTTCGAATAATAACAGCGAGTCTCCCTTCCTGGCCATGCGGGGACCGTCTTTTATGGCCATCGCTCCTGTCTTTTCCACCTAATTAAAATCTTGACCCCATATCAGTGCCTATGGACATTTCGGCCCTGCTAAAAACAACGGGAAGAAAAACCCGAAAAACAGGGAAGCGAAAACATTTTAATTTCCCGGCACAATGCCTTCGCGGGTTACTTTTTCACGACTTCGGATTAGACCCTTCGTTCCGGGCCAGATTTCCCTCAGAGCTCGCGGGATTCGGATTCCTTTGTTTATCCCAGATACTATATTGAAAAACCCAGAAGTGAATGGGGAGAAAAAAAAATTGAAAAAGGGCGTTTTCTGCCCCGCATCATGTAGGTCGGAACGTCGGTCTACTATTGTCCGGTAATATGAGAGGGTTTCGAGGACGAGTTTAATTAAAATCGAACTCCTCCGCGGTTGCGAGGTTCGTATATAATAATGTGGCGGGGATGGTGAAGTGCGGTGAACCTGCGGTTGGCATGTTGGCTAACTTGTTCGGGCTTCGCGATTGACGTTTCGGTGCCTCGCGGATTATTGCGAATAAGATTAGTCCAGTTACATGAATACGATACAGATTTACGATGATAATATTTGGAAAATGTTTCGCCAAATTCTTCCAACCGAAAGCATTGGTAGTCATCCTTCGAAAATTTCTTACAGGATCCATAACTGGTACTGCTACCAGTGTAGGTAGTTTCCAAGACACTGAGCATTAATGCTTGGATTTTTTGGAAATTCCACAATTTTTAAATTTAGAGAATTTGTGGTAGTATTTTTGCTTCAGATGATTCGAAGGTGTTTGGGCTATCAGTGAAATTTCCAGGGACCGTTGGCCTTTCTGGTATCTAACTCGAGTCTGCCCGCCTCATTACCGTACAAGAGCTTCGAACCTCACTCTCGATCCCATCTCTCTATATCCCGAGCTAACCTTCTCATCCCGAAGCCTTTTTCATCAGCCTAATCACCGCTCTTGATCGTGCGCCCATCTGGCTTTCATTCCCGCTTCTCCCGGTCGGACCGCACTCACTGGGATCATCATCAAGCCGCTAATGAAGTGGAAACTTCACCTCCAAGAGCCCAGTATTGCCTCAATAGGATCCGTTCCTAAGGGCCTCCGACATTCTCGCTTGCTGGAGCCTACGTGACGAGTATCTGCCTATATGTCATTATAAGATCGTGTCAATCATCTGATTTACACCCCTTACTCGCCTGTGACGCTAATGTGTCAGCACGTCCAAATCCCGGTGCGCCTGAGGAGAATAAATCAACGCCTGCGTCTCGTCAAGCGATCTTATAGGTAGATCATTTCTGTTCGGATCGTCAAATTATTATCCCTCTATGCTGTTAAATTTAATCTGAACAACAAGAAACAAATCTCTCAACGCCTATGTCAGGAAAACGGCCAAGTCGGAATTTCTGATAATCTAGACTCAAAATTATGAAAAGGCCGGGTGCCCGTTTTCGGGGCATTAAAATTTTGTTGTTGAGGCTGTTGTTGTTCTTGTTGACAGAAGGAAGCACTCTGAGCCGAAGCATTTCCACTCCAAATATTGGCATTCTCACTCGAAGTGAAATGCAAATTCGATCCGTGAAATAGGACGACCTTCCGTTATTTTCGGAGTGGCACATTTCAGCCGTCCCATAACTCTGGCATTCCTGAACAAATGAGGTGGCGGGAAATGCGAAGTTGAAATTATCATTTCGGAATATCGACGGCGAGATCACCTCTCGTTTTACAGTGGATTGAACATGTCGGAACACGAGGGCGGAATGCGAGAAATTGTAATAGCAGTCCGAGGTCGAATGAGCTCTCTATATTCGACTCGCTTTTGTTGGCTCAGGGATAAACCCAATGTATCGCTTGTGCAGAAACGCTTCATTTGAATAATTGGAAGAGGATCGCTCGATTGGATGGACTAAACTTCCAGCTCGCTCTGACCGTCGCTGAATTTCCCAGCGTACCAAGTCGGCAAGGTGAACTTAATGAAGTGGCTAATCACATGCAGCCGACCGACGGATCCTGTCGATTCTGAAGAGTTTCAACAAGGCCGTATACCTACCTGGTTCTGAAGTTAACATCCTGAATTCAAAGCGATTGATCACCAAGAATCGCGGTTTAAAATATTGTACCTATCTATCCCGAAGGAAAGGTGTCAGTTACGGATAGGTACCATAGGGCGCTCATAGGTACCATTTGGACTATTGAGGGGCTCCTGGTATCTCGCCGTCGGAATGAACTAGTGAATGAGTGAGTGAATGGCTGAATGGGTGAATGAGTGAGAGAATGGTGAACAGTAGATTAGCGAATCATTGAGTGAATGGGAGAGTAATAGATAAATGAATGAGTGAAAAGTAAATTAGCGAATGAGTGACTGGATGGCTGAGTCAATTGGCTACTCTGGAAGAATTAATTGTTCCTACATAATCTCCCCTATTACTTCTAAATAATTGAAGCGGATTATTCACCCTTCACGATGAAAGAATGATTAAAACGCTCTATTCGCCGATTTTCGCCCTTGCGGATTTTCGATTTGAGAACATCTACCTACGGATCATTGAACTCAAATTTTTGCGTAATAGAAATTCCAAATGTTTTTCTCGATCCGATTGCTCGGCCGATTCCGCATGTTTAATCCATTCTCTCACAGTTGGTGGAGAGTAATTGCAAAATAACTTCCCGGAAATAAAGCCAGCTACTCCCTCCTCCGCAATCTACGGTACATTTCGTAATTCGTTGGTAGTTCACCCTTCCGCCGTGCTAAAAGCCGGGGGTTTTCAATTTCTCGTAATATACATTTGATAGTAGGCAGAGAAAGAATTAAAATGTTCGAAAAAAATATAGCACATGCAGTTGCGGGGCGGTGTTGCGGCGAGCCCTGTTCAACGTAAGCCAGTGGTATTCCACCGGTACCCTTGAATGGAATTCCAATATGGGGGATTTTTTCCCCTTTTGACCAACCGACCAGCTCTGATCGCCACTTCCCAGTTCGATATTCAAACAAGGGGTTCTCTACGTTCTCATTCTGATAACTATAAACGTAGTCGAACTAATGCGAGAGGATTATTGAATGCAATATGCATCAGAGTGTTCACACTTGAGATGGTCTTCTTTGAAAAGGACGATAATTAAGCTCATTTTTTACAATTTTCGCGGACTTACAGTACGATTTTCAGCTTTCGTCAACACTTTATTGCATCGTAAAGATGGAAGTAGAAAGGAAGGGAAAATATAATCCCCTCTCATTTCCGATGGGTCAAGAGATAGGTATGCGGACCTCCATTTCAGCAGTCAGTATAAGTTTGAAAAAGCAGAGTTGTGATTCTAGTGGTGGGAGTAGATGTTACAGTAACTTTTCGCGTTATCCCTCGCTCTACACGTGTACACGGTTGAGAAGACACGTGTGTGACGGGGGAGGGGCACCGTCAGCCAACATCGCGGGTTCATCGGGTCGAGAACTGGCTTTTCAACTCTTTGAATGGGCGAGGAGCTTTCCGCAGTCTGAAAGCCGGAGAATTTCGCTCTTTTTCGCTCTTTTTTCAGAGATTTTCCGAGTCACGTAACTTTTTAGCGTGTGGAGTGTTAACCAATCACGGACGAGAGGGGGATCTGTCGTGGAAAACTCGCTCCTGGGTCGGCTTTGTGCGCCGGGCAGATTGACTAGTTCAGCCAGACCGTGGAATAGACTGATTTTACAGTATTCAAGGGAACCGAATTTCCCTCATACGATAGGATTGTTCGAGAACGTATTAGATCGGCTCTCAGCTCTGGGCTCCTTCAGAATGCCATCCTCTCCCCGCTTTTTTACTTTCCTAGGTTCTATTCCGAATATCTCATGTATAGGGATTTAGAGACAAAAAATGTATAGGGATGTATAGGGGAATCATTTTTCAAAGCTATGCGGAGAGGACAAACTCAACCCTGACTAAAAATAGCGGGGTATATTCCCGCATTCACTAATAATTTACTCGTCATGCGAGCGGCATGGATTAAGAAACGAGGAAGTCGTAGATTTCCTGTGGTTGGAGGGAAAAAAGGTTGAAGAACAGGCGGGGAACAATATAAGGGGTTCAGGGTGGGGGTCAGGCCAAGTAGCTGTTCATAGGGTAGGGAGGGGTTGAAGGGGAGGCGCTAATGAGTGGAGGAACAGCCTGCCTCGAGGCCTCAATTAAATGAAGACACTGGCCGAACCTTTGGCCTCAGGAGCCTTCGTTAAGCTTCTCCTACTTCCCCCCGAGGAATTTTCAACCCTTCCCCAGGATTCAAGTTTTTAGGGCTAGCAGACCGAAATCCCTCGGGCGTCTTTTTTGTCTGATTGGTCGCTTATTTTCGACGATTAATTTATATCCTCACCTGCCTATCGTTTAGAAGAGCGATGGGCATCTCATAGTTCAAACTAACGACTGTATCACAGAATGGAGTTTGGAAATGGCTTCTAAAAGATGTACCTATACTTTTTTTGAAACTCTGAAACAAGGAAGCGTACATGACTTTGATTAACTAGTTATATGATTTTTTCGTCAGGCCCTTAAGTCAGGTACTTTCATGGACTATTTTTGGCCATAATGGATTTTCGGCTTTTTGAGCTGGAGAGGGGGATATTTAAATTGATGTTTCAATCTAAGCGTAGATTTCGTCGTTTTCTGCCGCCAGTCCTTCCTTGGTCTATGGTTGGCTATTGTTAAATTTATCCCGCCGTAAAAATAGTTTCTCGCTCGTTAAAAACTAAATACAAACCCAATTGCTCAATTTAGGATGGTGTTACACTCACAGTAGGTATATGTACAAGTAGACAGATAGTATCGAAGGCAGTTTTAGCTTCCATCTGAGGTGAAAGAACTCGCAGGTGATTTCAAGGCTCCACTTACTTAGCGGGATTAGTTAGTCGGGAGTACAAGCTCCCGAAGGAAGACAGGGGCTTTCCTAACGGCCGGTTAATCAGCCCTCGAGGTGCGTAGATCACCTTAGGCCACCTCTGGTACCGTTTTCTACATTTATATTGGAGAATTATACGGAATGAGTCCACTCCTTAACGGCGGTATGCTGGAAGGCGAGAGACCAGCGGCCCTTCCGGGTTGAACACTCAGCAAATGATGAACCTCCAGTTGACTCTCGACGCCGAATATTGTTTTCATTTATTTTTCAAACACGTGGATTTGACTGGAAACATTCACTTGTAAATTATCGTCAAGCTATTCAGCGTCAAAAAATAAACAGTGCAGAAAATTAAATAGGGAGGTTCGTGCATTACCAGCAAGTAATTTAGTGTTTTTTCTTACTCTATTAAATTGAATTAGTCTCTGGCCATACCCCGAAGTATACTTTATTGGTACCTAATTTTGATTTTGTTGCTCATTTGATTAAAGGCTTTGGATTCACGAGTGAAAGTTCGTTACTTTCAGTCCCATCGATCAATAAATTCAATTTATTTTCATAATAAAATTTTCAAAATAATTCTTCAATACCTCATAAAATGCGTCAAAGTGGATTCGAAGTAAAATTAACTACCTTCTTATTTCACTAATCTCTTTTCACCTTCCACTTTTCGAACCCACGCTTATTCACCAAAAGCTAGTGAGAATCAACCTTCACATTCCTGAAAACAGCGTTCATGTTGTAAACTATTTACGAAGAATGTTGGGAGGAAGAAATTTAAGTGTGCTGAATATCGAAATTCAGTCGTTCCTGAAGGAATCTAATGTGACACTCGAAACGCCGAGTATCTGGAGCGTGATTGACGTGAAACAGCGACTCGAAGGGTGGAATATGCTAATGGAATACGGGGTTGCTGAATAACTAAAATTGTCATCTCTGTCGCTAAGCATAATGTATCATGCTTCGTGGTTCAGGAAAGTTTTCACTTGTCAAGTCCACGAGATGTGCGCCTGTTGGGATGCGTGTCTCTTTGGATGTCTTATAGTGGACCTATCTGCCTTCAGCAGCGTCAAACTTCTGTCTGCGAACTTCAGCCTTGCCGCTTCCGCGAGTCGGCGAACCATTAATGACGCCTTTGACTGATTGGAAAAGAAAACCACAAATTTTCAAAATATCAGTAAACTATATGGGTTTTCAATTTATTTCTAACATTTCTGTGACATAATATGTACAAAAAGTCAAAATTTGACTTTATATTTAATATTATTTGACTTTTTTTTGCGTGAATGCATGAATATTCATGCAAATAAAAAACAAAAAGTCGGGAATTCATGATTAAACGTTATTTTAGAATTGTGTGTTAAGCTGAATCGCTATCGCTTCCATATTTTAAGGGTATAAGGGGTTTAAGCAAATAGAAGTATTGTAATCATCTCAAAATTGAAAATTGGAACGGAGGTGAACGTTCAGAAAAACGTTTACTTTCACTCAGACAAGTAGGGTCTGTGTCCATGGGCCGTCTGTCCGTGTGTCTGTCAGTCAACCTGAGATAATTTCTTACAAAAATGGGTCTCCCTTGATTCTAATCCATTTTTCAAATTTCTGAACTGGAATGTTCGCCATCATGTTTAACAAGAATTTGAACTACCCACAGTAAGTAGACAGTATCTATTAGATACTAATGGTGTTTTCTATTGTATTTTTTGTCCGCCCCTGATATTTTATTTCTATGATAACTATGTCGTGGGTAAAATACGTCCTAGGTGAAATTTGGTGTAGGCGTTCTTGGATAAATCTAGCTTCAAATGCATTGATGAACCGGCCATAGTATAGTCATAATCAATATTGGTTTCAAACATTACGCTAAAAAATATGGAAGTATTGTGTGTTATATACCCACCACTGATCATGGTTTTTTTTATCGCTAATAGGCTGAGACCGGTGTTCTTGATTTATGCAAATGTTTCCAAAGGCATTATGGACAATTACGAGATAGGCCTCTGTTCTGGCTGAGGAGCTGACCCCAGCGGAAGACTTTGCTGACACGGACACACAGTACCCTTTTGACCCCCTCCGCAATTCTCACCCCGCTTAGCACCGACCCCCTGCCAACCCCCTAGGAGAAATGTCCCTGACCTTTTCTGCAAGTCAGCTCTAAGTATGTAATGAAGGCAAATGGCTCCTTATGGCTCCGCTATTTTGGCCCCTCGTTACCACGACCGCGCCATTACGACCCGAATGTCAACCTGTTGTTTCCAATTAGGGTTTGGGTTGACCTTGCTAAAATTTGATGGACAATGCTGAATATAACATTTTCAAGTTAAATGGAGATTCTCCGGAGCGAATTGGGAGTTTTGCAAAACCAGTTTGAGAATTTTCCAAAATCAATAATCAATTCTACTGCAAAGACTTCTCATTCATATTATTTGATTATAAAATTATCTATAGCGACATAACGAAAAATTCCTTCACATCTCTCCAGATTTAATTTACCTATAGAAAGACCGCGTTGAAGATTGCAGGCTCACATCCTCCGATGAGACACAACAGTTGTAATAAGGTCGGCTGTTATTTCAACAGGGATAGGAGGATTTCGACTAGTGAGCCGACTCGACAGCTGTTGAGTTGGTTGAACGTCATTAATCAGGGGATTATAAGGGGAGCATCCTTCTCGTGAGTGGATTCCCTTCTTTGAAAACGTGTTAAAAATGATTGAGCAGCCCGAACGTATATATTTTTACATGAAAAATCGGCTTCTGAAATATGACAGTCAGTTGAAGCGTGAGCAGGATTGTGGAGCGGCATCCTCTCGTCCGGTTGTTTATGTTTTGGCTCTGGTGGCCAAAAAACATCGGTACGGCCTTGCTAAGCAAGGGGGCCGTAAAATATATTAAATTTACTTTACTTGAAAATATTGCGATTTTCCTCTGCATGTGAGTGGGCGTCACTGAATTGGGGGGGGGGGAGGTGGGTAAGGGAGGAGAGGAGGATAGAATAAAGATGAACATTATGGAGAAGTAGAGGAAGATGATGGTGAGAGTGAATAACAACGAGAAGAAGCAGGAAAGGTTGATGGAGATGGACGAAAAAATGAAGAGGTAGGGAAGAAGGAGAAGAAGGACGAGGAGATCAAGAAGATTTGGGGAGTCCCAGTGTCGAGAATTTGATGTAAAATTATAAGTGCAGAATTCAACTTGAAAAAGCAGTTTTGCTTTTGAGAACTGTCGACCATTCAGCTGTTTATAGGAATCTTGGATATAAAATATTGAATCGAAGCCAGATTTTGAGCTGGACTTGGAACCAACGTACCTAATCAATAATCATTGTTAAACAAATGACGACCAAATCCTGAGTGCACCACGAATTCGCTCTCTTCATTCCAATAATATGGCAGATATCATAACTTCATGATACGAACGTGTGGGTACATGGGATGCTCGGATAGGAGCATGAGATGGTATGATTTATGATACAATAGAGTTGTAGGTATGTTATAGAAGAGGAGAGGGTTGATGAATGTTATGATATATCGGGCGGATTCCGATCGATTAGAGGGATTCCAGGTATAGCTTTGGTACTCGAGGGCATTACCGACCTGGGTAATAGATACATTGAGTTGAAGCTCAACGATAATTACCGTTTCATCCTCCGTTAATGACGATGATTCCTCTCCGTTGCTGTTGTTGTGCCCCTATCTCTAATGAATCCTGCGTCGATGGCTCGTAGGCAATCAATGACGCGTATTCAGCAGATATATAGCGCAGAGCAGCGTTTCGCTGAACGAACAACAAATGAATACCGTAAGGATTATGCGAATCCCTGCCTCAATTAGTATTGTGATACTCGGAAAATAGTTTGCTAGCTTCAACTTCAAGTTCAACGTACTAGTTGATGAGGCAGCTCTTGATTTCAATGATTGGTTGTTATTTCCATATCATGTTCCATATCAGAGCTGCTGAGTAAAAAAATCAGAGAAAAAATGATTTGCCAATTGCCAAAAATTTAATTAAAAATAATATGCTAGGCCACTATAAAAAAGCTAATTTTTCAGGGCACTAAAATCAAAATTGGTAGCCATTTATTAGAACTGAGGTGACAAAGCGAAGACTCCTGTTATTTGCCGAGCTTCCGGTAACGTAGAACTTAGCCTAAAAGTTCCTATTTATTCATCAGTTTGTTCTGTTTATGCCGAATATTGTTGATGCTTGCTTTTGTTAATTGACTTTATTTCCTCTGCAACAGTTTTTGGTTCTCCATTCAGAAGTTGACGGTGGGCAGCTGCATATGCCACCTAAACTGTTCTAAGCCCCGATGAATGTCAAATGAACACCGGCAACTAACCAAAGAACAGGAGTCTCCGCTTTGTGACCTCTGTCCTGATAATTGGCTACCAATCTGGTTGTGAGTCGGTCATACACCTTGAAGATAAAATCAAAATAGTGTCTTCCAAGAGAGATTTTATGCTCCCAGAAATCATGGAGCTTCCTACGGTTAGGTATAGGTACTGAAGCAACGAAGGCTGGATTCACAATTTCCCATTCGGATTCAACAGCTTTCGAAACGTAAAACATAAAAATTCATTAAAGAATCAAACGTTCATGAATTATCAGCAATAACACAAAAGGAGTCGTACCAACCAAATGGCGGACTTTATCGACATCTCCGTATAAAAGTAATTTGAATCGGATCGAAATTGTCCATTCGTGAGCTCGAAACAAACGCAACAACAACAAAATATAATAATATTAATAATAATATCACGCGACGCAGCAGTTTATTGCGCAGCCTGCGAGGCTTTTCTGCCTTCGCCTTTCCTATGTTGCGAAACCGGACGGCCCAACCAGCCGTGATTTACGTTGGCTTCTGCGCCCCGATCTGCGTGAAAAAACGCTGCTAAGTAGATCAGTGGCATGTGCACATCAGTTTTTGGTATAGCCGAAGAACTCTGCAAATTTTGCACAGGGGTTCATTTTTCGATTGCAAAGACAAATCTTACGATATATAGGTTCTCCTCAAACACGGAATTTAGTTGTTATTATTCTAGAATTTCAGTATAAATTGGTGTTCTAGATGGGGATTTGGAAAAACGTTTTTTCAACCCGCCAAAAAATAATCATCCTCTTTGCTTGGTCCTCCTTGCTTGACCTACCTATCTATCTTTTCAACGCAGCGCGTCGTTAATTTTTGTTGAAATCATCATTTAATCTATTCTTATTTACCTACATAACTAACAGAATAATAATAATTATTAAATTATCTGAATAATTAAATAAATTTATTTATTATTATTATTTATATATTATTTTATAATTAAATAAAATTTATAATAATTAAATTAAAAATGCGTCAAGAATGCCTCAGAACCATTGTTGAAGCTTGACTCTCTCTCACGTTCCAAGCGCAACTGGCCTAGTGTGAGTGCGTCACTTTGTTGGTGTCATAGGCTAGTGGTCGTAAGTAGATCAATCAACTGTATCTAAGAACCGATGCCGAGTTCCCAACTTTTTCCAATTTTTGTTTTGCTGATTTGTGTAATTCGACCAAATTCTTTAAATTGAAGATATTGGGAGGACAGAAGTTTTTGTGGGGATTCCAACGAGTGGAAAACGATTTTTGTGGCTCTAGTCGTTTTCGAGTTATTAAGAATTGTAGAAATTTTAAAAAACTCAAAAATGTCTCACTAAAACTGCAATAACTCCTAAACGGTTGAAGCTACCGGCGTGGCGATGGTCTCATTCGATTCAGCATAGAAAAATCTATAGAAAATGATACCTCACATCCCTATGTTTCAAATTACCAGAAAAACACGAATTTTTCCCCACTTCAACAGCTGTTTTACTGACCTTAAAAGTAAGGTAGGGTTCTGTCGAGATGTTAGGACCAACTAGATACGGAACTTGATTTTTGGTAAAAATTTCAAAATTTTTCGATAACTCCTTCCCCCTGAAAAACCCCGGACGGCGGACGGCGGACGGCGGACGGCGGACGGCGGACGGACAAAAAAATTTTATTGCAGATTCGGATTCTACTCCCCTTGAAACGTAAACCAACAAATTTTCAGGGGGTGTTAAAATTTTTTTTTTCCTGACCGATTACAAAGGTTCATTTCTATAGAAAAATGAACCAAAACAGCTGGTTACGAGGCCGGCGGACATCTGTTGGAGCCTCCGTTTCAAAGACGTATGAATCTGATTTGACCGCGTTCCCTTTCAGCTGAGAACAGCCTCTTCAATCTTGGAGAACATCTTGAGAGGGGATTTTTTAGCCGGGAGGATCTCAAATCTTGGAAGTAGAACTAGCGGTTTGTGAGTTATTCCAACGTTATTGGGCGACTTGGCCAGTTTCCCTCGGTTGACGGGTTGAGATGGCCCGTTTAATGTTCACTAACTCAGCCGCGTAATGACCCGTCGACACGACGCGGTCGGAAATAAATAAAATCTCGCCACTCACCGGGTAACGTATACCTTCCGAAGGCAGGAATACGTTAGACCAATTTATGCTCAGCGACACATTGCAATGAGACGTGTTGACCGAAATAAATTTAATTCTTGATGATCTATGAGTTATTTGATCTCAAAACAAAAATCGCTCTCTCGCGACATGGCCTTTGATCAATTGATGAGTATTGATTGTGCTAACTTCGATCTGCTGACCAGTGATACCCGATTTTGAAAAATAATTGAGTTATTTTTGTTGAGGTGAGGGAGAGAGTTATAGCCCATCGTACTCTCATAGTGATATATTTTCCTCCGAGCGCTTTCGCCCCGTTGTGCCTCTTCAGGGAGTGACATTTTTTTTTAAAAATAAAGGGTATTCCCACACGGGGCACCTTGTCTTATTGCGTATCACCCTGAGGGGGGGTCGTCAATAGTCTTATGCAGTAAAGGGAGATAGAAAAATATATCTATCTCCCTTCTATCTCCCTTTACTGCATAAGACTATTGACGACCCCCCCTCAGGGTGATACGCAATAAGACAAGGTGCCCCGTGTGGGAATACCCTTTATTTTTTAAGAAAAATGTCACTCCCTGAAGAGGCCCAACGGGGCGAAAGCGCTCGGAGGAAAATATATCACTATGAGAGTACGATGGGCTATAACTCTCTCCCTCACCTCAACAAAAATAACTGCTCACCATCAACCAACGACAGAAATAATTGAGTTGGTTTCACATGTATTTTTGCATTTGGTATTGTCTATGGACAGAACGTATTTGGTATTCGGATCCAACACTCCCAAAATCCCCCAAAACGTCTACCCAATCCTCTCAAATCATCAGTTTTTATTTGCGAGAGGATTTATTTTATTTAATGAGGAAACATTGACATTCAAAATGTGATATCAACCGCAATTTAAATAACTACCTATTCCACCTTGCTATGTTTCTCAAGACAGGGACGTTGGAAAAATGCATTCCTTCATTGTGGTCACCCTCTGGGAAAGGAGATCTAACAGCAATAAACATTCCGTTCCCCTCCACTCTTGACGCAATAATGACGGAATGGCATCGAAAAATAATAGTCGTCAGGTACCACGTTATGTTACCGTCTTCCCATCCCGAAGATATACGTCGTTTTACCGCCGATTCTGCACCGTGAAAAGGGCCTTATTGAGTTATGGCAATCGTCTCTCGCCATTGGAAAACGACATTCTTGAACTTTAAAAGACGGTTTTTACTCTCGTAGAGCCGCAAAAGGTAACCATTAACCGTTGAAGAGCCGCAGCAATTGGTACGTGAACAAGCCGAGGAGTTGATTAAAGTCAGAAAGGAGAGAAACTGATGGAAAACAAACTCAACTCGGAGTTTGCCAAGAGGGCTCTCGTCTTAATTTGATTGGGAAGCCCTCGCGCCATTTTCAGCGCCGGAGAGCATCAACAAAGAATTCCTTCAGCTCCTTCAGACAGGCAGCCTTTACGCGCCCTTTCGAGCGGCAAATTACCTATAAAATCCCTAGTTAGGTACATGATAGTGAAAACTGTGCACAACATAGTCGTTTCTCTCAAGGTCTACTGACGGTTTTCATCACATTTATCGACGTTTCAAAGGCACTTAATATACGTTTTTCTGACACTTTTACTATGTTTTGGCATTTCGATCGTTCTCTGATATTGTTGTTTTTGCCGTTCTAACAACTGTTTTTGAAAGTCTTTGTAAAAAAATAAAAAAGTTCACGAATTTTTAATTCCATATTTTTTATAGGGTCAATAAAAACAGGTATTTCAATCGTCTCAAAATCAAAAATCAGATTGGAGGTTCATGTAAAAAAAATATATCAACAATGGTATCTTAATAGTGATATGTTTTACAACCAACAAACCCACAAACCAACAAATAATCACTGATGAGGTGTTGCGGTCGATGAATTCATTTACTCATTTCATAACAAAATAATGTAATTCGATAACAACGCTATATAGATTTTGGCTTTTATCTATTAGACTCAGTAGACAAATACTCTCGAATACATTTGTTAAGATAATCGTGAGCAAAATTAAGCTCGAACAGGATGCGAAATCGAAGCTCTACGGTTATTTGTGGCGCAACTTCGCCCCTGCGGCAGACGCCCAGAATCGTTACGTCTACTATTCGGATGAAATTCGCAAACGTGTTTCTAGTGAAAAATGAATGCGAAATGTACGTGCTCGTGAAATGCTGTACGTGTTCTTCTACGAGCAGTTCCTGTCCGACAGACTTTTAATCATCCGGCTGGTCGTTTTCCCGCGTTTAAATAATACTTCATCCGTGTAATAGTTTTCCAGACACATTACTCCTTTCGAGGAAAAGCGCTATATTCCGCTGGTAGTCGGCCCTCGAGGGAGTGTCTCTCGCCTTTTATACGTTTTATCTCTACAAGACCCCCTTGTCTTGGAAGAGACTCGGCGGATTTCCACTGTTTCCTCTTCCCAACAGTCGTTTTGTAATTTCTTAAGCTGCTCTTTCATCCGTCCCCCCCCCTCCCATTCCGTCCAACCCTTCGCAGGGAAATTATTCTTATATCTTGATGAGATGTGTTCTTACTTCGTGAATTAATTGAGTTTACTCCACCACTGGCGGGCCAGGCTCTTGGGAAACCGTTTTCATCATCATTCCTGACATCTGAACCGGGAAGGAAAAACTCGCTCTTAAGTTTTGAAAAAATTAAATTAACTTCAACAACAACACCCGTTTTCCATCGTAAAGTAGTTCAGCAGTGAGGAAAAATTTGACTCCGAACTTGGGAAAGGGTTATTTATTTTGCTAGAGGATTGCCTGCATTCTGTAACCGAATAGTTCTCTAGCAGTTATCTCCGCACCACTGGTTTTTTCTAGCCACAAAAATCAACCCATTGAAGTATTTTTTATTTTACCGGCTGGTTTTGATATTTTTTGAAGAAATGTTTATTATTTTAGGTAGGCATCTATATCTACTGTAAATTTTTGACATCTTTGATCCTCTTCAATATTTATTGAACCTTACCAAAATATGGAAGTAACTATTATGTGATGCCCTCGCACCACTGGGGTTTCAATAAATTTTTCTCAACAACAATAATTGTTGTTAATTTATGTTCTAAGAGTTGAACTACGCCAAAAAAGAGATCATTCCTGGAGCAGGTACGGTTCGTCATTATAGCGGGAATCTTATTCACTATCACCGTCTAATTTATGAACCAAGTACACACCAAGTACTCCTTTTGCTCTAAGCAATTTTACATTATAAGCAGCGGAGATCTAAAATTTGAACTCGGCAGGTGCATTCTTCTCAGGTCATTTCAGTGCACGTCAGCGGATCCAATATACGTGAGTGTTGATTGACAGTTGTTTGTAATTCGGCTGCGGGAAAATCCTTCGAGCTTTCAGAACAGTCTACAATTACAAGTCTGAACTTTATTTCAACGTCCAGCTGAGAGAATAAACATTTGCGTTCTAAACTCGCTTCTTTCAAACTCAATCGCAACTCACCTCCGAGTAAAATAAACCCTCGCGCCAACCCTTCGACGAATAGAATTTTAAACTGGAATGGCATAAATAAAACAGGCATCGCTAATTCCGTCTCGAGCCTCGTAGGTAGAATTAGAAGGTTGGTATGCGCCAACTCGGAATTAACAGCCGGAGTTAGTACAGGGGAAGAGTGTTAGCAGTGAGTTAAGGATACTTGCCGAGTGGAGGGAAGCCCCTGTGGTTGATAGTTGGATTACAATCATTAGATCCGGCGAAAAGGGGCAGTTAAATCACTGCGAATGGATTTAACGGAAGTTCAACCGTCCCGGCTGGTTTATGGTTGTTGAACAAAAGTGCCACTGTAGATCACAGCTCTCTGTACAATAGGAAATGGGAATCTCTTGTCTTCTCCGGAAAAGATATTGCAATAATACCGGAATACATCGCAACATAATATGCTGACTGATAATTACCGGGCGATATCGGACAATACCTGAATAGGTGCTTTGGACCGTATCGGACAATATTGGACAATATCTGTCTATATCGGACCATATTAGACAAGATTGGACCATATGGGACGATATCGGAACATATCAAACAATATTGGACAGTATCGAACCGTATCGGACCGTATTGGACAATACTTGGCCATATTGGACAATGCCGGACCATACCGGACAATATCTGACCAAATCGGAGCATACCTAACAATATTGGATAGTATCGAACCGAATTGGACAATATCGGGAAACAACGGATAACACCGGACTGATATCGGAAAAGCCGGAAGATATTGGACAATATCGTACCATATCTGACAATATCGGACGATATCCTTCCATTGTCCTTTTTTGAAAAGCAGCCTTATGTATTTTGCATTGTCGATTCCGGGGATTGTACTATTTACCTTACTGTGTCCTCGCTTGATTTCAATATTGTAAGCGAAGGATTGAATCTTTTCAGAGTAGAAAAGATCGTATAAGGGTATGGAAAAAGGTGATGGTAAATTCACGTTGGCTATTCTGTGCTTCGCTCCTTCTCGGATACTTTTCGAACCTTTGGGAGAGTTATTAATTCCCGGTTATACATTCAAAAAGGAATGATCGATGACGCCGAAGAACCTCCACCTCCGTCCATCCGTCTCCCCCTCATCACTCTTCTGATGGAGTATCTTATTCAACGAGAAGATCCAGTAGAATGTGAGGAGTATTTTTATTCAACGGACGTGGGATACGAGATATTTCCAATTCCGATATATTCTCATCAAAAGGCCATTCCGATAATAAATTGGGACTGAAAATGGAGAATCGGAATGATGAGGGACGAGATCCAGTCGGTCGAATGAAGAGGATGATATATCCTATCATCATCATCCCCTTAATCATTATGCAGTCCCCGCTTGTTGTGCACCGCATAATGGCAGGGCTAAAGAGCATAATAAATACCTATATACCCTGCAGTACTCGAATACAAGTTAACATGGGATATCGATTACTATTTGCCCTGGTGGAGTCTCCTTTTGCAAACGAGTGGATAGCACGAATATAGGATCAACCTGGGCCATTAGCACAGTTAGTTGCGGCATCGAATATTTGGGTCGAAAAAGGTACATAGATACTACCAGTTATCGGTAACTGTCCATGTAACTTGAAATATAACTCCATTCTATCCAGGCTTATGTTTCATCATGGAATGCGTATGAGGTCAACTGAAACAAATGAATTTAGCTTATATTGTGATTCAAATGAACCAGTCATCTGGAATTTTTTCAGAATCAAAAATACGGGCAGAATTTAATGCATTCCACTAATGTGCAACATATTGAGCCTCAGAATTTCATCCAGCAACAATATACAGTGCACACTCTCTTAAGCGCCTGACCCTTAAAACGGAGGGGCAGGAGAAAATCTAATAAAAATCCAACGAGCGCATGTCGACCCTTAGTCCAAGAAGTCCCCTGTAGGAAGCCTAATTACCTCTGTAAATATTGGGAGGGTTTAGTTTAACAAGGACAAAGTCTGTGTGCCTTTTAGGAACGTTGGAAAACAACATGGGCTTTGGGAAGCATCAAAAGCAATTTCAGTTAACTGGTAGAAGAGAATGCACTTGAAAAATGTTAAAAGCTTAAGGCTATTCGAAAGTTCACCACGTGCTGGACAAGAATATTTAAATTGTAGAAATTATCTATACGCTACAATTATAAGGAATCTTCCAGGCCCTTCATAGACATCATCTCTCCATTCGTCTGATACTAGAGCTCTTATACTAGAATAAAAATGTAATCAAATCACAATTATTGTCATTACGTTGTGGGAAAATAAGAACAACAACTTCAACAAAAATTAGAATCGTGTTCTTTGGTTGGTAAAAGACACTCTTCCCCTCCTTCTCCTTCCCTTTGTGAATTATTGCAGATCATAACAGAACTACTAGAAGTGTCGAGAATACTTCCTTTTTCTCAGAGGTACTACTTTCCTTCAATTATTATTCGGATAGAAAAAATACAGTTTCTATCCATACGAAAGGACGTCTCCTCTTTTTGAAACCCCACGCCGAATTCGTGAGGCATTACGGCTGAGGACATATTACCCCAAATGGCTGCGGAGCAGTAAACCCTTCTCGGGCTCCTTGGCCACATCGTGAGAACGATCTCTGATAAGTTTTGTTATCAGTGGAATGCAGTTCTATATGCACCTGCTTCATGGCGCCTCTAATGCCCTTCCGTCATTTGAATTAATAGACTGAGAGTAAAACGAAGTCACTAGTTAACTATTCGTTTAACTTTATCTTATCCTTTTAATTTCATCCATTGCGGCCTTTTTCGGCGACGCATCCGAGCCGATGACAAAAAACGCTTAATCGACCAATTAGTGGCACTGATAGTGTTCACACTCGAAAAGCCCCAAGGGCCCGAAAAAACCGAAAACACGATTCGAGCATTAGTCCTTTCGGGCCAGGATTCGGTGAAGAAGTTCTTTTCAGCCAACTTCCTTTGAGGAGTGCGTATATAAAATGAATCGGCTGTTTACTTCCAAGGGACAGTTCATGGGTCGAGACTCAGGTCAACGGTTCGATGCATTGTCCAATGTTTGCCTCCGTGAGGGAGAATCTTGAAGGACATTCGGAAGCTTTCGAACTGTGTGGGCTGGTGGTTAGGAAAGTGAGGATACAGGTATGGCCCGAGGCCTGAGCGAATTCACCCTCCTGTTTCAACTTACCCAACTTCTTTGTTTCTCAACCTCCGCTACCAACTCACTATACCACTTACCACCACGGTTAACAATTGGATGCGATAGTCTAGCATTAGCAGAAATCGTTGCATCACTGAAGAAGACAAGTTACTCCATGCTGGTTTCCGAGTGATTCTTCCTCTTCACCGTTAGCAATTTTTAGCTCTCTAGTCTTTGGGTTAATAAATTACGGATCAATTTCTTCATGATCCGCCGTCCCAATAGTTTGAAAATGTTGACTAACCAGCAAAGCACTAAATACTTCCTCTCACGCAGCTGACTGTTTCCATAATATTGGTACTGAAGGTACGTCCTCATAATTTTGCCTTGAGTTGGGTTTCCCCAGATTTTTCAATGCTTCGAAAACGAGCTGTTTGAATAGTGAGTGAATTACATTAATCATTAATTAGTGCTCCTGATTTAGAGTGTCCAGTAAACAGGTGATTTTTTCGAATTTCCGATCCAATTTTCAATTTTGGGTCGATTACATAACGTCCATGCACTCTTCGAATAAGGAAGTAAAAACAGCCTCACACTAAACCAATCAGTCCTGGCCTCAACCTGAGTGAATTTTCCATTTGTATTATTGCCTACAGCAGTAGCGAATTTAAGTTATTTTGCTCTTCCGCCGACACCCTACGTATACCCAAAAGTAGCAGTGGCACCTAATTTCTTTGACCTTGGAACCGGAAGATCTCATTCTAACGAGTGGAATTGAATTTCTTTTTCCCCTCTTGCACTTCTGCCTTTGAGCCTCAGCGACCCTAATCTTCCACTGCTTCTCATTTCTTTTCCTTCCTTTATAATCAAATTACCTTCCCTCGGGAACGATACCGTTTTCGTTTTTTCATCTTACCAGTTTTATAGAATTAAATTCTTTGTTTATACCAGTATAATGTACAGGCACGGAATTCAACGAGATGACTGGGCGTACGACATGCTGCTATTAGGGAGGGTTTCCGCTAGGTATGAGCATCGCAGTACCATTTCTTCAAGCAACGTTACGTACTTTTACCTACTTCATATTGCAGAGGTGCTTGGCGAATCATCTGAATGCGAGGCCTGAATTTGTATAACAACTACACATCTGGGAGCAAGTGAGAGTGAGAAATATCTATGAATAGGTACAGTTGAATATCATCGTGGGATAGGTAATTATTATCTGATTTGAAACTTGGGAATCAATATTTCCATAAAATATGTCGTGAGTGTGTTACAGCGATAGGCGATCATCAGTTCGAAGTCATGAATTGACACAAAGACGTGTGGTTAAACAGCTACTGGGAGGAAGAACTTGCCAAGACTTGACAGGTCTGTTTGCCTTGCCTTCGATAAACAGATTCTCCGCAGCTCTTCTCGGAGGAAATCGATTTTGCAAAGCTTCTCGCCCCAAACGTGACGGCTTTCCAGCTAGAAACACCGACGTACAGAATGTGTAATCCAACGGAAATATCACCATTTCAAACGTCGATTTTGACGCTGGTGAAGTTCGTCGACGTAGGTTCAGCGCCATCCAGGAGGGAGACAATCGATGAGAGGGACACCCCCCAAAGTAATGCCGCGCATTCACCTTGGAAACCCAAGTAAACATTCGGTTTGTCACCTCAATTTACATGTCAAGAACCGTCTTGAACGGCGGATGTCAAAGAACTTTAAAGGGGGCGTATTGACTGAGACAGCCTGCCGTCATATTGAGACACTTGGAAGTTATTTTCCAGACTAGTGGACATTATTTGGTTTGGAATAGACAACTGACATAATAAACTATACTTCCGAACAGGTTCAACTTATTCCTGTGACATGAATAAAGCCCCGAGTTGTATTTTGAGCCAGAAAGTCAAAGTTCTTTTTGTTACCATATTTACGAAGTAAATGGAAGCATTGTAATCGTCTGAAAAATGAAAATCGTAACGGTGGTCATGTACATGAACGCGTTGGCCATCTGCAGTTTACTACCTGGTGCCATGAGCTGTTGAAAGACGTCCAATGACCATAACCAGGGGGACTCCTGAAGTCAGGATGAATGGCGCGACGTAAATGCACAATGCAGAAAACCGTCTGATAAAATCCCCTCATCCGATCATGTCGTACAAATGGTAAAAATATGTTTTCATTTTATGCACCGTCCCCTCACCGTGAAATACGTCACCCTCGATTCAGCATAAGTCAGGTCTTGTCTTTTGAATACCCGTTGCTACATCGGCATTCCTCCACGGAGCAAACGGAACAGCGAAGACCTGTGATGGGAAGCGCGTATTGCAAGTCAGTGCTGACTCGGTAGGACCCGGCGCGCTCTAATCGAATTAGCCGATCAATTGAACTCGTTCCAGGTTTCCTTCTGCCTTTTTCCCCTTTCAGTTCGAACGATGAACGATGGAATTGAACGCCGAAGAAGAAGAAGAAAACGGCCACAAAAGCTCCGGCCGATCATGCCCTGTTCATCTGCCCTTTTATCTGTGCAGCGGTTTCTATTGTAGCCTACCTCGTTCCCGCGACTTAACTCAAGGCTAAACTCCCTATTCTGCTCTCGTTAGAGACGTCATTTAAAGAAAATTATTAGCTTTGTTAAACCAGCTGCTTTTTTTAAGCTATTTCTATTCGCTGGGAACTCGAATTGAAAGCAAACCTATGCTAATGCTTGGTGGGCAGGGTCGAAGTCTTCATTGAAATCATCTAAGGCTCCTTTATCGATTATCGATTGCCGATTATCCGAAAATAATTGTTTAATCTCCGGGTCACGGATTTCCGGGCGATTTTTGTCTGGATGCGAATACGGTTTGTCTCTAGGAAAATATTGACCGAGATATTAGACAACGATTTTTGGATAATCGACTAGGTATCGATAAAGCGGCCCTAAGGATAGGTAACATTGAAATATTTGGCCACGGCCGTTTAACCTATTTGCAAGGCGTCTATTTCCAAAGCGAAAACACATTGACGATGTATTAGGCATTCGGGGGGAGGGGGGATTCCGTTCAATTTGCATCCGTAAAAAAATTAAAAAGTATTGATAGCAAACTGACTCAGAGATTAGATGGGTGATTGCTCATACTTGATCTGCATTATTTTCTTTAAAAGGGTCTGAAAATAAAAGTGCTCAAAATTTATGCAGGCGCGTTACTATGTAATTGAGGCGTACCCCCGACTCGTATTTAATTTAACGAGTTTCAGCCACAAGTTGGCATTGCGGATGTTGCACTTCGTCATAATAGGACTGATAAAAATCGCAGCCTGCGGCTATTTGCTTAGGTACATGAAAGTTATTAAACAGTATCCAAACCAGGGAAAGCAAAATGAGTCAATGGATCAAAGCACGCGAACCATCGGGGACAAAAATTAACTGACGAAGCCGTCGGTCTTATGGCAGTCAGGGTAGAAAGGATTGAAAGGGTAGACAAGTTTTTTGGTTCGTACATAGCAAGGATATTACCCAGGTTGGCGTGATGTGAAGCAGTATAGACGAAGGCAGAGAGAAAGAGACGGAAGACGGGCGCCACGTGAATGGGGAGGTGCATACCGATAATTGTCTCCTATAATGGTTTACCATGAATCGGGGGTTTCAGGTCCTCTAACGTTAAACGTTAACCTTAAACTGAATTCACTGTTGATTTTTCCCTTCGCACTAAATTCAGCGTTCGATGGCATCCTTTACAGTGAGATGTTTTTACTTCCATATTTACATAGTAAATACGTATATTTTTATTTTATTCGTATCTGTTATAAATATAATTTAATAAAATAAATAAGGAAGTACAATAGACAATATTTCTTTGCTCTTATTTTTGAGGTTTTCATTAAATTGATGGGGTTTCACGATTTCTCCCAAACTGATTAGGTACCTATCTATGACTAGGATGATCCGAACTTCTTAGTACCTGAGAATGCCATCAGTGGTAGGTGGTTCGAGAATTCCCCCATATTCAGCAGCAGGCAATTCGGTTAAAATCGTTTCCGGCATGAAGTTTGCTCTTCATCGTATTTACACTAATAATCCAAGCTGCTGCCTAAGTTTCCTTTCTGATTCCGCCAAGTACAGGCAGCAATGGAAGGAAAGAAGGTTTTACTCCGGACATGTATCTCAATGGCTAATCTGGGGCATTTCGTAATTGGGAAGTCCACTTTGGAACCCGAGGGATCTTCCAGCATCACCCCCTCCGTAACATCCAATACCGGCGGATTTCGCCCTCTTTTTTCCCACAGCCGCTGCTCGCCATGGAAACTGAAGAATTAAATTGATTTTCAGGGGGAGATTCCCTTTATTCCTTGATCGGTTTCTCTTTGTTCCTCAATGTCGAACGTGAACGGTGGAGGGAGGTTATTTTATTATTATATAAGGATAGGATGCACATTCCGTACGATGATGATAAGAACGTGAAATATTGAAAACGCCCTTCCCATTCGATATCTTAGCATAACTTTGCCTCGACTGAAATTCTGTAAAGAGAATGCGCATTTTATAGCCACTCAACTTAGAACTGAGTGGATTATTGATTTTACTGATCCACATTTTAACCCGTTTGAAATTAAATAATGTAGTTTTCTTTCACTGAAAGAACAATTATATTGTTTCCATCCGAATGCTAATAACTACCTGATTGCACTGGAAGGTGATCTTCACATTCATGTTGATGGCCGCTGACTACCTCATGTAATTTTATTTACTTTTCTATCATCCTTCATCATAATGGTGTATTTTAATCTCAACAGTCGATATGGTTTGCAATGTTCTCACGATGGACTCTGGATTTTTCTTCAGCCTTTATTTTTTCCTCGCTGATGGATAGTGTCGTCGCGAAAGATCGTCCTTTTTGATCTTGCGCCCGTGTCTGTACATTTTATGTGGTTCGTGGTCGTGTAGCGCGTCATCTGGTGCCATGGCCCCTTTCTTCATTCCCGACCGGTGCTCCCCAGTGTTTCCCACTGCCTAGGCCACCGATGCCATCCGCAGCCGATACTGAAGCCGCAGCAGCGTCAACATCAGCGTTAGCTGTGACATGTGGAACAGCCTAAAAAACGCAGCCAATGTCAACGCTCTCCGAGAGTACACGAATACCCTCGAACGACGGCTTAGCTGTCGCGCGACGGGGTCGCCCTCTTTTACATAAGTGACGATAACGACGTCATTATGTCCTCGTTTTCGAGGGAGGCTCCAACTTTGTCGCAGGCACTCCAGACTTGGAGCCATCAATCAGAAGAACTGCTGCAGGTCTCATGAGCCTTGAGAGAAAGAGACATCGTTCAGGATTATATTTGGGTTTCGTGGTATGATACTTTGTTCCTCGTTTTTACGCCATGGCTGTACATACCATTTGATTTATGAAATCAGTAAAAAGTTGTGGATTGCTCCGATTTGATGTCTATTGTCCCTTAAAACCAGTGGTGCGTAGATAACACACAATACTTCCATATTTTGAAACGTAAAATTGTGACACGATTTGATCATATTTTGACTGCTTTTAAGGGTGTTTAGGCCAAAAATATCGAAAAATTCACTATTAAAATTTTAAAATTCGCTCAAAATGAAAAAATGCAACATTTTCGGAATGTAAAAAATATCCACATATTCTGCAAGGTAAAACAAAGATTTTAAGACCAAGAACGCTCAAATCGGTTCATTTTTGTGGCCGGAAAAAAATAAAATAGAAAACACTAAAAATGCAAATATATCGGAAGTACTGTGCGTTATCCAAATTCCAATTAAACAGGGTGTTAGGTCTTGCCGAGACAAACATTTCAGTTCAAGAAATTTGAAAAAAGGTTGAGAAATGAGGGAGTTATGGCCATTTTTGTAAAAGACCACAGACGGACAGACGGACACACGGACAGACGGACACACAGACACTTGTTCAGGAAGTGATTCTGAGTAAATGTGTATAAGAAAAAGTTTTTTCTGAAGCTCCGTTCCGATTCTCGATTTTAGGACGATCACAATACTTCCATTTACTCTGTAAATATGGAAGTAAAAATTGTCAAATTGCAAAAAAATGTATAGCCTTTGGGTTCGTAGTTACGTACCTAATTACAGAAAAAAAGGGCAATTTTTTACGAATGCCCTGGGCGGAGAAAAGTGCAAAAAACTGACTCCCCTTGAAAAATTCAACGGCGTATCCTTGGAAAATTGTCAAAAAAATTTAAGGATTTTACTTTGTAATGAGTAGCATAACAACTCGATTTAATGCCCCGTTTTTTGTTACAGGTGAGTGAAAAACTGCCTCTCTGCCGGGAGTTTGAATAATCTGAAAGGTATGTCTTCAGTTAGCATGACCAATGGCTATTTAAATACCTATCACAGCTTGTCTGGCCTCTGATGGATGCTGATGGATCTTTGCGCAATAGATATTTTGGTACCAACTAAAATTTACTAACAGAAATCGCTGGATATTTCCAAATTCCGCTGACTACCCTGTAAATAAGGATCGGATTTCGCTCGATGGGGCAAAAAATACAATAGTCGCTACCCAGGAAAAATCGATTGTGAAACCGGAGGGATTTAGGATTTACCATCTTGAAAAGCTCTTCCGTGTGAAATCGTTGCAGCAAGAAGTGCGGCCATAAAGCGAAGAACGTCACCAGCTTGCAAAGGGCTCTAAAAGTGCTTGAGACCCTGATGGCTGCTCTGTTTTGGTCGTTGGCTAAGAAGAGGCTGGTGAGGATCCTCGGGTAACGTATACGTATACGAGGCTGATGGCGTAACACTCCAAGGAAACCAAGGCCACGCTAGGGATGAATATGTTTTTAAAAATCTCCCACGCACGCATCTCGAATGGAGTGCGTGAGAGGTGGGCACGTTCCCTCTCCTGCTCGCTCCCCCGAAGTCTATAGGCCAGGCCTTCTTCATGCTCGTCGAGGAAAGACATTTGCATAAGATAAAACCGAGAGAGTCGCAGAATATTGTGAGGCCTCTCCCTCCGACAATTCAGCTTCGCTTTCCCGGGGTTTTCCCTCTTCTTTTACGTGGCCCAGATACCTGACTTCCCACTTACGCTAGCATCAAATATAATAAAAGCTTTTCCTCCAGCCGCGGTTGAGCTGTGTCTCCGCCTGAACTCGGCGCCCGATTTCCGCTGGGGCGGTATTCGGAATTCCTCGATCCACGCAGGCCCGTACTCAGGGAGCCCCCTCCCCAAATTAAAATCCTGGATACGGGCCTGGGTCCGCGCTTATCAAATGTCGCGAAGGACTGATTACCCGGATGATGTGATCGTCTTTTTTGCCTGGGTTACCATGGTGTAGTATCATTTTCAGGATTTGTTAATATAACAGTAAATATTTCATAGTCCATTGTTTCCAAAAAACTGACATTCGCTGAAATGGTACTTACCTGCCTACTATACCATTCTTTGAACCCAGGAAAACGTGAAGGGCATTGATACGACAGACGCCATCGTCCGATAAACAGTGACCACCGTATGTTTGTTGATACCGGTGACCACTGGTATGTTTATACCAGTATAAACATGCTCGCCCAAAACGAAAATATTCGAATTCAGAAAAATTGGAGATCCTACCTTCCTGCTATTTTCCTGATAGCAGGGTTTATATGCTCATATCGAATAAAATGCCTTTATCCCTGCACTTCTACACCGCAGTAGATTGGAGGGAATCTACCGAATCCCTTGGGCTCAAAGCGCCATTGCCGCACTGCACGGGTTCATCGTGATACTACACTGAATCAACTTGATGCCGGAGGTGTCACGGTTGAATCAACCCGATGCAGGGACGAACGTGTCTGTCTGACTGTCTGGGATCCTGGGAGACTTCCTAACTAAGTGAAGGTCCTCCCAAGGAAGGAAGTCAGCAGCCCGAGGAGCTCTCGAGAGAGTCGACCCTCGTCGTTTTGCAAGTTTTACGCTGCAAGGAACACATCCTTACAAAAATCGATTTTCGGCCGAAGGATGCAGTTCGTGAAGGTGCAATATTATTCAATTATCGCTCTATTATTCTAATGCACGCTGGCCTGGGTGAGAATATTGGAATTGGGAAAATTTGCGACCAACAATACTTGTTAAGTGCAATAGCCGATTATTGGTGACTGTTTAAAGTATCTACTCATAACAGCAAAAACTTGAAACTTCAGTTTTCATTAACATGTATTATTTTGGCAGGGAAATCGGCTACTGTGTAGTTTGGCATGCTCGCGTTGGTTTTTAGTTCAAAACCTTCATAATGCGACTTGACCTTCGATGAATGAGTCTGGTTAACTCAGTTATAACTTCAGTTTTGAAAAGAACGTGAGTATAAAATGTAGAAATGTGCAAAAAGAGGTTGCTGTGCTCTTTTTTATTATTCACGACCCCGTATCTTTCAGCCATCTCCGAAAAAGGAGAAGAAAACAGGAGTTAGCGCCTCCTCGGTTTATTTTCGAGAAAAAAAATACAACGAGCGAAGCAACTCCCCCGTATTAGAAAGAATTGTTATTTCTTGGCCCACACATACGCTCAAAATAAGCCGGAAGAACAAAAATTGCACTCGAAAAAATGGAGGGTTCGCTTTCTCAGTGTAATGTGTCATTGTTGAGGATGTGTGGAAGGTACGATGTAGGTACTGTAATGTTCCAAAGTATGAAAAGTGGCCGCTTTCCCCTTCTTCGGTCCTTATTAATTTACTACCATCTTTTATACACCCTCGTGTTTTGCCGTGGCTCAAAATCAGCTCTGAAAAGTCTCAAGGGGTATGTACAATATTAGAAAATACCAACACCTCCTAGAATTCGAACGTTACTTCATTTTAGTAAGCACTTGAGAGTGCGGAGGAGGGTGGCATTCCGAGTCAAAATTCATAGCGTAGGAATTTTGGGATTAATCTGAATCTCATGAAAATCGATGGTCAAAATAGCTGCACAAACATGCTAGGTCAAGAAAACTAAAAAACTAATTTTCCATCTTTATGGTATAGCTGGCCAATTTACCTACTCGAGTCAACAAAAGTTGAATCCGGCATTAGCTGCTGCATCAGATCTCCGACACTGTTCGTGCTGAATCTTCGACTTGAGTTTAGACAATGACGACGATTTATGCCTAAACTAGTTCAAGCTCGAGTGAATGAGCTAAGGACTGCGATTTCTCAGATAACTTCGAGTTATAAATTGCCATCCGGATTCGTAATTGAAGTTTCTCCTCTGGTAAAATCGGCCAATGAAACGTCTTATGGAAACCTGATCTGCCGCTCAGTTAAAGCATTACAAATCACGGAACTTGAGAAAAGTCCCCGAATGCGCCCAACTTCGTGAATTATTCTCCGTCTTTCGAGACGATTCTCCCGCGAACGTTTAAATACTGATTTTGCCCCTCTAGCAGCCCCCCGAAGCAGATGTTCGAATCAGAAGGGATCGCTTTTCCTTCTAGCCTGACTTTTTGGAATTAAGCATTTAACTATTTGAAAGTATCTGGAAGTAACTAGAACCAGACTTAAGTGGCTGAAAGATGACTAGTAAGGATGGGACGGAGTAGGGAGTAGGTGGCAGCCCTCCCAGGTCAAGCCTCAGTATGGAAAGCATAGCTCATTGAAGTACTCGAGCATTTTACCGTCGATTCGCATGTTTCCAAAATAAATAAAAGTAGAAATCAGAAGAAAACCAGCACAATCATAACCAGCTCAGATTCCGTTGCCTTCCCTGTCTTCACTGCCCTCAAACTTAATCATAACATGTATCGAAGATCTTTACTGCTGCTTGAAAAGTTGCCCATTGGAAAATAACAGCCACTTTGGGACCCGGGAATCTAAGAAGCGGGGCTGATCTTCTGCGGTGAAAACCTGCGGCTAAGTCAGTGAAGTGACGCCCCTCCACCAGTTCGGTAATGAAAAGGAGGTAAAGTTTTACGGCGGTAAACATTGGCCGGGATAACAGCTCTTATAAAAAGTTATACAGGATGAAGCTTTCAAGGTTTTCTCACTTCATGTCGAGATACTGCACGTGGACTTCAACGAGGAAATTTCCCCCGCTTCATAAATATTTGCCCCTCCCAAATATGATCTCATTTTTTCCGCGTGGAAAAAATAAATTGGCTTGTCACCATAGGCGGCGTTGTGGGACAGCGTCGCACAAAGCCCCATCCGACCCGTTTATAACATATTGAATATTGTGTTCAAGAGGGTCGTTCCTGGTTGAAGGTTGAAGGCCGTCCTCCGCTTGTTTACATGTTACAACTCGATCGAAAAACCGCATTCAGTCGGCCAAAAATATTTCCCCCAGAAAAAATAGAGGGTTATGCAGCGGCGGAAAGTTTTTGTAAGCCTGGATCCCTATTGTTTTTCCAACTGTAAAATCCACCTCTCAGGACAACTTGCAGATCCAAGAGACAATCCCTTCTCGATGGATGTAATGAATTATTTAATTCGGCCATCACTAATTCATGAGGGGAGGGCACCGTATGTACTTCCATGTGTGGGGTGTTTGTTCTTCGGTGTGGGAGGATGAACTACACGCACAAATAAGATGGTAACTCGTGGGCCGAGGGATGAACCTGAGAACGTGGCCACATGGTGAACGCACACCAACGCCGGAGTACAAGCCTTCTCACCACAACTCTCTTGATATGGTTCTGACAACGGGGGTACGTAAATGACTCTTTGGACGAAATTGTTGTCAACGATAATCCTCAAACTCATGAACTAATGGCAATTTTTCAAACTGCGTTAATCGTCAATTGTTGGGGTAAGTAACTGGCAGTAGTTGTTAGGGTAACATTAATCCTGATATTCATGTTGAAATACACTCTCACTTCACTCTACAATCTCAATTCATGTCGCAATTATTACCCAATGATAAGAGGAACTGTTCACAATGTAAAGGACCTTGATAGGTCGTGAAAAGTTATCCGAGATCTTGACATGAATATTTCTTGTCACCGCCGATTTCGGTTTCTTGTCAGATCATGTCGATACCTTAAAGCACAAAGGCCATACGTCCAAAAATGGCATAATGAGAAAAATGCAAAATAAGTTTTTGATCAATTTACAAAAATAAAGATTTCTCCCATAGTTTTCAATTCCATAAAAAAATTTGCTAAATAAAAAATGTTTGTCTGGACAAGATCTACAACCTCGTTTAACCAGAACTTTGGTAGCACTTAACACTTTCAAGATAAACGCTCTTTAAATATTTGTCGTTTTTCTATTTTATCGTTTTTTGGCCCCAAAAATAGATAAAAGGATCATGATTCTTGGAGCGATCGATAGGTCCTGATGAGTAGATTCTTTCGGTACCGAAATCTCAAAATCGATATTTTGGGACATATGCCCTTTGTGCTTTAAGGTATCGATGTGAACTATGACGAAGTCTCTCTCAGCCTCTCCCTCTCTTAGCCTACACCCCTCTTAGCCTCTCCCTCTCTTAGCCTCTCCTTCTCTTAGCCTCTCTTTACCCACAAAACTATCTACATGAATGAACAGTAACAGTGCCTATCTTGATCGACGAAGTATAGGTCACGACGGGAGTCCTGGCCGATCAATCGTCGAACGTGGATTATTCAACCTTTGGCACCTTTTGTCGTGGAAATATCGCTTTCCCAGTCCTCGAGTTGAGTGCCTCAGGGGAGTGACTCAAGGAAAGCCTTCGAACTGAAAGGAAAATGTACGTGCTTAAGGGAACAAGGCGATTTTTCTTGTGTCACGGTTTTCAGCTTTATGTTCAGCCCGCCTGAAAAGATACGGCGAGAAAACGGCATTTGCGACGAAAACATGTTTTTACGAATTAGGCACTTTCAAGGTTTACCGTCTGAGTGGTAACCAGGGCACACGTTCGTAAGCTGGAGCAAAATAGTTGAACCACCAAGGAACGACTAAAGTATTCGGCAACGAAGTGCTGATTTTGATTCCAACTAACAGAGTGTTGGATGAAATTTAAAGCTTAGTTCAACTAAAATTTTAGTAACCTATAGTATGCTCATCTCTACGCGTATCACTTGGGTGGTGGAATGTACAAGGCTGAACACAACCCATCGCATGTAGTGCTGTTGCTATGTTCGTATGTTAGTTATCCAGAGAGGAAAAGTCGTCCGACCTCCGATGCGATTGTGATGCGTGGCCGTGCTCAATCTCCGAC
Source organism: Nesidiocoris tenuis (assembly GCA_036186465.1). Classification (NCBI taxonomy): domain Eukaryota; kingdom Metazoa; phylum Arthropoda; class Insecta; order Hemiptera; family Miridae; genus Nesidiocoris; species Nesidiocoris tenuis. The sequence goes on along the minus strand of AP028914.1, from coordinate 15,090,941 downwards.
TGGCTTTCGTAATTAACTTACGCTCCCTACCTGTCAAAACGTGATTCATCGCCTACCTCGCCCAGCCAACACAGCAGCGACCTTTGATATCAGCTCTGGTTCTTTCGACGTAACCCGAATTCAGTATCGACTCTTTTTATTAACAAATGCCGTACGATGATTTACGGAATCCGTAACAGCCTAGGCTGCACCACACCCCATATTGGGTGTATAGATCTTTATGGCACAAATCTTTGTTCTTTCTGTTGACTCGCCCCCTAAAACAAAGCGTGTCGATCCGTGTAGGGCCTGCTCAGACTTGATACAAACCCTTACGAGCCATTCCAGAAGGCACCAATAATTTTCCAAGGGCATTCCATTCTTGAACTCATCTGTTATCAAATATTTACCAGCTAGGTTTCATCTCTTCCAAATTCGAATACTTTCAGCACCTGTGCATCTCTAGGTTTTTTTTTTCAAACCTTCGGAAGACACACGAGTATACCGATGAGACCTCGTCAACGCGCGTAACCCCTTAAACCATTGTCTTGCTCCCCCTCAACCCGTCGGCATTTTTTCGTCGTTTCTGCAGGCAAACAAATTCACTTTTGCCTGCTCGTTACATTTCTGACAGAGTCTTATCAGTTATCTCACCCTTCGTCATTGCGCGGCGTTTCTTCTAGAACCTTTTCTTTCCAACATCCATTTTCCTCGTTTCTCAAAACATTTCAACCCTTTCTCCAGCACCCACATCGTGCACCTTTTCTTTTTATATGTTTTTTGCGTTGGAGGCACTGATATCTTCAGGCGTGTTTTTGCCAGAGGTTTTCCTCAATTTGCCGGGAAAAATAAAATACGGCCTCCGGGGCCTGTACGAGATTTTTCCACCTCATCTCTCCTTCGAGTTGCCTTCCACTTCTTCCTGTGACGTTTTGGAAATTGCCCGCGGGAAGCTCTTGAGCTCAACTCGTGGTTTTTTTATGGCAAGGAAATAGGAGTGTTTCCGGGCTGGGGAAAAAACATAATATATACCTGGCCAGATGGGGTGGTCAGTTGAAATATATTCGAGGTGAGACGAACGTAAGAACTCCTTTGACAAATACCCTCAATCATTGGCCAGAAGGATTTCCACCAAGTGCAAAGTTGTGAAAAAGGATCCTCCATTCAACTTGTTTTTGTTGATGGCCCAGGCATCCTTTTTATTCCTCTGGCGATTCTCCGGCTCGTCTCTTCAACGAGTTTCTCGTGGAAATTATCTTCTTATTTTTTTGCATTCATGGAAGGGCAATCGTTTAAAAGCTCCAAAACGCGTATGTGCACCGTCCACAAATTCAAACTCATTAGTAATAACATCGGCTTACAACGGTCTTAATCCCAGTCATAGGATTTAACCTTTGCTTTTTGCTTGCGGAGGTAGGTACCTACTTGCAAATGGACATTGGAAAATCGTCGTGAGAAGTAGTAGTCTGGAAGTGTTTTGAAATCCCTCAACGGGCTAATGAGGCATTAGAGAATGAAAGTATTTCCTTTTCCATCCTGTTGTCAACAGGGCTTAAGATAAAATTCGGCTTTTCTGGAAATTGGAAAGGTGGGCAATTCATTTAAGTATTTACGCTGTTTGGCATGAGTTTTTTTATGTTTGTTCGGACCGATCAGGCAAGCGTGTACACACGTGGGCGTAATCGAACATTTTTTGTTCGGTTGGGGATTTCGTCAGTTTGGTTAAGCAATGTAGCTTTTGCAGAATAATGAACAAAAAAATCTTCAAAATAGATGAAAACCCCACATTTTCGGTGTTCTGTTTCGGCAGAAAAAAGCATAGGAAGGAAGCATAAGGCGCCCGTGCGCCGTTTGATTTTTCGGCGCGTTTCTTTAGAAGTTCAATACCTACTTCTAAAACTTACGCAGCCAAACTTTATTTTTGCTGGAAGCCCTATCGCAGTTGAGAACTAAAGCATCTTTACGTCCAAGTGGAAGGTACGTGACTCCGGAGGCAAATGGTCCCCGGTTTGCGCGGCTATTGCCGTTTCTGTATCGATTACTGTTATCGAACGATCGCCTTGGGAGCCACGGAGCTGTGCGTAGTCTGGAACTCCATGAATGTTCGATTCGGATGCGAATCCACGTTCTCACAAATATTGTCACGAACTGCGCGCAACTCGTTTTCATGTCTATTCCATTGGATATCCCCGGTCAAAGGGTCTTTCCCCGATATTTACCGACTATGGCTTTATTTCCTTTTCAGGAGGTCCTTCATTAATTGACTGGATCAATGTGTTGTCAAAATACCATTTAATTAGAAGGGATACTTTTTCAACTGACTCCAAAAAACGGTTACTCAAGTTGACTTGTCGTGGGGATTTTATCGCTTCTTCAAGCTTAAATTTGAGTGTGGAGTGATTTTGGTTCATTTTTCTATAGAAATGAACCTTTGTAATCGGTCACGAAAAAAAAAATTTTAACACCCCCTGAAAATTTGTTGGTTTACGTTTCAAGGGGTGTAGAATCCGAATCTGCAATAACATTTTTTTGTCCGTCCGCCGTCCGCCGTCCACCGTCCGCCGTCCGCCGTCCGCCGTCCGCCGTCCGGGGTTTTTCAGGGGGAAGGAGTTATCGAAAAATTTTGAAATTTTTACCAAAAATCAAGTTCCGTATCTAGTTGGTCCTAACATCTCGACAGAACCCTACCTTCACCTAGACCATCGCCACGCCGGTAGCTCCAACCGTTCAGGATTTATTGCAGTTTTAGTGAGACATTTTTGAGTTTTTCAAAATTTCTACAATTCTTAATAACTCGAAAACTACTCGAGCCACAAAATTCGTTTTCCACTCGTTGGAATCCCCACAAAAACTTCTGTCCTCCCAATATCTTCAATTTAAAGAATTTGGTCGAATTACACAAATCAGCAAAACAAAAATTGGAAAAAGTTGGGAACTCGGCATCGGTTCTTAGATACAGTTGATTGATCTACTTACGACCACTAGCCTATGACACCAACAAAGTGACGCACTCACACTAGGCCAGTTGCGCTTGGCAACGTGAGAGCGAGTCAAGCTTCAACAATGGTTCTGAGGCATTCTTGACGCATTTTTAAGTTAATTATTATAAATTTTATTTAATTATAAAATAATATATAAATAATAATAATAAATAAATTTATTTAATTATTCAGATAATTTAATAATTATTATTATTCTGTTAGTTACGTAGGTAAATAAGAATAGATTAAATGATGATTTCAGCAAAAATTAACGACGCGCTGCGTTGAAAAGATAGATAGGTAGGTCAAGCAAGGAGGACCAAGCAAAGAGGATGATTATTTTTTGCCGGGTTGAAAAAACGTTTTTTCAAATCCCCATCTAGAACACCAATTTATACTGAAATTCTATAAATAATAACAGCTAAATTCCGTGTTTGAGGAGAACCTATATATCGTAAGATTTGTCTTTGCAATCGAAAAATGAACCCCTGTGCAAAATTTGTGCACATGCCACTGATCTACTTAGCAGCGTTTTTAAAGCGTCAAGAGTGTCTTGAGATAAGCTTCAATCACGTTAATTATTTTTTCAAACTACTTTCTTAGATGGTGCAGCTCGAGAGCCAAAATTATTGGGAGCCTATCAGAAAAATCATCTACAGGTTCTCTTCTGTACGCTTCAGGATCAGGAGGCAATTTCGTTGCATTTACTTACCTACCGCATTTGGCTAAAATTCAGGGCTGACCTGAGAAGACGACCGAGATACGCAGACTATAGCTGAGCTCCGAGATGCCGCCTCTCGAACAGAGAATGGAATATATCAGTCAAATAGCTGCCCAGATTTACGACCCAGGGCTGCCAACTGTGGCTTCTACACTTATGATTTACGTTGGCCGCATCGGGGAAGCTACAAACGCCACGTTGACAAGGGCTGGGTAGCCTGGATGCACTTCTGAATGCTAAATATCAGCGCGTGACTTGGCCCCAAATAATGCTGCCTCTCTAACCAACTAATTCAACAATGGGCGCTCCTAAACCATCTAGAAATTCGAATTTACATGATATACCTACCGAAGGTATAATTTCGAGTTTGGATGAAAGCTGCGAGTTTGAGCCAAGTTAATCTAATATTACACATTGGTAGGCGCATCAGATTTTAGCATGGAACATGCCGCAGTCTTGACCTGATGGCAAAAAAGATACCCAATCGAGGAACAAAAATGCGATCCAAGTAGAACAAATGCAGTCAAATCCATGGCTCAATAATACGTTGGTTGTTCACCTGAAGGATGGATCGGTTCAATTTCAATGAGGAATTATAATTATTCCTTAACACAATTATTTTGTTCAATTTTATTCAACTTTGAGCCATAAGCTCTAAACAGGTGTCTCTGTTCATTTCTATTCCTGTGTTTCTGGAGCATTAGCGTGCGAATTCCGGAGACGGCCGAAATTCAAGTGTTGATGATTCAAGGTTTTGAAATTTTCATCATGGATTTGACGCCATCATTTTCTCCAAATTTCTGTCCCAAGCTATCACAAAACAGGTTTTAATGCACACATGGAACTTGTGGATAGAAAAGCTCATAGTTGGAAAATATCAAAATCTGCTACTTGAACCCCGAAATCCACACCAAAGTACCTGCCTAGCCAAAATAACAATAATGCCAGATATTTCACAGTCCCAGAAAAAGTTTTTCGACAATCTGAGCTCATGAACTTATTTCTACGCTTTGAACAATTTCGTTACATACAGAATTAACCTGATTACGAAGTGAATAGTCGGTTTTCCGCCGTCGGTACAAATCGCCCAACCCAAGTATTTGCTTCGTCCAAGTTCTGATAAAGTCGGTCGCCTTCGTACGAATAAAAGATCCCATCCGGGGAATGCGGAGGAAAGACATTTCCGCGTCTCACGTCTCAACCGCCCGCGGAGGGAAATCTGGGGCGGGGAAACAAGAAGGAAAACGGGAAACAGCAGGGAAAGCGGGGAAACTAGAAGCGGGGGAGAGAAGCGTTGGTGGGGACAGTCGAGAGGGTTCTTTTGATTGAAAGCGTCAAAGGAGCGGGAAGTTCGTGATCGGACCGTGTAATGCGCCCCGATACGAGTATTAGGCGCCGGCGTCGTTCGACATTTCGTATTTGGGCTCATCTTCATGCGCCGGCGCCGCCCTTATCGATGCTTCCCCGACAATAACTTACGTGCCGACCAGATAACACAGCATACGTGCTTCCCTAACCCATTGCTGGAAGTGCTCACTTATGTTGGCTAGGTACGTCGAAATTTTTCTGTTTCGATAATCTCCTACCTAGGCCTACCTAGGCCATATAATTAGGCCTGTTTCGATAATCAATATTTAAATTTGATTAATATTTTTCTCACCAAAAACGTCCATCACTTTTTCTCATCAATCCCCAAAATCCAATATACCGATAATCCGAAATCTCTGGTAAAAGCTTTATAGGATTACTCGGAAAATTTTTCATCATTTCCGTAGGGAGCAGAAAATGAATTGATAACTTTTGCATCGCCGTAATAATACTCCTTATCGTCCTTGGCAGCCTTTGACTTATCTTTTTTCTCCTTTCTTTCCTTTTTTTATCCATAATACCCTTTGTCGGAATGAACTTTTGACCCAATAATTAGATTTTTCGAAAAAGAGGCCAAAAAGGGAGGACATCTGAAAACTTATACTGGCGATATCGGCGATCGGGCGGACTCTTTTATAATCTTTAATGAAGTTAGGAAGGTTAGAGTAAAGTTGATTAGAGAGCTTTTCCCTCTTCAGCTTTTCCGCCATTTTCTACAGCAGAACTTCGTGATGGAAAGCCCCATTTCCTAAGCCTTATCTCCGTATCCACATTATGTTCATCCTTCTTTACCCCCACCGGCCCTTAACCCCGAAATATTGAACCCTTTCCATCGTAAAGTCTCATTTCGCCCTTTAACCTCTCATAAGAACAACCTTTTACCTGGAATGAATTTTTAGCAGAGTATCGACAGTGATAATGATGATAACAGCATAACGGGAGTGCTGCCAGATGATTTCCTCGACCCTTTTGATAACAAGTAGCCACGTCTACTTCAACTGAGCGGGTCTGAGGGACTCTAGATCAGAAACTCCTACCGGAAAGATTCCTATTGAAAGAAGTAAAAAAAGTAAAATGGAAACAAAGGTAACAAAAACTATGCTTAACCGTCTTCAAAAAAAGTACCTACATACGAAGCACATAGGTAGCTACCAAAAAGTTGTTAATAATATTTTTCAAAGTCGGTTTTATTTTTTTTTTATATCTATAAAAAATATTTTGAACAATTTCTTTTCTCTCCTTTTCTTTTCTTCGCTCATAGACTCAAGCAAGTGTTACGTGTTTGGTAAACGTTTCGGTTCGGCGTTGTTCGCGTATACCACCTATTCAGTATAATGATATCAGGTGGAAATTATGCTGCATAATATGTCTAATAAGGGTCGAGGGAATTCAAAAGCGTGCGGGTCTCGGAGGATCCTATAGTCTGTGACCATTGACGGTGAAAAGGCGACTTTGACTTGCAGGGGAAGGACTTAAGTACGGGAATTAATTATACGGAACTACTTAAGTGGGGCCCCGTGGGAAGGGGGTCGGGGTCGTAATGTGATTGACAGGGGCCCCATGTTTACTGGTGGTGGGTCGGGTTGACCGCATGATCAAAGGATGCCTCCCCGTCTATCTCTGACATCCAAGTATTCCAAGGACCCTGGGCCTTCTTATCAATATTTCCCCTCTCTATTTATCTACGGCAGTACCACCGATAATAAGCTGGAACCTTTCATGCCTTTGATGAAGCCCTTCAGCGTGCTGCAGAATGTTTGCATTACGGCTGATTAGATCCGAGAGCTGATGATGCCGCAGCTGGTAGTCATCATTGACCATAGTTACCCGTACCAGTTTAGTACCAAATCGATCCATTAATTCGAGGAAATCGAAATGTAATGGGAAGCAAACTGTTCCGATCCAAACTTTTGGTGGAGATTTGATGCACAATGAGAGAGAGGTTACAATATAAATTTTGAACCAGTTCCTTGGGTTTAACCTCATGGAACAGTTGAGCCTTTGATTGCACTTTACTCGATCAGAACGAGTTTTGGAAGCTTTACCTGGACAATGATTTCTTTGTAAAACGTATTTTATATTGAGGGACGTAGGTAATATTAGTCAGAACTTCAAAAACAAAATTCCACTTTTATTGACGGCCACCATACTTCTCTCAAACTTTTAGGTTAGTAAGTGAGCGTAAAGACGAAATTATTTCCATTGTGCAACTTCCACAGATATTTTACCAATTTAACTGCTCAATTAATAACCTGTGCGTAACTGCTAACAGTCAGCAAGATAGACTTTTTTCTCCAGAAATCAATGACGGATTAAAACGGAAAATCCCTCTTCATTTTCTGATCCCAGAAGCCGATTTTTATCCTTACACTTTATGATTATTCCATTTTGAAAGGAAAGGGATTCAGGAACACAAATGGGAGGAAGCCGATGATTGAAAAATCTCCGATTTGAAAAGAGGAAGTTTAGCAGGGCGTAAACAGCGATAAAAAGGGTAAAGAGCCGGCGAAGGAAACAGATGAGTGTGTATTTGGAATGGGGTCGCAGGGGGTGGAGGTCTTAAGGTCGGAATGCTCCAAAATCGCTGTCTCGAGCTTTTAAAGAAGAAAACGCTATAGTAATAAATTGCGAAGGAATGGCCGAGGGGCTCACAGAAAGCTCAGGAGCGGAGAAGAGGAGAAAACGTTTTCTCCGACGGTGAGTTATAATCCTTGGATTCGTTCATTTCAAAGGCAGCAATGAAAGCCAGCCCGCGATTACAGCCCTGTCGGCAGTTGGAAGGCTTCCGTGTTGGACAGTTGTACGGCTATTTCGTATATTTCATTAAGGCCCTCGAAGACGAGATTTCTGCGCATCAGTTGGCCCGAGAGCTTATTAGAGACTTTTCGAAATATCCGCCAACGTCAAGCTTGGCGATGGAACAGTGCAGAAGTGGTCGTCGTCGTTCAACTGTAACGCTCTTGTACCTCCCACTTGCCATGCGCCATCGGGAGCTGCAGTAGGCGGCGTTTTTCCATTAGTTACAATAAATTGTTGGCCCATGCGGTAGTGTTGGGATCCCATCCTCAGTAATTTGAAGTTGTAATTGTGCGTCGAGTATAGGAGGATGACAAAGAAAGCAGGGAAGATAGGCTGGAATTGATCGAGCGAGGGCCTGGGACACAGCCTTTTGCTTTTAGTGATATGAAGTTTTGATTTTTACATCATATCTACGTATATACATATCTACATATTATGTAGACATACCTGGATCTATTGGAAAGAGATGCCAATACAAGCATGGCAAAAAAGTGGCTTAAGAATGGAACGACCATCCGGAGAGCACCCCTTTGCTGAATTACAATCTTTAGCCAGGGAAATTGGTAATGATGAAGAAAAATTTTGTTCAAGAAATATCCCGAGGTTTGTTGGGACTGCCTTCATGACAGAATGTACAAAAATTTGGAAGGTTAAAGGCCAGAGGATCAGCTTCCCAACTGCTTCCATGAGTGGTCTCCGTTGGTCATCGGTGACCCATGATCAAAATACGTTACCATCAGTACCTCATTTATAATTGAACCGGACTTTTTATAACCAGGACTCGATGCGACTGATACTCGACCGTGGAAGGTATAATCGAATAATTTCATTTGGGTCCGCGTTGATTGAATTCCGATTAAAACCAACCCCCGCCAATACTTTTCAATTATCGGCGAGTGATTGAAGTCTTTCCAACGATGAATACAGTCACTGAGTGGCCCGATGGTTAATTGCTATTTTCATATTATATGGGAAAGTGCTACCTATTCGGTACTCTAAAACCAATTCACCTCAGATTCACAATTGTTCTGAACAAGAGCGATTAAACCTAGTGCAAATTTCGAGAATCGAACGTAGGATTGGAAATTGGAGAATTTCGACCAGCAATTTTTGAGTCTTAACTTCAAATGATCGAGTTCACCTGAAATATTTCACGTTCAAGGATACGGCATAATAATAGTCTGAGGAAAATCATGTTCCACCTGGCAGCATTCATCCCTCCATGAATAGATAGGCAGGTCGTACCTAGTTGTACGAACTGGGGAATTTTCCAATCTCGTCGACAATAAAGTTCCCGTAAAACTGAATAAAGAGACGGAGTGCAATTTTCCATCTGGTGTCGTCTGTAGCTGAAATATGACGCCGATATTGGTAAAGGAAAAGGAACCGTCTTTATTAGCGGAGGAGGATTTCCTTCCATTTCCCTTTTCAGTTCCGCCGCCGAAGAAAGGGCGGGCGATAAGCTGAGCTAATCAGACTATTCTATAAAGTCGCGACATTCATTCTTATTAGGACTTCATTATACGTCCTCTGTCGTCCTATTCCTTCCATCGAGGGAAACCCTTTGGGAAATACCAGTGGCGGAAAAGAAGGAAAACTCCAGCATCCCCTTTTCTCCGGCCTTTTCCTCCGTTCTGGGCTTCATTGTGAAAAATCTAATAAGGACCTGCCGAAGCAGAGGCCTCGTGACCGAGATCTTCGACTGTGTCCAAGTGGTAGTTCCAGATCTAAATTGCCTGTGCACTTGCCGTGGTAGTGCGATGGGAGGGAAGATCCTGATGACCTTTGTTTCGCGTTCTCTCTATCAGACGGAGGCATCTTCTTTTTTTCCAGAACATCTGAACCAACGGAAGTAGAAGGGGCCGTGTTCTGCCGCTGAGATGTCCGCTACTTTCTTGACAGCCGAGGGAAAATTTTGTACTAGTTCAATAATTGAACAACTATTGTCAATGTCCATACGAGACAAGACGTGTGTGCTTTGTCGTTCGGGCGGAATCTAGGAAGATAAACATGAGAACGTATACCGAGGAATGATAAGGTAGGGCGTCAAATTTGGAATTTGGACTAGATGTCTACAAGCCTAGTAAAGCCCGTATCACGCGACAGCCCGACACGACGCACAGACCACAGACCCTATTCTCTGGACGGCTAATGCTATGGATATGTTTACTTTTGCGCACCTGCATCAATATTTGTTATAATTCATCTATGGAACCCTATTTCTTGGAATTTGCATTTAAAAATTACCAAAGAATCGATCTGTCCAGACGGTCTTGAATTTCCGTTGGAATTTATGTTTTTTTAATGTTGGTTTGTTTTACTCTCACACAACCAATAATAACTGTTGTGACCCGATTTGAAAAATTCTTCCACTGAATTGCCGTTGAAGTCTGCTTTTGGTAAAAATATTTTTTCTTCTTCAGTATTGGTGGCGCTACTGCCAAAAAGTAACAAAATTGTATGGCAGCTTGTTTTTTTATTGTATGATACTCCCCATTTTTAACATTTTAGCCACAAAAAAGAACTCTCTTTATATCATCGAAAGTATATCAAAAACATCTCATCCGTCCTGAAATTCGTTTCCGTGTTACCTTGACTCACAGCCAATAAAGAAAATCCGCCATGTTCGCAAACGTGTCCCAGCAGCGAGCGTACGAGTTTAACTCACACTTGGACATTTAAGTGGGTAAGACCTCAGCTGCAATACGAACGTTTCAATGGTGAAATCCTCTTTTCCCTTTATTTCTGGGCGAAATGCTTCGCGTTACTTTCGCAAGATTTAGAGGTTCCTTTGAGCAATAAATTCGTTGAAATACCAACCGCTAACCGTCTTAACTCGACAAGTGTGGCATAGAATAAAACCCGTTGGGCTAATATCTGATGTAATTTATCGCCGAAATAAGCTTTGCTTACTCATATTTTTTGGATAAAAAAAACCAGCAAAGTACCAGGGACAAGCTCCTTGATGGGATGATCAATGCTTTGCTCCATCATAATTGGTACCTACCCTTTTCATGTTCAAATATTCCCTCCCAAACATTCATTTAGGGAAGAATAATAAATAAACATTGTAGTTTCCCATTTCATTCATTCAACAAGCGTTTGGTATTAAACATTTCCGGTATTGAATTCTGAACAAAAAAATATATTGAATTTAATATTTAGCAATGAACAACTCTCGACCTTACAGCAATCGAAACATAGCTCTCAACAAGGGCCGTACAGTGGAAAGCGCTCGAGCTGAAAATAAATTGAAATTGAAAGTCACCAAATAAGCTTCAACCCCCCACTTAACTTGGAAACGACAACTGTTTTGAACTATATTTTAACCAATATTCCGCTATTCGAATAAAATGAAATCTCAAGAGGTCATCCTAGAACCGCATAGGTATCTGACTTTTTTTAAACGCCTGCTACAAAATATCAGCAGGGCAGTAACAAGTCATAAAACTGTGAGCGTTTTATGACGAGGAAAAACAAGTTATCGATTCGAAGGATAATGCTCGAACCGTAAGATGCCGGTAAGACAATGGAACCTCCAGGAGATGGGGACGATCAGTCAATTACCCGACGACATCCCTCAACTTGGTAGGGGAGGCCGGCACGCGTGTGCGTTCGTTTCCTCTCGTGATCCGACGCTCGTGTGCGAGCTGATGGAGCCGAGGTGACTCTCAAGGTGAACATGTGTGGATTGTGGGCGATCGTATAGGCATTAGATAGATATCAGGTGCCTATGGACTTTTCTTCAATCCATCAGTCACCTGGAAGAAAACTTCCATTTCCTCGGCCATCTTCCGTCCTCTGATCCCCCGGCCACTCGATCTATCAGGCTGCCACTGGAAACTTCCTTGTCCTGCGCCTCGGTTTGACTGGAAAGGTTTTCCCGCAATGTTTGCACTTTGAAGGTAAAGTTTTCCAAGGATCCTGCGATCGCTGTTGGAGTTGCTCTCGCACACATAATCACTTTTGTGAAAGTCACTTGAAGTTCTATCCGATTCGGATATTGTGGCGATGAACGAGGCGGAAAACCCTTGGAAGTTTTTATCCCCAGTCATCCTAACCTGTGCATATTAGCTTTCGTCCCAATAGCTTCCATTCTCTTCCTTCACCATGCGGTGAAACACCCCACCAACCACCTCCATGAAATCCCATAAAAATGCCTATCGTCCCCTAGTCCCCAAGTTCCCTATCGGAACCCCATTATCATACTCAACATCAAACTCAACACATAAGCAAACTCAACCTTAAAGTGAATCTGAAACTCATACTCTAGTCAAACCTACTCCTTATCAAACTAAAGCTTGAAGTCATACCCAGAAAGAAAATCTAACTAAAAATCACGAACATACTCATAATCAAACTCAAACTGAAACTCATACTCATAATAATACTGAAACACACACTAAAACTCATCATACTCAACATCAAACTCATTCTCATAATCGAACTCAACCTCAAAGTCAAACAGAAACTTGAACTCATACCTACTCATAATCAAACTCGAGCTTAAAATCATATCAGAACCACTCAAACTAAAACACACATACTCATAATCAAACTCGAACTGAAACTCATATTCATAATAATACTCAAACTCACACTAAATCTCCAACTCATGCTCACAATCAAAAATTTTGAGTGATTGAGTTGATTTAATCAAAGTCAAACACAAACTGAACCTGAGGCTCAAACTCGAACTTCATGGTCATTAATTGAACTGAAACTGAAATTTAAACTAATAATCAAACTCAAACTGAAAATATAGCTCACAATCAAATTCAAACTCATACTCATAATCAGATTGATACTCCAACTCATACTCAGATACATAATCAGATTCGAGTTCAGAAACTCCATCTTAAACTTAAACTCGTGGTCATGCTCAAACTGAGACCGAACCTGAGACTCAAAATCAAACTTATAGGTACTCATAAATCGAACCCAAACACGAACTCAAAATGAAACTGAATTGCAAACTGATGATCGAGCTCAAACTAAAACTCAGTCTTAAAGTCAAACTCAAACTCATAATCTGACTCGAATTCAATCTCCAACTCATAATCGAGCACAAACTTAGAATCGCAAACAAACTAAAACTGAAGATCAGTTCCAGTTAGTTTGATTGTGAGTTTCAGTTTAAGTTTATGTTTGACTTTAAGTTTGGTTATGAGTTTGAGTTTGATTATGAGTTCAAGTTTTAGTTTCAGTTGGAGTTTGATTATGAGTATGAGTTCGAGTTTTAGTTTTAGTTCAAGTTAGACTTTAAATTTGAGTTCAAGTTTGGGTTCAAGTTTGGGTTTAAGTTTGAGTTTAAGTTTGAGTTTAAGTTTGAGGTTAAGTTCGAGTTTGACTTCAAGCTTGAGTTTAAGTTGAGTTTAAGTTTTCACGGGTTGGTCTAGTGGCTAGCGCGTTTGCCTAGCTTTAGGCTATGCGTGGGAGTTATGGGTTCGATTCCCGTAGGTGGCATGGAAAATTTGTCCCATAGCCTTATGATTTATGTCATCTCTGATATTCGGGGTTTTTGGAAATTAATGAAATTTTAGAACTAAACCCATCCTTGTGATGCCCTATGGGGTTAACACAATTAAACCATCATACATTTTTTTTTACCTCTTAGGTACTAGAATGGTCTACCATTTTACCGGTCTACCAGGACATTTGGCAACCCTGTTCGGGATACTCCAGTCGAAAATGGAATCTGAGTCAAGTTGAGACTTTATGGAAAGGAAAGGGCTAGGAGGGGAGCTTTTGGCCCTGAAAGGCAGAGTGGGTGATCACTAAGGGCTGTAATTAGCGGTCCGAAGTGGGCGGGAAAATCGTCGTTGATGAAGATGGATTGACGTCGAAGGAAGAGGGACGTTATGGGGAAGGCGATGTGCAGCGAGTTGTGTGGCTACAGAACCAGTTGTGGTTAAAGGTCTCTCAATCCAAGTAAAGATCCTTCCAGCCGCACCTGTGCTTTTTGAGACAACATCCTTTTTTGGGGGTGAAAAATTTTAAATAATCCTTATCCTCTAACTGGGAAAAGTGCCGAAAATGGAATTTTCAATGTTTTTCCTGATTCCTTGGTCCAATTCCATTTTTTCCTGTTGGGTGTTAGCGTAGGTACATATTTTAGAACGTATAGACGTACCTCAACTTTGGTTCCCGTCGCAAAAAAAAAATAATCAAGTACAGCATGAAAAATGTTACCAAATGTCGGGTTTTCTCCGTTTTTAAAGAAAATTGTATTATGTTTTGGGCAAGACTGGGCACTTGCACCCAGAGCATAATATTATGTAGATACCTACTTATTTTGAGTACATTGATGTTGTACCATGAAACTGGACGGTCGCGCTGTTCGAATAATTAGAATGAAACATTCATTCATAATCCTTCGGAGCTAATTAACTTTGGATTTTCGTCCGACTGACAGTAAGTCTAATCGTACTGTTAATTAACTTAGAAGTTGCTATCCGGTGGGAAGCCTCTCTCTCATGTTTACAAAGCTGGACAGCTTTATTTGTCTTTCCAGCCCGTTTCCCTGGTAAAGGATTTACCTTAACCGAGCCATATCTAAATTTTGGCGTAATATGATGCGGTAATTTGATTTCCTACCATTCGTGTAAACATGAGAAATCCGTTTTTGACGTACGTTAAGGCACCATTTGGCCGTGTTAACTTGTTCGGTAAAAACACAAAATGGCTCCCCTGTGTGCCAACGATTGATTCCGTATCTGGGGATGTACCTATCTAAATATTTATAGGAGTCCCGCGGTTCGTTGACGTGCTCTGGCTAATGATTTTGATTCAGCCCTGAGGGACAAGCTCAGAAAGAGAGAGGCCATCAGAAGAAGCGATACCTAAAGTTGAACTCGTTAAAAGCCAGCTTGACAGTCGACAATCGTCATTGCCTCGTTTTTGAAAATTTCCATCAACTTTGACGAATGCCTAGTGTTGTGGCGAAGGCAATTTTCTGATATCAGTGAGACAATCTTCGCGGAGCTAGGCGTTGAATAACTCGGCTAGCAACTGCTCTTGCCCTGGAAACAACTGGAAAGAAATCCACTCAAACTCGGCTTTGAACACGTTCATTCGCCTGGGCGAAATTCTTGGGTTAAGCGAGAAACAAGCACTGTTGAACCCCCTAGCAAAGGGCTGGAGGGGTCTCGTAAGAAAAGTGAGTAATTAATAAACCCTCGAGTTTGCGGTGCGTCATCGTGAGCCGAGGGTGTGACGGCCTTTCTTATGCGAAAAAGAAAACCGTTTCCTCGGAATGGTTTCACACTGATGCGAAATCAAAGACATTTTCACAATTTCGCCTCATGATTCGGTATACCGAATCATGAGGCGAAATTGTGAAAATCTATAGACCTATAAATCTATAGAAGCGTTTTTAACTATTCAAATTTTGGTTGTCCTCAGATAGTTTCGCCATTTGCTGATAAAGGGCGCAATGTCGTGGAGTCATTTGTTACTCTCCTAAAATAAGGTTGCTCGCTTGCTACCTCAAAATTGGTACCTCGAAAATCGTGGTTGCGATTGACAGTGCCTATGTTGCTGTGACTGTCTCCAAACCATTCGAGTTATATGGAAACGGAATGTTTGTTTTTATGAAATTGACCAATAAAATGTGCAAAGGAATTGCTGGCGCATCGAGCGGCTCCTATGCCTAGTAATACGGCCCATAATGTATAAGGAATAAATGTATAGGAATAAAATGTATAATGAGTAGGAATAAACCTTAAAACGATGGAAATATCCCAAGGCGATTTTCTCGAAATGACAATTTTATTGGTTCAATTGTCCACAACCTTTGAAGAGATCGTATTTCCGAATCAATTTGAGAATTGTCCTAGCCGATTTGAACATTTTCGAACCCATATTGAGAATTCTCCAAGCCAAAATAAAGATTTTCTAAACCAAGTCAAGGATTTCTTAAACTATGATGATCCCATCGGTAGGGGGTCCGTATCAGTGCGAACCGCCGAGTCACAAGTGCAGGACTCGCAGGATTCCAAGACTAGGCCACTGCGAGTTCAAGGAACCTTTGGCACAGTCCGACACTCCCTTTGAACACTGGGGATTCCTCTGACCGTTGAGAAATCCGAGAAAGGGTTGAGGTTTTTGTAGTGATTTTTCATTGTCCTTTTTTGCCTCTCTGGTTGCTTGCGCCAGTTCATTTTCTTCTGTCTGCCAAGGGACCGGTGGCTGGAGGCGCTAATCAACGGAAGGGACAGGGCCTGGAGTAGTTCATTAGTTGCGGTACGGACTTTAAGGGAGTCCTTAAGGGGAGGCAGCCTCGTATTAAACACCTCGGCCCCGCAGCGCTGGTTTCAAGAATAACTCATTGTCCTCGCCGTAATCTTTGAGTTTTTCCAACGAGAACGCTAGATTGCCTCGGGCCAAAAGAACTTTCAACAATGACTTTGACGACTTTCTTAGAATAAACACGACAGATTACGCTACGGTATTACGTGCAGTCGTTAAGAAAACATCAAGCTGCATTTCCTACATCAATTATATCGGCGAGAAAATTTGAACTGGTACTTTGAATTCAAATGTTGGCGGGCACCAACTCAAGCATTGTTACAATTAGTGAATGATCCGTAAATGTGGGTAAGTAGAGCACGAATAAATATTTAACATTGCCGTCTCCCATGGCTTGGCATTATGAGTACATTTTCTCTTATTTAATTCAGATCAAACCAGTGGTGCGCAGGTAACACTCAATACTTCCATTTATTTCGTAAACGTGGAAGTGAAAATAAAATTCAGCTATAAAAACTCTCGACCTGATAGCAATCTCATAATGGCTAACAACGAAGGCCGTCCGGCCGAAAGCGCTCGTGCTAGAAATTAATATTGGAGACTTTTTTTAAATTCTTGTTCATTGTCAGTTTGCATTGTACCAAGATCTCCTGTACCAAGAATTCAGTATAAAATACACCTAACTCGCACATAAAGTCAAGTAGAAGAATAAAAAAAGTTTTCCGAACACGAGAGACTTGAAAGTTAATGAGTGATTGATTGACGGACTCCAAATTATCTCCGCCTTCACGCAAAGGTTACCAACTGGGAACAGCCTAGCAACGTTTTTCCGTCAGCTCGCAATCTTCCATTATATCGCACGAAGGGTGAAATTGAGCCTAAAATTAGAAACAAGACACGAATCGGCTGTACTCATCAAATCTGGCCGGAAAACGATTTGCGAGACGATTCGCAGTAGATGGAATAAAAATGAGTTTGCCGGTAAAAACATCGTAATGAGTGATGAAATGAGTAATGAAGAACCTGAAATGCTTTCCTGCAATGTCATTATCATTGTCTGCCAAGGGAACAATTGGCCTGCACGCGAGGTTGTCGTCCCTTTTGATTATGTTTACAGAACATGAATAAGTAATGGACGTGAATCGCACTGAATTTGCCGCTGAATCTTACCAGCTAAAGTAAAGTCTGGCGTCATTGAAGACTGTGACCGGTAACACGAAAAATACCAAAGTTTTTCCGTTTTATAACACCTTACAACTTACCTATTCGAATTCGAAAGATTTTTCTGTCACGTTCTGGATCTGGAATATAAGTTCCCGCAGAGCTGAAAGCATTTTGCACATCGGATGATTTATAATCGGCGATAAATTTAATTAACGTCCTCGGTAGAACGTGACGGAGGCTAAATGCGTCTGGCCTAGGTGTCACTCGGTCATTTATAACTCGTCAAGAAAATCGTCTCTATATTTAAAGGGCGCCCTTCCTCTCCTCCCATCTCCGGAATATTCTCTAGCCTGAAAGCCTCGACTATCAGAGATAAATCGATTCTACTCGCTAATCCAACCGGAAAAATAATCTCTCTTGGCGTGTGCAAAGTTAACCGAGACCGACCGAGGGATTAACCGCTGAATTAGCGACGCATCAACTCTCGCGAACTGGGTGGCCTATCCTAGTACAGGTGAAAGAGCGAGAGGGGCAAGCGCAGTTTAGAGATAGATGGGGATAGACTTCGTTTAGAAGATAGAGCGAGATAGTTTACGAGACGGAAAGTGGGGGAGTCGATTTGTCCGACCCGGACGCCTATCCCTCTTCGTCGCTAGACCACTTAGTTCCTGCTCAGTCAGAACCTCGGGCCACCCTTTAAATATCACTGTCAGCTGAGCTCGACATTTTGCACTCACCTAGTCATGAATTATGGTCGAAATGGCCTTCGACCAGCTGGCTGATGTGATTTGCCGAATTCAAATAAAGCTAAATGACTATGCACGAACTATGGATAAACCTATGCAGTTAAGCAGTTCAACAAGATCATGCAAGATCTATGCATTTCTTACTTGTTGTATTTTCGAAGAGCAAATTTGTTTCCCCAACGGTCACGGTCCCAAGGACCCTGTCGATTAGCCAGCCATGAATGGGACGGGTACCTTCATCACCTGACAGACGATCAAGGTCGCTCAACCTGTGGTCCTTTTGTTGGTTTTGTACTGACGATGGCTTGACCGCCGAAACCGGTTTACAAACTCGTAAACTTTCGTGGAACTGACAACTTCCATTCCCTCAATTTGAGTTTCTAATTCGACTTTCCTGCTTTCTTTTTTCAGATCTTGCTCTCGCTATTCTTTGCTTTCCTTTTTCTTTCTTTCTTTCTTTTTGCTGTCTTTTTTTCCTGCTCTCTTTTCTTTCTTGCTCTCTTCCTTTGTTGCATTTCTTCTATATTTCTTGGCATTTTTCTTGCTTTCTCGTTTTGGTACATTATTTCTGGAAATAGTGATGTAATGGATGTTTTCCTTTCTTTCGTCCTTTCTTTCTGTTCGTCCTTCTTTCTTCTAGGTTTTTTAATCTTTCTTTTCTACTGTTTTTCTTCTGGTCCTACTTCCCTTCTTTCTCGAATGTTTGCTATTAAAA
This sequence comes from Nesidiocoris tenuis, assembly GCA_036186465.1. Lineage (NCBI taxonomy): Eukaryota > Metazoa > Arthropoda > Insecta > Hemiptera > Miridae > Nesidiocoris > Nesidiocoris tenuis. The sequence continues at coordinate 15,072,218 of AP028914.1, read as the reverse complement.
CAGTTTGACATTACTCCAACCCAGATCGACAACGTAGTAATATGCGGTCGGATCAGCAAACTAGCACCAATACAACCTGCATCAATATTTCTCAGGCTGCTTTAAATGAGGCGAAGGATAACTAACGCCAAGAGAGAAACTCGGAGATATAGATGATATTTTACAACTGAGTAAACAGACTCTCAGTTCAGACAACTTGCAAGAGAGGGTAGAATAAGAGAACCTCTTCGTACAAAACCGTAAAAGCTCCTGTTCGCCAGGATCTTTGTGACGAGCAGCAGAAGTGTAAGCCCAGCTGGAGGGACTGTCGCCTTTCAGATGGCGTGAGATGAAGTGGGGCCAAGATTAAAAAGATACCTCCCACCACTCTCTCTGCAGCCGTGCCCCCCACTTCCCCTCCCGCCAGATTGTCATACAATTCATAGGACTCCAACGCCTTTAGCAACCCCTAAAATCCACCCTACGACTGCAAATATCTTGGAAGCATATCTTGGGAGCCCAAGAGGAATGACTTGCATTAAAAATATGTCATCTGTCAACGGGGTTTTTACCACCCGTTTTCACTTGCGACGGGAAACATTCCGTACAATGCGTCAATACGCTCATCTGGCCTTTTCCGGTGAACGGTACGATTGAAAAAGGTTTCCATGTATAGAAGTGACGCGGTCGACGTGAAACATGGCGAGAGCCGCAAAAAATATTGAATACTGCTCTGAATTGTTGGTTGTGTTCATATTCGCATCGTAGAAACAAATAGGTGAGTAGACACCAACCGACACATTCGCTTTTTTATTGATTCACGTTTGTTTGGCGGAGAAAATCTATTGCTAACTTCCAAATTGGTCATTTCAGACCATGTCCAATTTTTGACGTATCAACAAGTACGGTTCTATTGTGCTACAGAAAAACAACTAGGTATTTGTCAAATTCTAAAATCTTGTGAACATTTATCAGCTCATGGTTCACAAGAATAGTTGAATCGCGAAAATCGGATCAGCATTTTGGCCTCAATTTGTACTGTAATTTTTGCTCATTTCGAAGCGCGGCGTGACTAATGGAGTCAATTTTCGGAAACCTTCGAGGTTGTATCAGCTTTTGAACACAGGAACAAACATGTCCAAAAGTATGCGGATTTGTTAATTTTTTCAATTTTCTCTGTTATTGTTTACTGAACTCAAAAAGAGATATCGATTCATTTCCTTGAGTACCAATACAGTACCTATTGAGTACAGTACCTATACAGATTGATACATTGAGATGTTGATACAGTACCTATTGAGTACCTATACGAGAGGTAAACGTCTTGGCACGTACAATACAAGCATCTCTTCATTTCTAGAGTTCATTAAGTAGGTTTTGATAATATCATATATTATATCATAAGATACATCTTATGTAGCTAAAAAGGCTCAAGAGCTAGTTCCACAAAAGCTGTCAGCTGAAATTCCACAAAAAGGTCACGTAGTGCGAATTTCTCCCGAATAAAATTTGAGAGCTCTAAACTCCTGTGCTCTTACTTACCGAAATTTACTTACCGACAGTTAACCTGACCTGATTTCGAGTCTATTTCTCGTATTGAAAACAATGAAAGCTGTTGGGTTTTATGAGCATATTCTGCACTCCTTTGAGCGGGATTATTAAGACAAGAGTAGTCACGGAGTTGTGAAGACTGCGGAGGACGTAGGGACTCGAAGCTTTGTTACCGACACTTAGCCGAGTTCCAACCAGCCACTCCGAGCCGAGTATACAAAGGGGGTAGGCAGGGCATTTCCTCGGCTCCCCCTGCCAGGGGATATGAACGGGGTTCCTTTCCTTAGACTTCGTACTTGTAAGTACGCGTACGCGCGCAGCCTTCCCCGCGCTCAAACATACTCAAGCTCAAGTGCCATCCACATCAGTCCCTTCTCCGGCCAGATCTTCTCTCATTGCTGGGTTCACATGGCGCGGCTTTATAAAAGGAGTAGGCACAGCCCCCATTATCGCAATTACCATCCGATTATACGAATATTTGTCAAACTGCTCCCCGAAAAAATCTCATGCTTCAAGTGGATTGATATAACTGTAGTGATTCTTGGGGAATCCGAAGTCCGATTCGTTGTGAAAATTGTTCAACAAGAAAATGAGTTTTCACCAATTCTGAAGATGTGGTTTTCCTATTTTAACGTTTTTGAAAAACCGACAATACTTGGCCAAACCTGTAAAACTTCCCCCTATACTACTTGGTGCATTTCTGCATCGCATGCAACCAGTTGCACCTCGGTAAGAGCAACCCATGTTTTGCTACCGGAAGGGCCATTCTATCAACTATCCGAAAATCATTGACCAATCAGCAGGTCACTAATTTCAAGGCGATTTTCGGCTGGCTGCGTTTTCAAGAAATTAGTGATTAAGATATTGGTCAATGATTTTCGGATGATCGAATGTTGATAAATCGGCCCCTAATAGTTACCCCAATAGGGAAAAACTCCAAGTTTTCAACTTTTTCGTCGAAACGTGCAATTTCGAGGGGGAATTCGGGCCGAATTCATGTGGTATTCGCACCATGTGAACCCGACTGTGTCATGGTGAAACCGGCTTTTTTCATCCCCCGTCGGTAGCACCTAAGCAGAACACACAGATGTGTAGGAGATCCGACGCCAAGTTTACGCTGCGTATTATAGCGCGAGAAGGCGCCCGCCGCACGTCGAGCAATAGAAAGCAAACATGGCGGTCTTGATGTAACCCTAATATTGACTCTACTGTTTAATTGAGATGGGAATTTTCTCATGCTGTTTCAAGACGTATCACTACGAGACAACCGGATTCGTCCTCATTGTTGTAACACGGTAGATAATGTTATGCTGCAACAGTGCAACTCTTCCTGCGCACGGAACTGACAAATCCTGAATAATGCAGTAGGCAAAGTTGACACACGACTAGCACTGAAATGCTTTCCATCCTTAATGGTGATTTTTTATTACCTAACCTTCTATCGAATAAGATTGAAAACAATCAAATTTTAGTGCTTATGAAACTGTACACCTATCCTCAAACAACGTATCTAGCCTTCATGGCACGCGGGTAGTGCGGATTGCCTATAGGAGTTGAAAAAGGTTAATTACCCAACAACAATTAGGTTTATACTATTATGTTCGGTGAATTATAATTTTTGTTACAAATCAGCTTTCACGAGCTTAACAGCAGATCGAAGTTAGCTCATGCCCCCATTTATTTAGGGTCGCGTCGCATTATGAAGGTTTTAATCGCTCTTCACTAATATCCTTGTTTGAACAGTAGATTTTTTATTTATCAGCAAGGCAGTGTAAATAGGTTCAGTAATTCAGCATGGAAATTCGTTCAAAATCGCATCCTGCGGTTTTGTTCGAGAGAAATCACGTCATAGACATCTCACCGATCGAATGAAAAATTTCCTTCCTCGTGCCCGCAGAATCAATATCAACCCCACGTAAAAGGAAAACTAATCGAGCAAGGTGTCTGCCCAATCATAACGTTATGAATAAAATATCGCCGACCACTTCACGTTCACGGACTGGCACCCACGAAAGCCCGACCCGCGGGAAGCCCCGGCCGAAGTTCCAACCCTGAAGCCCCTACCGAAGCCCGACCGCGCCTACTCGTTCCTCTCAGACACAAAACGTTTTCCAGCAAATTACTTTCCACCGGTAAGGCCCCTGGAGCCGAATTCAAATTAAGGGAGCGTCAAGAGGCTAGTATTTTATATTCATTATGGTCTGAATATTTTTTCATCATTGTTATATCGTTTTCTTTACGATCCAACAGTTTGGAACAAACTTTCTAAATGTAGATTGGGAACGAGATCAGTCTGATACCGTTTCTTTCATCTTTCCAGACGCTTTTACGAGGGTTTGATCGAATTTATAAATCATCGCTCTACAAACACCAATATTACTACATAAGCTCTATTGGTTACGCTCATTATGTTACGAATGACTTATGACCGAATTCCTTGGAATAATAAATCATTTCAAACTTAAGTTTGACATTCTTAATAGGGACTAAGCAGCTGAGTACGTATAACAACTGGGTAAATAGTATTTGACAAAAAATTCTCGGTATCAGTGTTCCAAATAACCCATACTTATGGTAAATTTATGTGTTTCCGTTGCAAAGTAAAATGCAATTTTCTGGTAAGGACTATGAAAATGATCAAAATACCAACGCATATAATGATATTTTTATGTTCGAGTGGATTGCGATTGAGTGGTGTGGTGTTTACGCTGATGTTAATTGGCGTTGTTATATGTATGTTTCTCGATGCTGATTATTTCCAAAAATAATGTACCTATGTTATCGGTCGGGAATTTAGCCGAATTTTATCCATTTAACCATTTTCATCAAGAATTTGTACCAAGTTAGGTACCTATTAAATAATATTTGACTGGTTTTTAACACATGAAGTGAATAAAAATTAAACAAGCCACGTGAATAATAAACCCCTGTGTAAGAATTTGCAGCGTTTTTACGATGTAGGTCTGCAATTTATCTGCTGCAATCATGTTGCAACGCACGTAGGCGCGAACATCGTGACAAGATTCCATCAATGCGGCCCACAACAAATGTTCCGCATCAGGCGTTTTGTGCATCAAGAGGAAAAATATCTCTCGTTTGGGGGTTTCCCTCTTTCTAAACTGGGGAAAGGGAAAGTCCTCACTCGCTCTACGATATTGTTCTCATCCCTTTATTTGCCGGACCATCTGAGTCCTTTTTCTCTTCCAGCGCCAACTTCCATGTACATGTGCGTGTTGGGCAGTAGTAGAGTTGTGAATAGGAGTTTTCCTGTGTGTGTATTCTCGTCTGAAGAGGCCTTTCCCAAAAGCTTATTGCTTGGGCCTTTTTCGATTCGAGGCCATCTCGTTCGTTGGCATCTTGTCTTTTGCCTCCTGAGGTGATTTCATTGCGGCGAATGAGACAGATATGAGAGCCCTTGAAACTTGACAGTGACACAGCAGCTGAGTCCATTCACACTCCTACGAACCAGGGAATCATCCTCCATCGGCTTCAAAGTGCCGAATAAGTGAATATATGCATGTTGCCAAGTAAATTCTTAGGTATCGTGCGCAAATGGTCTAACATGCACCGGAAAGTCGACATCAAGCATTTTCCCTCAACATCCTACAAAATTCATCACCAACGTCCAGGATTATTTGTCATCCAACATCAAACATGATTGGTAAATATCGGTTCAATAGTTTAGACGCATTCCGAGCCATAGAAAGCCATAGGCATCAGACTCACAGCAATTTTCTCGATTAAATTTGAATATCACAATTTTTGATCAAATCGTACAATAGTTCCTATCTTTGGGGATGTCGGTCGACAATTTTCGAGAAGTATCTCACTTGAAGGCGAGGAATTCAAAATATTTTGCAACGACATGTCGTGTTTAGAGTGACATTATTTGGGAAAACTTCCAATTGACACGGCCGTCGATGAGTTGGAAAATAATGCACCCCTGAACACGACGCATTTACCAATTTGAGGAAAAGGTGCTACGTCAAAGAAATGACTTATGTCAGTAATGGAAGTGGAGAGTTCGAAGGGGGAGGAATAGCTGACACTCGAAGGGGAAAACGGTCGGGTTTGTGTATTTATGTTTCATTACCTCCCCCACAATTCCAGTGATGGGGAAATGTTTGACGTGCATGTGAGTCCGTATTGGTTTACGTTATCACGGAGTCGACTTGCGAGTGATCCGTAGGCGGTCATCGAAACTTTGCGATTGCGTGTCAACTGAAGATCATTGTGGGAAAATGCTAGCAATTCTATTTTTTTCGAAAAACAAACGCCGAAATCATAATTACGCCTCGATGAAACAAGACCGATCAGCTATTATATTGGTCGGATAAATTACAGCGGGAGAGCGTATTTTTATATCGAAGTGAAGAGAAGTAATTTCCAGGCGTATTGTTTCGCTACAGCACTTCGAAATAAAGGGGATCTCCTTCCCCTTTCCGATATCGAGATCCGGATCATTAAATTAATGAAGGAAAAGGGCTTTTTCAAGTCAAGAGCTTGGAAATCACCTTTCATAATTCTCACCGGAGCCCCTCCCCTTCCATCCTTCACACCAGTCAGGAAGGCCAGGATGAAGTCTGCGCGACGTGCTTCATTCCCGTCGCTTCCACTTCCACCAAATAAGAGAAATACGAGTCAGGAAGGCCATCAAGATTTAATTGCAACCCAGGAGCTTCCAGCGAGGGCCCCTTTTCCAGCAACTACCTATCCCTGTTTCCAACGTGATGCGTCAAAAACCCCAGAAAAGCCATCAAATCTTCACGTAACGAGCAGACGTTTCAAGCCAGCGTGGGCAAAAAAGACAAGGATTCAGACCGAACCCTCGGTAACATCGCAATTTTCCCCTTGAAATGCATCAACGTTGAAAATGACTAGCTATATTAAAGCTCGTTGATTGCCTCTGCTCATTGTTGGCCTGCCTTTCCAACGGAAAAGAATCGGAAACGTCGAGCCTGTAAAGCTTTGGCTTTAGTACCTCCGTGACTGTTATTTTGCATAAATGCTTCAAGGGTGGTTAAACTGTCGATGCTTACTTTCGGAGCGCCAACGATTCCGTGGCGAATATTGTTCGGATGTGAATAGTAAACGTGGAAGGCCCAACTATAGACTGGGGGAACTGTTTTTCCGTTCACGGTTATTTCTAAAGGGAACTAGCCCCGGCCCCGATGGTTTTCATTTTTTAACCGTGGGTGAAATTCAGGAGAACGGCTTTTTGAATTTTCTGATGGCCGAATTCTTTATGGTTAGCTCGAAAAAATTCGAAAAAATTCGAAAAAATTCGATTGCTCTTAAAATGTCGACCAGGATTCCGAAAGGGCCATTCCGCTATTGACGGCAATATTTTCATTGCCTGGGATTGACAGAGTCAAGCTCAATCGGCATAAGTATAGGTATCGGTATAGGTCCGACGTTTTATAAAACGATTATAAAAAGCTTGTTAATAAGCTGCACACCCGTGATGCCGCATGGCATCTCACCGATGCCATTCTTCGGCTGACCTCAGTGAAGACTAGTCTTTGCAGTGGGCATGGGTGTCAGGCTGGGATGCCCTCTGAGCCCCCTTCTATTCGCCCTCATCATAATTTACTTTAGTCTTCGCACTCCGGCAGACCATCAAGGCACCTGGCACATGGTACCATGTTACCTGGTAGTACCAGGCTGGTACATGGGACCTCCGGGTCAACTTCGAAGAATCCGAAAAGCGGATCTTTTAGATTGGAGACCGCGAGCTGAGCTTTGGAGTTTATAGTAACAACAGTGGATATTGCGTTAACCTTCACAAGCATTTGGGGTTGGTATTGACACATATGATTGCTCTCAGGAAGCGTCCCATGATAAAAGAAGCTTGCTGTATGTGGGGTAGTTTGCTGCAGGTTTTTCTGGCATTGATTTGCGCAATTCTCAGCTACGCCTCAGAATCCTGGGGAATTCGAGTATAGGTACGAAGGCGTGTAGAGGGTTCAGGGCCTGTTCATTGAGCGGCTCTTTAGTTTGCCAGTTTGGCGCATTATCTTCTGAATCTGAAGACAGAGCTGGACACTTTCATTACTCGCTTAGGTCGCACTTGGTTCATTTATCAAGCACCAATAGATGAAAAAGGCACAACCCGCCCATTACCCGAAGGTTTCTTACGGTCAAGTCGATGCTCAATGCAATGTCGATGATCGATGCTTTATTCGATGTGACGTCAATAATAGGTGTACTATAGGTACTGTCAACCTTGGATTTTTTCGAGAGATAGGGCAGTGTTAGTCCAACCACTTTTTTCAGTACGGAATACATTTTTTAAGACTGAGGGCGTTTTCTGCGCCTATCTCTTTGAAAGCCTCAGCACCTGTTCATGTTACATCGATAAAAACGCGAGGACGTATGAATGGGAAGCCTCGCTGGAATCGAATTCGAAAGTGAAAGCGACTTTGTACTTGTGTGAACTTACAGCACATCATGGTGATTAGTAGCCACATATGTCTTCCGCATGGGTTCCCCTTAGGAGGGTTGCGAGCGATAGAAAGTGTTTGCGAGGGTTAATAAGGAAATGGAGTCCAGAGATTGGATCCTTAACTCGCCATTTAGTTGCCTCAATCGTTAACCGATGAGAACGAGAACGGAAATTGACTGGATCCGTCGTCATGTGGCTTGGATGGTTGAGTTTGCCGATTCAAATATATGGCTACTCAGAATTCTGCATACCGAAAACTTGAATAGGGGTGAGATGTTGATTTTTAACTGTTTTGTCCGGACATTCTTGACAAAATCTGAATCAGCACCAGTTCATTGGAAGTCAGCTGAGGGCACTCACATGGCACCCTGGGGTTAAGCCCCAGCGAAAAGCAACATAACTCGACTAGAGTCGGGAGTTATCATAATTTTAAAAATTCAACTTACAAACACAGCCTAAAAACTCAACTTGCAAACTAAATTCACAAACTCAACTTTCAAACTCAAGTTACGAACCCAACTTACAAACTCAACTCCCAAACTCAACCCAGAAACTCAAGTCTAAAAATTAACCCATGAACTCAACTCTCAACCAAACACACAAACTAAACTCTCAAACTCAAATTACAAACTCAACTTACAAATTCAACTTACAATTTCAAAATGCAAACTCACTTTACTCAACTCTCAATCTCAGCCCAAAAACTCAACTCTCAAGCTCAAGTCTAAAAATCAACTTTCAAACTCAACGCAAAAACTGACCTTTCAAACTCAATTCAAAAATCCATCCCATGAATTCAACTCCCAGACTCAACTCTCAACCTCAAATTTCAAACACAAATCGCAAATTCAACTTTTAGGCTAAACTCACAAACTCAACTTACACACTCAACTCCAAAACTCGTCTCTCAAACTCAAGTCTAAAAATCAACCCTCAAACTCAACTCTAAAAATCAACTTTCAAACTCAACTCAAAAACTGAACTTTCAAACTCAACTCACAAACCAAACCCATGAACTCATCCCTCACCTCAACTTTCAAACACAACTCGTAAATTCAACTTTCAGACTAAACTCACAAACTCAACTTAGCAACTCAACTCACAAAGGTATTTCGACCTTTCAACATATGAGTTGAGGTTAACTTGTGAGTAAAGTTTGTAAGTTGAGTTTGTGAGTTGAGTTTGAGAGTTGAGTTTGAAAGCTCAAAAAAATTGAGCTGGTGAGATAGGGGGTTGAGTTTATAAGAGGAGTTTGTAAATAGATTTTATAAGCTGAGTTGGTAAGAAACATATTAGCAAATTTAAAATTTTAATCACAGAAAATAATCATTATTCAATCTTAATCATAGTGTTTATTGATATTACTACCTTTACGGTATCTATTCGCTGTTGTGACCATGATTGTAGATCTAATTGTAATCAAAGCATATTATGTTCCCTCTGAATTGAATCCAATCTCAAATGAAATGCTTGTGATTATAATGGTATTCATAATTATGATTATGCCTAACTCAGGGCTCGACGTTACGGCTAAAATAGAGTACCTACCTCACTTATGGCGGATTCGGATGACGTGCTGGGGTTGCTGCGTTTTTAGTTATTCCTGACAAGTGGAAGATAATATGAAAGGTGAGACGCCCTCTGGGACAACAGAAAGAGGGATGGCCTGGCCAAGTCATTTTTGACAGGTGCGAGGTGTGGATAAGGTCAATGGTGGCCATCTCTTTCTATTCCCCTCATCCGACTATCCCCTTCCACCTCCATATTCAGTGCATCGTCCATTAGTAAAGAATGAATAAACTTCCCCCAGGGGCGTATGTACCTTCACGGTTCCTTTCCTTTTGTCTCTTCCTCCATGCACGTGCAGGAGCCAATTCTGAGTTCCTTTTCATTTTCTTAAAAGCCATCATGTCAGTCCCTTGCAGACTGAGAAAAATCGTGACAAAGTTCGACGCTGGAGTGCGCAGCTAAAAAAAGTTCTTTGTTCATTGGCAAAAGATCGGGAATTTTTTTCTTTACATTTTCGGCATAACTTTCCGATTGGACCTCAATGGAAAACACACAAGCGATGACCTAAGGTTCGGTTTATCAACTCATTTACATCTAGATTCAACCTAGGAGGCTTGTACTTAATTTCACGTAGGACATTGACATTGTCATGCAGGATATGTTTTGTTAATTATTTAGTGAGAGCGTCCTTGGATAAATCTAGATTCAAATTAATTGATAAGCCGGCACTAAGGGTGGGTTTATCAATCACCATAAATCTAGATTCGAAGTACCTGTAACTAAAGTGTGCATTGATAAATTGGATAAAGGTCAATTCGAATAGGATCACAACATTTTGTGATAGTGGATTTTACGAACCACAGATTAGAAATAATCCGGGCAGAGTTGCTCCCAATAACTTTGTTCAAATATCGATAGTAAAATTGTAAATCCTTGTAAGTCCAAATTCAGAAATTTGTCAGAGTACCTAAAAAACGTGCTAGTCTTTGCAACACCTCTGGAAGGTTTTGACTTACAGGTTATTGTACATGGCCACAGAGAAGAAATAAGACGAAAACTGAGGGATCCGGCTTCACTTGAAGGATCTACGGCTCAAATACAACCCATAGAGCTCAAATCCTTATTTTATCAAAAATTGAGACTTACGAGGTTTTACACTTTTACTATCGATACATGAAAGCATGTTCGGTATAACTCGTTATCTAGAAACAACAAATGATCGAATTTTTTATTGAAGGCTATTTCTGCGATAATTGCAGAGCCTGAAATAGTCTGATATCTTCAGTAGGTACCCAATTAGCTGAGCCAGCCAAAAAGGTCTGTTGTTGTTCCCATAAGCTTAATCCGACTGAGACCGTATTCCGCGAAATCCAAGACGGCTGAGATATCGGTTGCCATTAATCGCAATACCGCCGAGAACATTGCGGAGCGAATTGTTGGAAAACGTTGTTTGCACAGTCGAGCAATAAATTGGCTTTACGTCTATTTGTTCCCTCGGTTTGGACCGATTTGTTCCGGAATCCAGTTTACCTAACTGTTTAATCTTATGCTGCTTTAGACGAATATCAATCGGGCATTATTTCGGACCAGATTTGGCTCAGCTGGTCTGCCCGGAAGTTCAAATTCAATTCTAAACACTACCCAGCTTCATTCTGCAACTAGTTCCCTTGTAAACTGATTTTATCGAGCCTCGTCTCAAGCGTGGAAGTATTGTGCGTTATCCGGTTCCGAAAAAATATCTCCACGAAATGGGAAAGTGGAGATTATTATGTCCCTGGAACGTGCACCTTTTGGCAAAAGGATTTTCATTCTTATTTACGCAGAGTTGGGTGGCGAGCAGGTGGGACGTTCAACGTTCAGCTGGTGAAGAATGGCCCACGATTATTATTCTACATAAATAACCCCCCCCCTCCTGCCCCCCGTCTGCCAGTTCGTTTTTGCGTATCTCCCTCTACGCGAGGGATAAAAATGCGATTCCTTTTCTTCTGCCGCAGGGTTATCTTTTGAAAAAGGGGTATAACACGAATTCATCACTCGGACACACAAAACATGTTCGCATTTTTCTGGGCTGCTGCGTATTTTCGTTGGTAATTGCAGAACACCGTAAAATAGCCACTTCCTATTCAGAATTATCCGTGCATGGCGGATGAAAAGTAGATGATGATGAGTTTTATAGTTTTATAGGAGGTATTTTATTATGTTTATAGGATAGCCGTTAAGTTGCCCAAAATCATGTGTCCCAGACGGTCAAATCCCTTGTATTGTTGAGACGGATTCGAAATAATCCGAGATTCTATTCAGTCAATGGCGCGTTATCAGTGAAAAAATACTGGCTCGCCGTTACCTTTATCGCTGCATTATCAGTACACTCAACCAAATAACTGTGGACTTTATTTTCATTTATGCGGAATTAAAACTAACCGATTCGAGTGCGTAGAACGTCCAAAATAACACGACTTTTCTCCTTGAAGAATGAAATTTGTCTAATCAGATAATAACCTGATTTTCCTTGTTGAATTGGCTCAAAATTTTTCTGGATCGAGGTGAATCCTGGATTGTGATCCAGGATGCTGAATCCAGGACAGACAGGTAGATACGAATCTACATATAGGTATATATTATGCCGTTCGATCTACCAGGCCATTCTTAACAAATTCAACGGAAATGACGAAATTTAAATGAGATAATTCTGTTCAAATTTTATCAATTTTTTAACAACCCCTCTGGGCGATTTCAACGGATTTTCAACATGGTATGAGTCTTTTGTCTATGTAGCCTTTTGTATGAGTCGTTTGTCTCATATTTTTGTAGCCTTACGACACTCGAAACGACGTAAATCATAATTGGTAATGGGCCGGTTAATCAATTCATTTAAATCAAGATCCATTCAAGGACGCTTGCTAAAATGAATCGATAAACCGGGCGTTTAACACACGCAAAAGTTTCAAATCATCGAATAATAAACCAAAATTATGGGGTAACGCCGTGCGGTATTATATGCCTCAACCTACACATCAGTGCAATACGACACCAAAGGAGCTAATATTTGTGCGTAAGTGTTTCTTCGATTTTCAGCTGAAAACCACCGCACGTCAACAAAAATGAGATGAAAATGAAGTTCAAAAATAATTTGCGCGATATACGGTACCTTACGTGTGTTCTAGAACGCCGGGAAATATACTCAAAGCTCACGGTCAGTTTTAATTAAAAACAAAGCGCAGGGAAGAGTGGGAAATAAAACGTATCACTCGCGTCAAAAGCCAGGAAAGTAAGATCGGGGAAATGGAAGAAGCGGAAAAAATTCGTATACCATCAACAGTCCTGGCTGACGTTGAAATTTTCGAAACAATCTTGCTTCGAAATGAGAACGAGGAAAATTAAACCGTATCGCCGTATGACCACCGTTTTCGAGTTTTCACTTCGTTTTCATAATATCCCAGTGCCAGGTACAGGGAAATTGCTTCGTATACTGTTTCTGCTTCGAGTATTGCCAAATCCAAAACATAACGAGACCGTTACCTACATCCATCATTGGCAGAAATGTTTTCTCATTACCCTGCTCAAGGAAAAAAATCTATATCATGCTTGAAGAAGGTCTAAATCACATGTGATTCTAGAGGTTTTCGAGGGAAAGCCAATCTTGGGCTTGTTTTGCCCCTAGAAGTTCCAAAAGGTCAATTTGGTATATTTCGACTAAACTCACCTCGGTAAGAGCATACCTAGTGGATTTTCGGCGATTATTTAAAATTTTAATCCAAATCGGCAAAAACCCCGAATTTTCCGTTTTCACATCGGACTGTGAAGTCAACAAGTTAGTGTTTTGGCATGCTCGAGCTCGTTTAAAGGGAGATCGTGTTAAAAATTTTGAAAATGCTCTCGACGAAATTTTCCCCTTGACGAATAGCTCTTCGCCGTCGGCACTTAGGGAGATGGATTTTGGATAATGAATCCGCCGAATGAAGGCCTCTCGTCAATATTAAAATAGAAGCTTGAGAATCATCCTTGTCTTTAATTAAGAGATCATAAATCAACGCTTTCCACGTCACGGCAGATTTTATCCTTTGAGGGAAAAATAATGATGGCGTGCCCAACATCTGAGTGGTTGTTGGATCAACGAGTAATTTCGAAGTTAGCGGAGGACGATTTTTCATTTTCTATATAACTCTTCGGCTCGATTGTCATTTGCAAATTGTGATGATTATAGGAAAAATATTTATCTATCTGGAAATAAAGACCAGGCTTTCAACCAGAATGTGTGAATATCGAAAAATCTTTTTAAAATTCAATGCCAACGGTCTTGCACATATCTTCATATTAAATATTCATGATAAACAAATTTTGTAAACGCTCTCATCATCCAAAACAGAGACCTCCTTCTATTCGTGATTTAGATTATCTTACATAATTCAAAGTTCATAATTCATTTTTGAGAACAATATGAGGATCTCCCACCTAAGAATGTTCGCCATGGCACAGAACTGAGTAATTTTCAGAGGTCGAGGCAAACCCTGACTCTGCCTTTTCACTTAGCGCTGTGTCCCAATTATTTCTGATTTCGCGAGTAATTCGGTTGTCTAACTTTTAATATTAAAACTCCGACCTTCTGAGGCCATCCCTAAACGGATAACAAGGTTTCCTATTCACAGATGAAATCTCCTCTCTAATTACGCCGACCATTAATCATCGCCCTCTCAGTTGTAATGAGAGGGCACAAGCTGTTCAAAAGCAACAACAAACGGATCCCAAAAGCTCGCGATCCTCGATTCGCTTTTCCGTTCTATCCGGGACCCTCGAAAGAATTCTCACACCCGTGAAAAAAGGTTGTGAAAATCGGATCAGGGGCTCGACAGTTAGTTCAATAGTTAGGTACTCATTCGGTTCCTATATGGGTTAATTCCAGGAGCGCGAGTTCGTAGGTGTATTCAAAGAAATGTTGTCTCTTCGTGAGCTCTTTTCTTATTTTATTCGTAGGTACATTCAATTTCAGGCTCTTCTACCTTTGAGCATACCACTTTATTGTCAAATATTTAATTTTATTTATCTAATAGGTACCTACTCCATTGAGGTTGAAATTGCCGACTTTTTCACCGAATAAAAAATCTATTTTTTTTTTTTTGTTTTTATGCATAGATAGCAAAATTTTAAAAACAAAAAACTACCTGTCTTCATTTAAAAGAAATAGCAGGTGTGGCAGGAATAAAAGCCATTTCAGAGCTGATTGCCGGCGAATGTCAACCTCGGGATGTGAGATAGCAAGAAATGAAAAAAAGGAAGAAAAACAACGCCGGTAGGGAAGAGCGGGATTTTCCCGGGATTAAAATGTCACGAAGTCACTTTAGTGTGTGGACCCCAGAAGTCCCCTTAGGGTAGGGATCGATGCGAAGAGCAGGACGAGGGAATCATCCTATGAAATGAGAGATTCGTTAGAGGGAAAGCCCCGACTGAAATATGCTGACGTGAACGGCGACGGAAAAAAAGAAAATTCGCGACGTCGCGAAAAAAGAAACATTCGCCTCCTGCGGTCGGAAAACAGTCCATCACAATTATAATGTTCACATGGCCTGTTTGACAAACGAAGAACAACTGTCAGAGGGTTTGTTCCAGGAGCGTGATTGTTGGGGTTGACAGTTTTGGCAGGCAACTCCCCGGCAACGATACTGACGTAAGTGTATTGCCTACCAAACCGTTTTACCCCATGCCTACGCTCCAGGAAAATGCCCAGTTTCTTTTCTACTCGGCAGGTAAACCATCCTCACAAGTTTATGTTCAAAGTCAACTTCGAGATCGAAGTCAACTTGAAGTTCAAAGTCAACTTCGAGTTCAAAGTCAACTTCGAGATCAAAGTCAACTTTGAGATCAAACTCAACTTTGAGATCAAACTCAACTTCGAGATCAAAGTCAACTTCGAGATCAAAGTCAACTTCGAGATCAAAGTAAACTTCGAGTTCAAACTCAACTTCGAGATCAAACTCAACTTCGAGATCAAAGTCAATTTCGAGTTCAAAGTCAACTTCGAGATCAATGTCAACTTCGAGATCAAAGTCAACTTCGAGATCAAAGTCAACTTCGAGATCAAACTCAACTTCAAGTACAAAGTCAACTTCGAGTTCAAACTCAACTTCGAGATCGAAGTCAACTTCGAGTGATAATATGTGATAATAATTTTCTATTCAGAGTTTGTATTTCGAAAAAAGTTTAAATAAATGAGTCGTTTAATTACTTTAAAAAAATTTATTCCGCCCTAGCTGGGAATCGAATCCGGCATCTCATATAATTCTTATTATATTATTATTCATTCTGCTATTACAGAATTGGTTCAATAAAGTAAATCAATTTTAAGTAATTTTGGAGGCATAAATTGGTTATTGGTAATCAAGATAAAAGATTTTCTCCAATAAAATAAAAGTTTGCAATGCCAAATCATAACTAGAAAGGCACAGAACAGATCCTGCTATCGCAGATAAGCAGTTGCTGATGGGTGCTATCTCACCAGTTTTTCTATCCAATATATTTTTTAATATTTTTCAACCAAAAAGTGATTGAGCGAGAGGAAATTGCCTGTATAAATACGTTCAATTAATCCAAGATTGGACATTTTGGGAAATACACAGTTTTTTGTCTCTCCTGAAAAGTTGGGAAAACTGCGATAGCACCTGTTAGTTCTTAAGTGACGATATCATTTGTTTCATTTGTCGCCCATTTTTCAATAGTCCCAAGTAGGGAAGAGCCTTTCCAGAAATAAAACTGACTCGTCACATCGTGGGCGTTTCTGGCCCAAGCCGCTCACGTTCCAAAGAGACGGCGGTCAAAGGAGAGTAATATAACAAGAAGCTTTTATGGGTATGCGGCTTCAAAAAAGAGCCCGACCGCAAAAACATCTTCACACGAGTAAAAAAATAGCGCGGAAAAAAAGGTGAAGAGGTGCGTGAAATGTTTTACGGGTGTTTGGAGGCTTTTGAGACCGCATCAAAGGTTTCCCATCGGAAGCTAAAAGCCATAAAGATCAGAGATTTAGTTTGGCAGGTAAATCTTGCACACGATGTGAACGAACGATGTAACTCTTCGAATATATTTAAGTACCTACGATTTTTTCAATTCCTGGCAATTCGTCATCGTTTTTAACGGCAAATGTACTCAATTAAAGAATTTTCTGACGTCAGCGGAAATACAAAAATTTGGATTCTACGCTCAACAACATATTGACACTCCTGTGTCTTTGATAAATCCATAAAAAGTAAATTCTCATCCCACCGCAAAATAGCATTAAAAATCAAAACAATACCTACGCTATTTTCAATGCTCAGGAACGGCAGGAAAAACAGTTGCCGTCAAAATCCTAATTTTCTCATTTTTTACCCAAAAAAATTCTATTAAATAAGAAAACTATATAGATGATATTGCCAGCATAAAAAATTATCATGCACTTTCTATTATTGTGTTCATCATTAAATATTGATACAAAAGAAGAAAAAATTACTATATGTTTACTATTCACAACTAGATAGTACCTACCAACCCCCATCAACAACTAACACATACCCAAACAAAATTTGGGAAAAAGGGGGTTGGGAAACAGACGCGGGGGGGCTCCTAGTTACTTTACGAAGCCGGTATGGCAGAACAAGTCGACTTGGGTGTCTTCGAATGGCCAGAATGTGGCCGAATGGCTGAGGGGGGGGGCACGCATTTCATTGTACACTTACCCTCAGTACGTCCATCTTTTCCTTTCGTTAACGACGGTGATTTTTCTTCCTTATTGTGTCTGACGATCATCAATCCCATCAGGTGGTTGAACATAAGGCGATGCAGTTCCCTCGCCACTTTTCCAATCTACCGTCTCTTTCTGTTAGCAAGTTTCATCTTGCTCGCACTCCCTCTCTGTCGTTTTTCGAGAATTAATCACTTTCTATCTTGAGGGACCTGAATGGGGAGAAGGAAAAGTATCATTACGGCACTGCAAGTCAGTCCTGACGTATTGCCTTTCCTCTGTTCTATTCAGCCAAACCGAATAGAATGCGAGTAACTTCATTGCTCCTGATGGTATACCTTGGCTGTTTTCAAGAAGCAAGAAAACCCATTTTTCATAGAACGTAAAACTTATTTACTAATATTTTTTACGTTAACAAATAGTATGAATGGCCACAAACACACATTTAAGGCACCGACTCCAAAATGGGATGTTCAAGTGCGGAGTTGTCCTTGGTACTGAGCTAGTCAGTAGAAAAGGGCCTACGACACCTAGGTATAGTTTCCTTCCTATCAGGATTTTTTCTAATTTGTCTTTTTTACTTTTTTATAGGTACCTATGCCTATTTTCATGATAAATTTGAATAAAAATGTATCTCTGTAGTTTCTACGAAAGCTCATTACTGAGGGTAAAAATCTAACGTAGGTGGGTTCATTTTTTCTGTGTCAGTCTTGGTTTTGTCGGAACTGGAAAGTCGTTAGGTGGTTAAGTGCTTCTGAAAAAGGTGTTCCTCTGATCGATTAAACATCCCGCGTATCTGAGAGGCTTCCAAGTTGACAGTTTGCGTCGAACTTCGTGACATTAATTAATGAGTCGGATCAATCCTTTCTTTTCATCCATCAGGCGGAAGGACGAAGAATTCTTCAACTTCAAACTCGAAAGCCACTTTCGGGTGCAACCCTTTCAGAGGTAAAATAAGTAAAATGAAATCCGAGCCGGAAGCGATTGTTTGATCTGCGATCCGAGTTGAGTAGCTTGCAAAAGAGGTTTCAGCTTTCTCGGTTTGGTTCCCCTCGTTAAATGCAGAAAGAACAAAGAGAGGCCACTCGAACAATGGAAAAGGGGAACCGAGGAGTTGGATATTTTCAATTCAGATTTAATCGTAACGGTACCTAGTGAAACGAATTGAGCCCTTAAGAGGTAAAGCGATTAATTGTTGAGTTTATTCTACTACGCGATCCCGCACTTGTGACTTTCAATTGAAAGGATCACTACTTACTAAGATCACTATCTGAGATAAGCGAAAGCGGAGAGAAGCAAGAATGTCTTTGCGAAAGGGCTAACTCCGATCAAAATCTAGAATGAAGAGAATTCACCCTTTCTGGATCAAAATGACCGGGACTCCTTCAAAAACGTTTGGAACAGGCTTCTGGAATTATGTTAGCGGACAAGATACTTGAAAATCGGAGGTCCTTACTTCCATAGTTACAAAGTAAATGAGAAATATTGGAATCGTCCTAAAATTGACAATCGGAACGGAGCTTCAGAGCAGTTTTAAAATTTGCATAGTGAATTTTTTGATATTTTTGACCTAAACACCCTTAAAAACAGTCAAAATATAATCAAATTAGGGCGGAAATTAATGTATCAAAATATGGAAGTATTGTATGTTATCTACGCACCGTTGGTTTTTAAATATCGAGATTCCTTTCGAGATTCAAGGATTCCTTTTGGAATTGCCAGGTTTTACTCTGGTCTGTCAGGACTCCTTAGTGGAATATCAGGGTTCCTAGAATAACGGGAACCCTTTTAGGAATACCTATAATTCCTGAAATATTAATAGCATATTTTTCTGGAATATTATTAGCATATTTTTCTGGAATATCAGAATTCTATTCTGAAATATCAAAAGTCTATTCTGGAAAATCAGTACCTATTCCCTCTTGGAACATCAGGAATCCCTTCTGGAAGACCCAGATTCGCTTTTGGTATATCAGGATGTATTCTTGAATTAACAGGATTTCTGGTATGTGTCAGAGTTCCTTTCTGATATTATACGATTAATTTATTTCTAGAATATCGAAGGACGTATTTCTATCTTGAATGTCAGGATGTCTGGGGCGTGAAAATTCTTCGTATCGATTTCAACATCCGTTTCAGTAGAATCAGGATTCCGTCCAAACTTGATTGGGATTGATTATGGGCTACAAAATACTTTTATTAATCTGTCCTTTGTATAGCTCCCGAAATTGGTGAGTGAACGGTGACCATTTATTCAAAACTGTAGAGGGCATGCTCTGAAGAGTGATGTGGCACCAGCTTATTTACTGTTGCAGGTGTCGGACTCGCATGCCCGGTATTCTCTTGGTCAGAAAAATAATTCATCACGGCCGCATATTCACATCGTTTGTTTGCATTATAAACTCCCAACACTTTCGCTGATGAGTGCGCATCATTAACTGCTGTGAAGTGTTCAGTTCGGGGAACAATTTGTTTTAATAACAGCGTGTTGCCCGTTCTGTGTTTCCATTACGATATGAGTAGGCAAAAAAATTGTCCATCTGCTCCAATGTCCTCACTTAATAATTCAATTTCTTTGTTAAAACAATGGTGAGCCGAACACTTACGGTACTTCCGTGTTGTGAAGGAACTTTGAATTTTTCTGATTTACCAATTTCATATTTACGGGAATTTCGTAAGACTATCCAAAAGGTAAAAATTTGATTTTTCGATTAGAAACTAGATGCAGAAAATACAAAAACGAAAAAATACAGCTAATGGGTAGTATGCGGAGGAGGTAGGTTTAATGTTTTAAAGGATCAGTGAAACATCTTTTCCTATATAGTAGAGCCCTCAATGGGTGTTTTAAGCATGTTTTTGCTGTTCGACTTTTCCAGTATTCCCGAGATTTCGGTGCTGCAGTTTTCATTGGAGCTGAAACAAATCGAACCTCCGGTTCAGTTGGAATTTGAAAGGAAGAGGTAAGAAAAAGCGGGAAAATAGATATGTGCAATCTGAGCCATCTAAATGGAGTGTTTGAAGAGGAAAAGTCAAAAGCTTGGCAGAGCCTGGTATGAACAGATAGGGCCAAGCACTTCTTTCAAGTTTGCTCACTGCTCACTTCAACTTCTGATCGTCGAAGGGCAGAAAGCTTTTCTTGTAACCTCCGAGGAAACCTTCCGTCGACAGAAGAGAGATGTTTTCTTTCCTTCCTGAAAGTTTCAAGTGACCATCTCTATCCACATCACGAACCTTCTCTCGTTAACTTAAGACAAACCCTTTACCTCCCTGGGATCCCTCAGGCCAAAACTTTGCCAGCAGGTCGCTCGAGGAAAATAATGGAAAATCTGTTAGCTGCCAGCCATAGAGAGGCCATAGAGAAAATCGTAAGATGAATTTCTATAAATAGAGCTATTTAAATCGTGGATTTTATTTTAAGCTAGATAGCCTCTGAGCAGATAGGTGGGGGGAGGAAAAATGTAAACATAGGTAAACGAAAACTAAAAAATGAAATTTGCTTCTTTCTGACCGTTTTCTATTATAGTTATCTTCATTTACCAAGTAAATATAGAAGATCCATGATCATTTTTGAACCAAAGCAATTTGATTTCGACTAATTTGGTGCCTACAATAATAAAAAATTAAAAAAACACACTATGCTAATTTTAAAACTCGCCGTTCAGGAAATTTGAAAAAGGTTAAGTATTGAAGGATCTATGGCTATTTTTGTAAATGTCCTCGGATAGACAGAAGCACAGAGTGTGCTTCGTGAAGCGATTCTGAGTAAAAGTATATACTTAAGTGAAAATTTTTTCTGGAGCTCCGATCCGATTTTCGATCTCAGGACGATAACAATACTTCTACACTTCCATTGGCTTCGTAAATATGGAAGTAGAAATAACCTTGTTTAAATTTCCCGATGAAATTTCCCTATGGCTAGGGTAATAGGTGGGGGGTAATCGGTTAAAATCACTCGATGGGGTGGAACATCTGCGCCATCGCCGGACAAGGAGCAACCGAGTTGGAGAACCGAATCCCATCAGGCGCAACACGAAGGTGGTGAGCGCCGGCGCCAATAGGAATCTCCTTAGAGGCGCCTCGTCGTTAACCCTTTTATAAGGAATGATCGTTCCCAGCAGGGCGTTTGCATGATATAGATGAGTCATTTAGTTCCTCCTCGCAACTCACCTAATACTCGGCCAACTCGATTAGCCGTTATTGTTCGTGAATCGCTGTCGATATTCTCAAGAGTTGCTAAGGGGCTTAGGTGAAATAAAATTAAGGGCCTTCCACCCCTCAGCCCTCGGGGGAATATAACTGTTCGACAACCAAAGGAGCTCCTCCTCCAAATACGCATTCTTTATTCATTTTCCCGTCCGACAATGAATGTCCGTGATGAGAGTTCATTCCGATTTTCATTTGAAAACTGATGAGATTCCGTCTCTTTTCAATTCATTAGAATGACGTAATACGACAATAATAAACTAGCGAGGAGGCTAGTCACGCAATCAGAACAACCGTACGCTGATCACACATAGTATTTCCATTTCTCAATTTCGACGTCTCGTCGAATGTTGGATCTGGTAATTTTATCCTAATACCATTTGGAGGACCCAGCAAAAATAGGTTCTAATTTTGGCCCCTTTCAAAAAAATTTTAAAAAATTAAATTTTAAGACCGAAAACGCTCAATATGTTCATTTTTGTGGCCAGAAAAAAAATTGAAAACGGTATAGGTAAAATACCTTTAAAGTACTGTGAGTCATCCAAATCCCAGCTATACAGTCTCAATTAGTAAAAATAGAATTAATTTCGGCTAAAAATGTTTTGGTTAAAAATTGGAGCGTTGTGAGTTTTATCTACGAACCATTGGTATTTGAAAGTTGCTTATGAAAACGGTTTGGTTTTCCTACAAAAGCTCTTGGAACACCGCACCGATTTTGATTATTCGGGACTTATTCTCTTCAAATTCACGTCCTGGAAAGCGTAGACCTACAAAACCCGAACTTTCATCCAGACTATAACCGATTTACCACGATCAAAGGGCGCAAATCTAAATTTATACTTCCGTATTACCCTTACCGAATCATTTTATAGATTTTTCGACCATTTTTTCGGCAAGTCTCTATATTATCTCTGAATTTTAGAGAAACATTTATGGTTTTACCGTCTGAGAAGTCACGTATGGTCTCATCCTCCGGCTGATTACAGTAGATCCGAACCGGTAGGTAACTGATGGTTAAGCTTCCCAGCCGTTGGATAAGGGGCAGGTAAAGGAGATGCCCTAAGGCTAAGGTCCTCCTTAGCGGTTATTGGAGGAACACGGCAGCATAATGCTTCGAATTGAATATTCATCACGGGTCGACCCACTGGGGCAGTCGATGATCCCTTAATAGATAACGTTCATCATCACTGAACGTGACCGATCAACAGTCGACTAGTCAATGCGATCTGCTGACCTAAGGGCATCCGCGCGGTTTTTGGTTAGAGTAAAGTTACTTCTGTCCATTCTTTCAGGTACTACCGGTTGGGGACAAAAATCAAAATTTAAAATAAACTAGTAAGTAGTCCATATGCGCAAGTGAACCGCCATATGTCCATTTAGATACTCTGTAAATATGAAAACCAATTTTCGATGTTTGATTTGCTCATTTGGCCGACCTGTACTTGACAAGTCCCTCGTTCGACGTGCAACAGAAATGCATACGAGCTCAGAGTTGAATCGTTCGTTGCATCTTCATACGGGAGCTATTATCATGCATCGCAATCAAGCATCGATCACTGTCCATTATTCTGCGTCAATCACATGGCTCATTGAATACAGCAGGACGAGCTTGGCTTTGTGGTGAACTATTGACCTTTCCGATCGCGTATTGCGGACCGAGTTCGAACATGGCGAATCGCTGGACAGTGTTTCCACGATTTACGGAGCTAATGCGACTACGTAGCGTGAGAAATTGATGACAATGCCAAAAAGTACCTGTAGACCTACCTGAATACCTGTATTCGAAGTTCAAAAAATAAAACATTAATTTCCAACTTTGGCCTGATACTTGAACTAAGATGATTTTCTTTGTATGCAATAGAAGTTTCGGATAAAATTTATTTAATCAAAGTTTTTATTGAAAAACAGATTTTTAATTTCGGGTTTATGAATGCCTACCTATTTATAAACACGAATGAATGTAGTTGATTTTCTGAGTATTTTTTAAACCTACCCAAACATCACGAACTCGGTACAAAATTCTGCGTATATCAGACCAATGTTTTGAATATTGTGGAAAAGTTCAACCCCAAGTGAATCTTCGTAATTCGAAAGTCATCTCAAAATCGAGAAATTCGAATACGATAATTTTACGACGAAAGTGGAAAATTATTGGCCGTTATCGGAACCCCAAGTTCTCATGATAATGGCGTAAATCACTTAGAAACGTGACTAAGGGTAGTAGGCTGGCTTTTCGTTCATGTTGTTTCGCTAAATTGGAAACAGGAAAACGATCCCCCATCCCCTGTCAGGATTATGTCGGTCCGCCGTGTTGAGGGGTTGGGTTAGCGTGATACCTGAGCGTTACTACTGTCCATAGTAAAATGAGATCCATAGTATTCGCCTGAATGGAGGAAGGGGTTGAGTAAACAAAAATGCGCGACCATAAAACAATTCGATTATCTGAATTCTTCAAGTAGACTGCCGTTTTTTCCTTCGATTCAAAGGTTCAGCTGTACCCTCATGTTCAAAAAAATCACCCAATTCTCAACTTTGTTATTTTTCAACGAGCAGGTGCTATTGTTTCTATAAATTCGACGCTGAACGCACACATATATGTGTATATATACATTTTGGTGGGTCTATAGACACCCCTTAATTTAGGGTTTCTTTTTTTGTAGCGTTTTCTGAAGGACAAAGATAAAATACAAAGAAATGCAAAAAATACTAAATTAGAATTCTCCATGAACCCCCATTGAGGAAGTGCACACCCAAGTTCCTAAGAACCAGACATCCGAACTCTTGAAGCATTGAAGCATTAGATACCTACATGTTTTCGAAAAAATGGAAATTTTTGAAAGCCTGCATCCCAATTTCCAAGATTAAATGGTTTTCCGTTTTTTTACAGTAAAGCACCTACTTAAAAAGTTAAAACTAGGTAATTAAAATGCAAATTAATAAGGTTCGTAGTCACTTTATTTGCATTAGGGCGGACACTCTTTCGGATATTTTTTCATAGGCTTATCTCCTATAATTTTTGCGATTTGCATCACCTCGTTTATGGCCTAAGTGGTTCTTTTATCAGCTCCGTTAGTCTTCGTCGCGGGGTCTACCTTAACGGAGTAAAATCCGGATTTCCCATGGCCCTTTCCCATCCGCCCTTGGAATCCTCGAATAAAAAAATCCCTGTAAATATTCAGCGATGATTTTAAACAGAGAGAAGTCCTCTTGGGAGGTTAACGAAGCGTGTGCAATGTGAAAAGTAGTGGGTGGGGGAGGGGGTTAAGTGCTCCGAGCACCCAAGGGACCTTTCTTGTTGAGTTCGATGTGCAATTGTCAGGAATTCGTGAGAAGTAACCTACCCGGAAAATTATTCGAGGCAGTAGCTACTTGGAAAAATACATATTCCAACATATTATTGCCATTAAATGGCCATATATTGCCATTAACAAATTTTGTTGTTTTTCAAAAATCGTAGTTCAGTCAAATAAACTTGATAACATAATATAGATACTTTCTTATTTCAAAAAGTAAAACCTCGAACCTAATCTACTTCAATTTGACAAGTCTTGAAGTAGCTTGGAACCAAAAATGTCAACAAATTACAATACATCCATTTACTTCGTAAATATGGAAGTAAAAACTGCAAGTTCCAACATTCTCCGAAAATCAAATTCCGTCATGTTATCAGGGTACCAAAAATATCTCGACGATGAAACTGCAATACTGCCCAATTCAAAGCATCGTGTCTTTTGAGGGCGTCTGGGTTGCCTACTTCTCAAAACTTGGATTGGTGGTAACTTGGCAAATCACGCGTCCATAGATTGCATGGCAAACGAATTGGGCAGTATTGATTCTACACCGTCGATCTACTCATTTTGCTACGTAAAACCAACAATTTAAGAAAAGCTCTGATCGGTTCATTTTTGTGGCCAGTATGAAATGAATAGAAATCATTAACATGACTTGACCTATAAAGTGGGTAACGTGTTCAAGAAAACCGAAATGTAGAACTTTGATGAAACTGGGCCACAGAGTATTGTAAGATCAGCAATCGTGTTTCCACCACTCAATATTTCTTTGGCTCTAACACGATTCACGATTATACGGTATGTTTTTAGGCACACTTTTCATCAGAGTCTAAATAATTATGTATAGAAACTTATTCAACAATAATACCATACATTAGTCCACCAATAAGTACAGTATTTCGGTTACAAAAGCTAAAAAAAAACATTTTCTGAAAAATATATTGAAAAATCAAAAAAAATTGTATTGTGTGCCGGTTCTTTCCCCAATATATTATATTCCTATATATAATATATAATCAATATACTGTAATAATATTATTATTACAGTATATTGATTACATAATATCAATACATTATATTCCTTTTTTTAGGGAAAATTTTTTTAGGAAAATTTACCTACCTAAAATTTTCTAAAAAAATTTTTAATCGATGGTCGCGCGGCACGAAACTACAAAATATTACCCGAATCGCGAACAGCATTTTAATCAGCGCCCCTCCTCCGTCTGTCTCGAAGCCGTTCCGCCTGCGAAGGAGACATGTTCGTGTTGTAAGTGCGAGGAAATCGTCCGTGGAAAAGGGGCCCCATTATCAGCACGGTGCGGCAACACGATGTCACCATGGTTTGTCCAATGTATAGAGATAGGGAAGATCCTGTTTAGCATCGCGAGCCCATAAATACCTATGGAGATGAATGCCTTTTAATATTCATGCAATGGAGACAGTGGGATTAAAAGAGACCAACCGCAAGGGTCCCTCCTCCACCGCCATCCCCTTCTCTACCCTCCGCCCTCCTCCATATTCCCCTCCAGAACTCTGATGAAGTTACATTATGGGAAAGATGAAGTCCGAGGGGAAAAGCTTATCATACTTTTCTTGGCAGAACAGCCCTGCGGAAGAAGGAATTTTCTCTGTTTACATTTTTATCGAATTTTACCATCATAATCAGCTCTACGCTAAAAACAATTCGAAAAAATGAGAAAAAAATGAATTTTGAGCCTAAAATTCCAAAAATTAGAATAAAAGCCAATTGGGAGAAAAAATATAAAATCCTAACAATACCTACCGACTCAATCTAAAGATTTTCAAAATCGAAATTAAATTTATTTTGATTTTTTCCGATATCCGATTATTCGATTGCCCGATTTTATAATCGAACAATATCGCACTATTTCCGAAATAGTATTTCGGACAATAAAGAACCCACTTTACATTTCAGAGGCCTTCAGAACTGATCAGCGGATACCTACCGTAATAAGAAAACCCCTATAAATGCGGTTGTTCGTCTTCAATGCACACAGAAAATACATGGGAATCAATTTTGTTTTTATCTAGGTAATATTAAATATTTTATTATTTATTATTTTATTATTTTATTATTATTTATTATCAAGTATTTTAAATATTTTAAAAAATTTTTCTCTTACTTTCTTTCCATGTGAAGACTTGAGTGTACAGTAATTTTTTAAGATTATCAGGAAAATGTTCAATGGGTTGGAAAAAATTGTAGCGGGAAAGGCAAGTGCACTTGACACTTCAAAAGTGCGTCCTAAGAAAAAAATAATTGAGAGGAAAAGTTTCTTTTTTCCATATTTTGAGAATTAATTGTGAGAAGATAATTTCTCTCCAGAGATTCGAATGGTGTGATAATGCTTTGTAATTAGTTTTTTGCTTCCACTTATTACGAAGAAAGGGAAGCGTGAGTTTCGTGAGAATTAGCTAATTTGCCTCCAGGTAAGAACGTGCAGTCCGAGACAAATCCAGCCAGCTTTATTTGCGACTTTTTTATTCGTCATTTGAAAAAGTCGAGCATTTTTAGCACGAAAATTTGTGCTAATGCACTACTATTGTATTCCAAAGGAAGCATTGAATTTTGCCTAGGTAAAATTAAAATTTAAAATAAACAATATAAATCTCTCTAAATTAATAATAAGTAAGTACCTAAATTTTTCTCAAACTTTAAATTTAATTTGCCTCAGCAAATTGTACTGAGATTTTGACGGAATTTCTTCGGTTCAATAAAATTATCTTTTACTCACAAGCAATATATTTAGACCAGAGAAGGTTCAAATCGGTTTATTTTTGCGGCCAGTAAAAAATAAAATAGAAAGACCTAGGGAAAACTTAATAATTTTCAGAAAAGGTTGGGGGCGATATTCTGAGAAAAGTTCAGCTTCCAACAACAAATTTGCTTAGGTAATAGCTATTACATGCGTTCGTAATAGTCCAAAACTTATATACAGGGATGGCTTCAACGATAAAACTGAATGTTGGGCGCGATTTTCCGAGAAAATTAGAAGAAAATACGGCTCGGGTAAATCGATAAAACCCTTAACGTCGGTGCAACAACCATTTCCGATATTGAGTATTACGTTGCCAGGCGGAGAAGGAAGTGCTGAGTGGGCTATTAGCGTGAGACCAGACCCTCCACTCTCCCATCTTGGCTGGAGTGCCAGCCGAGCGCGACGGACGAAAAAAAATGTTGAAAAGAAAAAATTCTTTTTCTTCTGTCGCTCCCATAATTTCCCGGGACAGGATAAGCGAGATCAACTTTGAAAATCCAACGGCTCAACAAGTGCCGACATTAACATTGATCTTTAAAAACCCCAACCCTCGGTCTTTGTCGGTAGAACTGAGGTCATTTCAAGTCATTCCAATGCCGAGTCGTATTCATGAATTGAGTTATGAAAATCGCGATCCCGAGTGCTGGCAAAATGCAAAGAAAAATTCTCCGCCCTTTAATGGAATACGAATCGGGTCATTACGCGGTCCTGGGATCGTTCGTTATTGCTAGTCCTATTCCAAAAGAACTCTCCTGAATACATTTCACGGAAATCGACGTTCTTCATTTTTCCGCCCGATACGATGGTCATTCGACGAGATCGGTAGGTTATTTTCTCCGCAGATATTCATTATTGCATCCCTCTTCACCGGATGAATGGCTTATTGAAGTTATTTGATCATGGAGAGCAAGGTAATTGATAGCAACCTATGGTAATTTCTTGGACAATATTCTCCAACTTGATCGTTGAGTTATTTTAAACAAGATTGTTGAGAGTGCGGTGGCATTCCCCTATAACAATTATTTATATTCATTATTTAATAATAAACCTTTTTAATGGCTCAAAGAAAAAAGTTGAACAAAATCCCGTATTTTTTCATCAATTCTGCAAAAACGACAATACTAAAGTAAACAATTTTTCCATTTATTTAATACATTTCTCTGACGAATAAAACCAACTGCACCTCGGTAAGAGCAATAGTGGATTTTAGGCAATTTTTCTCGTATCACCCTCAACAATAGTACCTCTCGAAGTATGAGATTGATTTTTGTTTTTTAGAGCAGCGTTTAAGGATCTGAAATAGTGCAATGGTTTCACATAATAATTGAACTCTGTAGGTATCAAGTTGCCGGCTTGGCTGGAGACCTTCGTCTTCAGCTACAACTGATTGACCTTCTAGTTCATCAACAGTGCGAAAAGTAGAAACGGCTAGTCTTAACGAAGTTGAAAATTCTACCCTCGACGTTTTCCGCCCAGTTCTCTCGCCTCTTTAACCGAGTTAAAGTAAATGAACTGCAAATGCTGGGCGACGATTCCCGAATAAATGAAAAACCTCCGGCAGCGGTGATGAAAAGGGGGCGGGGGGATACAATGGGAAAAATAAACCTCGGGGCTATCCTGTTACACGGGCGACTAATTAGTGTACGCCGTCCTATGATGGTTTTTTTTTAGAAAACACGCCAAGGGGTAAACTTTTTATTGTTTTTTCTTCCACTTTCGCCGATTTTTTCTTCATCTCGTGACAACATGGCTAACGTAACTGCGCGTAACTCAATAAAGGAAAACGAACGCTAACTATAATGAACGCGGTTATGATTCCCAATCCGCCATCAGTGAACAGACGGTCTTGGGAAATTGCCATCCCCAAAGAGAATATTGGAGGGTGGAGGGTATTCGTAAAAATGGATATTGAGATTGCTCCCTCACGGAAATGGGTTTGAGAATATTGAACAAGGACAAGAATGAGGGCAGCCGTGGTGTCCCCGGAGATGTGATTGTTACTGTTGGACATTTGGGACTCAATAATGTTCAACGGTTCAACAGCCCGACAAAATGGCTCGAATGATGATAAAACATCAAATTTTATATGCATTGCAATCTACAGCAAAAGGGAATTCGAGGATGAGTTTTTGAGAGGGCAACTGCGGTTGATTTCGGATTCACCATAATACTTCTACGGTGTAAAGATTAAAATAATTTTCATCATTCTGTTAACTACTCTGGGTTAGCAAGAACTGTCCTGCGGGGGAAACAATTCCTCTGGAAAATATTTTAATAACGTTTACACACCCGCTAGGATGACCCTGCTATCTCTTTAAAAATTGAGAAGGGCGAGGCATACCTAGCTGTCATCCACAGAGCCTAGGCTCAGTCAACGAGAGTCCTTTGGGTTCGCCCGGGTCTCCGTGGAAAGCCCAAACTGATCATTTCAGCTAAGGATGGGTTCATCAATTCAGTTTATTCATCATTATTCTAGGAATAAAATTTCTTGTGGATACGTTGATGAAAACTATTATTGATGAAAATTCATAGTCTACATTTCCAAGAACCTACTTATTTGGAGAATAATGTTTGACGGATAAACTGAATTGATGAACCCACCCTAACATGGTCAGCTTCCTTCCAGATTTCTAGAGAGTGTCTTTTCCTCTGGGAAAGTCTGGGAACAATTTTTGTTTGAAGAGACATCCCACGGGTCACTTCTATTTGTCTTCCTATGGTATCAGTTTTCCCTCCAAGACTCATTATGCTTTTTCATTTGTTCCAGTGCTGAGAGAGGAATTTCGTCAAGAGCCGCAAAATTTACGAGTGGCCCAAGGCGAGACAGCGTTACTCGAATGCGGCCCACCTCGCGGCCATCCAGAGCCGACGGTTATCTGGAAGAGAAACGGTCACGTCATCGACTTCGATAGCAATAAAAGGTAGGTCGTCTCTGGGTTTGAAGATATCTCTTGCGTTGAGTTTGGAAGCACGATCATCAATTGTTGAAATCCTTTTGAAGGATGCGGCTGGTGGATGGAGCAAATTTGGCCATCCAGGACGTGCGGCAGAACGACGATGGGAAATACCAATGCGTCGCCAAGAACACAGTCGGCATTCGGGAGTCTGCTGTCGCCCTGCTGCGAGTACATGGTGCGGCCTTCAAGTCCAATATCCTCAGATAGCTTACGAGTTATTTAGAAAATTAACTTTTCCTCCCATGCAAACCTCAAAGAAGGAAATTTCAGCTTGAAAATTTTTGTTTCAACTACTTGTGATTACAGTTAAACCATACATCGTGAAGGGCCCCGAAGACGCAGTTAGCCTCGTTGGTGGGTCTGTGGCTTTCGAATGTTCAGTCGACGGAGACCCGGTGCCTGATGTAATGTGGAAGCGAACAGCTGGCGGTGGTCCGATGCCTCTGGCGAGAGCGCGCATTCTCGACGACAAAAGTCTTCGCTTGGAGGCTATAACCCCCGAAGACGAGGGAGAATATTCTTGTGAAGCTGACAATGGAGTGGGCACTGTTTCAGCGTCAGCAATGCTCACTGTTCATTGTAAGTTGCTGGCCAAACCTGGGAACGTCACGAAATTTCTTGCTTGGCGCCATCGTTCGGCATTATATTTCTCTGCTACAGTAAA
This sequence comes from Nesidiocoris tenuis, assembly GCA_036186465.1. Taxonomy (NCBI): domain Eukaryota; kingdom Metazoa; phylum Arthropoda; class Insecta; order Hemiptera; family Miridae; genus Nesidiocoris; species Nesidiocoris tenuis. The sequence continues at coordinate 15,041,132 of AP028914.1, read as the reverse complement.
TTGTGAAACTGCTATTAGTAAAGTCGAAATCTTGATTAGTGGCCTTGCAGCACATTTTTATGCTAGGCTTTGGGCTGGAGAACAGCAGATCACCTCCGCCGAAACATAATTGAGCTTCAAGCTGATCAATCAACCTTATTCCAGCTCCCCCAGTGATCATGGTGAAACCTCAGGATCTGGTGGTCGAGATTAGCGACGATGCTGTGTTCACTTGCGTCATCGACGGTAACCCCCGCCCCTCAATTTTTTGGTCTGTGGAAGGCAATCGGACGCTGCTCTACCCGGGCGAGACTATGGGACGTTTTCACGCATCTCTAACACCTGACGGTCAGGCAGTCCTCACTGTGCAGGTATTTCGTCAGATTCATAGGCATACATGAGCAGAAGAGTGCATGCGTCAAGATTGCGTATTTTAAAATGTGGTAGACAATGTCTTCCTCTTCATGACAGATTTGCCTTTTTTCAGGATGTCACAAGGAATGATTCAGGAATAGTAGTAATTTGCTCAGCAGTTAATCAGGCTGGATCTGACACTTGGAGGGCACGTCTTTCAGTGACGTCCCCTGAAGAAAATCCTCCACCCGTTATCTTGATAGGTGAGTCAGAGGCAAGAAACAGAGGTTTTCTACCTGTGCAACAAGGGCATCAAGACTCACAGAGCCTCTTTGGACGTATAGAATCTCATGTTCGCACCTCAAGATAACTCAGCAGGATAACTGAATGCACTTTTTTCAGGTCCGGCAAATCAGACGCTTCCACTGAAATCCGTGGCAGCTATGAACTGCCGAGGATCGGGGGTGCCTACTCCGGTCATCCTCTGGTATAAAGATGGTGCTCCTCTATTGGGATCACCAAGAATCAACATTAGTGAGACTGGATCTCTTCAAATAAATGGTAAAGATTATAGTTCAAAATTGTAATTTCAGGATCATTGCTGATATCAGCGGTCATTCCAAGACAGGAATTTAAGTACTGGTTATTGTTCATCAGACCTCATAAAAGACGATAGTGGTGAGTACACGTGTGTCGCTTCTTCAAGAAGCGGCAAAGCCACCTGGAGTGCGAATTTGCGGCTTGAGAGCCCTACGAATCCCAATATTGCCTTCTACCGGGCACCTGAAGCTTCGACTTTGCCGGGCGCTCCATCTAGGCCCAGCCTGGTCAACAGGACACACAACAGTGTTACGATCTCTTGGGCCAGGAACAACAAAATCGGATCTTCTTCACTGATTGGCTACCAGGTAAATTGATGGAGTGGAAACCTTGTTGGAAACCGTTGAAATAGTTTGTCTTGAGGTGTGGGGACACCAACCGAGCATTGTTCAAGGACGTTCTGGAAAATTCTTGAACGTTCTTGATCATTCTTGAAAGTCCTTGGGCGTCCTTGAAATATGCCCGATTGATGTCCCAAAACCTCAATGCTGGTTGATCCTCGACCAATCCTTTTCAACTGCTGCTCATTTTAGATTGAAGTATTCGCAAGAGCACAGCCAGGAGACACTAGTTCGCCCCAGCAATCAACTCCGGGCTGGGCAACTGTTGCCCGCCGGGTGCCTGGGCCCACGTATACTGTCAACAACCTCCGTCCAGGTTCGACATACGTTTTCCTCGTAAGAGCTGAAAACTCGCATGGGCTTTCACCTCCATCGCCGAGGTCAGAGCAGGTCACGTTAACTCCTCCAAGAGACTCGGGGTTAGACCCTGATGATGACCCTGACACCAAAGAAGCGAGAGCTGCACTACTTAGTGGCCACGTAGTCGAACTCGCTCACATTCAGCCTCTTAGCTCGACTTCGATGAAAATCGTATGGAAGGTGAGATTCGTTCAACACCGTGACTCGTGTTATTCAACTGTGACTATTTAAAACCTCATATGAAAGAAGCTTTGAACTTATTTTGGCAGATTGTTATCGTCACCATTTTTCTTGCTAGCAGATATTGAATGGGGATTACGTCGAAGGCTTCTACATTTACTCGCGTGGGCTTGACGCACCATCACGTGTGACGAACATGCTAACAATGCTACACGATGGGGAAGCGCCTGGTTTCATTGTAACTGGTCTTGCTAAGTTCACCCGCTACCAGTTTTTTCTTGTTCCCTTCTACAAAACGCTGGACGGCCGGCCTTCAAATTCAAGAACTGCCCGCACACTAGAAGATGGTATGTTATCTTCTTTTTTAGTAATATCTCTGGGAACATAATCGTCGTAATTCTATCTGTATTGTTGAACCCCGTGACTTTCAGTGCCGTCAGAGTCTCCCACAGGGTTGGAGGCCGTTCTGCTCAACAGCAGTGCCGTATACCTCAAATGGAAGGCGCCACCTCAAGCGGCGCACAATGGAATCCTGAGAACCTATCAAGTGAGAGCATCTAATCAACAATTTTAAACTAGAACCCTGCCTGAAGTTCAGGCTTCATAAGCTACTAGCAGCTTCATAAGCTACTAGGAACGTAGTTTATTCTGCTCTCTGATTGGCTGAAGCTCCCATTGCTAGCGTTGTTTCCACGATTCAACGCGAGCCAATGCTGCATGTAAACCCATGTTCGCTTTACACGGCCTACGGATGACCCGCACCCTACTAGATAAAAATATTTCGCACACTCTTCGATTATGTATCGACTGTGTCTGTTGATGCAGCATCCTGCAAGCATTGGAGCATCCACCTGTCGAGCAACCCCCTTCGGCCAAAGAGCCCATTCTGGATCTATGAGAGCCCATTGCTGTTTTCCAGGGCTGAACCATGCGCATAGCGTACCAACTGTTTCTGAATCACCTATTTTCCTCAATGTTCCCAGGTCATCGTTCGAGGAGGTGATTCTCTCAATGGGACGCTTCTCAGCAATGTAACGGTCAATGCAGGGACGCCTTCACTTCTGTTGACCAATTTGTCATCGGGTGTGGTGTATACTGTCGAAGTCGCAGCAGCCACGAGAGCTGGTGTCGGCCCGTTCACAAATCCAGCAACGCTCAGACTTGACCCAGCATCGAGACAAATTTACCGCGACCAACACCATAGGTCTGTAGGCTGCCAGAATCTTTTACAACAGTTTCAGTGAATCTGAACTGCCCTGAATAATTATTGAATCGACATTGCTATCCTCTAGACAACCTATTGGACAGAAACCGGGCATTGGACCAGGGCCGAATGATTTCCTGACCGAAACCTGGTTTATGGCACTGTTGGGAAGCATGGTTGCCGTTATGCTCCTGCTTTTCACTGCCATGATGCTCGTCAGACGAAGGCAGCTGCTCACCAAGAAATCGTCTTTACCTGGTATGATGTACTATTCATAATTTCTTTCACCAGTCCTCTATTACCATTTTCATGGAGTAGCTGATTTCCTTCGGAAAGTTCATCGTTTCAATGGAACAGGTGTCTTCATTCTGGCATTTATTTCGTAAACACATTGAACTACACAATTGATCAATCTGATTCTCCTCGCCAGACTCGAGGTCCAATGGTGGCATTCTGGCAACGCCTCTGAGCCTGAAGGCGGCTGTCGGTCTGCCGCACCCCATGTCCGCAGCCTTGGTTCCGCACCCGCACGACTCGACTCTGTGGATAGAACCAGGCCGTGGTCCTGTCTGGGCGGGCGAAGCTCAAAGGATAGCGGATCTTCTGGAGCCCGCCGACTACGCGGAAGTGGACCCCGTGTCCCAAGGGCTCGGCAAATCGGACGGCTCCGTAAGCCCAGCTCCGTACGCCACGACGACTCTCGTACCGAAGTACAGCAGCAGCGGCAGTACCGCTTCCACACGGCAATTGCTGCACTCGTCCAACTCTCGAATACCGCAGGTCAGCATCGATGAAAGTATTCACTGCATGACAACGTGTGTTTTATTCGTTCTAATGCTTACATCTTCAATCAAAATTGGTACATTATTTCCAGAAATAGGTAATGTACCTATGTAACCGGTCAGGAAAATTTTACAACACCCCCTCGAACTTTAGCCTTTTTCGCTTCAGAGGGTCTGAAACCCAAATCTGCAGTTAAAAATATGTCCGTCCGCCGTCAGCAGCATGTAGCTGCCTGTTAACCTAGAATAAGGGAATATCTAAACTCACTTTTAAGTAGTAGGTACTCAAAAAGAATTTTTGGCCAAATTTTTAATCTGATCAAATTTTTGATCTACCTAATTAAATTTTCGATAGCGTGATTTGGATGAAATTTATCAATTTATATACGAATTTTGACTCCTATTATTTTAACTTAATTTTCAGAAAAATAATGTACCCATGTCACTAATCCACTCAGCAGCGTTTATTTAAATGGTTTTAAATTTAGATGGTTTTTCGATTTTCATGGTTTTACTCTCCTGCTAATTACGTTTTTGCATAATTTCAGTTTCATTTTGTAAATAACAGTACTAACCCACAATTGCTTGTAGGGCTGGGTGCAAATTTGCCCACAAAAAGAAAAAGAAGACTCTCCATACGCTCCGCAAAATTCGTTGTACAGCTCAAATGTCTATTCGGACACGTACTTCAACGATTACTCCCCTCCCAAAGGTGAGTGCTGTTGTTGCTGTTAATGTTCATCATTCTCACGTTCTAACCATCACGCCGTATTCGTGAATTTATTACCTTGACCTTACTGGTATAATTAGTCAACTATAACTATTACCTGTCAACAAATTTGTAATGTGCGAAGATGAACGTTCGTATTTGGACTTCGATACGTTCGGTAAAAGATAAAAAGAGGGGAATTCTTTCCTACAGAGGCAATTAAATTTGACCCATCGTCCCCCGGACCTTGTCACTGGCAACAAGGTCGTTCCATTTCTGTAGAAATGCGGGCTCGATTAGATTAAACTGCAATTAGTGACTAACCGGCACTTAGGCCCGTATTCACATCACTTCCTATCTGGCTTCTTAGGACGCCTCCTACTTGGAGGCCCCCTTAACATATAGGACGCCTCCTTTGAAAAACGTTATTCATGAACTCTCCTAGCTTCTCGGAAAGGGGGCCTTACAGTGGGAGGCCCCCTTTCGAAATTTCAAAAGTGACGCCACGGAGCTTATAAAAATCCGCACTTCAAGCCGCGTTCACACAGCAATCGCATGCGATTTTACTATTTTTGACAACATTTATGTCTACCATGTCAGTAAAAGAGGTAAGTTATACAACAACAAAAGTTTTTTTGGGCATTTAATTTTGGAATGTAAACAAACAAGTTATATTTCGATCACTTCTTGATCATCTATAATGGAACTTGTGTTTTTCGTCCTAATTTCAGTGATCTTGGAGAAATTCTGGTGTAGTTCTCGTTACAGGGTAATCAAAAGTTACTGCCAATCGAAAAGAATGCGAAGTATTTCATACATCTGAACGCGGAAGCCCGAAATATTCATCTCCAAAGAATCGTGTACCTACTGAACTGGCAGAATGCAATGACCACTGTTTTGCGGTTTTACGTTGAAAAGCATTGTGAACACCTGTAATTATTTACATACCTAATTAAGTACCTACTTACTTACTGTACTCATGAGTGAAAAATAAACGTCTGATCATAAATCTTTTTTTTCCACAATAATCCTGGTCAAAATGGAACAGTTTGCAGGACTTTGCATAGTTGCGGCTATTTTGGAGCTTTTTCATCATTAAATGATTGATGACTAGAATTGATTGATTGAGAATAGATTGATGACTAGAAATTTTCTAGTAAGAAATCCATCAAGTACCTAGGTATGAACATAAATTATCTTTTGCTGCTCTTGTTTGTCTGAGTGATTGCACAGGTTAATCATTGACTTGATGAAAGAACACCGGAATTTCCCAATAATGGAATTAGGCAAGGTACTATCAAGACGAATACTGGATAAATTAATTTATTTTACAATAACTCGCATCATGCCACGCAATAAATTCGGCTTTAAGCGTAGGTACCGTACCCCTGGATCGATACAAGATACAAAACAATACAAGAGGCTTATTTCTGATGGTAAATGTACATTTTTATGGGTGTGGGGTGCTTCACTGTAGCTTAACCAGGGGTACCCTCTGAGAACCTCTTCGCTTCAGCTCAGGAACTTGTGCGTCCAGAGATTTCAAATCATTCGTGCGCTGCCGACGGACCCATCAATCATCATCGCTAGTATTCACCTGAAATAAAACGAGCGAAATTTGAAAAATGGGAGTCAGAGAAAACCATTACCTAACTAGCATGGAGGTGCCGATTTCGTGAAAAACAGCCAACTGTAATCTGACTCTACAACAGTCAGTACTACAACCGAAGGCATTAGATTAGGGGTTTGAATACTGAGTACTTAATATATTACTTGGAATCAGCAGAAGAACATGAAATTCGTAGGTATTGCCTACTTCTGGGTTAGCTAAACCGCTGATGCGCCTGATCTATGTATCTACTCCTTACCTACTTTTTTTAGAATTCTAAACTCCTAATGAGGAATAACTACCCATTATTTGAATGAATAATATTCCCATAATATTATTATGAGCACTTACCAGATCGTCCGAAGAGCTCCGAAAAAATACACGTAACGAAACGAAGGTACACGATTGCTGTCTTTTGTCCAGAGGCGCTCTCAGACCATTGGAAATGTTTTTATCTTGATTTCCTCGCACAAATTCGATGAAATCATCCGCGACGAAGAAAAATAAATAATTAAACTGAATGGAACGAAATGGATGAGCGATCGGAAGATAAATTCGCGGTTTGTTTACACTGGGAATGCAAGATGGCTGCCGTCTGGTGAAGTGAAAAACCGAGTAAGGCCCCCTTTCGGGCCCAAAGGCAGCCCGATTGCTACCTAACGAAAAGGGGCCCTCAGGAAAAGGCTCCCTCAAGTTTCGGCGCTCCTAAGCCCCTTTAGGAAGCTTCATGAAACGGTTTTTCGTATAGGAGCCCTCCTTAGGACGGCCCCTAAAGCTTAGGAAGTGATGTGAATACGGGCCTTATAGTTATGTACTATGATGTCAGCTGATGAGGGGTGGGGCCAGATTAAAACACGAATCTCCTTCGCCGAGCTTTCGATATCTTATAATACCTTCATCAGGGCTTGGAAGTGTTTTTTATTAATCTATACTATTGCAGATGAAGATTAGTTCAGCGTCTGACTTTACGTGAAAACAATAAAAAATGAAACAATAATAGGTATAAAAAGGCATAAAAATATTTAACCCCAAATCTCTCCGGTTTCCCATCAACTGCTCGACGGGCAAAAGTGTATGAATTAAATCATTTGGGAGAATGATTTCGGAATTGTGGGAAATGGCCGTTTTTTGGCAAGCCATAATTCAGGGACTATTTGAGCTAGGAAGCTGTGGGTGACCTAGACTGGGAATCGAACCCAGTGCCTATCTCCACATATCCAATCCGAAGCCATTTTTAGACCTCAGGATGGTTATTGAGCGGCAGTCGGGCCAATTGCACAGCTTTATATCAGGAAGAATTTTTATTTGCTATTAAATGGTAAAATTCTGAAAATATAGTTTTCCCGTTTCCAAGGTGCTGCCAACCACTCCGCAAAGCCGTCGTCAGTTGTGATGTCTCAGTGCGGCAGGAAAGCTCTCTCCGAATTGGGATCACGGCTTGACGACAACGCCTTTTGCTCGACGCTGAAGCGGCCCGGCTACTATCAGCAATCCGCCCAGCAGCTCCAGGTGCAGCAACAACTGCAGCAGCAGCAGCATCAGCACCAGCAGCAGTCTCGCTCGTCGAGTAGGCCTAGCAATATCAATGGTACAAGCTGGCGGTTGACGCCCAATCCCGTCCATACATTATCCACATTCACCCCGGCCCCCGCTCACCATATGTCCTACCAGCCTCTGTATCATAATTCTTCGAGAAGCGAACCTTCGTCGTGACTATCTCCGCCATCTTCGTAAGCCAAAAGGGAATTTGTAAATCGTTTATAATAATTGATTCGCCTCCGGGGCACTCCATAATATTGTGGTTGACTGGGCAGATTGATAATCAATAAACCTGCTCTAAAATTTAAAAAATAAAATCTACCCTATCTAAAAAATAAAATTGTTTTTAATCCAACAACTAACGCTTTCGCCCAGTCGATCATTGCTACCCTTGATTAAGACTGATGATCAGATTGTGTTCATTTTTAACCCGATAATTTCAGTGGGTGGTTATCTGAGAGTTCTGTCGACGAGGTACCGACGTTATCATGGGGCACCTGGACGATAAGAATTCCAAAAATATTCCATACTTACAGGTGGAAATCTCCGTTTTTGTTTCACCACAAGTGTAAATTCACAACATGAAAAGGCACTTTTGAGGCACTTGGACGATCCGACGGTTATTGTAGGTAAACAATATTTCCAGCGGGTGGGCGGATGTCTACAATTTTGTTATGCATGAGACGTCCTTGATTCAAGTCCTGAAAACGTAAAACGCGCAAAAAACACCCTCTCAAAATCGACTGTTTTCTTTTGTCTTGTTATTGGTTGTACTGCCGATTAGTATTTTATCTGCTAGTGACTCGTATCAATAACAAAACCTTATAGAACTGTATCGCGTGATCAAAGAGTGAAATCATATCAAAAACAAATTGCACAACCTCTTCCTGTACAGGTCCGAAGTTGGACGTTCGTAGTAGATAACTGTTCGCCAAAGTCGTTCTTTCATTTTCACCAGTTTTCTCTCCTGAGTTTATCGATTAGTGTAAATAAAGTAGTTTAGAGGCCTATCGTGATGTAGTGACTTTTCGACTGAAATGGTGAAATATTTCAGCCGCTAAGCAATTGGTTTTAATGCCTTCGAAAAAATTAGATTGTAAGGCTGTCCTCCGTTTACGGATTCGTTATTTTCCCAAATAAGCCTCCCGAAAACCGTTTTTACTGGTTTTCCGTTTTGGTCCTATTAATTGATAGAGAAGAGGAGTTCTAGGTGTTAGGCGTCGAAACGTTGCGCGAACTTCCTTCAAAACAGTTGTAATTCATCAAATTTATTCATCAGAATTAAATGCCACCGCCAATTTAAACGCTGCTTTTCGCTGGACAGCCAAATTTGGAGTTTGCGCGCCTGGGCAAATCAAGCCATGAGTCACGGCTGCATCATTTCCCAAACGTCGCCCCACTGTCCAACATCGTCCCCAGTAAAGGAAATAAACATAGGAAATAAACAAGGGAAAAAATGAAATCCAATAACGAAGGATATCCTTCTCCTGGTCCCTCAAATTGAGGAGATTCAGTATGGAAAATTTAATGTGCCATAACTCTAGAGTGTATATCTTTGTGAAAATATCTTATTAGCATGTTAAAGTTAATTAGGAACTTTTTTTACCAAACCCTAATTTATTTATTGATCTTACATTGGCTGTTGAAATCGTACCTATCAAAATGAATGCCGTTGATTTCCTATCGTTCTTTTTCTTTCTTGCCCGTAGTTACAATGTATCAAATTCAAAATCTCATGTGTCCACTTTCAAATCCCGATTAATAGGAGCACTTTAAATTTCGATTTGGAGAACTGGAGAGAACGTGGTTAACCTTCTTTCCAATAATTTAATTAAAAGTTTCTGCCACTCAATTTTGTACCTACGTGTATATCTGGTCGGTGGATACCTGATCAGCCAGATAAATGTACTGATCTGGTGTGCAGTCCTGTCAACTCGGAAAATGTCACGTAATTTCATTGTTTCTGCGTACAGTCAATATCCAGTAAATTGTTTAATGGCTTCATTTTTAATTCTATGCCGACCATCATTGAGCAAATATGTGACACGGCTGTAATTTTCTCCTTCATAACTATGTACAAAGTGAAATACGTACGAAAATACGCGAAAATATAATATGTACATATCAGCATTGCGTTTCGACTCGATGTGGGCAATAACTAATTGAGAAAATAATAATTGTAAACTTTTATAAATAAACCGGAAATTCGACGTTATTTCGAAGATTTATAATGTTTTATAAGAGACCGCCAAAATATTTTAGTTACTGCGTTGTAAATAGTTGAATTGCAATTCAATTCAAGCCCTGTAAAAACCGACGTGTATAGTATAAATAATAGGACTAGCCTGTAAGCTATTCACGAGAAAGTGAGACTATCCCATCCTTATGAAATCGTCGATGCTTCGATATCATTGTAATTTTATGTGTTCATAAATCAATAAAGTGTTAATCGTAAGCGATGCAGGGATATTTCTTCAGTGGCCTGTACGAAGCCATTTTTTACTTCTCCGAGTTTTCTTTTTTGTATTGAAATAGGTAATCCAATGGAATAGCCAACTCCGCTAGCGGTGCTCGCCCCCATACCAAAAACCTCTGGTATTTAACTCCCCCGGAATTCAATTCTATCAAGTTTACAGTCGTCATTCTGGAAATTCAGACCCAGTTGTTCGCAGATAACACACAATACTAGGTACCACAAAAAAAATACAGTATTGACGATTCAAAATCCGTAAGAGTCTGCGTGTGCGTGTGTACGCGGAGTACGAATTTTCAAAAATCATCGTATCTCCCTCAATTCTCAAGGTTTTTTTCCGAATTCCTTGAACTGGAATGTTTGCCTAGGCTCATCCTGTTTACATTTTTGATCACAATAGCATTCAAATTGACTCAAAATAAGTAATAGTACTGAGTTTTATGTGCGCACCGCTGGTTTAAATACGACGTCCTGAAATTTTGAATAATTTTTTAGATGGTCGCTTCGTCGCCATTAAATTTGATTTTATCGCTCTCCGTAGTATTAACGATGCCTTTCTAAATTGTTGACAAATTTTCGGATTTTTTCCAAATATGTATGGCCGGGTGAACTCGACAAAGAAGCCCGTCGCGTTCTAACGGATAAATCCGCTACCCGGAATTTCTTATCAATTTTATGCTTATTTTTCTCAATTTTTCATTTAATTACCTATTTATTTCGCTCGAAATTTTCAAGGATTTAATTTCGTAGATTTTCCTAAGTTCGGTCAGTTACCACACGCCCTTCCTCTCCTGTCCTTTGCCGACGACGGTGGGCGATTTTGTAATCGTTATGAGTTTTAAATGTTTGTGAATGTAGGATAATATACGGCTGGATCATATCAACGAGTCTAACAGTGTTTCTCAATACCTTGACACCAATTCTGCTCAGGTCAGCTGGTCCAACACCGGAAAACCGCTGATTGTGTTAAAACAGAATGCGGCGTCCAGCTGGATTTTCGATACTTCTCTTCAACCTTTGCTCAATTTCTGACAATAAATTCGTTTTGCCCAAGAACAACCTTTCAGGACAAAGCAAAAATTGTGTCTCTGAATTCCTTGAATATTAGGTTAAATACCAAAAATCTGCTCGATTTATAAGGCAGTTTAATTTATTTATAATTTTTCATATAAACTAATAGATAGGGATTTAAAAATATTGCGTGCCCTCGTGTAAAAAACTAGGATAGGTAACAATTACGAGATGTATAAAAATATTCGGCCATATAATGATCGATCAGGTTGAAACGGGTCAAATTACAAAAATAACTAGCTTCATCGTACGTCTGCCAGCAAACTTGAATTTCACCTATGCCATACAATCGATACTCTATCGTAATTTCAGATCTTCATGATCCGACGACAATAAATCGTGAATGTCCATCACAAGACCAATTTCACAAAAAATCAAAATCAATTTTGGTGAAAATAAACCTTTTTACTAATTACGATAAAACCCAAGTTCAAAATTTGTCAATAATGAACTTGGATTAATTTATTGACATACTTGTCAATGTTTATTGTCACTTGAGTGGTCACCTAATTTTAGATGAAATTGAGCCGCGGAAGTTGATTGAAAAGAAACAATCACATTCAGTTTTCCGATTCTGAACAGGAAACCAGATTAAAATAAAATAGCTCGAGAAGTTGGGTTTTTACAATTTTTAAATTTTCTCAAGTATAAGCAATGACTAGCAGTGTACACAACTAGCAAACTAACTGTACAAATACTGAAAAGAGGTACAGGTACACACCTTATCTTATGAGTCTATAAGATAGGGCTCTTTTATTTCGGACTGCTCATTCGATTTTCCAAAAATAATGAAACGATACTGAGTACAAATGCGAGGCGATAACGATCAATTCAGATAGTAGAGCGACGTGCCTGTCTTAAAAGCCCTTCAGCTACTCGCAACTTATTCATAAGATTATCACAGATACGAACGTAAAACGACCGTATGTAAACGACGAACTCGTTGTTAAAAACTCGAGTTCGGGAAATTTCGCTGAAGTTTACATTTGAAGCATTTTTACTTTTTTTCTGCACTTGTTGAATGTTCTGACGATCAAAACGTTTTGGATCTGATCCAATATCGAACACAAAATACAAAGTTTTGTAAAAATTGCAGAAAAATATGAAAATATATTATTTTAATTAGGAACCATCAAAGATGAGCGGACAACCTATGGAGGTGTCTCCGTGAAGATCAACATCATGAAAAACGCCAATATTGGACTGACACTTTAAATTACAGCTATTGAGTCTTCGCTCGCATCATATTGGAGACTTTATTATATTATTGTAAAGTTTTCCATTCTCTATCCGATTTCAGGCTGTTAGAGTGTGAAGCGCAAATGAATTTTATTAGATCCGACGCTTACAACACCTCGGCCCACACCAACACCCAGCAACCGGATAGCGAACGCAATCAATACTTGTAGGTATGGTAATTTAATTGCACGTCTTGAAATTATCACCAAATCCTACGGCATTTACCGGTGGCGTCTTTTTTCCAACCGCGCGGACATCCTTTGCTCGAAAAGCGATGCCTCGAGTGGCGGACTTTGTTGTGGTGTGCCACGTGGTGACCATTGCCGCCAAGTTGCGGATGCCCGATGTGCACGGGCAGGTCGTCACCGTTCAATCCTACGGAGAGAACGATGAAAAATGGTATCAATCGTCAAAGAATCAACTAGGTACTGACTAGTAATTTGGTAGACATTGGAAGATAGTTGGTATTGTGTGTATAAAATTTATTAACGATCAGCAATGCCAGAATTTATGAAAACGATCGGAAAAATAGAGGAGAATAAACATTTTCTTAAATGTTGGTATAATAATATACGTCCTCTTTCACTATGGCTCACAAAAAAGAAAATGAAATCCCGAAAATGAGACCAGAGGTTTTACCATGATTAGTAATGTAAATTTTGCTCATTTTGAAATGGGGTGTCAATTTTTGAAATTTTGTGGATTTTTGGCCCCTATTGTGGAAGATCGACCCTTTAGGTGTTGTAGTCTCTGAATCAGGGATAGGGTCACCAATAGGGCACAGGAGACTGCGTTTTATTGGTGACCTAGTGACCTGATTCAGAGACTACAGTAGTGGGAGCATTAACATTGAACATTTTTCCCGCATAAATCCATAAATTCAATCGTGTTATGAAAAAATGAACCAAATAACCCCCCAAAAACTCACGAAAATGAGCATGGTTTACCTTCGATGGCCGAGGAGTGCAGCGCATTGCCAGAAATCTGGACGCCAAGCGATTTGAGCGCTTTCGTCGTCAGGACGACCAACTGAACCGGATGTTCTCTGGATATGACAGGTGCCGGAGCCGCAGAACAGGCCGAAGCCAACATAATAAACGAAATGGCTAATGTCAGTTTCATGTTGGAGTCGTACGTTTGTATTATCATCGTTTGCACAGGCGGGCAAAGCTATCGCAATTGAGCCAGGGCCCTCGCCAATCGGAGGTTTTATCGATTCACCTTATCTCGCATTCGTTCTGAGTATTTGTCACTTGGGGTACACACTCCAATCACGTTAATTGAGATGCATGCAACGATGGAGTATGGAACATGGGACGTTTGAAGCCATAAATCAATTTGTTTGTCCAATTCGTCGAGGAGGCACCTCCTTGCTACTTGTACTTACAGACGCAAACTCTACAGATATAGAAATCTTTATCTTTGAGACGAGTACTCGACCTGTCCAAGAAAATGAAGGCCTCAAGAGGATCACCTACCTAAATCGAATAAGAGCCCTAAAAATTTCTCGTTATTTAGTCAAATTTAAGTCAAATTAGAGTTTGTACTAGGGTCATGGCCGATTTTAATCGGATTTTTTGTAATTTGTAATTCAAAACAAAACATTGAAGTAATCTACAGGAGAGTAAGTTTTCAGAGAAAGTTCAAAATCTGGTTTCATAGTACATAATTCAGATAGTCCATGGAGATTTTTTAGCCGAAATCATGGAGTGTGGAGGTGAGGGGGAGGGTGTTATTGATCGTATTCTCGCAATTTTTAATCACCGAGCGCTTTCTTAAGAAAGGTTCTTAAGAATTTAGGCAGATATGGCCGTTTTTGTTAATTACCAAAGACGGACACACAGACACTTGTTCAGGAACTGATTCTGAGTAAAAATGTAGCGAGAGTTTCTTCTGAAGCTTCCATCTGATTTTCGATTTTTCGGACGATAATAATTTGTACGATTACTGTAGTACTAATGCAATGCTTCGTAAATATGGAAGTAAAAATAATCAACTTTTGAAACTTCCAGCGTGGATCGTATTACTTATTTCGTTATAACTTTTGAGTTTCCTCTTACCGAATTCGTGACATCCTTGTAAGGAAACAATCGTGCGGAAGCCAAACTTTTCCGTTTCGTTTGTTCCGACGGCTTCTGAGATTTTCCGCTCAGATGTTGTGAAAACCCGAGTTTTTTTTCCGTCGGAATGAAAACAAACATTAAAGCCTCAGTTATATAGATAATCAAAACAGTGTTCTGGAATTATTACCTCTCTGGTCGCCCAGCATTAACATCTTCACATTTTCTTCAATTCGCGAAAAAATATGTCCGTTATCTCGTCTATTTTCGTTTCCGCAATCTCTCTGATTTACTCGATCATGTCTGCGGACGCGCTTCTGCCTCATCATCATCATCATCACCGTAAGTTGGTAAAAGTATAATTTGAATAATCCCGTTTCTGGTTTGATACCTACCTATGCAAACAAAGGCACGCATATAACACACAATACTTCTATATTTCGGTCGTAAAATCGAGGATCGGAACGTTTTTTCTGAAGCTTAAGAATCACTTCCCGAACAAGCGTCTGTGTCCGTCTGTCCGTCTGTGGTAATTTACAAAAATGGCCATAGCGCCCTCAATTCTCAACCTTTTTTCATATTTCTTGAACTGAAATGATGGTCTTTGCAAGGCCTAACACCCTGTTTAATCGGAATTTGAATAACTCACAGTACTTCTAATATATTTGCATTTTTAGTGTTTTCTATTTTATTTTTTTCCGGCCACGAAAATGAACCGAATTGAGCGTTCTTGGTCTTAAAATCTTTGATTTTCCTTGCAGAATATGTGGATATTTTTTATGTTCCGATAATATGGCGTACTTTTGTTTTGGGCGAATTTTAAAATTTGGATAGTGAATTTTTTGATATTTTTGACCTAAACACCCTTAAAAGCAGTCAAAATATGATCAAATTGTGTCACAATTTTGCGTTTCAAAATGTGGAAGTATTGTGTGTTATCTAAGCAACACTGGTTTCCGTTCGCAGTGCTTCACGATCCCGCCACGAATCTGCTCGGCCTGGGGCGCTACCCAAGGCATCCGCTCATAAGTCCGGATCAGCTGCTGGCAGCCGCACACGGAGGCCTCCCTCACCACGATCACCACACTCTGGGCTTGCTGGGTCACCACGATCACCACACTCTGGGCCTGCTGGGTCACCACGATCATCACCCATTGGCCCGACACCACCGATCCAACCAGCTGGACTCTCGCCACTACATAGACATGTTTATGCACGAGCAGGACGGCGTATCGCCCTTGGATATCCCGCTTGACTCGTCTTACACGCACCATCCCAACCGTTGGGAATGGGGCGTTTAATTTGCCAATTTTTTCATCGGGTTTTTAGGTTTCACTCAAACGAACACGTTCTTCCGAATCAAATGAACATAATGGCCGCCTTGGTATGATTTGTTATTCTTAGGTTGCAGGGTGGTTCAGGATTCACATTCTTATTTAGGGTAGGTTCATCAATTCGGTTTATCCATCGAAAATCCGTTATTCTCCGAATAATTAGTTGCTTGGAAGTGTAGACTAGAATTTCCGTGTCAACATATCCATGGAAATTTTTATTCGCATAATAATGGATATTCGATTAATTAACTGAATTGATGAACCCACCCATAGGCGAATTGTGTTTTTTTGAACCCGGTGGGCAAGAGCACATAAATAAATGCCGGGAAGAACGTCGGTTATTTCGAGTAATTGGGTGGCTCTGTACCGTGTGGTTTGTTCACCATAAGACCATGATTTGTAAATACATTTTTCACATTTCTAACTCGTGTGGTATGTGTTTATAAGTACATACCTTACTTCCCCTCACTCAGCTAATGATCAAACCACCCGTTTTTCGAGTAGTAAATACTTTTTAAATTTTAAAAGTTAGTGAGCTTTCGCCATACATGGATAACACACAAAACTTCAATATTTTGGAACTCAAAAGTTTGGGACAAATGTATGGTATTTGACTATTTTGGAGGCTATGAAGGTCAAAATCGTCAAAGGCTCGCTACGTAAATTTTAAAACCCGGTATGCGGCCGAGCGGTCTAAGGCACTATCCGAAATCGGTCCACCGCCAATATTAAATATTCAAAACACAAATTTTGTGACCCTTGAAGGCACATTCTTTCAACATCTTCTCAGAAAAGCGCCTTCATCATACCAGGTCCGGCTGAAGTCAAAAATCTTGACGTAAAGCAAAATTTATTTGTTTTTTGATTTTAAAACCAGCATTAAACCAAAGTTGCTTAAGATTTTTAGACGAAGAAAGCTCAAATTGGTTAATTTTTGTGTAATAGAATATAAAGTGTTATATCGGAAGTAAGTAACTACTGTGAGTTATCCGAACTCCAGTACGACAGAATGATGTGTTTCACCGAGACGAACATTCAAGTTCAAGAAGCGCGAAAAAGGTTAACCATCGAGAGAGATGGAAGTTGAGGCGATATTTTAAAACTAACCTAAAAAATAACTCCGCTAAGTTGGCTAAAAGAAAAAAATATGGAATAACGCCAACATTTTTTAATCAGAAACGATCAAACCTGTTAAGTTTTGTGACTAATGAAAAATTAAATAGAAAAAAACCAAAAGTATTGATCAATATATTAAATGAACTCTGAGTTTATAATTGAACCCAGCAAAAGTCATGATAGTGCCGACGTAGGCTAGAATAATAGGTACCTGCAAATAAAACTGGGATCACCTCAACGCGCATATTATTTATTTCTATAAAAGTATAAAAACTATCTCAATTTCGCTCATCTTAGAAAAATAAACACTTTATCAAATTGCTATTGTAATTTTAACGCTTCCTTTTGACGGATCCCTGCGCGTTGCCGCTGTTCTCTTTCTTCTGCTGTTTGCTTTCTCCGATTGTGGCTTCGCTTTTGTCCTGGGTCGACTTCGTCGTCACCGTCTTCTTTTCGACGACCGTCGATTTTTCAGCGGTGGACGTCGAAGCTGAAGACAAACGGTCGATTTCTTTCTTGAGGCCTTCGATTTCCAAAAGTTTCTGCTGCAGTTCCTTTTCTTTTTCTTCGCACTGTTTCGCCAGCTCTTCGGCCGGATTTACCGATTCTCTCAGGTAGCCACCGTTTCTAGAAAAATGAAAAAATAAATTATTTCACGCGACTATACTTTCGAAATTTGAATAATTTAATTAAAATAATGTAATTATTGGAATAATATAATTTAAGTAAAATTGTTAGTTTCGAAATGCAAAGGTGGCCGTTGAATAATGCCTACAAAATATTGATTAGGGTATAGGTAGAAAAGGTATCTTCAAAATTCTAACATTTCTTACACCTTAGGTTTTTTAACCTAATTTATTTTTATTATTTAGGAAATCGGCATAGTTTCACTCACGGTAGCACGCGTGGAGGGAACGTCCTGAGCGGCAGGGGAGCGTTGCGCATCAAATCTTGCTGGAAATCTTCAGGGCAATCGGGTTGACCTCCGGCTCTCATCTGATGCTGCTGCTGTTGGATCATCTGCTGCTGCTGGATCATCTGCTGCTGATTGATGAACTGCTGTTCCGACTGCTTCAGCTGCTGATGCTGGGGCTGCGGTTCGGCGCCGAACGGAGCGAACACCAGCGGCGTCCTCATCTGGGGTGCGAAGCCAGGATACGGGCCGGGGTTTCCGGCGAACATTGGCCCAGGGGGGCCGACCATTCTGAAAATAGTCAAAATTTAATGCTATAATTAAATTTTAATTTAATTATTAATTTAATACTAGCATTTAATGCTATAAAGGCGAAGTAGGAATAGCCCTAGTAGGTACTATTGTGTAAAAATTATAGGAGGATGAATATTATTACTAGATTCTTTATTGATTTCGCATTTTGAATTTGGGACGATTTCTCACCTAAGGAATTATGCCGGTTTTCGGCGTTTACAACATGTTTCTCAATAAAATTATGCTCGTAAATAATTTTCAAAAGAAATTACTTATTACATAATACATAAATTGTGCTTAAGTAAAGTAGGTAGGTTATTTGGTTTTTGCCTATGCCAAACTATCTCAAAAATATGGCTTCGAGGTCCAAAACCAGTGTACCTATAATGAGAGATACCTACCTACTAGTGAAAATAATCTACGATTGTAAAAATACAAATGAGGAGGCGTCTTTCAAAACTGAACATGTCCACTTGGAAAAATTGGCGTTTTATGAGCTTTCCTACGATCGTATTGTACATAAAATAAATCATTTAAAAATTTTTATAAATAGTTATGTTTATTGAATACATAAATAACTAAATAATAAATAAATTATTTATTATTTACACCTACTCGTAAAAATGTTGACATTCAGCTTCAATTTTATTTCACGTTTAAGCTAAACTAGAAATTCATAGCCCCATCATTACCTATTACGATAGCTATACGTAGGTATGCTACCAAGAGTATTTTTCTCCGAAGATTTTTTTAGGGCTCACAGGAGGAAAATTTCAAATCAGCAGATCATAGTTAAAAACGCTGCTGAGTAGATCAGTGGCATGTGCACATCAGTTTTCGGTATATCCGAAGAACTCTGCAAATTTTGCACAGGGGTTCATTTTTCGATTGCAAAGACAAACCTTACGATATATAGGTTCTCCTTAAACACGGAATTTAGTTGTTATTATTCTAGAATTTTAGTATAAATTGGTAGATATTTTAGATGGGGATTTAGAAAAACGTTGCCTCAGAATGCCTCTGAGAATGCCTCAGAACCTTTGTTAAAGCCTGTCTCGTTCTTATGTTGCCAAGCGCAACTGGTCGTAGTGTGAGTGCGTCACCTTGTTGTTGTAATAGGCTAGTAGATCAATCAGTCGTAAGTAGATCAATCAACCGTATCTAAGAGCCGAGGCCAAATTCTCAACTTTTTCCAATTTTTGTTTTGCTGATTTGTATAATGCGACCAAATTCTTTAAATTGAAGATATCGGGAGGACAGAAGTTTTTGTGGGGATTCCAACGAGTGGAAAACGATTTTTGTGGCTCTAGTCGTTTTCGAGTTATTAAGAATTGTAGAAATTTTTAAAAACTCAAAAATGTCTCACTAAAACTGCAATAACTCCTAAACGGTTGAAGCTACCGGCGTGGCGATGGTCTCATTCGATTCAGCATAGAAAAATCTATAGAAAATGATGCGTCACATGCCTATGTTTTAAATTTCCAGAAAAACACGAATTTTTTCCCACTTCAACAGCTGTTTTACTGGCCTTAAAATTAAGGTAGGGTTCTGCCGAGACGTTAGGACCAACTAGATAAGAAACTTGATTTTTGGTAAAAATTTCAAAATTTTTCGATAACTCCTTCCCCCTTAAAAACCCCGGACGGCGGACGGCAGACGGACAAAAAAGTTTTATTGCAGATTCGGATTCTACACCCCTTGACACGTAAACCAACAAATTTTCAGGGGGTGTTAAAATTTTTTTTTCCTGACCGATTACAAAGGTTCATTTCTATAGAAAAATGAACCAATATAGAAAAATGAACCAGTATAGAAAAATGAACCAATAAACCCTCAACTAGGTATTTCTCGATAGAATCACGCCTTTTGACCGCCCAACAAAATTGGACGGGCAAATCCTCCCAAAATGTGAACTTTTCATATCTAATATTTTCATAAAATTTGGTACCAAATATTTCAAAAAATACAAAAAAGCGATCGGATTGAAAATTTAACTCTGTCATACCTGGCAGCAGCCGGCGGGTGATCCGGGCAAGGGTCACCGGCGGCTCTGAAATTGGGCGCTTGCGCGGCTTTCTGGGCCGCCATCTGCTGCTGGGCCGCCGAACGGGCGGCGGGATTCATACTATAAACCGGCACGCCCTGAATGTAATCCGTGATGACGGCTCCGGGCGGCGGCGGCATGGACCTCATTTGCGGCCTCATCGAGCGCACCATCTGTTCCATCATCAGCGACGAATCGGCGGAAGACATGACTTGCGGGCCGGACGCCGCCCTCGCCTTGTCCTCTCCGCCGACGACGGGGCCGCAAATCTTGCCGGGCGGCTCGCGGACTTGGACGCAGAGCGTCGTCAGCTTGTGCCCCTGGTCCGCCTCGACGGGAAGCGGCTCTTCTCCGGCAAAGGTCGATCCGACGAGCAGCAACGAGACGACGGCCAAATATTCCCACAATCGAAACATGATTTTCATTTCTTTATAATTTTTTCAAAAAAAAATCGAAATAAAACTACGACGACTCGACAGGCGACGAGTGGACGGAAAATTGACGACTGACGACCGTCGACCCGAGGGCGGCCATTTTTATAAACTCGGCCGACGAACAATCCGCTGAATTGGCGGCCTTTTCCCTTACGAAATCTAAACACGACCTCGCACCGCTCGACAGCTCGGCCTTCTCGAACCGTAAATAAGAGAAAAACCGCCGGCGGTCCTATGGTAACACGAAGTACTTCCATAGTTCAACTGAAGGTACTAGTCGGCAGATATAAATTTATAAGTGAAGTATACATTACATCACATTTCCAAGAACCTAGGATATAGGATAGGTATGTAACTGGGATCTGTAAATCCGGAAACACATTTCAACAATTTTAAAATCAATATCAAAAACCAGTGGTGCGTAAATAACACAATACTTCCATATTTTGAAACGTAAAAGTGTGACAGATTTTGATCATATTTTCACTGCTTTTAAGGGCATTTAGGTCAAAAATATCAAAAAACCCACAATCCAAATTTTAAAATTCGCCCGAAATAAAGATACGCTAAATCATCGGAATATAAAAAAATTACCAAAATCCACAGATTCTGCAAGGTGAACAAAGATTTTAAGCTAAGAACGCTCAAATCAGTACATTTTTTTGGCCGGAATAATATAATTTAATATATTATTTGACCAATTCTGAGATTTTCAAGGCAGAATTGACTTCAAGATTTGTTCAGCGATAATTCTGTCCTAGGGATTGGCGTTTATGGGTAGAGCTAATGCAATTTCGGCCTTCATCTTCATTATCTAATGATCGTTTTACCTAACGTGGTTTGTTATTGGTCTAATTTTCTACCGTCGATTGTTCAGGCTTGAGGAGAACAATCGAAAACCAAAATCTATACCGCTGGTCATAGGGTGCTTTGTTAATTGGCCGAAAAAGCAGGCTTACTTATCTGTTACCTACCTACTCTCTTCATATTCTCATTGGTCGTCTGTCTGCCTCTTAGCATGAGGAATAAAGATCAATTAAGAAGAAATATGCCTATGGCTCAAGTTAAAATAACATGGAACCCTTTTTCGGAGACCAACGACGTACCTACCTATTTATTTAGTCAAAGCTACAAATCAGATCCATGGATTTGACTATAACCTTATCCTCAAAGCTCAAACTGATATTGATACTCAAACTACAACTCGAAAGTCGAAAGAATGGTAACTCCAAACTCAAACACAAACGGAAAATGAAAGGCTCACACACCAACTGAAACTCAAACTACTTATTACTGATACTAAGAATTAAACAAACTGGAACTCAAACTCAAACTGGTACATAAACTAAAAATGACACTCAAATTCAGTCAAACTGAAATTAAAACTCAAACTGAAACTGAGCCTCAAACTCACACATTTACTCGAACTCAAACACAGTGATAATGATACACAGTGTCAAACTCAAAAATGCACTGATACTCAAACTCAAACTGATACCTACTCGAAATCAAACTGAAACTGATCCTCAAACACGAACTTATACATTAGCCGCAAACTCACACATTTACTCGAACTCAACCTCAAACTGATACTGATGCACAGTGTCAAACTCGAGAATAGTATTCTTTATTAATAAGAAGTTAGAGTATCCGTTTGAGTTTGAGATTACCTTGATTTCCACCTTTGAGTTTGAGTTTCACATCCCCAGCATCCGCATCGTTAACATGAACCAGTGGTGCGTAGATAACACACAATACTTCCATATTTTGAAACGTAAAATTGTGACACAATTTGATCATATTTTGACTGCTTTTGAAAGTGTTTAGGTCAAAAATATAAAAAAATTCAATATTAAAATTTTAAAATTCGCCCAAAATGAAAAAACGCCACATTTTCGGAATATAAAAAATGTCCACATATTCTGCAAGGTAAAACGAAGATTTTGAGACCAAGAACGCTCAAATCGGTCCATTTTTGCGGCCGGAAAAAAATAAAATAGAAAACACTAAAAATGCAAATATCTCGGAAGTACTGTGCGTTATCCAAATTCCGATTAAACAGGGTGTTAGGTGTTGCCGAGACAAACATTTCAGTTCAAGAAATTTGAAAAAAGGTTGAGAAATGAGGGAGTTATGGCCATTTTTGTAAATGACCACAGACGGACAGACGGACAGACAGACAGACGGACAGACGGACAGACGGACACACGGACACACGGACACACAGACACTTGTTCGGGAAGTGATTCTGAGTAAATGTGTATAAGAAAAAGTTTTTTCTGAAGCTCCGTTCCGATTCTCGATTTTAGGACGATCACAATACTTCCATTTACTCTGTAAATATGGAAGTAAAAAGTGACTTGCTGTTAAAGAAGGAAGAAGGCATTAACAAAATAAAACCCGAACTGGGCGTGTTATTTGTGCAGAAAAAATTTATTCATCTTTTGGCATATGAAGAAGAGGAAACTGGCGAAGAACCCAGGGAGCCGCCATACTGATGATTTTGGGCCATCATGCTCGAGCCACCCGAGTAGCGATTATGAGCCGGGCAGGAGCCCTGAGGGCATTCATCCTCCTGCCCAAGATGGGAGTCACTTTGGATTTTGGGCCGGCCAAGTTGAAGCTTGTAGACCTGAGATGCCGGACATGTCGGGGGAGGAACAGTTTCTACGTATTTGGGCAGGAAATCGTCGAAGAAGCCGTTGCCGAACGGGGGTTTCGGCGTCGTCGTAAACGCCATCGGTCGTTGCAGGTGGCGATGTTCTTCGTCGGCGATAAATTGGCTGGCCGACGTTGGAAAATGTCCCATCTGAGAATGCTGGGGTTGAACCTGATGGGAGGGGCGGTATTGCTGGATTTGCTGGCGTTGCTGGAGGTTCCTGAACGCGTGTTTCGGAGTGCCGAAAGGAGCTTGGGTGGGGTACGGCATTTTCGGATGGCTATGAGTTGAAAATTGGGTCGAGGCCTCGAAATCCTGATCCGTCGGAGGATTCGCGAGCTGTGATGAAAAGTTGGGCAGATCTCTGCCGTCGTCGGATTCTTCAATGTGATGTCCTCTGTACACGGGCGAATGCAAGGAATCCGGATACTTGGGCAGCAAATCGTCCAGAAGTTTCCGAGTCTGATCTTTCAAGGCCTTGAGTTTCGGAATCGCCGGTTTCAGCGTCGGACGTTTCGCATGGTGCAGCCGATTTTGCAAACTCGACAAAAAAGAAGGACAAGTGTCGGGAGGTGAGCCGAAATTGGCGGGCCGGTCGAACAGCAAGGGCGACCTCCAATACGGCGAATTGGTGTACGGCGACTGACCTTCGTCGTAGTATCCTGGGGGCAAGGCGTATTCCGGAGGCTGAGGCGGGAGATGCTGGAAGCCAGGAAAGCATCCCGGGCATTCGTCAGGACTCCTTCCGTCGAAATCGGGACATCCTTCGAAAGGACTCCCCCTGCCGGACCTGCGGTCCCTCAGGGAGGCTTGACATCCGATGACGGTCAAAAACGTCAAAGCGCTCACCGCCAGTAGCAACATGACTTTTATATCCGAATACGATAGAACTCGGCCAGAGGACGTCCTATATAGATCCTGGACGCTGTTCGTGACCAGGAAGCGGCAAACAATCATTGTCTCCGAGGAACAAATGGCCCGCTCTTCCCAGTTTGAGGTTCACCTGTAAACAAATTTCCGAAAAAAAAACGCACCACGAACGTGCCGAGACGAGGTAAACTTGCCTTTGTACTCGAACTTAGATAACAAACGTGCGGCTGATTATTAGCAAACGATAAAAGAACGTTCCCAGGTGTATTAAAAGAAATTAGGAAAAAACATTTTCTGACGACCGAAATTTGGGTGAAACTGGAACTACCCCATAGATTTTCGCTACCTCTTCATCTCAGGTAGGTATCCGGTTCCGAATTTTTACTTCCTCACACGACACACCGGTTCATTTTTGTGGGCAGAAAAAAAATAAATAGAAAACAATAAAAGTGCCTAGTTTCGGAAGTAGGTACCTAGTGTGAGTAATTAAATTCCGGTTAAAAAATATGATACCTAGGTCTTGGCGAGACGAACATTCCAGCTCAAGAAATTTGAAAAACGAGTAAAAGTGTTTCAGTGAACGTTTTTTCGATGGAAAACCCCTGGGGTATTCGTGATTCCATCATATCCGCCTTCTTAAGCAGCTGGTGCAAATATGGGAGAAGGATTAATTGAAAATTCGTTTACGAACAAGATATTTATGTCTCAAAATCGAACAGGGCACATTTAAAATGTAAACAAAAAATACTCTGAAAATAGGATTGAATCGATACACAGGAAAATATCACACGAAAAACAGCGATGTTGATGAAAATTCCATTTAATTCATGATAGTTCCTTATCAATATAGTAATTAGAGAAAAATTCAGAAACTCAAATATTCGAGTGACAGGGGCGTCCAGTCTCTTTGATGAAAATGAAAAAAAATGTCCAGTTTTTTGGGTTATTCATGATTAAATATTGAGGGTCGTTAAGAACAGACGAAACGTTGAATAGTAAAAATCAATTCAGCATTTGGGCCAAAATTTGAGGAAAAATCCCATAATAGGTTTTCGGCCAACTTGCATCCGAACTACTGATCCGATTTTAGCCATTTCGGCCTCGTGCTGCGCTGAACAATCACCTCTACATTAACTGACTTGAAATTCGGACACATCTAATGATTAAGGTTAAGAAAACATTTGGAAGTCGCTTTTTCGGGTTGAGATTCAACATGGCTCACGTCAGGTCGATTGACCCACTTCGGTATTATTTGATATGTGTGGCATCGGTGGAAATTTCCGTCGGAGAGCAACGACGAATTGGCCGGTGAGGGCCGAGGGAAGGAGCTCGACAGTGTGAACGCGCATGCGCTCGGCCGAATCGCGCTTAATCATTATTTATTAAATAAAAGATGAAATATGTACTTTATTTTAATTAATAAATAAAATCCTCTTGCCCTCACCTCTCGAAAAAAGTGGCGGATACAATAAATAAACGAAAATAGGACGATGAGAGATGTTTTCGTGGCTTTGAGAAAAATCACCATCGTTGCCTTATTCTTTTATAACGAGGATGGGTCAAGCACACGTATAACCCAAACGTAACACAAAACATCACAAAGTCGAAAATTCCGCCAGAAACAGCAAAACAAGGGCAGGGTACATTTGACAAAACAAAATGGAAGACGGACACTTCTTTAAAACGAAAATACATTCTATTTTGTATTGAGAGGCGTAAGAAAAATTTTACGCCTAACACTCATTCTATACAAGAACACAGGTACGTAGAATCCATTGAACTGTGCGATTTTTACATATATCCCAAAAAACTTCACAAAATGTACTTCTATCGATGGGCAAGTTTGGCCAGTCGAATTGTGATTTTAGTTTCCTAATTTTATTAACTTCGTTAAAAAATATGAAGGATAAAAAAAAATTAATTACAAAAATCTTCATTTTCAAAAGAAAGGTAAATCTACATGAAGGCTAAAGGGGGGTGATGTAAATCACAGATTAACAAAAAGCAATTCTAAGGTTTGTAACGCGTTGCTTTCAAAAGTTTACGTCTAATGCCGGTTTTGAAGATTTCAAAACCATTAGGTTGCTATACCTAATTCAGAGAAGAAATGTCCGGACTGCTGAGCGCGAAAGATTCGTTCAACAAAATGGATAACCGATTACCAATGTTGTATGGTGATAGTTTATTTTGAATTTCGCATTTTTGCCCTATGAAGCATTTTTCAGTTGCAAGCAAAAATCATTCAAATAAGCATGAAAATAATTTTGGAAATCGATAGCTAGGTACAAGTTTTTGACAACTAATTCGACCGTCCCTCAGGTGGGTGCCCATCGAGATATATTTTGTGAAGAATTTCCTACTTTTTGTGCGAGTGAACAGATCGAAGAATACTGACATTTATCGAACAAGTAAGTAGTGAGTCTTACCGACGAACATGGACAACTATTTTAAATAAGTCTCGATTTCAATTATTTGTAAGTACCTCTACATTCGTAAAATATAATTCGCAACGAATAAAATTCAAATCTCCGCGGAAGGACGACGTCGCGGCCGATTTCGACGAGAGTTTTCAACCCGTAAACTGACGGGGTAAAAATTCATGAATGAATTAACATCGGCAACTCAATAAATGATGCATAAAGTATGTTGCAAGCTTGGATATTGAAAACCGAATCTTCGAGATAAATAAAAAATCAGCTGAAAGGTATCATAGAATTTCGTGTAAAAACCACGCTATAGGAGTGGCTGCCACTTCAAAAAATGACGGGATTCGTCAAAAACTAAAAGCACTGATGAATAAAATTGGAAGAAAATGATCAAATCCGAGGTAATTTAGACAGAGGACGTTTAACGATTTTTTACGAAGGAGCAGCTCGTTGTTTTGCTTGCCTCTCGGTTTGTTTCATTTAACGCATTCCTTTACGTGACCTAACAATCGAGAGCGACGATTTTTGTTTTTCCACGCGACCGACAAGAGTCGAAGGCCGTCACCGACGACGAAATAAATCGACTCGTAGAAAACGACTTCCCTTACCGCACGATCCAGAGATGATTTCATGAGATCATGAGATTACACCCACAATTGCCTGGCAATAGTTGTGAAGACAGTCCTAGAACCATATTTCCATGAAGTGGTGCTTAGATAACACACAGTACTCCCATGTAGGCCTTGCTGGGACATGGAGAAAATTAATTCAAACAATTGCCCAAAAAGGTTCAATATAGTCCAAAACGGCACAAAACTGACCAATATTGTCTGAAACTGTTCAAAATTGCCCAAAACTGTCTGATATTGTTCGAAATTTTCCGAGAATGCCCAGAGCTGTCCGCTATTTG
Organism: Nesidiocoris tenuis; assembly: GCA_036186465.1. NCBI lineage: Eukaryota > Metazoa > Arthropoda > Insecta > Hemiptera > Miridae > Nesidiocoris > Nesidiocoris tenuis. Next base: position 15,013,632 of record AP028914.1, on the reverse strand, counting down.
CAAAAACAGCGCGAAATTGTTCGAAACTATCCGATACCTACTCCATTGTTTGATATTGCTCGAAACTGCTCAAATTTGCCCAGTGTTCTGTGCCAGATAATCAGGAAAAGAAAACTCAAGATTTATAAATTACCTTGGATGTGAACCCACGAAAAGGAATGGTGAGAAATAAAACTGCTGAATTCTGTAAATAGTATACATTAATTCATATAATTTTTAACGCAACAATTCAGAATTCAGCAGTTTTATTTCTCACCATTCCTTTTCGTGGGTTCACCCCCAAGGTAATTTATAAATCTTGAGTTTTCTTTTCCTGACTATCTGGCACAAATAATCTTGGCGCCCAACGTAAATGCCGTTTATGAATTTTGTTGTTTTGTAAAATATTATTTTTTTGCTTGCGTCTTATTGCTCTGAAAGTGAAAAATGAGTAAGGTCGATAGCCCTCCAAAAATGGAGACAGGTCACAAGCAGTTGTTGTCCTCTCGTGAGGAGTTGTTTGCGAATCTGCAACATCTTTATGAGAAAAGCAAACTTCTCACACCAGAGAATGTCAATGCATTTTATGCCAGTCATAAACGTCTCGACACCTTAGAACAACAGCTCTTTAAGATAAATGAGAGAATTCATAATTTTAACTCTTCGCTATCTGATAAGAAATTCATTATTGAGGTATCACAGCCGAATAATTCCTTTAACGATATGTTGGACGAAATTCGCAGCAAATATGCGGAAATGTACCGTCTACAGCCAAGACCCGAGAACCAAACTTTGCAAGTTCCAGTCTCAGATGCTGCGACTTTGGCTAACCATTTGCCCCGTATTGATCTCCCTATATTTTCGGGCAGAATAGATGAATGGCTCGAATTCGATTCACTTTTTGATTCGTTGGTTCACCGAAATAATTCACTTTCTCAGGTGAATAAACTCCAATATTTAAAATCACACTTGAAAGGAGATGCACTTTCAGTCATCTCTGGTTTCCCGTTAGATTCGGAAAGTTACCCTTTGGCACTTCAAGCCCTTCGAAACCGTTACCAAAACAAAAGAAGGCTTGCTAGCCATTATCTCAGTAAAATAATAGATTTCAAGCCTCTTCGAGATATCCCGAGTCTTCCAGATCTTCAGAAGTTCCTTTCGGTACATGAAAACAGTTGGAATTCCATTAAAGCCTTGGATCTTCCCGATCCACACGATTTTGTTAGACTACAGTTGGCTCTGAGTCATCTAGATCCTGCCACTCGCCGAGACTTCGAAGAGAAGTACACTTCACAAACTATTCCTACTTATGATAATTTGATTTCTTTTGTCACCGAGCGATGTCGTCGGGAAGAGCTTCTAAGCAGCGAGAGTAAGCTTCATGTCGATAAGCCGATAGAGGTAATGAAGGATAGTCATAAGTCTTTCTCTGCGAAGCCGAAATTTGTTGGTAATACTGCACCTGTCAGCAGCTCCGGACAGAAGATCGCAGGAGGGCCTACAAATATTTCCAGGCCAATCCAGTGTTGGAATTGCGGAGAACGAGATTCACACATGTATGCCGAGTGTCCTCATCCTCGGCGTCGTTTTTGTTATCGGTGTGGCCGTTCAGGAGTTTCGATTCCTGACTGCCCTAGTTGCAATCCGGAAAACTGCAGAGGGAACCAGCAGTAAGGGTCTCGCTGATTCCCGCTCCGAGTAAAACCCTCTCTTCAACTAACGTTTCTCTTCCGTTATCTCCTACCGTTGTACCGTCCACGATTCCGATGCCTTTGCCTTCAGTTTCCTCCGATCAAGCTGCTTCGTCGTCGATTACCGTTTCCTCTACCATTTCCTCTACCTCGCTCACGCTGGAGTTGTCTAACAATTTGATAATTCTTCCTCTTCAATTTAGGCTCTCGAACGAGTCGATTACCGTTCCAGCTCTCTACGATACCGGATCAAGTCTATCATTTTTCGGAAAGGACTGCCTAAAACTCCTTGGTCTCCGATTCAAAGACATCCTACCTTCCCTATCAAGTCAATCCACAAGTTCGTTCACCGTTCGAATGGCAAATGGGGATCGATCTACAGTTGCCTATTCCTTCAACGTTTCATTTTGCCTCGAAGGCCGAGAACTTGACTTTCCTCTTCACTTCCTCAGCCAACTTTCGTTCCCGGTTGTAATAGGTCTCGACCTAATAAAGAAGTATGGCCTCTGGGTAAACGTTCAAAACCGAACGTGGTGGTTTGCCGATGAGGCAGAAAAACAATTTGAGTGCTTACCTCCGAGTGCTTATAACGATACCGTCTCTTTTCCTAACTATAATTTCTGCTGCGGCGTGGGAGAACTCTCAACCACACAGAGACAGATCCTCGACTCAGTAGTTGCCGAGGGTATGAAACTATTGGAAAATTCGCCTGGGTTGACTACCAAAATATCTCATAAAATTGAAGTTGAAAACACAGATCCAATAAAACAACGTGCTTATAACTATTCGCCAAAAGTGCTTGAGGTTATGCACTTGGAGCTTGACCGTATGCTCAAATCTGGCGTAGTCGAACCTAGTCGAGCCGCATGGGCCTCGCCCGTGGTCATGGTTCGAAAAGGAGACTCATATCGCTTCTGTATTGATTTCAGAAAGCTCAACAAATTTACTCACAAGGACTCATATCCAATGCCGAACATCAGTATGCTTCTGGACAGCCTTCGTCAAGCAGTCTATCTCTCCAAGTTGGATTTGAAACAAGCATTTTTGCAAGTACCGTTATCGGATGAAGCAAGTAAAGATTTCACTTCTTTCATCGTTCCAGGACGAGGTTTGTTTCGTTTTTGTACCATGCCGTTTGGACTCACGAATTCACCCGCTACGTTTCAAAGACTTGCCGATTCAGTTTTTATGGATCTCTATCCTCAAGTTATCGCCTACTTAGACGATATTCTAATTTGCACAGCAGATTTTGATATGCATTGCCATTTGTTGAAGGAAGTTTTCAACCGACTCAGCGAATCTGGCCTACAGATTAATCCTGAGAAATGTGAATTTGGATGTCGCAAAGTCCGCTACCTTGGATATCGAGTGAATGTCGATGGTTTGAGTGTTGACCCGGAGAAGTCCGAAGTTGTCACCTCATTCCCACCACCCAGCAACCTCACCGAACTACGAAGATTCCTCGGGATGGCCGGTTGGTATCGGCGATTCATACCTAACTTCTCGTCAATAACAGCTCTGCTGACGTCTCTTCTCTCCAAAAACAAAAGGTGGATTTGGGGTAATGATCAACATAACGCTTTCAAGTTACTTAAAACTGCCCTGACAACTGCCCCGATATTTGCCCGTCCTGACTTCAATTTACCGTTTACCTTGCAATGCGATGCCAGCCATACCGGTATTGGTGCAGCGCTAACCCAAATACAGGATGATCAGGAACGAGTGATAACATATTCCTCACGCGCTCTTCTAGCGGCGGAAAGAAATTACTCCGTCACTGAAAAAAAGTGCCTGGCTGTAATTTTTGGAATAGAAAAAAATCGCCAATATCTTGAAGGCAGTGAATTTAAGGTCATTACAGATCACTCCTGCCTGAAATGGTTGCTCAGCCAAAAAAATCCCACAGGCCAACTGGCGCGCTGGATATTACGAGTTCAACCGTATAAATTCACTGTGGAATATCGTAAAGGCAAATTAAACTGTGTGGCTGATGCTCTTTCCAGGATACCGCCGTCTCCAGAAGAACATATAGCTGTCGTCACACGAGCTGCCGCTGCCTTGAACTCCGGAGCCGATGAAGAGGCCCCAGCAGTTCAGCTCACCGATCCCGTTCAAGATTCTACCGCTCCCGCTGTCGACGATTGGTTTACTCGAAAACTCTACCGTGTGCGTACAAACCCGGACGACCATCCAGATTGGAAAGTCGAAAATGGCCAGCTGCACTATTGCCGCAAGTCGTCTTCTTGTACGTTTGTTCCACAACGAAAACCGATGGACATAGATTACGATTTTTTTTTTCACGGCACAGTTCTCCAAAATTGCCTGAGACTGTTTTGTTCAGTATCGTCTGGAAACGGTTTGTAATAGTCTGATATCGTTCAAAATCATCCAAAATTGACCAACAAAGTCCGAAATCGGCCGAAACTGCCCAAAATATTCAGAAACTGCCCTAAACTGGCATGTTTGCTGAATGCCCCAGCTGGGCTTTGGAGGTCAGGCCCATAATTTGGGTCCAGTTTCGACCACGCGTTCCAATGATACAATTTGGAAACAAAATTAACAACCACTGTGGCAGTTGAACGCCCCGGTTCTCCCGAGTTGGCTGCTGTAAGAATGAGGACGAAGAGGACATTTTTCATGCGAATAAGCCTTTAACCTTCGATGGGGGGAAAAAAGTCGCGGGCACCCGCACTATGAAGCATCAGCAAGAATATCTTGCCAACGGGAAAAAATCAACAAGATAATAAAATTTTCCCTGATTACCATAAAATTACCCTCTTGGGGATCACGTTGACTAGTGTTAATGAGCAGGCATTGCACGAAACCCGAGGAAACTCAACTGATGACAAGGATCCATAGAAATAAGTTCAACTCGAATTAAATCAAGTTCACCGCGTCAGTTTTCAACGTACCTAACGTAGGCACTCGAGTGAAAACCCTCGCTCTGCAAATCGGCCAAAATAACGAACAAAAGAGTCAAAAACAATAAAAATTCAATGTTTATCTCACCATTGAACTCGGAAGGGCTTCGAATTAAGTGGCAGTTATCACAGTTTGCATAAGCAGAACAGGAGGGGAAGAAATGCGCCGATGGCGATAAACACAGGTAACATAATGGACGAGTCGTCAACCGAGTAAGGATCCGGCGTCTTGGGGCCGGACGGGCGTCGGGATTTGGCGCTAGCCGCTTTCTCTTCGGCTTCCTCGTTTTTACTCCAGTCTTCGTTCTCCGATGGAAGAGCAGGCAATTTCGGAACATCTAAAACGGACATTCGATTCAATGAATAATTTTGCATAGAGGAAGATAATCGATCGGGCCAAGATTTGGCAAAATGAAGAAATTTTATATTTTCGGTTGCAATACCTTCTAGTTTCCCTTTCATCACGTAGATCGAATTGACTTTCGGGTTGTCTCTGTATCCCTGGAAGAAATAAATATAATGCTGTATCGTGTAGAAACGTGATTTTTCATCAATTCTGAAGACTTTTGTTCACTAATTTGAAGATTTTGTAAAACATGCCTCACATACTCAGCCGAACCAACAAAATTTTGCCATTGATTTGATACATTTCTGGGACTTACACTTCGGTAAGTGCAATAACCAATTTTCGAATGCCTACTGTTAAAAATGTTATCCAAATTCGGCAAAACGGAAAAGTTTTCGTTTTTTCGATAAATATGCTATTTGACAGAACCAAATAAAAAACATTTATAAATAAAATAAAGCATGGTGGATTTACGATACACGATAACTACTAGTTTACTACCACAACTGATATTTGGTTCAATACTTCAATAATATTCCACAAAGCTAAGCACTTATTTACTAATTTAATGATCTTGTTGGTTCTTCGAGTATATAATCCTCAAGGTAGGTATATTAAATGAATCGGAAAACTAATTTGAAGTTTTTGTGCCAGATTTCCAGATTGACTTAGCTACTACTGTGTTGTGTTCCTTATTCTAAAATGTTACCTTGATAAACTCCACCCGGATTTTACCACCTCGGATGTCCGATTCCTCTTGGTTGTAGTAGAGGCGTCCGTTGACCACGGTGAAGGGGATGTACTCATCGTGCGCTACCCCTCGGCCGACGCGGTCGAAAATATCGAGATCAGCGACGATCGTGTGGTCGCCGTTAAGCACAACATCGAACACCTTGGATGGATAAAGCAGATGTTATGATCTAAGACGCCAGCAAGATAAACCAAACGCACTCAACCAATAGGTGCTATCATCAGGCATTAAAATGTGAGTTGATATGAATAATGTAGAATGTTATTCTATCGAACTTCTATCATTCTGGTGAAGGTCGCCTCTTCCCGAAGAAGAAAATAAATAAACATACGATACATAACCGATAGAACATAAATTCACAACAAACGAGGGATGATTGATGATGAACTCACTTTCATATTAGGGGCGTTGAAGTAGACCTCGCAGAACTTGAGGACCATGACGTAGGGGCCGTCATGGTCGATGGGGATATCGTAGCCGAACGTATTGTGGTGATAACGTTCAGTCTGGTAGAGGATCTGATCGTTGGGAGGAACGCGGCCGATCAGCAGCTGTTTCCCATAGTCGGATGCCGTGCCCACTTTGCCGTGGAGCGGGTCACGATCATACCTGTAAGCCGAATCATTTGGATATTGAGCCATTCAATACTTCGGATCCACCGTTTAGCTTCGTTTAAGAACCAGCACAGCTCATCAAACATTTTTGACAACTTTTCAGAAAAAATAAAAATCTTTATTCACTAGTTATCATCTTTATTCACTAGTTGTCGTTAGTTTGGTGCAGCTGGTCACGTATCCATCACCAAAGCTATAACAGCAACCAACAAGTCACTAACGGTAAATAATAGGTAGCTGAAAAATATAACTGAAAAAAAAATGTTGGTGAAAGTGGCCCTAAATTCGGCCATAGACTATCCGATTGCTGGAGGAGGGGGTAGGAAAATGCGTCGGTGTTGAACCCAATAAATTGTATTGGCGTTTCCAAGCCAAGTTCCTATGTTCATACCACCTCGAACAGCCAGCAATCGGATAAAGGTCGACTACAGGGTTCCAACCTCGCCTCTGTGGATTCCATTTCACTTTTTACCTGAAAGCTACCAAAATAGTCAGATGTGCGACGAAAGTAACTATCCGCAGAAAGGGAAATTGCTGATAGTACACAAAGAAGCGGGAGAATGACGTTAAACAGTTTCAAGGACATTTTGAAAAACCCACTTTGCTGGTAGGTAAACACACAACGTACGTGTCGATGAGAAACTCAGCAAAATTTAATGTTCATTTCAATGCCTGGGTATTCTGCATTCTTGACATCATCACAGCAGTAAACTCACTTGATACCGAAAACGTCCGTATGCGCTTCGCCTCCAGCGTTGATAGCGTAGATTACATCCCCGGCAGACGAAAGGCCGGCCAGAAGACTGGCAAGTACGAAGATCAGAGTGTGCAGAAACAGCATTATAATACACCGGCAAAGTGATTTTTTTAAGCAACCAAAAGCTGCGAATTGACTTCCATTCGAATGTTTGTGTAACAGTTGGCAGGGTACCAAGAGGTTGTACGAAAAATCTCTTAATACGTTATTAGGAGCTTCATAAATCAGTGGGACGAAAGTATCTGCTATAATAATTAAAAAACGTCATACAAACTTGAGATTCTTGCTTTACTTCCGGTCAAAAGACAAGAGTTTAGACAGTAAAATACTCTACTTAGCTACCGCTACAGTACTCATGCGCTACAGCTACAGGGGATGAGGTGTAAATAGCGTGACTTTAAAAAGGGCAGGGCTTAGCCATTAAAGTAACGAGGGTAACAAAAACTTGATTTTCCCCGGCCTCTTCCTCTTCATTTGTCCCGAGGGTACTTCCCCGCTGAAGTGCTACTGCGTCATGAAGAAAATTAAAAAACTAGGTAGATAAACCCAATAAAAGTAGGGACCGGCTAAGACAACGGCTAAGAACCATCATGACATAACTCAATTTTCCCAATTTGAGATTTGTGCACTTTCCGATTCAGATTTACGCGCCCGATTTGATGGAACCATTAGTTTCTTGAAAAACTCTCGTGAAACGTAAAGGTCGATTTAGTCTGCAGAGCACAACTGGAAATGCAGCATGACATAACTCAGCCTAACTCACAATCTACCGAAACTCAAACTCACAATGAAACAGAAACTCCAACTCACAATCGAAATCGAAGCCAAACTCACAATGAAACAGAAACTCAAACTCACAATCGAAATCGAAGTCAAACTCACAATGAAACCAAAACTCAAACTCATAATCGAAATCGAAGTCAAACTCACAATGAAACTGAAACTCAAACTCCAAATCGAAATCGAAGTCAAACTCACAATGAAACCAAAACTCAAACTCATAATCGAAATCGAAGTCAAACTCACAATGAAACTGAAACGATTTCGATTGTGAGTTTGAGTTTTGGTTTCATTGGGAGTTTGACTTCGTTTTCGATTGTGAGTTTGAGTTTTGGTTTCATTGTGAGTTTGACTTCGATTTCGATTATGAGTTTGAGTTTCGGTTTCTTTGTGAGTTTGACTTCGATTTCGATTGTGAGTTTGAGTTTTGGTTTCATTGTGAGTTTGACTTCGATTTCGATTGTGAGTTTGAGTTTTGGTTTCATTGTGAGTTTGACTTCGTTTTCGATTGTGAGTTTGAGTTTCTGTTTCATTGTAAGTTTGACTTCGATTTCGATTATGAGTTTGAGTTTCGGTTTCTTTGTGAGTTTGACTTCGATTTCGATTGTGAGTTTGAGTTTTGGTTTCTTTGTGAGTTTGACTTCGATTTCGATTGTGAGTTTGAGTTTTGGTTTCATTGTGAGTTTGACTTCGTTTTCGATTGTGAGTTTGAGTTTCTGTTTCATTGTAAGTTTGACTTCGATTTCGATTATGAGTTTGAGTTTCGGTTTCATTGCGAGTTTGACTTCGATTTCGACTGTGAGTTTGAGTATCTGTTTCATTGTGAGTTTGACTTCGATTTCGATTGTGAGTTTGAGTTTTGGTTTCTTTGTGAGTTTGACTTCGATTTCGATTGTGAGTTTGAGTTTTGGTTTCATTGTGAGTTTGACTTCGTTTTCGATTGTGAGTTTGAGTTTCTGTTTCATTGTAAGTTTGACTTCGATTTCGATTATGAGTTTGAGTTTCGGTTTCTTTGTGAGTTTGACTTCGATTTCGATTGTGAGTTTGAGTATCTGTTTCATTGTGAGTTTGACTTCGATTTCGATTGTGAGTTTGAGTTTTGGTTTCTTTGTGAGTTTGACTTCGATTTCGATGATGAGATTGAGTTTTTGTTTCATTGTAAGTTTGACTTCGAGTTCGATTGTGAGTTTGAGTTTTGGTTTCTTTGTGAGTTTGACTTCGATTTCGATTATGAGTTTGAGCTCCTGTTTCATTGTGAGTTTGACTTCGATTTCGATTGTGAGTTTGAGTTTTGGTTTCATTGTGAGCTTGAGTTTGATTTCGATTGTGAGTTTGAGCTCTGGTTTCTTTGTGAGTTTGACTTCGATTTCGATGGTGAGTTTGAGTTTCATTTTGAATTTGACTTCGATTTCGATTATGAGTTTGATTTTTGGTTTCATTGTGAGTTTGACTTTGATTATGAGTTTGAGTTTCTGTTTCATTGTGAGTTTGACTTTGATTATGAGTTTGAGTTTCTGTTCCATTGTGAGTGTGACTTCGAGTTTGAATATAAGTTTGAGTTAGTGTTTCATTTATTTTTTTATCATTTTATGCATTATTTGTTCAAATGAACGAACTGCGGACGAAAAAATAACAAATTGAAACACAATATTGCCGTTTTATTACATATTTAAGTATATAAACAATCGTTCCGCTTATAAAATAATACAAGCCGTATTAGAGTGGAAAAAATTATATATTCTAAGTACCTTGCTATCCATTACTATATCTTGGGTGAATGATTAGAAAACTCATTGACAATTGTCAGGTGAGTACCCGAATTAGAGGTTAGGAACCTAGTTTATCATGGTGATAACGAATTTATTACCGTTTATCAGACTCTGCCCAGCCGAGTGAAAGCAATAGTCAGCTGTTCAACAACTCGGTCCTCCCAACAACACAATGAATCCGATCAGTCCTGCCTAAACAAAACATGATCTGTCCTTCCAGCTGGAATCAGAGATCGGATCGATGCGCGGGAAGGGCTGATAAGTGATGAATTCCTAGCAAGAATTACAGTCAATGTGGGTCTGGACAGATTTTCATGCTGTTAACGTCTATTCTTCAATTGTTGGGCTAGCCATTTGTAAGAATTGTTAGCATTCAAGTTTAATAATTTATTTAGAAAAATAAATATAGGTAATTAATAAGGTCACTTAGGTCGATTAGGAGTAAGTGGTGGGTTAAGGTTTTCCACCGTAATACTTCAAATTTTAGGCTTTGACTCGGGATATTTTCTTTGTTTTGTCGATCTTCGGAGGTGGTGGATTCTTGAGGGCGACTTGCCGGTTGTACAAACTGAAACAAGAAACATCGTCATTGTGAGTAATAGGTAAATCATGAATCGCTATTTTCAAATAGCACGATATCTATGACATAACTTACTATCTGTAGGTTTCGGATCGAATGTAGTCCATCAACCTGGGAATGCCCGTTTGCAGCTGATCCTGAATAGGGGTAACCCACTCATTCAGGTGAAGCTTGAGTTCGGATTTGTCACCAGAAAAATCGAGGTTTCCTGCAGGATGTGATGGGGGATTTTATTATTTCATCAATTTATTGGTAATGAAGCGAACGCAGATTTGACTAACAAATTTGATCTCGGGCTCACCGATTTCTGGAGGTAAAAGGGTCAGACGATTCGCCTGGACGTGCAATTCACGTAATCTCGTAAGTTCGCCAATTTCTTTGGGAAGTTCAATCAAATCGTTGTCTCGCAATACCAACTGAAAGAAAGCAATTATTAACGATGATATTTTAATTGTGTGCCATAACAAGTAATTATTGAACTAGAACAAAATTATTGTGAGGGAAAAAGTAAACTGTTATCAATACGCGTGAAATCATGGCCAAGGCGTTACTCACGATTTGAAGGTTCTTCAGTTGCTTGATTTCAGGCTGGAGGTATTCAAAGTCGTTGTCACCGAGGTAAAGAGCTCGCAAAGTTTCTGCAATGTTACATTATGGATGAACATTAATTATTAATGATACCTACTTGCGTGCACAAGGGGCCACACTCATCATTATATTGTAATCTAGATCCATCAATGAATTATAAATATATTTTCACCCAGCATGTAAAAGTTTCCAGGCAAGCTGTTTTCGTCGAGATTGTTGTACGTGAGATCAAGGACTTCAAGAGCTGGGAACGCACCAAAACCTCTGGGTAGTGAAAATAGCCGATTCATCCTGGCAGCAATAGATACAGAGTGTATTTTGATGTATTTGATGAGACACAATTGGTAGATGTAACATCATAACCACTTGAAATGTTACAATTATTTATTTTACAACTAAAAATTCCAAGAGCCTTCCTACAAACAACCTTTATTGGTAGAACCCTTAGAAGAGAAAGGGGGCATCTAGGGTTTGAAGCACACACTTACCCTAAATTCAAAATTCTCAATTTTGGCAATGAGGAAAGTGAAGTGGGAAGCTCTTCCAGTGAATTGTTGAACAGGTTGAGAATTTCAAGGTTTGAAAGATTCGCCAAACCAGGGGGAACGCCTGCAACAAGTTTCAAAATTATTTTCCAGGCTGTTTAATGGAATACAACATTTCAATTTATTGAACAAAATATTTCTAATCTCAAACGGAACGGGAAAAATAAATAGTACTTACTTTTCAGCTTGTTGTGTGTCAAAGTCAATCTTGTGATGTTCAGCATGTTGACTGAAAAACCAATAAATAGTATGAAACATTTTTTGCTTCTAGATTATTTAAGTATAGAAATCTAGGTAGGTGAATTGATAAAAAAGCGGTAAGTGGATAAAATACAATAGGTACTACTTCCATATTTTTGTAGCAACGCCAAATTTCGAAACGAATTACTCGTACTCAGGAAATACGTTCTCCCATTATGACTAAACGTAGATACTCACGCCTACGTCCTACATTGAAGAAAATTCTTTGAATAAAAAGAATCCAAGATAAATACGAACCTAGATAATCAAATAGAAGAAAGAACCACTAGATTGTATTATTTCATTTTTTTTTAAATTACGCTGATCCTTCCAACCTACCGACAGTTTATCCTGCTCAAATTGCCACTCAGAGGTACATAGCTACCTATTAAGTATGTTACTTTATAATTATGCTGTATCAATATCAATTTTATATAAAAACATTTATATTAATATTCTCAGTTTGGTAAGGTGTTACGGTCGGTCTAACTAGGAGAAGACTCTCTATTTGATTTACCTACTTCCTCCACTTCAAGCCTCATTCTTTTGGCAGAGCTTGAAATGGAAACATTTCTACAAATTCCTAATTGTCAATATTGGAGAATATCACAGATCATGCTCATCATGGATGTCCATTCGAGCCAACCTAGTAGGTTGAACCTACGATGGCTGGCTACAGGGAACGCCCGTGGGCTGGCCTCATTTGACCTGACCATATTTGGGAACATAAACGTCAGGTTCTTCATCGGACTCGGAAACTGTACACTCACACAAGCCAGGCATCTCGTCGAACGATGCGATCCCTTTATCGCACAGATCCAGCTCGGGATTTTGAATTTCCCGAGCTTCGTCGATCACTTTTTTCGCCTTGGACATCCTCTGGTTGGTTGGTAAACAGGAAACTGGTGCATTATCCATCGTGGGTAGTCGAAGTGGCTACAGCTTGCGCACGCAGGTTCCTTATCACGGGAATGGCTTGGCGGCGATTTTAAACTTCTCCAACTCGTCGAGGTCGCGCGTGGATGCGAACTGCCCCCCATGCGAAGATGCGAAGATGCGAAGAGCCCCCGTCACTGCCCTAACGACTTCTATTTCCAATCCATAGCTGTCCCCTACCTTCGGCTTGCCAGCTGGCTACATTTTAGCAAATAGGTACTATTTTTCTACAGCATCCCGAACACCGGATGGGATAAAGTTCTGACGGAAACTGGAATGAGAAAACCAAAATTTGGGGATATTTAATATCCCTCTAGGTTCGTTCACCAATTTGTCACCAAAGCCAATGATTGTGAACATATCATAATATCCCTCATAATATAATATATCATTTAATATCCCTCTAGGTTCGTTCACCAATTTGTCACCAAAGCCAATGATTGTGAACACAAAATTAACTTATTTCTTTCTCTAAAACTCAAAATATGGGTTTTCGTATCGAACGATTGCTCGACGAGGATATTCAACCGAGTTAGATGAGTAAGTAGAAGCCTATGTCCTAACACTCCATGTTAATTTCCTTCACAAAGTAATGTCCAAAAATTGTCATAAAATCGGAACTATGACTTAGTAAAATTTACTGTTTAGGTAATAGTTATCCAGAATCGCATTTTGAACAAAAAACAAGTGACTTTGCCTGTGAGCCCATCTCAGAGCATGATTTACAAACACGGTCAAATCTTTCTTGATTCTCAGAGTTTTTTGGACTGGAGTGCTCGTATATTCAAGACCCATCAACCTGGTTCGTCGAAATTTCTATTACTCTCGGTAATTCCAAAATATAGGCGAGTTTTACAATTGGTTTAGTTGTTTTTTCACCTTTTCTCTCCTTGTGGGGTCCAATACCATACATGGAAGTCACAAAATATGAAAGTATTGCGTGTTGTCTAAACCACTGGTTTTCTTCTTAACGCGTGGAACAATTATTTTTATCGTTATGTTTCATGTTCGCACATATTAGCATAAATATGTAACTATGATACCTATTGGTTGGATTTGAGTCAATTTAACATCATGGAGGGGAAGTTGTCACTTCATATTCCCACCTCCCTGCTCATCACATGGAACACAGAGTAGTTTCGTAGTTTCGAGAAAGTCGCAGCGGAAGAAGACGACGACACGAACGGATCCAGTTGCTAAAATGGCTGCCTGAAGTCAAGGTACCCGGTCAAGTTTTCGCGATTTTACCGTTTTCTCGCATGAATTTGACTCTGAATTCCATGTATTCGCACACAGACTGTTCGTAAGTACTTCACGGGCTATCACTTATTTGTCTTCGCTTTTTGATTTTTACGTTGGTTTATTAATCCCCTAATTGAAGATGGGCCCTCATCTATTTTGTACGTCGCGAGTTGCACATTATAATCGGTTGCACCAATTGATCTGAATCATCTCCATTCATTTACCAATAAAGCCGTTATCTCTTTGTTCTTCTTATTTTTTCCGACCTAGAGTAGCGTGGATTTTAACATTGTCGGCTGGTTCGATTTTTTGAACTCGGGGAAGTTCGACGTGGAGAATGAGTTTTCTCCTAGTGGGTTGGTCGGCGGTTGGGCTCGATGTGAAATCGAACGTCCTGTCCTCCGCCTCCCGACCAACTTTTTATTCAGTAGTCGTAAAAACCATTTTTATTGGAAAGATATTAAATTTGCTCCGTTCGTTTTGTATATTATTCATTTCCGAAGCTTCCCTTTGTGACATACAAGATGAAAATGTCCCGTTTATTGATCAATTCGACTCCCGAATTCGGGAGGTGGTCCGCTGCACTGGATGCATGGGCGGATCTATCACTTGGCTGATAATGGACCACTTAGGCCGAACTTCTCGTTACAACTCGGCGATTATCAATTTTCCTGTTTTCTCCCATTAGTTAATTCCTACCTATTTGAGTACCTATCAATCGGGTTGATAAGTCGGTTAATTGACGTAGGTGTAGTCGTATTGTGGGCGGTTCTGAGAGGCTCCTGCCTGCAGTAGACGTGAGAGGTGTGCTTTCCTCTTCTCTAACTCGAAGTTGACGGTTTCTGAAGAATAGGTATCCAGAAATCCACAATCACGAATTCCAATTGTTTATTGATAATGGATTTTACAAATAAAACGTCTTAAATGTGCTTGATTGATAATTCCCTCCAGCATGTCCTAGGCATCTCCTAGGATTGATAATAGGAAAAATGATTCAAGTATCATCGCAACTGCTGCCCCACAGTTTGATTCCAGCAGGCTGAACTGCGAGTTTTCTTCAAGATGTCTTCATCGGTTGGTTCTCGGTAATCGTGTTTCAATTAAAACTCCACCCAGAGCTGATAGCAACTCGATGGCGAACCCCAACCCTTTATTCAGTCCAAACTATTGCCAAAACCTCCCAACATGCAAGTCTTTCTGACTTTCTTGATACCTAATTAAATTCCCCCAATAGTTCAGGAAGTTCAGCTTTCCATATGCAACTCGTAGAGACAGAATGGTAGTTCGCCATAAATCTATACTTGAGACCAGAAACGTCGAAATCATTCATCCGTTGAAAACACAGCCGTCAAAAGGCTGGAGTCGTTGCTGTATCAATCTCACTTCCTAAAAACTACCTAGGACAGGTGCTGTGTACGATTCACAGCTGATATTTGCTAGTACGCACTTGATATTTCATCGGAGAAAGGTGAGTAGGCGAGGCTGGCAAGAAAGTTGGGCCGTCCGAGCTCTGCTTTCCAGGTGAAGATGCCAGATAAAAGTTTTCCTCCGCGTAATCAATAAGTGTGAGTTTTCTTTCTGAGGCTGGTTCTCATCTAGTTCAGCCAATATAAACATTTTTTATCACTCACCAGTCACCACCCCTGTGCTCAGTTCATACCCTACCTACCTTATCGAGTGAAAAATCATAAAATTTTGGTAGGCTGGTAAATAGTCGCCTTTGAAATGGTGAGGCTCAGTAAAGTTTTACAAAGTACTTACCGCTTTATATTACTCTTACGCTCTTTATTCATTAATTGACAATTATTGTGAAATTTGGGGACTTGGTACCCAAGAAGACTCGTGAAAAAACGTTATAAAAATATTTTATCGCGTAACCAATAAATTTTGTAACTTGAAACTTATCATGAAAAATAGTGAATCGAGCTCTATTTTTCCCCGTGATTTTTTTGGTCATTTGCATTTCCTCTTAAGTATGAGAAAAGTTTTGGATGTTTGTGCTGAAAATTGAGCTTTTCTTGAGGATCGCCCATGTATGGCGAGAACTGTATACAGTTCTTCGTACTGAGAAATATGGGTGAAGAATTTTTCATTTGAAACCATTCAATATGACATTGTATGACATATTGATACATTGTATCCCTCCTTCCATGGTAGCGGGAAATCTTGGGGGCTATTTGTGATGACACTCTTTAACGAGCTTTCTCAGCATGCTAGTAGGGAAATCGACAGTCAGCAGAGTCGCCGGTTTCGGGTTTCTCGGTCGACTCCGGGTGACGAATGCTCGTGGCAGTTCTTCGAAAAGTCAAAATGCAGAATCCGATCCGTCAATCCCTTACGCGCTTTTTACAGCCCCTGTTATTTACCCTCAGTTACTTCCAATTCAAAAGTGGCCCATTTTCAAGTGGTTTTAATGGTTTTATGAACCATTTTTTTCGCTTAGCGTGCTCTCCATGCTACGAGCTATTGTTAGTCCCAAAAGAAATTCTTACCGGGCCAGCCGCAATTTTGCCCATTGATAGATCCGCATACGCTTAGACCAATGGCTAAAAACATGTTTTTCGGCCTCGGGGCCCTCTAAAACGTAAAAATGTGACAATAACTCAAATCCGAATTCCTGTCTCAACTATGGGAATGCTTTCCTATCCTCAGGTACCTACCGGTAGGCACTTGTTTTATTTCAATATTGTTCGCTCTTCATCAATCTGTCATTTGATAAGGAGCAGTGAGTAGCTAATATTACACTCGAATTATTGTTCGTGCCACAGGTGGATAAAAGATGACTGTATTATGGGAGACCGGTGATTGCCCTCCACGTAAACGGCTGTGTCTGTCGACTAGCCAAACGCGCCGCAGCATCGCACCCTCCTCTCAGGACGTGCATGCCACTCCACACCAAACGGAGTCTCAGCGTATGGCTATGCCCGTTGAACCTGGTTCGTTTTTTACGACCTATGCAATTTAGCGCATTCAAATAGTGCCAAACCATAAATTTATCAAGACTCGTTTCTCTGAAAGGAAGATGTTTTGGCTTTACGAATATACAATTTTTTCAGAGTCCTAGATATCCATTTATGTTTCAATATTTGTGACTGTAAATTTGTATCGTCATTTCATTTTTGTATCCTATTTATGGGTGTCTTTATTTTCAGTCAATCATTATTTTTATGCTTCATAGCATTTCTGTCCATTTCTTTGTCAGCTTTGCTAAATTCTGGGAGCCTATTTTACGTTTGAAATTCGTTGTGGAAAAATCTCAATTCAACATGAAAATTCCTATACTATTATTCATTTTTTAAATCAATGAAGTTGAAACTCGGAAATTTCATGATATTTCTCCCATCTGATACCTCTTTCTTATATCGCATAATATATAATATTCCATCACTCGTTCCTTCCCACACAATCATCAGGTTCGCATTGTCCGAAACAAACTGCAGGGAATGGTAGAAATTCGTTTATCGTTTGATGCAATTTCCCGGAGAAATTTCAAAATGGAAAGCTCGAGATTTCATCAATGTTTTGTTTCGTAGGGTTCTTTGTTTCTTTTCTGTTTTTTGGCTGATGGTACCCACCTGGAGTATCCATCTTCTCGACAAAACCGCCTCTAAAATTGAGATTTGTATGAATGGGAATAGCGATCTGGGAAAAAATTGCGAACTAGGTAATGCTGATCCAAGCAAACTCTGTGAGGTTGAGTAATTATTTAATACTTCCATTCTCCCACTGCTTGAATGATAAAAAAGAAAGAAAATTCTTCACTATAGCTACAACCTGAACAGAAATAAGTGAACTAGTTTTTGTTGGAAACAATTTTTTTTCTTACATAGGTTCCTGTTATTGTTTTGGTATTTGTGTGTTTTCTTCCTGTTTTCGTTCGTTGTCCACGCCTGGGATGGAAACATCGTGCTCCGAATCAACCAGTACTGAGGATTTCACGGCAAAATTCAAAACCAATGAGATTAGTCCCAAAAGTAGCCATCGGGATTGTTGCCTACTAATTCACAAAAAAAAAAATGCTAATGAGTTTCTAGGTACTCTTTGGTGGAAACCAACCAACAAATCTAAAATGTTCGATTGGCTCTGTACGGCTGAAATACACTATGTATTCGTGTCTAAGATGCCTTCCTTGGAAGAGAATAAATAGAAAGGGTTTTCAGGCTTCTGATTTCTGAGCTATTGGCATTTCGCTGTAATTTTCTATCGATGATTTACGCAGGAATGATGGTTGTTGGTGGCGTCGATGCTGTGGGAGGGGCCGCTGTCCGATGCGGCCATGATGATATGGATAGTCCCATTACAACGTTGTCCAACTTGGGCAATACCTGTTTCTTGAATAGTGTCCTGTACACGCTACGCTTTGCTCCCTCTTTTCTGCACAATCTCCACCACTTGGCGTTGGACCTTCGCGATTACAGCGGTCGCAACTACAACAAGGTAAGTGGGCCACTTTTCCGGGAAATGAGTACCGACTTTACGCGAAAATAAATTGCATCATTATTCGATGGGCTTGCTCCAGGAGCGAGAGTATAGGCATGGGCTAGGCTGGTAACATCCAGCTACTGCAATTACGAACATTAGAAAACCTCACAGTGTCCCAACGCAAGGCACCTACATATGCCTAAACTCACGCTCCTGGAACAAATCCAGTGTTAGTCGTCCATGATTTGAGTGTGAGCCGATTTTTTTAGTGTTCCTCCTTGGGTCGTGGTGCCAAAAGTTGGAGCAACAAAGATTTGCCCTCGCTGGGGAACGGAGATGCGGTAAACGTCAAGATGCAAATCGCGACTGACAAACTGCACCAACTCTACGATGCGCTTCGAATGGAGGAGGTTAAGGATCACATGGAGCCCTACCAGCCGCACGTCTTCCTCCACTCGCTCAGGTACACGCCACATTCCTTCCCAATTGTTCATTTCCTTCACAAATGATTTATTTGAAGAATTTCTGAATATTTTACAAAATTGCCGCTACTGCCCTCTAGTCGATGATTTAATTTGAAATTGGGATGTCTGTTTTTCCAGAGATGTGAACCCTATTTTCGAGGGTAACCAACAGCATGACGCCCACGAGCTGTTGGTCTGTTTGTTGGACAACATCCGCGAGACTTGCGAGCAGCTCAAACAGCTGGTCGTGTCGGTCCCTCAATCGAAGAAAATCCCGCCCCCCGCAGCTGCACCGCCTACCAAGCAGACGTGGTCTCTACGCAAGAGCCTGACTATGGTCAAGAAGCGATCTAAACTCAACGGAGAAGGCAAGAAAATCATTCCAAACGGTAATTTTCACTTTCCCTTGAGAATACCTTCCTTGACACAGAATCCGTTGATTCAAATTACTAGTTCTAGAGATATTGACGTATATGAGAGGCATTTGAAGTTGGTAGCCTTTTGGAATTTCTTCGATGTTACCAGAAGTTCATGCATTAGGGCTCCGGTTCACCCTAATTTAACTTGGACTAATATCTTCTTGCAGACACGGTTGTGCAAAATGGCGACTGTTGTCCGAACGGCGACGATTACGAAGATGAGACTAGCGCCATCGGGCACAACTTCATCAGCGAATATTTCGAGGGCGTCTCTCTACTGAAGACAACTTGTCTCGAATGCGAACACATTACGGAGCGGAAAGAAACGTTCTGTGACATATGCGTGCCCATCACGACGGACTTGAACGGTGAGCGGTAGCAATTTTGAAACATACCTATGTACCAAAAGGGTAGGTACCAAGGTGCATAGGTATTTTCAGGTGGTTTTCAAAACGTTAAATTTTGATAATTTTATCTCAATGGGAGCTCAGCCGGTTGATTACAAGCATTCATCTTAAGATTGTAATCAGTAGATACTCATTGTTTTCAGACGAGCGAAACGTCAACCTTCTATACCAAAGCGCTCTTGTGACGGAAGAGTATCTTCATGACAGTAACAAGTACTGGTGCGAGCAGTGTTTACGATATAACGAAGCCAAGCGGTGCGTCAAATTCGAAACGCTTCCCAAACTTTTGACATTACAAATCAAAAGGTTTTCATCTGGTCATGGGTAAGCAATTGATAATTTTTCCTGCATTGTAAATTGGTTTTTTTTCCAATTTTTGTGTGTGATTTTCATATTTTTGGATAGTAGGTAACTAGTTATAGCTTCTTTGTCTGTATTCTCCCAATATGTTGCCCAGATCGGTGGTGAGCAAGGTGAACGAACATATGCCGACGCCGCTGGTGCTCGGCTGTTTCTGCGAAGAGTGCCAGGCGAAGCAGAACGCCGACTCCAGTTGGGTGAACCACGATCACCAATACTATCTCTACGGAGTCATCATGCACTTGGGAGCCACGATGGCTTCGGGCCATTATGTCGCCTACGTCAAGGCCAGAGACGCGTCGGCCGATTACGAGACGTGCACTCGCGAGCGGCGGAAAACCGCGTCGCTTTCGATGAGCCTTTCGAATTCGACGTCGTCGTCGAACAATGACAAATCAAAAAAGAAGAAATGGTTCTTCCCGACTTCGAAGAACGAATCTTCGTTTGCCGAACCTCGAGGACAGTTCAATTTCAGGTAGGCGCTGTACTTTTTATCCACCAAAAAACTACCGAAAGCTCAATGAAGGAAGTTGCACGCTTAATATATTCTTTCTTACCCCGATTTAATTCTGAGGATCTCGTCCTGTTTTAGATCTTCGTGCAGGGCGGCCGACTGTTGTGGCGTTCGGCTGAGGTCTGACGAGATGTCGGGCCCGGTCTGGCTGGAATGCGACGACGAAACGGTGCGAATCATCTCGAAAAAACAGCTCGAAGAAATTCTGGAACAGAAACAGCCCAAGACCGCGGCGCTCACCCCATACCTGCTGTTCTACGCGAGGCAGTGATATTTCTACGGTTTCCAATAATCAATTATGATCTTTTTGTCAGTTCGCGTATAAATTTCACATAATTTTTATCCAGCGTTGACCGTTGAGGAAAAGACTATGAGGGATGTGCATGTTGAAGGGTATTCGGTGGTTCCGACTTTTTACTCGTTGGAATCGTGTTAATTGACGAGGATAATGAATTTTTATTTACATTTTATTGTTCAGCTTGGCGTCGCTCATTGAGGAATTTTAGGCCTGTAAAACACATTTTATAACCTGAGATTCCGACATTGGGTCTCAAAATAGATTCTTATTTTTGTGATGGATTCTTTCTTGGAGTGGGCTTCTGTAAACAGTTTACCATAAAGGCACTCTGCAATGGGCACAGAATTTTCATTGACGACTACTTGCATTGATTTTTGGGGGTCAATTGCATGGCTTTTGTTGTGGTACACCTTGGAAGTGAAGGCTATAAGCTAAGACCTCTGGCGCAGGTTCGTCACGGCCAGAGGTAAGGGAGCACTGTGGGTACTGGGCCGAAGCTGCAGGGAGCCAATTGTGGTGTAGGAGCAAGTACTTGCTTGGACTGTTCCGTGACATCAAGGGCGCGTTCAAAAAATCGTGGTGGCCCTTCATCCTCGATAGGCTGCAGGCGAAGGGCTGTCCGCTGCCTCTGGTGTCCATCGTTTAGAGCTACTTTGTTGACAGGGTTGTGACTATGAGGGAAGGTAACCTAAGTGTCAGCGAGGGTGGACGAAGGGGTGTCCCCTGGGATGTTGGTGCCCCAACTGTGGAACATGGCGTTTGATGAGCTTCTCGAAGCACTGGAATCTGCCGGCTTCCCAATTATTGCCTACGCCGACGATCGGTTCATGGGGTGCAGGAGGACACTCGAGGCCATGGTGGCGGGAATTGCTGGGATTCTGGAGGCCTGGAGTGCATCCAGTTAGCTTGAGTTCTGTATGTGCAAGAACGAGTGGATGCTACTAAAGGGTCAGAGGATGAGGGGAGGGGGACGCTGACGGTCAGGACTTGGTGACCTTGACCAGTTTGCTCTGCCTGGGTGAGCGTGTGGTCGAGGTTAGTGAGTAGGCAAAAAGGGCCTTCTTCAAGGTGGCTGAGTGGGTCTGGTGGGGGCCTCATGGGTCTTCCTGGACATTCTGCTGTACGTGGTACCGGCCTGGTGGCTAGCGCTCAGTCCGAGGTTACTTGGAGAGGAAATCAGGCTGGAGAGGGCTGTCCTGCTGTATTTGAGGGAACGATCGGAGGTATTTGCCTGAAATCGCCGGCGAACACGATGATTTTACCGCCAAAGGGCAGTTCGCACTGAGTGATGTCCTTGAGGGCACGATCGAGCGCCTTCAACATCAGCCTGCTGACGGTTGAGAATTCGTCCCAAACTATGACGGTGGTGTGGCGGATGAGATCCGCTCTTTCGCTCTGGATCGATATGTTGCACACGGAGTTTTCATCGATTTCAAACGGGAATTTGAATAGACTGTGCGCGGTCATGCCCCCGGGGTAATTCATCGCCGCGATACCCGTGAACGCGCACGGCAGTACGATAAGACCCTCGCTCCGCAATCTGGCCATGATGACGTTGAGGACGAGCGTCTTACCCGTCCCGCCGGGCCCGTCCAAGAAGAAAAGCCTATCGCGAGGTTCTTGGTCGCGGCGCAGGGTGACGCTCAAAACGCGATCGGCGAACGCGGATTGTTGCGGATTCAAAAGCGGTAGCCAATAGGTGACGAAATTCGCGCATCGGATCGGATCCCAGCGCGCGCGCTCCCGAGAAACTTCCGTCGAACCGTCGCCGACGTCCGGAAGGCCGTAATCCGTCAAAGTACGACCGCCGTGAGAGCGAAGCATCGTCGCCAAATGGATCAACGCGTTGCGTTCGGCCGACTCTACAACGTCGACAGGAGGGGCTGCCTCCGCCTCCGCCCGCAGAAAATCATCCATCAATTGCAATCGGAACTGGGACCAGAGGATTCGGGCGGGGGCGCCGTTGGAAATCAACACAAAGTAAAACTGCCTCAACCGCTTGCCCGATTTGTTGAAGATGGTGATGGCGTCGTTCATCGAGCGAACGTGCTCGTTTTCAACTTCGACCAGGCCTCGAGCTACGGCCGCCTGTTGAAAAGTGGAGAAAACCGTGTCGCCCACGGTTCTCAGGCTCTCGTAACTGTCAGCTGGGAAATTGAGGAGGAGCAAACGTAAAAAGTACACTTCGCCCAAGGACGGGGAGATGAAGTGGAGCCTCGCAACGCACTCGCCCACCTGGCGTTTGTAAATGTAATGCCCGTCCCCGGTGACGTAGCAAGTGCGTTCGGGATTGTTGGTCGGCTGCGACGCGACAATGTACTGCTCGTAAAATTGAGCGTAAGTGAGATTTTGCAGTTCGGGTACGTTGCGAGGCCTGTTCAAGTACGATAGCAATCGGGACGATTGTCGGCGGTGAGGCGGGAGCCTGCCGAAAGACGGCCGGTAAACGACGATTTGACAATTGGGCAAATGGACGGTCAACGCTTCCACGGCGGGAGTAGATCCACGGTTCGGCAATTCGAGAATGCGCCAATAGGCTTCCGACGCTGTGACGACTCGAGCCTCTTGGTACTCGCGGATTTCATCGGCGACGGCGGCGACCCCCCTCCCTCCGCCGGACGCACGAGCGGAAGAACCCGAATCGACGACGGCGACGACCGCCTGGTCCGGAGCGCGATACACGTATTTCATCAGATATCGGATGGTTTTCGCCGACGTGGCAATTTCCACGTTGGCATGGCAAGCCATTATAAGCAGTATGGCTGGGTTGAAGGGGACCACGTACTGATCATTGACTGTTCGCAAGAAATTCCCCCGCATTGAAGATGCTGATAATTGAACGTTTTCCCGGCAAGGTCTTTTATAGTTGATGTACCCACGATCGTCGATGAAAGTCGACTCGTTGGCGGCCATAGGATAACGTTGGACGCATTTGTTCGTGACACGGTCCATGCAGGGGGCGTTCTGATTGTCACGCCCGCAAACGTTGTGGATCATGTGCTCCAGTACGAGGGACCGGAGCCGACCGTTGGCTTCGGCCGCCGATGGAATCGTGGCACGAACGAATGCGTCGATCTCGACGGACGAGGATGGCCCACCGCCGCTGACTCTGACGGCCAGATGGGCGTGGGGCAACCCTCGGTCCTGGAATTCGATTACATGCATCACATAATCGATAGTTCCAAAAATTTTCCCCCCTTTGATTAATCGTTTCAGATGCATGAATTTCTGATGGAAAACCCTAACTGCTACATCGGGCCTGTCGACCGCTGTTTCACCAGGGTTCAGGCTATTGACGATTTCCGGCCATCGTGGGTTGCATGTGATTGTAACAAAGTACGTGGGCTGACCTTTCCTATAGACAACCGCCATAGCGTTATAATATTGGACTTGCATCCAACGGGGACCGTGCGTGAACGACGACGGTAGAAAGATTCGACCGACGAGCGGCAGGGTCGCCGCCCCCGCCGCCCCATCCCCCCTGGTGGTGGTGGTGGTGGTGGTGATATCCCGTTCGCCGAAAATCGTTTCGTCAAACTCGCGCAATTGTCCTATTCGCAGGAAATGGTCCTGGTGTCGCCGGATGAACAGCAGAGCACTGTCGTCCATCCTGACAACGCCGTCGACGACATATTCCTGATTTAAACGGCGAAGCGTCGTGAAACGATTACAATTCGGTTTATTGTTGGTGGCAGCCGTGCACTGGAAATACCGGCCTCGATAGTATTTGATCAAAGTTAATTTTTTGTTGGTGGTCGACGCGAAACCTTCGGACCAGCCGGCGGATCCGTGGGGAAACAGCAGAGGATATTTTAACGGCTCGAACGACGGGTCGAGAAAGTGGACGACCTGCGGGGAACGGTCGCCCGCTTTCCAGATGACGGCCTGCCTCGGTTCGGCGGCGCCGTATCGGATCACGGCGGCTATAACGGACGGGGCCGGCGGCGGTTCTCCGCCACCCACCCCTTCTTCACCGGTGACGATTTGCCCTCGTTGTTGTTGTTGGAAGAATACTAAATGCGCGTCCTCTGCCGTTTCTTTGCTCAGCTGGCGGATTCGATTGGAAAACGGGTTAACCGATAACAGGTAAGCTTCGAGGTCTCGGATTTTTTGCCGGTCTAACCGTTGGTTCTGTGCGACGGCGTACCTTTCCACGTTATCCTCGATCCACATCAGGGTGTTGTTGATGGCGCTCGAACGTCTGTCATCGAGATTGAAAAGACGATGGTAGACTTTCCCCTGGATTTTGACGAGGGAGACCCCGGACGGAGGGGCTCGCACATGGCGCGACGTCCCAAGGGCTGAGAAGCAGAAAACGTTATTGTACGCCCTAGCGTGATTTAGAAAATACGGGTCGTCGTAGACCGGACAGTCGATGGGGGGTAGGGGCGGAAGGACGAGGTCGCCACCGCCGCAACACCACATTGTGCGGCGTCGCTCTTCGTTGAAGAAAGGCGCGTTGCAGTGACGGCACCGATAGGTCGACTCGTCGGCCAACGACGCTGGCCGACTCAACGTATAGGGTTGAATTTCGTCCAAGTCGACACCCTCCCTATCGCCTAAACACGTGAATTGACGCAATGGAGCGGGCAACGATCGCGTTTCGTTGTATTGCGATTGGTACAGTAAAAAGTCGTCGCGGTGGCTCGCCACGTACGCACGTTGGGAATCCCGAAAGGTTGTTAGGGCTTACCGTAAGACGTCCGGTGCGGCCACGACTGTGTTGGTTGGGGTGCTCTCGGTGCGGCTGTAGGTGGCGCGGAGTTATGCTGGCAACTGCATTGCCAAGGGGCTGCCTTTTGCCATGGGAGGACTCAGGGTCGATTGATGAAGTGGAGGCAGGATCGAGATGACAGAAACCCTGCTAGGAGAATGGGGGAGAGAGTGGGTAAAGCGGTAGGCCTAGGGCCCCATCATCCTCCTCGCCGAAGGCCCTAGCTTCTTTCCCTTCTGTGCTCTACCATCGCCCCTGTCCTTGAGGCTATTGCTGCCCCACGAGCGGGAATAGTCTGTGTGGTCCCCCCCCTCATGGTCGTTATGTAGTTCCTAGTAGGAACTGTAGGGATTTCAGCCAAATATCTGGTTGAGTCCGGCACAGGGACACTGTCTCCCTTAGTTCCTCTCACTCCTCCCCAGCCTTGTGGGGTGCCACCGTCGCTGCTTCCTGCATCCCCTCCTGCTCCCTGTTTATCCCCTTGCCCACTTATAATAATGTTGTCCCTGTTCTGAATCAGACGAACGGCTCAAAAGCAGTAATTGTTGAATAAAAATGTCCACCTCAGAAAAATTGCCAATGAATACAAAGTGGCCAAACACCAATGAATAAGATTGATTAATAAAGAATGAAATGTCTAAATAAATGGTACCTTCACCAGGAACAAAGGAATACATGTAATTACAAATTGAGAATCAAAAACCTCTAATACACCAGCTCACACCAATTCTGATTCAAGTTGAGCGATGACCCTGTTCAATGCCATCACCTCTGATTCAGAGAGCATGTCCTTAACATTATCAATGCAAGATCCAATGCATTGAGTGAACCACCTTGATAGTTTAAGGTTGTCCCAGTTATAGGGCTCGAAGTCGTCCATACCCAGGTTGATTTTCCTTGAAGAACTCTCCTTAACAATAGGCGCAGCTCCCGTTGTCAGTCGAAGGATCCCCCATTTCAAGCACCAACTTATCTTCTTGTCCTCTCTGACGGCGTTTGATCGTACGGCTGCCAGATAGTAATTCATCATATCATTAAATTCGGTGAACTTGGACGTTTTTCGGTGAATCACCCGATCCGACAGTACATGTATACAGAACAGCACGCGATGTGCTGTGCGTTCAGCGTTTAGCACGATATGCGGGAAGCACGAAGCCAGAAAGGTAGTCCCCAACACTGGCATAGCACCTTCGCCGAGTTTGCGAAGATCGAAGATTGTCTTCGCGTTTCGTGTGTAGTACAGGTTAGTCAGAATGTGCGGGGCAACCGCAGCAATTCTCGGCAACGTCACCACCTCAGGTGCAAGCGTTCTTTTCGCACCAGGTGTTGGCTTTGTGGTCCTGATTGAGTACTTGCTGTACAGGAACGCCACGATAGCAGTGAATTCTGTCTTGGATTTTAGTGTGAGCTTCTCGTAGTCAGTCCCACGCATGGCAAATATTGTCAGGAGCAACCTTATGTCAGTGCTCAATTTCGCATTACCCTTGAGCATGGGTATTTGGGCTCCTGAGGTGCTTGGCTGGGACGCCAGCGGAAACTGCTGCTCGTTGTTGACGAACGCAAGATTTGCAGTGGCAAGCCGCTTCATCGTCTCCTCAGGGTCAAAGCCCTGGTAGACGCCCAGTGACCTGAACCTGCAACCACCCAACAATTCGATCACGGCCCGCCCCAAAGATCTTTTCGGCTGGTGGTGTGAGCCGTCTGTGGGTGTCGTGGCCATCCCGCCTCTGATTGGCTGAGTGCCGCTAGTTCCAGCACTATGGCCTCGCCTGCCCCCTGAGTGCCGTGAAACTCGGTGAGTGCCGCTGAGTGCCGAGCTGCGATCGGTGGTAATCAAGTTGTGATATTTGGTGATCTCCAGAGAATAAGGCAAGTTCCAGACCAAGAATGAATAAATTATATTTTTATCGGATGATATTTACAAGGTCACTAAAGTGACCAGTCCAGGGCAGTGGTTGTCGAGGGCAATCTACTACACAAGTCTGTACTGATGATGGTGTAATCACCGAAACTGGTCTACAAGTATTGTACTTGCATGAGCGAATAAACAATTTCTGTTCTCATTTTCAATTTTTTATTCAAATTAAGGGTTCCACCATTTCTCTTCGAGTGATCAGTATAGTCCATTGACGAACTAATTCCAACATGATTCATGATTTTCTTTCATTTAAAAAATAAGACTATTTGGGGTTTTGTCTCAAGCTTGGAATGACGACGTCAACTGCAAATTTTGTAATATTTTGAACGATTTCAGGAGTAAATTAATACTCGATCTGAACTTCCGTTGTCATTTGCTGGCAGAAAGCGCACAAAACAAAATACATTGTACATGTACGTTTATGTACGGTTGAAAACGAACTTGTCCATCGCCCTTTAGCCGTAATTGTAGCCTCAAGTGGAATTTAAATCGGCAGTTTGGTAGAAAATCGTGCACATTCCTCATCGTGTAATTGATTCGAATGTATTATCGTAAAATTGCCGCTCGCTAAACCAAAAAAATCCAATTTTTATATCCACTTTTTCTCCGAGTGGGATGGAAGACATCTTTATGATCTTTAGATACTATCGTGTCACCTATGTATTTATTTTTGACTAAATCGTGTCGTCTATCGTTGCTTGAAATGTTTCCGTAGCGATATATTCTTATCTTTGAGAAAACGTGTAGCGACTGACTTGAATGATTCGCATAACTCGATGGACAACTTTTTTGTTCTAATTTATTTATTCGCTTTTTTAATTAAGTATGATTTGTCTCATTGGAGAACTACAATTCTACAAGAATAAAGAATACAAAAGAATTTATCTGTGAGTTAGATACGGGAATCGTCGCCATTGTCTCAGCCTTCGCAGTCATGAAAATGTTCTCCGGAAGGGTTGGTGCTGTGACTTCTCTGTCGGTCTGTTCGTGATCTTTCTGGCTGTCCAGTTTGCTGAGCGAGCTTTTTTTTCCTTCACTTTATCTCGTATTTTGTTTGAGAACTCCTTCATGATGTGGACTATCGATCCGATACTGATCTCTTCCATGGTGAAGCAGAAAATCCTGATCCAATTAGTCTATAGAGCATTCCACGACAGTTTTCCACGTGAATCTTGGTGAATGAATGTCGTCAATGAATGAAACTGTCTTCGGTTCGGGTTGGACGACAAAAGCCGGACTGAATCCGGTGGTGACCTGATCAGTTCGATCACTTCTGATCAGTTCGGATTCAAGTGGCAATTGTAACGTCGTTGCTAGAACAAAAGAAAAGTTGTCAATGGAGTTATGTGACGCTACAAACGTGATACTCTCCTCTGATGAAGAAAAATGAGGTTTGCCACAGATACGTATTCTGCCTGTACATTATGTCGAATTTTTCATTTGCCGCGATCGCGTTTTCCCCAATTTTTTTTTAGGCCTATCTTATTTATTTGTACCTACCTAGTAAAAAAATGTTAGGGCTCTATGAAATCGCAATTTTTTCAAACCTTGATTGCTGGACTAGGGAAGGACCGCAAAGTGAGTTCGATATTCAAAAACAATTAATTTGGCTGAACAATTGAATCCTTCGAAAGTTGCAGGGCTGAAGGATGGGATTGGAAACGAGCCGGAACTGAATTCAAAATAAGCCCAAATCGCACATTGATACTGCCGGCTTTTATGATTTTCATAAGAAATGAAACTGCTCTAAAAATACATTGATCTCATCATGCTTCAAGAGGTCTGGTTTTGAGGGTTTTGTACCCAGTATATTGCAAAAATTTTTCGGTTCAGCTGAGCGTTTTAGGTGTAGTGGAAGTCTCAGAATATTGAACAAAAAACATCAAAATTGATTTTCCAGTTAGTAGTTATGGTACTTCCCGTTGGAAATGATGAAGTTGGTAATAACGTACTTTTATAGAACATTATTGGTCGTTGTACAGTGGAAACTCTGCGTCTTGGGGCGAATACGACCTCGGATTCAGCTTTCTATAACACTGTTCAACCATCAAACCTCTTGAAGCATCAGATCGATTTTCTTTAGATCAGTGAAATACTGGCATTAATCAATTCGGATAACAACCACCTTTTGATATTATCACCTGGTCCACAATCATAAAGCAGAAGGCCACAAAGTATCGCCTCCCGACCGCCAATGAACCCATTTTAATTTATAGGGATCCTATATTAATTTAGCCAACCTCAGTTTTCTAAACGAACGTAATTTTTGACAAATTTGCTTCGACCGTTGCTGTGATATAAATGAAACGGCACGCGACAACTTTTATTTCATGTTTTTTTTTCACCGAATTTAAGCTACGCCCGTGTAAAAACTGATGCACTCGAGACGAATAGATTTTGCGGGTTACGGAACGCCTGTACTGTACATTTGTATCTATATCCATGAAAAGTTGCTTTACTCGTTTCCCTGATTTCACGATATTTGCTGTTGTCATAAATTATAACGACAAGAATTATATCTAGTTTGGGCCTACAAAGTATTGAGAATACAATTACAAAATCATGAAAAATCTATTTATAGAGCATAGAAGTATTTTTATTGTTTGTAATTTGTTGAATTCTGTTGAAATTAAAAAATAGCTTACAATCAGTTCGTCTCTTTCTGTTGTTTTTTTCCGATTTGTCACAAAAAACGAATCGGCTCCCTACCGTTTGGTGAATTATCAACAGTTTTTCCCACTGAAGAAGTTTTAAGAGTAGTGGATTTTTTAGGCTTACAATTTTGAAGAATAAAAAACATTATTCACTGAAACCTCAAAAGGCGCTTTTGAAAAACAGGAGTGTCTCACTTGAAACGGCGAAAAGCCGAGTGAAACGTAAGTGTGCCTAAATTTTCGGGTAAATCATCAACAACTCATACTATTCGTTTGACCATTCAATTTTCACCACCCTGATTTTAAACAATTTGACACGTTATTATAATTACCAAATGATAGATTTAAAATTGTCACCTTGCCGATCATAACAAAAAACGACATTTTATTTTCTCCTCCAGCTTGAACGTGTGAGCACTGACACTAATTAGAATTTAGACCATTATTTACAATTTAGACCACCAATCTTGGCTCTCTGATGAAAGATAAAAGTAATTTAAACAATAATCATGCTATAAAACGAGTTAACAACGTAACGAAATTTGTTTATTTAATAAACAAATAAAATTAGTGATGGGACTTAAGCAGAAGTTCGTCTAATCTGATGAAGGATAAAAGTAATTTAAACATTAATCGTGCAATAAAACGAGTTACCAACGTAAAAAATTTCGTTTGTTTATAAAACAAAAAAAAATTGGTAATGAGTGATGGGACTTAAGCAGAAGTTCGCCTTATCTGCGTTTAGATACTGGCCCTTGCTGACGGGGGATGCTAAAAAAACGCTAGGGGTGGTCTTAACTCCCTGCTGGCTCATCTGCTGACTTCCCTGCCCCATTCTGCTTCAGTTGTTCCTCTATTCGCACGAAGGGGAAGGTTAGGAGGGGATGTTCCCTCGGAGGGGAAGTATTCAGTTGACGGAACATGTGCGGGGTGGATATTTTTAGTACAGCCCCGCGACCATTTCCCCCTCGGCGTTCGATTCCCTTTTTGAAATAGGAACATTTCATTCTAGAAGTCTATACGTATTTTCTGGCTGATTTCAATTAGAATTACCTATCGAGTTTTCTCACCCGAATGTGAAGGAAAATGGAAAGATTTCCCAGTATATAGTAGTCCTGTTCTATCTTGGTAGGTATCTCGTCGAGAAGAGCGATCAATAATGCCAGAGGAGGAATCAGCCACACTCGGCCTTAGTGAGGGGGAAGGTGAGTTTAATATCAACCTGCGTCAGACATTGCAATTTTTATTTTTGTTAAAAGCGTAAAAAATCGAAAATGAAATATTCTAATTCAAATGGGAATCTGAACATGCCTAATATTTGATAGTATTTTAATTTTTCCATTTTGCAAGTTAAGAAAACTAGGTTAGAGGATGGGCTGTCCAATTATACATGAATCTCGTAGGAATTTGTTTTAAAACTGAAGCTAGATTTTAAAATTATACTTGAGATATAGCTTAAAGATACTGCAACGTTCAAAATCTGTTCCTGAGAAATATTGAACCATTATGACTAGGGATCGGATTTTTATGTATTCAAAAATGCCAAATATGTGACATATATATGTATTCATTTTCATAAAATATGTGGAAAATATGTAAAAAGGTTGAAATATTTGCAAAAAATATGTGGAAAATATATAATAAGGTTTAAATATTTTCAAAAAATATGTGGAAAATATGTAAAACGGTTTAAATATTTTCAAAAAAATGTTGTTAAATTATTTCCAGAAATAATGTACCTATGTAATCGGTCGGGTTTTTTTTCATCGCCCCCTGAAAATTTTTCCTTTACGTTTCAGAGTGTCTAGATAAAAATCTGCAATAATTTTTTCCCGTACGCCGTACGCCGTCTGAAGCAAAACGCATAAAAAGAGTTGTCCAATTAAAAAAAAAAAAAAAAATTAGCAAAATTTGCTAAATTTTTTTAAAATTTCATTCATTATAGTTGTGAACCTCGGGAAAACTACCCAAAATTAGCAAATATGTGTTTTTGTGGACCAAATATTTGAAAAATATGGATTTATAGTGGAATATGTCAAAATATGTGAAATGAAAGTGGGCTTAAACGGTTCAGAAAATGTCAATATGAACACGCCTACTTGAAAAACATCAGTACATTGCCTAGAAAAAAATATGTGAACACATACGGATCCGATCCCTAATTATGACCCAAGCTAACATTGCCAAGGGTGGGTCTATCAATTCAGTTTATTCATCAAACATTCTTTATTCTCCTCATAAAATTCTTTATTGATACGTTGACATGGAAATCAAAGTCTATATTTCCAAGAAACTACTTATTTTGAGAGTAAAGGATATTCGATGAAAAACAGTGCTAATGTGCTACGATAAAAATGTTTCTTTCTTTTAAACTGAAATTGATAAACCTACTCTGAGGGCTACTTGCTCCGAAACTTTTCCGACTGGTTAAAGCTACAATTTCATTAGTTGCTGATGGTAGCTTTGTCGCAAGATACCGACGTGGCCAACAGTAGGTACCTAAATGTCAAGTCGGTCCCTTAACGAGTCAAAATGTTTTGGTGAAGTGGCCCTAAGAGGTGTATAGGTAGGTACCTGAAAAAATCTAATGCCGATCGATCATCTCGAACCAGACGATTTTTGGTGTAAAACACATAATTGAGACGTAATATCGAGAAAACGTACCTAATCAAAAAGCCATTCCTCCCTATTTCAAGCCACAATTTGACCACATTAATGTGAATTTCCCATTCACCTGATTTCATAGATGATGATCTCAATTGTCGAATCTGCGGGGCCACTTTTGAAAAAGAAGATGAACGGAATTTGCACGTTCTCAGCCATCCGACTGACCATTTATCGTCCGAAGAGGTGATCGACCAACGGAGGAAATTGTTCTATAAAGAAGTCAAAAAACAGCAGGAAGAGGCGATACGGAATTTGGGACAAGACGTTAAGTTATCTCCGCCGAAACCGCAACATAAACCTCGAAGGATTTACAAACCGCCGTGTGAGTTTACTTGATGTAACTCTTCTTTCCCCCTGCCTCAAAAATCTCAATTTTCCCTCAATCTTGAGCATGAAATGAGAAGGTTTGGCAGGTTTTTCCTTTACCTGACCGAACACACGAAATGCATCAATGCGGAGACTGTGTTGCAGAATTTTAACATGGGATCTATAATTTATCGAAATTCACCTCTAACGTCAAACGCTGCCGTTAACGAGGGAAGTGATAATTATAATTATCACTAATTATAATTAGTGAGCCGGTTTAGGGCAGCTGCTACCATGCGCCTTCATTTGTGTGATCTATGCTCTCATCCGAGACCCGCAATACATAACGATCGTGAGTAGATGTAGAACAAAAACTATTGATCGCATTGGAGCGGGTAGCGGCAGCTACCGCCTGAGGACTTATCGATTTTTTTCTGGCCGGAACTTACATTATCAAGTCGCCCTCCAGCTTGATTGTTTTGTTCAGTTTTGAACGTAGAACTGGTGGTTTCTACCACACAGTACTTCCTAAATTAAAGGATATTATTGGATATACAAAAAATATCAAAGAATACATAGGTTCCTGCGATGATTATGGAGAGAATCTCAAACACTGCTTGAATATTTTAATTACCTAGTAAAAACTCGTTTGTACAAAAATACGAGATAATTTATTAAAAAAATGAAAAAATGTATAAAAATATAAATGTTTGAAATATTTTTAGCGAATCGCGTGGGCCTGACAAAATTGCGCATGGAAGACCTTCACCGTTGCGATGCCTGCTCCTGCATTTACATCGACCCTGAAGACTACTACAAGCATATGAGGAATTTTCACGAGAAATTCAACACTGTCATACCCAGGTAGATAAATAATAATGATAAAATGCTTTATTTTAATCAGAGTTAGGGGTAATCATAATCATGATCGTGAATACGATTATAATTTCAAGCATTCAATTTGAGAATAAGATTACAATTATAGTGATTGTATGGTACCCTGTGCTTCGATTACGATCATAGTCGAACGTACGATTACGAACCAAAGTCTACCCAAAACACAATCCCCAGTTGTCAATTGTAGTCACTTGAAATACGTAAAATCGATCTAAAAAAAACTAAGGACAGAATGTTGTGCCGTCTGCACCCCTAATATCTTCGCAAAAAATTATTTTGATCGGCGGATTTATCGGTTCGGTTGTTGCAGGACGAGACGGAAAAGTCCTCCGCGCGCTCACAGCAACGCCGACGACGGAATGGCGATGCCGGCCGAGAGCAGCGGGAACAATTGCGAGTCCTTCCCGCTCCAAAGTCGAAGACCGGAAGTACGCAAAGAATTGGATACGAGCTTCATAACACAGAATATAATCCGGCACAGTATCAAGGTACGCACCTACCTACTTACGTATTTTCAAAACGCCAGACGTATTCTCCCACCAGAGATGCACGAAATAGGTGTTATCATGTGACACTTTTAGGACTTGAACTCAAAATAATTGACTCATAATCTACTCATAATCGAACTCATACTCATCATCAAACTTGAAGTCAAACCGAAACTCAAACTCCTACTCATGATCAAAATCAAGCTCAAACTCATAATAATACTCAAACTTTTACTAAAAACTCATACTTACTCATAATCAAACTCAGACACAAAATAAAACTCACTCACACAATAAGCTCGAAATCGAACAAAAACTCGAACTCATGACCACACTCAAGCTCGAACTAAAAGTCGTACTTATTATAATACTCAAACTTATGCTAAAACTCATTCTCTCTCATAATCAAACTCATACTCACTCATAATCAAATTCCGACTCATAATGAACTCATACTAATAATCAAGCTCAAACTCGTACTCACAATCAAACTCAAAGTCAAACTGAAACTAAACTCATACTCATGATCAAACTCATAATAATACTCAAACTTACTTTAAAACTCATACCAACTCATAATTATGATGATTATGATGAATAACTCATGATTATAATCAAACTCAAACTCAACCTCGAACTAAAACTTGTACTCATTGTAATACTCAAACTTACGCTAAAACTCGTTCTTCCTCATAATTAAACTCAAACTCATAATCAAGCTCAGACTCGTACTCAAATCAAACACAGAGTCAAACTGATCTCATACACATGATCAAGCTCATAATAATACTCAAACACTAAAACTCATACTTAATCATAATCAAAGTCAAACTCAAACTCATACTCATGATCAAACTCGTACTCAAAGTCTAACTTTACTCATAATCAAACTCAAAGTCAGATTCTAATTGAAACTACAACTGAAACAGAAACAGCAACTCATGCTGACAAATCGGACTCAAGCTCAAATGAAAGTGAAGCTCAAACTGAAAATTAGTTTCAGTTTCAGTTGAGGTTTGAGTTCGATCTTGAGTTTCAGTACCAGTTTAGTTTCAAGTTTGATTGTGAGTTGAGTTTCAGTTCGATTTCAAGTTTGAGTTTCAGTTCAATTTTTTTTTTCAGTTCAAGCTTGATTCGAAGTTCAAGTTTGAATTTGAGTTTCAGGTTGAGTTTGAATTTTAGTTCGCGTTTGAGCTTGGCTATGAGTTTGGTTTTCAGTTTGAGATTGAGTTCAAGTTTGAGTTGGATGAGTTTGTCTATGAATATGAGTTTCAGTTTGAGTCTGATTATGAGTTGAGTTCGGGTTCAAGTTTGAGTTAGCATATCAGTTTGAGTTTGACTATGAGCAGGCATGAGTTTCAGTTCGATTTATGAGTTTTAGTTTGAATTTCAGTTTCAGTTCAAGTTCAAGTTTCCATGAATACCTAATTCGGTAAACATGCAAGTACATCTGTCAAATTTCAGAGCCGATGGACAAAAGTTGTTTCAACGAGGATGAAGACTGCAAAACGCCCACGGCTGTCGGGCCCGTCTGACGTTTTCTCCGTGACCGAATCCCCGTCGGCGGAAAATGAGTTCGATCCGAATTTGAAAATCAAAGATGAACCGCAAGACGACAACATTTCCTATCTGCTGAGCCAAGTCGAAGTGAAAATCGAACCTTCCGACGACGATGCGGCTGCCCTACTTCTAAGTCAAATCGGCGTCAAAATCGAACCTGAGGACAATTTTGAGTATTACTAAATCGATAGAAATAGCGTTGGAGCGAATGAAATTCGAACGGTCTTCCGAATATGTCCCCAAAAAAAAATGTTCTGGGGGTCAATGGTTTTGCGACGATGAACATCGTAATAGTTCATCAACCAAGTTTTTCCGGAGCGAAAATTCTCAAAATTGACCTCTTAAAGAAGTTGGTGCCATCAAATGTTAGTCAAAATGGACAAATAGGATTATGTATTTATTATGAGCATGGATACACGATTTTGGGGTGTAACTTGTGTTTGGAAACGACGAAATACCGTTGAAGATTATAAATTGCATTGTCAAAAAACAGTGAATATATTTTATCTAATTGCAATAAATAGCGGAAGTGAGATCTTCAGGTGCACGACAGCCGATCGATGAAAATTGTTCAATATTTACTTGGCTTATTTGTTGATTCGGCGTAGTATAGAATGTGTCGTAACCAGAACTGCTGAAAGATCTCTGTAGTATGTTGGATAAATAATACCGATGAAGTCAACTAGAATTGATTGTTCTTTTTAGTAAAACATTGTGTGATTTTATTGTTGCTTTATTTAATCTAATCTAGTCAATTGATGCAATAATGCTGCTCTTCGTGTTATACTTTATTACGAGCCAGTGTACTTATCTAAATTTTCATTTTCAAGTTGTGCTTGGTAAACTTTTTTAAACAATGAAAATATTTTTAATCTATTTTTTTTCCATTTTTCTCCCCCTTAAACAAATCATGCTGCCCCGAGTGTCCGATCAGAGTTGGTGTGATGCGTATGACGAATTTCACGGAGAAGGATCCAGGAAGCGTTTTTATCTTAAGAGTACTGAATGAAAGAAAGATCCATAATCTTCGATGACTAAAATCTTCGGACAATTGATTTGCATCACACTAATTATTAGGAGTGTTGCGGTACGTAGGAATCTGGAGCTGTCCAAACTCAACTCGATTTGGACGGGTTTCTTTGGTGGTAACCTACTTTGTCCCTCACGTGCATAAAGGTAAAGAAGAAGGCGGAATTAAAGTTGACATTTTTTAATCATATAAAAGTTACAACAAAGTTTCTGAATTTACAATCGGTACAGTTGATCAAACCATTCATACATTTATTACAAGTTGTTATGTACAAACGAAAGAACAGATCCGTTAATGAATGTCTGTAATTCATGTCATTTCTCGCATTCGAGAGTTGCTCCTGCAGGTAATCTAGATAAAGCGCGTCACGTGAACAACGAACACTGATAAGTGATAATATGAGATTTGGTCGGCTTATATATTGAGCAAAATAAGGCATTCTTTGAAATTGAAAGTTGACATTCGAGTAACAATTGTATCATAATCGTCCAGGGGTCAATAATTGACAATATCGGACAGAGCGAACTGGAGGGCACGCATTATGGGCTTGGGGGGAGGGGGGGATTTTTAGTAACAACAAAAGTTCCAAGTTTTAGGGGATGAATCTTTCAGTTTGGTAGAGATATAAATGCTCATGTGCCTAGGTATCAAGTTCGATAGATAATATCTTGATAAATCTCTCATAGTAGTAGAACTCGCCAAATTATTACCTGATCCGGGTTATTAAACTATTTTGAGTAATAAGCTCAGCTTTGCAAGTCATAATGATACGAACGGACGATAATCGTTTATAGTTTAATCCACAGTGGTAACAATAGACGAATTTGAACACATGGAAGCTGAGTAATTCACGATACTGAGGGACGGCAAACGGGCGAATGGATTATCTCAATGTATTACGGTCCTTTCAAAAAGACGACTTGGCACAGATTTTTAGAAATAATAGAGAAAAACAATAAATCGTCAAAACATGTTTTGGTTAGTAAATAAAGCACAATCCGCAATCAGAGCCTAAATATTAATTTTCGCCTACGAGAAATCAAAGAAAAAAAATGCATTAGAATAAAATTGACTTTTGGGTAATCGGGGTAATGGGTGATCTCATCAGACGAGGGTGGCGCGGCTTGGGTTACAAGCTGGGGGAGCGGTGAACCTCCTCTCAAACTCTTCCCTCCTCTTTGAGACCATTCCGTTGAGGCTGAGACTAGGAGACCGGCTCACCTCTGTCAAAAAAAAATTCAAGATTTTATAGGAAATACAAAATATAGTTTTATAAATAGGTACGGTTAGTTTTTTGAAATTTTAGAAATTTGTTCAAAAATATCGAAATAAAGTTTTATGAAATTCCGAAAGTTGATCTTTGAACGCGTTTTTGACCACTGACACTCAGTCAAAAACTGTACATGAATTTCAAGGAATCCAACCATGCCTAAAACATTGAAGTCAGCTCTGTCTCACCCCCTCATCAAATTGGTACAAAATTGGAATATAAAGGGGATCGAAACGCTCTAGGAGCATAAGAAATATTCATTCAACATTCCAGGAAAAACAATTTATTCAACGGTAGAAAGGGTGAAAAAAAAACCAGGAAAATATGGATCCCCTTGACATTGTCCAAAAAGCCAGGCCAAACCACAACGAGGCGACTGGAATTTTTGTAGCAGATTTGAATCTATTCAAGAGAAACGTTAAATTTTTCAACTTTTCAACTTTGATTTGGGAAATAAAGCGCCGAAATTCGGTAGGTACCAACCTGCTTTAGGAAGAGGTGGTGGTTCCAGGGAATAGCAAACTCTCAGACTGGACTTCGCGCAGGCCGTGGGTCCATTGGTACCTGGAAATAGCAGATGTGAAAAAATGATGAAATTTTTCCGAGAGCTTCGAAAATTCTGACGGAATTGCTGACAATCGCCAAATAGGGAAGTAATGGTTAGTAGGACTGCATAGTAAATGAGCATGAGATTAATTGGAGAAGATACTTGACAGTAAGTCGATCAGCAATAAGCCATTGTACATTAATTAAGCAGCAAGAGTCTCAAGTTAGAAGATGACTTAATTTTCTTCTTTTTGTTTGTAGGTATAAACAGAGAAAAACTTTATACTGACCTTTGATGATTTTGGGAATGACGTTTACTACCCGTGGTTGGCTACTCGGTACACCCACGCCATGCTAAACAATACATGCATTCAACTACAGTGCCCTCAGTACTGGCAGCCATTGTGCTTAAAATTATGTACATTCACAAAATAGGATAAAAAAAGAAAAGTGGAAATAATAAAAGGGAAATTAGAAGTTGAATGCTGTGATGGGAAGCGCTCAGAGATGTAGGGTATCTGAGTATTCGATTCGGGTGGTAGGTACGATGAATCATGAAGTATGCACAGTGCGTATGGCCAATGCGGACGGCAATAAGGCGAAAATCGGATAGTTTTGCTTCTCCTCAGCAACCAATGGACAATTTTATTAAAATTCCCAAAATTGGAGAGCGAATTATATCGAAGAATGGCAGAGGTAGTCCGCATCGGCCGTGATGGATTTAAAGTAAAAAATATGCACAGGGATGAAGTGATAATTACGTAGGGGAGGGTTTCGATTTTCAAAAATCATCCAAGTAATTTGATATCGGCTACTTAGATGGTTAGCCGGTCTGAACTCCCAACACTTGTGTCAAAAGGCAATATTTTCTCACCCACAACATTATTCACGACAAAATTACAGGTTAATTTAATGGAAACTGGAGAAAGTTTGAAGAAAAAAAATCGTAGATTAAATTTCAAGGCGGTAATGTTCATTACTCATTCGTAATGAAACGGTTAATAATATGTTTCAACAAGGAGGGTTCAAATTATGAAGGGGTACCTACAAGAAATAAAATTAGAAAATACCCGAATTGATTTTTCTAATCCCAATATTGATTAGAATGAAATCACACTACACCACACGTACTGCTCCCAATTTAGGTGACCCGGTAGGTCCAATTTCACCGAAATATGCCTCAGATTCAGCAGAATCCTCAATTTTTGATTACTCATGCTAGTGCGCAATATCGATTTATAGGTGAAATTGGGCCTGAGAAGTGCAAAACACTAAAACATCCAGTAATCCAATGGGACTCCTTAGAACTTCAAAAGTTAGCAATTGATCTAATAACCCAACATTGAGTCACTGGTGCGACATCTACAGCGCGAAATTCCCCAACCAAGTGCATATTTACATAGAACTGCCAGATAAAGTGCAAGAAAATTTTACTCAAAATAATACCAACAATATCATTGATTCATAACTGTACAAAAATAATTCGATATTTTTATCAGAACGAAAAATTACCCATAACCACCACGTAAACACACGAAGTAGGCACTGAACGTACATTTCGATCCACTTAACCTAATTACCTATTCCAAAAATTAAACCACTACGATTAACAAACGATGCTCGAGGATAAGCTGTAATAATTTCTCAATTGAGCTGATAACGCAGCTCAGAAAATGCCCAGGCGTCCTAAGCGATGAAAACAGTATAAAAAGTTCACTTGCTAAAAGAAAAAACATTTTAAAAAATATTACCAAAATGTCGTGAAACATGACACATTTTTCTAGGCCAATATTTTAGAAGCAATTCGAGGAAAATCCTAGCTTTTGGTTCTTTAGAATCGCGATCAAACTAAAGAACCTATCTTGACCGGTCAAGGCTTGCCCCTCTCTTGATAAACACCCTCTCTATTATCAATGACCTGAAAACTCTAAAAAGTCGAGTAGGTACCCGCAAATTTTTTGAAAAAAAAAATGAATTTTGAGGTTGGGATAAAACATGACTCTTGAGCGTCTCAAGACTGGCACTAAAAATTTTGCGAACAAACGTCTGCTATTTCTAAAATTTCTCTTCACAACGAAACAAAAAGAAGAAACGCATAGATACCTGCACCAGCCAGGACAAAAAAATCATGCAAAGCGAGGGACATAGATGAAATCGCTACATTCTCCACCCAAATTCGACTTACCAATCCTGGCCCAGATGACAAAGTAGGAGAATACTATGTAAAAAGGTGTCTCATTTTCTAGTACAAACACTATTGTAACGAAAACCGTCCAAAAATCTTCAAAAAGTAGTCGGCTTTTGAAAACAGGGCGTGTAGGGCTGTCAACATGGTTAACACACTTGCTACTTGCCGCAAAAGTGAAGAAATTTAAAGAGATGGCAACAGTGGAGTGATGAACAACATAGAAAGGCAAGATCATCAAAACATAGGCGCAAAGAATGTTTCCAGTGTTGCCACAATCACGGTGGCATCATGAATCAAAAACTAATTTGAGTAGGCTTAACGTCGATTCTTCCAGATCTTCTGAACAGGAAAATGAGACACACTACAACAACTAGATCCTTTCCACAGTTACAGGAATAAACCAACAAAAGCCAATTTTAAGCAAGCTAATGCTGAGTTAATTGCAACAATTACGTGGCTGGCTTATCAATTTAATTTAACCACTCAATGCGCACCAAAGCCCTTGGAGAGATTGACAATGTTTTCTAAGAGTTGAGGGCAAAAGGTGTTAATCTGAAGTGTCTTTAATGACACCTGTTTTGCGCCAGTTTTTCAGTGTTTAAATCAATTGATAAGACGAGCTTTCTAGTTCAGGTTTTGCAAAACAAAAAGTAAGAATCACCAATACTGCAACTAAGCCAACACTGTTTGGGTTGAACTCGAGAAATATTATTGATCCGAAGGTATGCTATTTATCATTTCATGGGCAGCCCAAAACATGCTAGAATCCATAATTTGTTGTTTCATTGCTTTGGTCCATAACATGAAATTTTGCTTTGATATTTTTTAAATTTTGAGTCTGATAGTTTTTGCCTTTTTTAAAGCGTTCCTGTTGAAATATTATTTCAAGTTTCTAATTTTCAAATTCTGATAGAGTTGGATATTTCTACGTCTACGAATTGTAATGGCAAAACTGCAAGATTGGTGACGAACTCAACACGCAGCACTACAGAAAAAGCTTACAAAAAGGAAACACAGGAAAGTATACTACCGTACACCTGGTGAATGACCACACAGTTCTTCCAACATGGGACGAGAAAAATCAACCACGACCCGATAAGTAGTTGATTATTGTGGAAAAATGAAATCGTGTTGGGAGTATCGGAAGCGCTCATTCAGGCACAATTTGTGAATTGCCTCGCGTGGGTTCCGGGGAAAAATAGGTATCTCATTAAAAAAATACACAAATCACAAGAATCAAAAAAGAGGAGAACGTTTGTCAATGAAAATTAAATGATCCATGAACAAAATCCATGCTCGGTTTTTCAAGGGTCTCCCAATGAGATTCTTTTGATATTGATGTTGAGGAGAGTGAAAACAATATTCACTGATTTTTGGGGTAACCATCTTTGTCGTATGTTTCAAAATCATTTCCAACAATATCCAGGATGACTTTAGATTTATACTATCTCACCAAGACATTGGTGGATTCTGAAAAGGGGAAATCGGCTATTGCTGCAAAGCACTTACCGTGTGCTCATGAAGACGAGAGATTGGATCGGAGGTCGAGTCGGAAAGTAGATGTGCCCTCAGTTGGCGATTTCTGGAACGGAAACAGAAAACCTTAGTGATCTGTATCGATAAAACTGTTTAGTTGAGAAAAGTAAAAAATATGTACGAGGATGTTCAGAATGTAAGGACGCTTTGAGGGCAAAGGAAATTAGTTTTTACAAAGCTAACAACCCTATGTACCTACCCCATGTTCGGTAAAGAACATCAACTTTCTATTAAAGATGGTAGAACAATTCGAATAGAAACGCCAAATCCGAAGAAAAGGTTTTCTTCACAAAATAGTAAACAGATAAATTTACGAAAATATTCCAAGGATGTAGTCTTCGAAGCAGAAAAATGGGAGATCCCAACAAACCTGGCATCAAGTTGAACGATATGCTGGCGAGCGTTAGCCAATTGCTGGTTGGCGGCGCGCAGCTTGTCCTCCAACGAAGCGCTCTCCACACATTTGATCGAATACTTGTCCGAAAGCGATAAGATTTCCCTTTTGATTTCTTCCATTTCAGCTCTAAGAACAAGGGGAAATAACAATGGATAAATTAATGATCATCTACTCATGGATCGCTAGTGCTATCCCATCAATGCGGGGTTGATCCAGGGACGGTTGAAGTTGGATGCAAAGAACTCTAAGGCGAAGATGTGAGCAATGAAGCCCCATTTTTGTTTCGTCACGATGGCCTCTCTCACTCACTTATTCTCCCCCACCCACTCTCTCTCAGTACAGAACGAAAACAA
Source organism: Nesidiocoris tenuis (assembly GCA_036186465.1). Taxonomy (NCBI): domain Eukaryota; kingdom Metazoa; phylum Arthropoda; class Insecta; order Hemiptera; family Miridae; genus Nesidiocoris; species Nesidiocoris tenuis. The sequence continues at coordinate 14,970,485 of AP028914.1, read as the reverse complement.
AAGCAGCCATGGCTTTTAGAAACTGCCATTTTTGATTCTGCTATCAGCATTTAAGTTATGATTAAGGTAAGGATTTGGAAACCCAAAAGTTTGTTTTCTATCTAATCTTGAAAAGACGTTGGAGTGAGGGTAGTAAATGCGTATAGTACTGCGTATAGACTGAGGGCCGGTTTTTCCCGAATATGCCATAATTCTAGTATCAAAGTACCTGCAACTACTTTTGACATTTGCATGGACGCGCATTAAAAAAATGATAGGTGAAAATAAATCAACTATGAAAGTAGCTCCAAGTGCATTGATGAACCGGACCTGAGAGAAATAGCGACCCATCAATAAATCATATAAGATAGGTACTTATTCAAGTTTCGACCAACTGGTAACGCGGTTGCCATGGTTTTCCATGATAACAAGGCTAGCACCGCTAAAATTGATGCCTCTTCTTGCCACCCTATATAAAACCCAGGATGGATAACTCACTGGTGCTGTTTATGAAGAGCAGTGAGATCTTGATTGGACTGCATCTTGTTCATGAATTCGGCTTTGAATTTCGCCACTTCTTTTTGAACTTCGGCTTCGTGAGCTTTTCGCATCGCGTCAAGGGCTGCAATGAGAAAGTTTATTGCATCAGACAAGTGGAGTCCAGCAAACGTAAGAACCTGACCTGCTCCTCTAATGGTAAAACACCAAGAATGAATCCAATTCTACAAAGATTGGGAATCTGAACATGAGAGTTCTAAGTATGTAGCAGGAATTATTTTCTTCTTCCAAAATCGCATACCGGCTAATGTTGCGTGTGTTTCTTCCGCAAGTGCTTGCTCCTTCTCCTGCCGCATTGCTGCCAGCTCTTGCTCATGTTTGGCCTGAAGCTCAGCGATTTGCCGGGAATGCGATTTTTCCATACCGACCAAACCCTTTTCGCAGACATTCTGGAAGTAGAAAAATGTATCAATTGAGCACATTGCTTTGCAAAAAAAAAATTTTTTTTGAAGTGAACAACGTTTTTCCATTAATAAAACCATATCATCATCATTGGATTCAGCGCGTTTCTTATAGTTTTATAGCAGATGGCACCGGATATTTTGGAGGCTGTAGTTTTTTTCAAACAAAACAATAAATATTCCCGTATTTTTCTCCTAAAAGCCACCAAAATACAAAAACCAAAGATACACTAGCTGAAGATGGAGACAGATGAAAGACAGGCAGGTGAAAGACAAAGACTGGAAGATCGATAAAGAAGATGACAGTAAAAATCCAAAAATCCTCCAGACAAGCACATTTCTATCATCTTGAGCTGCTTTCAATGACAAGATTCTGGCCTTGGTATGCAGATTACAAACCCAACAACTCGAAATAAAACAAGATGGATTCCATTAACTGCAAAAAACTGCTTACCCGCAAATGTTGAATTTCAGATTGGTAACGCTGCTTCAAATTTTCCTCTTCCTCCAACTCTGAACCGAAGGAAGACAACGTTTTGGAATAAACGTTGCGCAGGTCTTCCGTCTGTTGAGCGCATTCGGAGTTGAGCGAATCGATTTGTTTCTCCAGTTGCCAGTTTTTCTCGCGGAGCTTCTGCTCTTCTTCGCGGTAATGTCTCACCTAGAGTTGAAATGAGATTAGCTTCGAAGGATACGGATATGGAATTGCTGATATTGAACATCTCAATCATTATTACTAGCTCACCAAATTGGCTTTTTGCTCCTCGAACTCGGTCTGAATATTGCTGATTTCCACTTCGTGCTTCTTTTCCAATTCGTCAACCTCGGTCTTGTGAATATTTTCAATCCTGTAAGTTGAAATATCGTTCAATATAAAATAAATATAGTGAAACAAGGAACATAAATCAGGGAGTTTGAACCAGAAAGTCACGTACCTGAATAGCTCTTGCTGAAGAACAGCGCAGCTGCTACATTCTTTCTTGTCTTCGGCGAATTTCTGCATGGTGACGAGTTTTTCCTTCAAATTTTCGCATTTCTTGCACAGCAGGTCGACCCAATTATCTGAAGATGCGGACTCGTTCTTATCCGGACTCAAAAGACCGGAGTCGGGATCAAGTATGCGCGCCAAGAAAAAGATCTCCTTGGACATCCGTTCGACAACGTCTTTCAGGCGTTCCTCGTCCTTGGATTCCTGGGACAATTCGCGACAGAATTTGACGTAGAGGAATTGGATTTCAGAAAGGAGGCTGTTCTCTTCGGAAGACACCGGCTCAGCAGTGTCTGCCTCGCTGAAGTCGCCTGAGGACAGGACGGCAACTCGGGCGTCCAAGAGACTCTTGTGAGCGACAACGTCAACGAATTGCTCCAAAAGTTGTCGAGATTGCGACTCATCCTCGTCAGAGGATGCAGGCAATTTAGACGACGCAGGGTCCGATTTGAAGCTGAGAAGTTTGGCTGAGTAAGCATCCTGGAGCTGCTTGACAGCCTTGCAGATGTTGGCGTTGAGGTTGTCGTCAGCAAGTGAACCCCAAAGCTCCAGGTTCGCTCTGTCTTTGACAATACTGGCGAATCTAGTTTGATTTTCAGCCTCGATGTAGTTCTTGTAGGTCTGCGTACACTGGTCCAGCACTTGGCTGATCTCCTCTTGGATCAGCTCCCGATTCACCGCTTCTCGCGCCATCGTCTGAATCGCTGATGACTGAATCTTTTCCATTTTGTCCGAACTTGAATCAACTAAGCTCTCGACAGCAAAGGCGTGAGCTAGCTTTTCCACAACATTGCTGATGTACTGATCCACCCTTGAATCGATCGAGGCTTTTTTACTCAGCAGTTCAGCGATTGCCGGATCAGCCTTCTTCCTATCCTTGGGCTTCCGGCTCACCCTCTTGACCGTCTGCTGGGTCAAATGTTTGGCCAATGATTTCACCAGGTAGTCGAGAGATGTTTCCATGCTCGGCTTGCCGCCGCTGATTTTACTATCCAAACAAGTGATCAGCCGCTCAGCGTCGCTCAAGTCTAGATTTTTCGATTCCATGACAGCGTCGTGCAGCCTTCCGATGAGGACGGATTCGTACGCCAATTTCTCAGCCAGCAAGTTCAATTTCGCCTCGTTCGTCCATTGCCCGGCGCCGATCAGAGTTTCTTTCTTCTTAGCCAACACCAACAGTTTGGTGCGCAGGAGATTTTCCATTTTCTTCACCTCGTTGATGACTTCCGGCTTCTGCCCGCTGTCGACTTCATCAGTCTCGCCGTTGAACAGTTTGAGCTCGACTTTTTTCGTATCCGAAGAGCTAGCCTGAGCCACTTTAGCTTCGAGATTCCTCAGTCGAAGAAGAACCTTGAGCGGTTCGGAACTTGTTGCGCTGTCGAGGGACTTACGTCTGAGCCGGGCGGACACTTTGTCCAATTTCTTCGTCTCCTCTTCGGCGGCGAGAGGAGCTTGTCGTATGGGCGCGGCAGACGAAGCAGGCGAAATTATGTTCATTCTATTTTCAAGTTCTGCCAGCTTCTCTTCCAGCTCTTTGCAGATGCTGAACGACTCTCTGCCCTTGAGGGATAAAGAGCGCCGTTTCTCCTTGGTATCTGTTTTAGCTAACTTCTGTTTCAACGATCGAATCTGAAAAATAGAAAGAGATAGTTGACATGGGAGACACTTTAATGAATAACCTGTTTTCACTGACTCAGCACAGGCCAAAGCCTAGCAAATCGATGATTAGCTAAGTGCGAAAAAGTTGAAACTAAAATTTTGATAGCAACAAAAAGCAAATAGCAACTCTATTGATAAAAAAAAGAAAATAATAGAACACGATATTCTCATCTCAGCCATCTCCCAACAGCAACAAGACACTTTCTCAAAAAAACGCGTACCTGTTTCTCAGCGGAGGACAGCTTGTTAGCTAAATCTTGGATTCGAGAAGCCATCAGCTTGCTGCTGGCTTCAGCCTCTTCTTTCAGACCTTTGGCTTCCTGACGAGCGCTAACGACGCTCAGCTCTAACCAGTCTTGAGCCGCTTGAGACTCCCGGAGCTCCCGCTTGAGCGCTCTGATCTCGTGGACAGCCTTTTCGAATCTTGTCCTCAGGTCCATGAACTCTTCCGCGATTCTGCAATTCCAGCCAAAGAATTGTCAAATGAATCATACATATGTGTAGGTAAAGGGTGAGATTGAATTGCCAAATAGTCTGTATTGTTATTCTCTCAAGCGGTCTTGCCAATTTCGGCATCTTCAGAGAGAGCGAGTGGGATGGTTGTCAGAGTAGGGAAATTCGGAATAGTATAAAACCAACTGAAATTGCCCAGTGTCGTTATACTCAACAAATGTAACAAAAAATGATGAAATTAATAAGATTTTATTTTGTAGAATTCGTTGAAAATGGCAGCAGCTTTTATAACAAACCAAATTTTCCTACACTGGAGGTCCTTGAAGTTAACAAAAAATAATGAAAGCGCTCGGGAGAGTGAAAAATCCACTAAAAGATAAATTTCCCTACCTCTCCTTATCCAATTGGTCAAAATTCAAATCGAGGTCGATATTGGTCAGGTCGCTGAGGGAATCAACGCTACGCGCTCGGTCCCGAACTGTCGATGCGATCGGCTTCTCGAGTTCCTTAACTCGCAAGTAGAGCGCTTCGTTCTCTTCGATGGCGCACGTCAGACGCATCTCGATCCTTTGCAAATCCGAGCGCAGCTTCTCCTCGATGCCTTTGCTGCTGGTCAATTCAGCGCAAAGATCGGAACACCGGGAATTCGCGTCTTCCAGCTCGGTCTCGATCATTTGAACTGCCCTTTCCCATTTGCATTTCTCCTCAACGTACCTGCAAAATGAGTCAGGTATTGTTGTTGGAACTTGACAACGAATTTGATATAGTAAAGCAGTAAGTAGACTGCAAACTAACCTGCTTTTGATCGCTTCCAGTTCAGCGGAATCCTTCGCTCTGAGCTTTTCACTTTCTCCTTGACATTTCATCAAATCTTCAACCTGCAATGAACGAAGACGTCAAAATATAATAACTTGCCCGGACAGGTCGATTAGGAAATTCATCTTTCAAGTTGGTGCTAACCTTTTTCTCCAAGGCGCAAACTTCGGGAGCTCTTAGTTTTTGTACTATTTCTTCAGGCCGTATCGCATCTTTCTCGACAAAACTCGAATAAGGAGTTTTGTCTTCTACTTCTTTGGCCTGAAATCCAAAATCGGGAGTATAGAATCAGAATCAAGAATTTGGGGATGCTACTTGACAACTCAACTCTATACCACAAAGGTAATAGGTAAAAAACATCAGAAAAGACAGCCGCATATTTTTACCTTGTATGTACAGGCGGACGAAAGCTCTTGACTAGAGATTGAATCCAGGGTTGATCTTCTGGAGTTGGGAGGCGACGATCGAGATCGTTTGTTACCAATGCCTCGCCACTTCGACACTCCCCTGAAAAAGATACGTCAGGTTGCCATTTTGGATGATTTTGATGGAATTTCTCGAGGAATTATAATAAAGTTGACGCGTATCCTTGAAGGTGGACTTTTGGGACGAGTTCTTTGTTGGGATGGTACGGCTAGGATTACCATTTACGCAGATTGCAGCCGTAGCTCCATGCAAAAGTCAACATTTCACCTGATGCACGCACTGCTGATTCATTCAAGCTTGGTTCATTATGGTAATAATTACTCTTGGATGCTGTTAACCATTACCTCGCTCGTTCTTTGACTTTGGACATGGGCGTTCGATTGAGAGGCGGCGACGGTGGCAGCGCTTCTCCCCATTCTCCGCTTTCCCGCCTGCCGTTCTCCGATGCTGTCCGATACTCATCGTCGGACGAGAAGAGCATCGAGCGAGGTGTTGAAGACACTATCGAGTCGGGCTCCCTATTCAATCGATGGAATGGCGGTTTTGAAAAACAGTAAATACCTATCAATTCCAGCAATAAGTAATATCATTCAACACGAGCTTACTGAGTTGGTGAAGAAAGTTCCAGAGGAGATTCGTGAAGACCGGCGGCCTTTCTCAGAGCTGATAGCCAGTTCGCTCGGATGCCACCGGTCAGGGCCGAAAGGGTAATCTGTCGTCCGTCCCACGTCTGCAAGAATAATCGATAAGGAAAATGAACAAATAGATCACACGAAAGAGGATCCGAAGAAATAATTCGTCGAAACGTACTGTCAGTTGGAAGCCGTAATTCCGTTGAACTTGGGTCTCGATTATTGCGCTGATACCCGACAGGTCTATAACTCCGTCCAATATTCCTTGATCTTCTGCCTTAGGGTCTCTGTAGTAGAGGAGGCCGTTCCCGCGGAGCACGAACCAGTGTTTAGACCATTCCTAGGATATGGATTGCGCGTTAAGTATTTGTATCAGCAAGAATTTTGAAATTTGAGGCGGTAATAGCTTTAAATATTTCAGTCGATCGAGAATTGAGCCTTGAATTTCTTCAAGGTGGGCTTCCGCATGGAGCTGCAGCCACTTTTATAGCTCCACAGTGGCTCCATGCGAAAGTCCATCTCTAGACTCAACCCTTGGATGAACGAAATACTCGAGAGATTGCAAATGACTCCAACTACGTCGGAATATTGGCAGTGGAGAACTGAATGAATTTAAGATGAAATTTACCTTATCCTGCCCTTGCTTCATGAGCCAGCCACGTTTGATGTTAAGAAGTTCCTCAGCGGGCAAGTCAACTCGCAGGTCACTGGGCGAGTATCGCATTGAGCTTGGGTCCAGCCCACAGCCGTCCGGATCGCCTCTGACCTGCAATGCACGCGAAAATTAGATCGGGAGATGGTAAAGTCACCGCAAACTCCAAATCCAGAGTCAACGTGTCCGATTATCCGCCGGAGATTTCCGCGAAAGTTTCCCCTACACAATTTCCGTTTTGATGATTTGGTTTCACTAAAATTGATAAAAGTGTGCACCTGTTTGTGAGATGTGACGTCACCGTCGCGCGTAGGCTCAATGCAGTGCTGACTAGAAGGCGGTATGGGTCTCGATCTTGGCCGGGTAATCGAGTCAGCAATATCTTTCAGTTTACATTCGTTCTCGTAGTCTTCGATAAGCAATCGGTGCGAAACTTCCAAGTGACCTAGAGATGTAATTTGTCATAGTCGGAAATTTGTTCTGCTGTATCGTTCTCAACTTTTGAAATTCAAAAAAACACTGGCTTACCTTGGGTGGTCTGCTTTTCCTGCCAAGTGGGCACCATTTTGGTGATGTCTTCAGAAAAGCTTCGGCCCGTTTTGAGGCCTCTCTTCTCTCTAGTGACCACTCGACGGCTCCGGATTTTCTCGTCGAGCTTGTCTCTCGTCGGAGGAGATCCCATGTACACTAAAAACAGAAACATACCCAGTTAAGAATACGAGAGCGCACAGTTTTGACGGATTTTCTAATGAACCAATTTTAACGTATTAGTCTCATTGGATTCCATGGAAGAAAATTGGTCAAACTGGTAGGAAAGGGGTTTGAAGTTTTCAAAGGAAAATACTAAAGCATTACAAAATCCATAACTAGAAAATACACCACCTTGATAAAGTTATGAATCAGTTTTTGTTTAAATTTCTGTAGCTCTTGGAAAACTTGAGCAGCAACATTAAATTTATTCCACATTAGTAGTAACCGATCATTTTCGATCGCAATTATCACTTACGGCTCGAATCCCAATTTCACGCAGGTGTGAGATTCCCTCAGAACATAATGCGCGATCATGTGCGATTCCGTTAGTCTAGAAAAGCAGGCTTTTAACGCTGTATGCGATTCAGTCGTGAGAACGCAACCGTCGAATTGGTGAAAGCCGGGTAAAATTAAAACGCGCCTTTAATTACTAATTATAGGAAATTATGACCGCAGATTGCATCTAATTGCTCCCTCCGAGGGGGGACCCCCTTTCCACGGTCGTTCAAGTTCGCCATCAGATGCACGCTTTTGCATTCATCGTCTCCGTTGCAACTCTGAAATTGCCGCGACTACGCCCATTTTCCGGATATTACTCGGGCTTCTAGTGTAGGCCGAGTAACAATCTGGCTCAGGATTTTCGGAATTCCTGAATATTCCGGAATGTTGCGCTCAAGTTTACCACTTGTTCCTTTTAACGGTATTTATTTCAATAAATTTGGCGAATAAAACAAATTTTTCAAAAAAAATTTCAGTAGGTACAGAAAAAGGGTTAAAGATACTGAAATTACACTATAAAACCAGCAAAATTCCTAAACGACTGCAGCTACTGCCTTAAGGACTAATGACGTAATGCTTAGCGAAGGAGGAATAAACGTCATTCATTCAATTATTCGGTCATTCATTCAATTTTCCAAGACATGACAAAATAGTTAGGGATAGAAATGGCGCAGAAAATACCTTTTCTCGGTTCAGGGCTGGAATTATTCTGTATTTGCTCGATGGATGACGATTTTGGCGATAATGAGCCGCTCTCCTTTGTAGGAAACACGTCATCTCCTTCCCAAACCGGAGTCGAAATTCTCGTATTGTATTGGTTTCGAACGGATTCGTTGGCTGGTAGTTCATTACCTAAAAACACGCATAAAATGAGCATCTTTCTCGAAAAAAGAACAAGGAAGCATAACCAAGAAAAAAATTCTCAAAACTAGCCCAAATATGAAAAATAGGCTGCCTCAAAACAATCACTTTTCGGCATACCTCTGATGGGCGGAGTGTGGAGTATGATATTGTTCTTGGGCGACGTTTGAGTTCCAGGGAAAGTAGCATTGCGTTTGTGGCGACCCTGAAAAAACAAAAAAAAGGTTATTGTGTTTGATAAACGACAGAAATCTTGGCGGCGTGTGCCGAATGCAAAGTACGTTGGGACAAAATGTTGGGGGAGATGAAATGCAACATGATTTTGAGCGCTTTCGGCTGTCTTGTTAACTTCATGAAGATGCACATCCCTGCAGGGAGGATGTTTGATACTGAAGTCTTGGTACCTACTACGCTAAGGCTGGTTTTATCAATTCACTTAATCAACTGATTATCCAAGGACGCACCGACTAACTATTTTCCAGGTGACTTCATGCTGAAAAATCATACGTCACGTTTCCACGCAATCAGTTAACTTGTGCGTCATATTACTTATCATTCGAATGCATTTCAGAAAACAATTTTCATTTAATCTTTGGTGGCTACTTCACACAAAATTTTGTGCCCTTTGGCCCAAAAATTGACGAACCAAACATAGATCACTTCCATGCCATTTATGTGCTGCGAGGGTTGGCAGTCGAAGCATCGGAATTCGTGTTGCACTCTTTTAAAAGGCAAGTCAGGGAAAATTGCACTATTTTACGGTTTCTTGCTTTAGAGCAAGTTTACCATCGAACTACAGAAATGCAAGTCTTCAACAAAAAAATTCCAATAGGGAGTTAGTCGTGAGGAGGACTGCGTGTAGGAATGATGGTAAAAATGAAAACTCGTAATGTGCCGCCCGTTTCCAAAACGCGCTAAATTACATTTTTGAAAAAAATGGAGTTATGGGTGATTCCACTAAAAGTGGCGAAATCGTGTCGCTAAAACGAATGCACTCAGTATATAGTCTCGTATTAGCTCCTCTGCTCTCATAATTTTAAATGCATAGGCTTCAATGTTAGAAGCAAAGAACAGCGTGTCCCCACCTTTTTGCGTCATTCCCCTGTCAAAACTGGTCACCCCCATAAATGGGAAACTATTACAGTTTCGTTAATTTTGAAAACGGCATTCGGTAGCTCTGGAACTCTAGAACGTGCCTGACCTGCAAGATAACACTAGTGTTTGTTGAGAAGCCATTGAGGGGCAAAAAACAACCTCATTTATGGTGAGTATTTTTATTATGTGTCATTCCCCTGTATTCAATATCTTATCAAATTGAAGTAGTAGATTTTTCCCTCTGCCACTATTCTTTAGGTCTGGTGGTGCACCTTCCAGCGTATTTTTTTCAAAATTTAGGTAGTGAAAAGAGGAGGGAAGAAATGGGAAAAACCGCGATTTGTCATTCCCCTGGCCGTCATTCCCCTGCATGTTCTGGATGGAGGTTTGTCAGCTTGGGCGCTGCTCCCTCAATTCTCAACCTTTTTTCAAATTTCTTGAACTGAAATGTTTGTCTCGGCAAGACCTAACACCCTGTTTAATCGAAATTTGGATAACGCACAGTACTTCCGATATATTTGAATTTATAGTGTTTTCTATTTTATTTTTTTCCGGCCACAAAAATGAACCGATTTGAGCGTTCTTGGTCTTAAAATCTTTGTTTTACCTAGCAGAATATGTGGATATTTTTTATATTCCAATATTGTGGCGTATTCTTATTTTGGGAGAATTTTAAAATTTGAATAGTGAATTTTTTGAGTTTTTGACCTAAAAACCCCTAAAAACAGTCAAAATATGATCAAATTGTGTCTCAATTTTATGTTTCAAAATATGGAAGTATTGTGTGTTATCTACGCACCACTAGTTTTCTTTTTACACCTATTTATTCATCAGTGTGAGAACGTACCATTTCGGTATCATCGAATTCACCATTGACCATTACTCCTCAAATGATATGATGATAAATCGACGTACTCCAATTATTTGAACTTTATTTTCTGAGATACCCAGACAAATCATGTACCCATGTCACTAATCTACTTAGCAGCGTTTAATTTGAGGTTTAAATAGATTTTTTTAAGTCTTTCAATTTTGTCATTCCCCTGGACCACTGATTTTTACCTAATCATGTCTGTAAACCCTCTCTGGGTGATGAAACTACACTGCTGGTATATAGTTTTCATTCATAGCAGGCAAATGAACAATTTCTCGTCGAAAAACATGCAAAATTTTATCATTGGTAAAACGGAATTTGCTGACCCCAATTTCGCCACTTTTAGTGGAATCACCCTTATGGGTAAACTTATTTATGCTGAACTTAGATCGCTGTCTTTTCAATGCTGACAAGATTACAAGGGTGAAACCCATCGAAGAAGTAGCTGTTGTTTGATATAATTCATTCCAATGGTTAGTTGAATTGAAATTTTGCAGCCTGATTCCTTGAATCGTAATTCTAGTCAGGGTGTAATTTTCGTGTCAATTTTTCCAACCCAATTTCCTTCCCAGTAATGTAAATCTTGAAAATGAAAGAAATTTCGGGGGTCGTAAAAATCAAGAGATTCATCATGAGCAATGAGCGAGGAAGTGTGTAAATACAAACAACGTGAGCATAAAGCCAGGGATGATTACAGCGGAAATGTTACTTACATGGAAAGGGCTGATGGGAGATCCCAGTATTTCAGCACACTTAAGCAGCAGAAAAATTGAACGAACGATTTTATTGCTTTAATATTTCTCAACAATACGACACCAAGAGTGATGCCGATAGGAGTCCAGTAATAAATTAATGTAAAGGGAACAGATATCTGAGTCAGAGATCTTGCATTACAACATCATGAATTCCAACGCCGAATATTTGTGCCAAAGTTCAAAACATCGGCATGTGCGATTATTAAATTTTTTTGGGATAAAGATGCTACTTTTTTTACCTTGGATCTAGGGAAGACGGAAAGGACGTCGCTCCAAAATCTGGCCTCTTCCCTCGAGGTGCCCTTGACGAAATGGACGACGTCAGGGGCGGTGATGGCGATGCTGTACGGATTGCCGGTGATTTCGTCTGCAGCGGCGACCTCCACCACTTTGTTCATATCTATGGAGGCTTGGGGAACCGTCTCCGGCTGTGAAATAAAAATATTTTCAATCTTCTTAATTTTTTTTTGGAAATTTATATGAGCCAGATGAAACACAAGGGTACCCAAGCTATTTTTTTTAACTCATACTAATCGAATTACTGGAATCGCCGTTTATTTATCTTCCCATAAAGTTGATGAAATGCTATCACGCAACTGGTACAAACAAGCTATAGTTTCACACGGGTAAATCCTGTGAACGAGTGGGGAACCACAGGTTAGTCAACTCGTGTGAAAACATTTTGCGACCAACAAGAGTAACTGAGCCGCTTAATCCGAGAAATCGAACGACGGATAATTAGCCCTTCAATTAAATTCTCGATAAAACGGCAGAAAAATCGAATTCACAAAAGGGTAGGGAGGAAGTAAATTTAGAAAAATAATAACAATAAAAATGGAAATGTGGGAACTTACATGTTCATCCAGAGAATAACTGAGTTCCCCATCGTCATACAGAACGAACCATCGACGTTGCCAGCGCTGAAAAGGAAAGAAAACAAATATTTGTAATACTCGTCATTATTATACCTAATATTAAGGGAATGTGGTAGACTAAATGGTAACTCTAACCCTGGAATCGCGACTGTGGCATGAAAATGGTCGATTAGCTATCAACAATACCTATAACGTAACATTTTTTGAATTTTGGCCTCTCACCCCACAGTGATGGGAAAGTACCTACATAGGTATGCCAAACCCTGCTATTTACTCATAGGTACCTACGATAGAAAATTGAATACCTAATACACTCTCTGAAAGGAGTTTTTTTCGTAGATTCGAGTTTGACAACCGCCGATTCGGATTTGCGCTCAAATGATTTAGACCGGAAAATTCGCAAACCTCGAAGAACTTTATTCAATAATAGTGAAAACAATCGAGCCTATTTCACGAGCGAATCAGAAAAATCAAAACACACACCTATAGCACAGGTTGTTGGAATGCCTGGAGCAAGTGAACGCTGGGAGAAAATCTGGGCCAAACATGTTGCAGATTCGCCAGGACTGAAAAAATTTATTATCATACAGCGTCACGGTCGGCTGAATCAGTAATGAGAATCCACCTGAGGCCACAAGGAACATTGTCCCTATCGCAATGGCAAAGAAGGTTAAAATGGAAGGGTTGCTCCTAGTTGGTGAACCACTCGGCCACTTTTAGCCGACCTGCTTTTCTAATGGTAGTAAATAACCAATTGAAGTCAGCTCGGTCCGTGGAGGATAACGAACGGCTTCCCGCAGGTGTGTCCCAGCCGATCGGGCTTCTTGCAGACTGCCAGATATTAATTATAATACGAGCCATTCCTTTCAAAACCTCTTCGCCCTTGAGGAGTGTCGGTGTCCCACCCCACTTACCACCCCACTTGATGGCCTAGGGTCTTTACCAGTTCTACAGCTCCACCCACGCACCGCCACCCTGGAGATTCTTCGCTGCTCCGAGGCAGAAATTAACCGACCGAAGGATTCATTCCGACCTCCCATGGAATCTTAAAAAATGAAACGTAATTAAACAATTTCGACGAAGCACGTATTTCGTGGATGAGCTTTCAAGCTATTCGGGTGGTCAAACATCGCAGTTTCACCGACAGTCGACGACCCTCGAAAACATTGTCGGTGTCCTCGCCTTGATTTGCCCGTCTTATTAACGTACCTACTTGAGTCAATAATCCTCAGTGGAGGACCGATGAATACTGACTGTGAGGAGCTAAACTAGCAACAAGAAAAATGCGAAATAAGTAAGAATAAAAAATTCTAAAGGATTCCTAATTAAAACTTTCGAAATTTGAGGGAGGAAAACGTTTTTTGAAGTTTCTGATCCAAAAAGCCACCAAAGTAGTCGAAATTTAATCAAATTCGTCGAAAATTCACGTATTAAAATATGGAAGTATTGTGTGTTATTGGGTGTTATGGTTTTTCAAGAGTGACAGATCAAGTTACGACCCTCTCAGCGAGCGAGGCAGGGCAAGCCCGGGACAACTTCGGTAATTGGGCGTAAAGCAACGTCAGGAACGGCGGTAGCTTTCTTAATTACATATCTACTCGAAAGGAATGCACCTGCCGAAGTCTCTGGCGTTCTAGATAAGAGCATGAAAAACGCACAATTTATCAACTGAGAGGAAGCGAAAATTTTCTATAGATGAAGTAATCCGACCTTGGCAGAGGAGAACAGAAGAAATATAAATCATGCTTTCAGTAACGAACGCGAAGGAGGAAACCGAACGCAAATCACGACCTGGATATCGGAATGCACATGTCCTTATAAACCAGTTGAGCTCATACAGCAACCATAGTCGATTGTCGGTAACTGTATTCCGATTGTATTTCTCAAATTGAGCGCACATGTAACGGTAATGATGAGCGGATTTGATTGATAATATTTAGAACAATGCTTGTGCCGCACGAGGCTACCTCGGTAAGGTGCGAGGATTGCGGCCGAAAAACCGCTAGCCAATTCTGTTTACGTATGAGGAAAAAACCAAGTAGAACAACAATAGAGCTTCGCTGATCGGATGTGCGTTATGTTTCTTGCCTTCCTGATACATCATAATGTGATATCGACGGTGTAGAATCAATACTGCCCAATTCGTTTGCCATGCAATCTATGGACGCGTGATTTGCCAAGTTGCCACCAATCCAAGTTTTGAGAAGTAGGCAACCCAGACGCTCCCAAAAGACACGATGCTTTGAATTGGGCAGTATTGCAGTTTCATCGTCGATATATTATATGGCCATATATTATTGAATACCTGTTCTTCATACGATACTGTTGAAAAACGGTATTTACGCAAGTCACATTAGTCACGCAAGTTATGAGCATTTTTGAAGAACGATGCCGATGTGGTTTCGGAATTGTGGTGGAACCAGGAAGCTGGAGCGAAAAATGATTTTACAAGCAAGACAGTGTTGGCTTCAGACTTTCCCACCAAGAAGAGCTAATTTGGGGCGATGACATCAATCATGATTTGGGGCTTAGTGCATCACAAGACCCTAATTGTCGGCTTTAGGGGAAATTAGGATGTCCACCCTAGCCGGGCAGATGAGATTGGATCAAGAAGAAAAACGCCACCTAAGTGGGAAAACAATTTCATCGAAAGAGAATTGGATGCAGGCACATGTTTCGATGGCGGCCACAGTTGGCAGGTAAGAATTAGAAGACTCGTATTAGGCCTTGAAGAAAAAAGGTTCGTGACTTCCTAGAGGCTCGTCCCAACAATTATTTTATACTATTCCGTGATGAGTCCGGCCTGGGAGCAATTTATGATGTAACATCTCTCGCCCATCAAATCACATCACGAACCGATGAAACGTATGCAATTTAAATTAACCCATTCCTTTCATGGTAAGTCCGTGATAACTCCGGGTTAAAATTTTTTCAGAGGGCAGTTAACGAAATATCTCCTACATCGATAGCAGGTCAACTTAATTGAAAATGCATTAATGTATAGATTGATTGTGATATTTCCTAAGGATAAATGGCCTGGTGGCGGGAAATATGATCGAGATTCAATATTTTATGCGGCTAAAAAACGGCAAAGGAAATCGATAAATTATGATAATTAAACAAATGAGTTTGAACAGTAAGCAATTCCGAATGCCCGAAACCAGATGGCCATGGATCTGAACCGGAAGCGATGTCCTCTTGTGTAGCAATAACATCTGACCAACAATCGCACAAAAGAAAAAAATGACAAGAATTTGAGTGGTCGTAATAATTAGTTCATAATTCGTGTCCAATAGGAAGCCGACGTGGGATGAATTGCTTTGGGCTAGTTTTTTTGGAGATTTATATCGTTCGATTGGTAGGTATATCGAATGGTTAGCTCAATACCGGCCTTCAACAATATTGCATAATACGTTTGGCAGAAAAATTCTGAAGAAATAGGTAGTTTTTTACAAATAACCATCAAACGAACGTGAAAAATAGCCTGCATATTTCAAAATAATATTATGCAGATTATACACAATACTTTCATAATATTATCTTAGGATATACAGAATTTTGAACCGAATTTATTTTAGTTTGATTGATTTGAAGACTATTGAGGTTGAAAATTTCAAAACACCGAATCTAAATTTTTGTTTTGTTTTCTAAGCTAAATGAATCGATATGGGGATTTTCCGGTTAGGAAATCGATCACAGACGGTCTGGCCGTATCATTACGTCTAATGGCGGAGTGGCCGTGACGAAAAGCTAAATGGAGCAATCGCAAAGTTGGTAGCAACTTTAATAACTCGAAATTTGCGATTGGGTTCGCATCGTCAAACGAACTAAAAGCGAAGATAACAAGCGGTTTTTGGCAACGTGGGCTAGAGCGCTCATCAGACGATTGAAACAGCGAGTTATACGTGACGGAGGTAAGACAATTTGAAAACGAGTTAATATTTTGGGAGGTATCTACATTATTTTTTTTTTCAAACTAAAAGAACGAATATTTTACCTAATTATCACAATGGTAACCAGTGAGCAGATAAGCTGCAATACTTCCATATCTTCCGCCGCTACAGACGTTATTCTTTGTCCGATAACCGAAGTCGTCCCGGGCGTGCCCTGCCGCCCTCAAGGAGTGGGTGTCGCTCAAGTCCCACAGTAATTATGCACTGATAGACAGCGATTCATGAATTTCGAAATTTTTTCAGATGAGCACCTTCACGGTGAAAGCGCTCGAGCAAAAACGTCAATAGAGGGCCGCTTTTTGCATGTCCTCAATTAGGGTATTTCGAGCATTCCCTTAGTGATCGCTTTTCCAACATTCGTGTCTTCTCCAGCTCCGAAAAATGGCAAACATGGAACACACTACCTTTTTTTCACACTACCAAAATTATCACCAGATCGCCTTCGTGGAATTTTCCATTCGACAAACTAGGCGTTTAAAGAGGCCAACCACGCGTACTGGCGTAATGAGAGTATGGACTTCCCTCTTCCTTTCCCATGCCTCTCCCCCCCGCCGCTTTTCGCCGCTAATTATTTCCATCGCCTATGTGAAGAACGGCCGATCAACACTGTTCCCAACAACTAGTGCACAAACTTGTCCGTCAGTGTCGGGATCGTTTTTAGAAAAAAAATTTACATAATAAGAGGTTTGCGCGCAGGATCGGCGCCGGACCGCGTCCATCCACCCACTTCCTTCTGCACTTGGATCGGAGCAGATTGCCAAGGAAAAGCACCGGGAAGCGCTTCCCGATTCTGCGTCTTGCCGTCCGTCTATAGTGAAATGTAGTACGAAATAGCGAAAATTTAGGAATAATCGAAATTCTGGCGACACAGGATGACGGGTTTTGCTAAATGAACATTCCGGTTCAAGAAATTCGAAAAAGGTTGAGAATCGATGGAGATATGACCATCACATATGACGGACAAGCGCAAGCAGGTTTGCTCAGACAATTATTTCGGGCGCCATTTTTCCAAAGCCGAAGACGTCAAATTAGCCGGTGAAAAACAGCACATACTCTTTCAGACTGATAGCTATTTACCCAGTCTATAGTGGCTTCATCAAGGCTCCATTTTAACGGCACGGCTATAATAGGTAGGTATTCAATAATATCATTCGTGCCAGTTAACTACTGTCCAGGGCAGTCGCTCGCCTAACTTGATGCCTGCGAAGTATTCAAACGAGCCGGGCGATAAATTCCGATAGATTTACAACGTCCCAAAGCGATAAAATCGGGTAAAAACTTATTCGATTGGATTTTGCAATTTCTCACGTAACAAAACGAGTCTGCGAGGATCCGAGGACAGCAAAGGCTGGATGGCGTGTCCTAGTGAGCTTCAGCGCCAAATGACCCATTGCGCTGTAAATCTTTCGAAAGACAGGGCAAAAGAAAAACGTCTTGATTAAGTGCCTCGGCGGTCGTAAGATCAAGATGGGGCCAGATGCAGGGGAGAAGCTCATCTTCAAATGCGAACTTCACGACCGGGGTATCATGACGAAATCAATACGAAGGCTATTCGGCCGATAATAAAGGCACCAGTTTTTGACGCTTGGAGGAAACACGATATTCTATAATGTAATTGCGCCTCGTATTTTCGACAATATGACGACGACCCAAAGCCTGGGCGACCAAATGTTGCTAACTCCAGCAGAGGCATCACCGCGTCAGAAGGCAGGCCACCTACGACTAGCCACATCGTCAATCCGGGGCGAGTACTAATGTTTAATCTTCATAATATTTAATATTATGACCCTGACCGACTCCATGTTGCGGACTAAAAGTTGTGGTTTGCTCCAACTTGGTGCATAATGTCCGGGCAATACGATCGGAAAAGGTTAAGGGGTCCAATTTGGCATAATATTATGAAAAAATATACCATGATGTTAGGGTATATTTTTGAAAAAACGCGAATACTCAATTTTGAAGGTGATGCCGTGGGTTTGGAATTTTATGAGTATTTTTCCCGGCTTTCCCGCTTAATTTACCATACGATAAGAGGTTTTTTCCGACAATTTTCGAAAATAATGTTTTTAATCGGTTTGGCTTGAGATTTCTTACCACGATTTCTCCTTTTTCGCGTTTTTGCCAATTTGAGGGAGTTCTACTGAACCGATTTTGAATTGTTTGAGCTTGTAGGATCCCTTGAAGTCACACCTTTTTCAATCCCTACAAGTCAAAATTAGTTCGGTTGTAGTGATCAAAAACTTGTTTAAAGACTAATTTTTGACCTAAAAAAATATTTTTTTGACCCTCTAAAAAAATTTAAAATTCCAAAAAAAAAAAAAATTTTGAGTAGGTTTAGGGTAGGTACATGACACAAAAAATTGACAATTTTCTACGACTCTCCCGGACTGACTTACATAAGTCGTGACTTACATGAATTCCTAACTATTTTCAAGGTGTAATTTAGCGGGGGGGGGGAGTTCGATTTCTCCATCATCAGTTGACGCCACAGCTGACTATTTCGGTGCACGAATCGTTTTATTACGCCCGAGGAGCCTCCTCGCCTCAAGGTTCGAACGCCGCCACACGTTTCTCGGGATCTCCTCTGTTTGGGGCCTTTTTCATCGTTTCGCGACAGGCGGAGTTTCGTGATTAGAGCCCTCGAAGAAGCGCAAAGATCAGAATGTTACATCATAAAAGCGAAGACGGCATTTGGAACCTTCCGACCCAAGGACCATCACTTTCCCATATTCGGCACCACATCGGGACCGTGAGAAAGGCATTTTCTATTCCGGAGGGACCCCCTGTCCTCAATTCGCCAAATTGGTAACCGGCCGGCCCAACTTAATCGAAATATCCATCACAACGCGATGAATCCTCGAACTTCAATTCGACTTTTGCGTTCATAATGAAAGCGTAACAATGTTGTTGGAAAACAGGGCGTAGATTTGAATGAAAATGTCGACAAATAGCACACAACACTAAAATTCCTTTAAAACTCAAATGGCTAATTGTAAGGTAAATTGTGAGTTGTAAAGCCAACATCAAAAAGGCATCCCTACCCACTAACTATACCTACAAAACTAAGGAGTAAAACATAAAAATGTCATAAAACAAGATTTTGACTGTATAATTTTTGAGAATATATTTTTTGAAGACAGTTCCTCACTTGAACATTCCACCGAAATTGGTGCCTCCAATTCATCTGTACCTAATAGTAAAATTTACTATTTAATATGTCCTACCTATGAATGAATAAGGGCACCAACTTCGATGTTCAATTGGGAAATGGCCTAAAAAAATTCAAAAATTGCAGCCAAAATATTCTTTTAGCAATCTTCAAATTTTACTCAAACGCGTTTTTTCAAGTCAGATTTCTCTTTATATTTCCAATTTTTCTATTATATTTTTATTCTTTTGTACTTGTGCCCTTCTTTAATTTACTACTTTTTGGTCAATTACACGTTTAAAACCAAAAAATCTGCACAAAAAAAAAAAGAAAAACAGAAGCAGACAAGTTATAAATGAAAAGCTGTCATATGCAAAGTTTTGAATTTTCAGAGTAAAAGTTTTGTTTTTTGAAAAAAAAAAATGTTTTTGAATGTCAAAAATTATTTTTCAAACCAGTTTTCGACGACCAAAATTCGACCAATTTTGACTTACAGGGAGTACAAACTATGTAGAAACCTTAAACGAATCCAACAAGCTCAAAAAATTCAAAATCGATTCAGTAGGATTCCCTCAAATTGGCAAAAACGTGAAAAAGGAGAAATCGCGTCAAGAAATTCGAGCCAAAATAAAAATTCCAAATTCCCGGGAAAAAACCCCTAATTTATGGTAATTCATGCGTGAAACCCGGGAAAAATACTCAAAAAATTCTGAACCCACGACATCACCTTTAAAATTGAGATTTTGTGTTTTTCGAAAATGGACCATATAAATTTATGCCAAATTGGACCCCTGCACCTTTTCCGATCGGATTCTCCGGACAACTTGAGTAACCTCCTATTTTCGAAGTTGGTTAAGACCCACGATACTAAACTCCCGATCCGATTTCATTTTCGGACGATTCCACTTTGTCGGTCGACATGTAAATATCTGGAGGCGTAAAAATCAACTTGAAACTAATCCTTCACCCGAGGGAAGGATTCGGCTGCCGATGTAGAGGCTGGATGTTGCCACAGAAAGTGCTGCCCGTCTGTCTGTCGGTACCGGCCATCACTCAACAAACCGGAAAGATTTATTGCGAGAAGGCCGCAGCTCATATTCCTCGCCCACCGACCAGCACCGACTCTGGGCTTGTCCCGTACGCCTTGCGTAATCCTATTATAACGCCATACGCCTATACGGACGTCCTGCCAGATATTGATAATTAACGCGCGGGACTTTAATGGATTGCCTAGATATTGATTGATCGATAGCGAATAAGAAAATTCCGGCGGGACCAGGAAGCTGGAGGTTTTGGACCGGTTCCTCATGTTGTGTGGACAAGAAAAAACAACTGGGGCGTAAATAACACCCAATACTTCCATATTTTGAAACGTAAAAGCTTGACGCAATTTGATCATATTAATGCTCTTTAAGGGTGTTAATGTGCTTTTAAGGGTGTTTAGGTCAAAAATATCGAAAAACTCACTATGAAAATTTTAAAATTCGCACCAAAATAGAAATACACCACATTATCGGAATATAAAAAATATCCACATACTCTGCAAGGTAAAACAAAGATTTTGAGACCAAGAACGCTCAAATCGGTTCATTTTTGTGGCCGGAAAAAAATAAAATGGAAAACACTAAAAATGCAAATATATCGGAAGTACCGTGAGTTATTCAAATTCCGAGGGTGTTAGGTCTTGTCGAGACAAACATTTCAGTTCAAGAAATTTGAAAAAAGGTTATTGAAAGTTGAGGGAGTTATGGCCATTTTTGTAAATGACCACAGACGGACACACAGACGCTTGTTCGGGAAGTGATACTGAGTAAATGTGTATAAGTAAAGGTTTTTCTGAAGCTTCGTTCGGATTCTCGATTGTTGTGCTAATCGATCAAATTCAAGAACATCCGCTGCTTGAAATAGCTCTTATCGGCAACATGAAATATGAATGGGTATTCGAGTTTCGAGGCACTTGAGATACGTGTCAACAAGGAAGTAACACGATGGGAAGGAACGATTTTAGGTGCGGGGAGACATTTGAAATACCTACCTAAGTAATTCTCGAAAACCGTGTATGTCCCAAAATATGACAGGAGGTGAAAAAACGTCAAATTGCTGGCTGCACGAGTGGGATAGCCATGTGATGGGTTTGACGTAGAAGAACACATCGGTTCAAAAAATTGGAAAAAAGGTTGAAAATTGTGGGATCTAATTAAACGAAACACACTATGATCAATCTGATTGATCAGAGCGTTTTCGGTGTGCTTGAAAATGGTACTTTTTACTGATAAGAAATCTCGAAAAGTTGAAGTTTTATTGCCCAAAATGCCTGATTTTTGGATTATTAACTTTTTCCTGGTGCGTCAGTTGCCAACGGCAGAGCAACACCCTGGGTGGCAGGTGGGTGCAAAACGTGGATGGGGTGGCAGTTGGGGACCGCCCTTACAGACTCTTGTTCGGAAATATTAATTTTGAGTGAAAGGGTTGGGTTAATTTTTGAACATTGAAAAAAAATTACAAATTTCACTGAATGGCTCACTATTATAGGCATGGTGATTGAACCTGAGTAGTTTTCAGTGGCATTCGGGTACCTATTTTTTCAAATTTTCAAAATCGCCGTTTCAAACCACACCAATTTTGGGTGACTTGCGGGCGGTTGGCCATGACCACGGGCACCTCAGCGGGCAACGGCGGAACAGGTGCAGGAAGGCCCGCCCGGCGGAAGGCGGAAAAACACTCGACACAAATCAACCTTGTTATGTCGATAATCGGAAGCCGCCGGTTGCGCAACAAACGGCAAAACGACGCGGGACATCTTGGGGTTTGTCAATAAAGTCGCCGGGTGACGGGACGAGCCCGAAACCAGGAAACGGTTAACCGCCCGGAGTCTGGACCGGCACAAGGCGAGGGGCGGGTGAAAGTGTTCGGCCACACCTGCGCCCAGCTTTCACTGAGCGCGGCGGCGGGCGATGAACCCGCGGCCGATCGCCGATCATCGGGGGCCAGGGCATCGGGATGCCGCGATCGCCCTGCCGCAGCTTTTAAATGGTCAAAAATTACAATTACAATAACTTGGCAACCCCTTGTAAATTGGATAATTGAAATCCTGAAAGAATGAGATGAAGTTAGAAAAAAATAGAGTTAGGGAATTGGAGAGCTTAGAAATATTGTAATTTATCATAGGCCCAAATTACAATTCATTTTCAAAGCAAGTGATTATAATTATGCAATTAAATTGATCTACTTTCAAGTACCTAATCATCCTAAAATTGGAAATCGGATCGGAAGCTCGGAAAAAACCCAATGATACACTTTCACTCAAAAACACTCTTTGATCTACAATATACCCATTTGCAAAAATAGCCAGGTTCGTTCCTGCAGAATATGGTCATTTTTATGCTCCGGTAACTGGACGTATGTTGATTGAAGGCGAGTTTCAAAATTTGCATTGTAGTGTTTTTTGACATTTTGATCATTGTATACACTAAAATCGTACGGCTTTGGATCAAAAATTAACGTATCAAAATATGGAAGTATTGTGTGTTATCTACGCACCACTGGTTTGATATTTTGATTCTAGCTCCGTTCCGATTCTCGATTTTAGGACGATCCCATACTCCCATTAACTCTGTAAATATGGGAGTAAAAACAATGAATCGGAGGGTCCAAATTTGCCAGAAATTTTCCTCATGCCGAGCCTTGAGGCTCTCAAAAGGTACAAGAGTTGTGGCGTTGAGCAAGGTGGAAAAAACAGCGGTCAGCGGACTGTAGATAATGTTAACAACCCGTATCGATTCGCTTAGGCTTGGGCATTTCGCAGTCTTACGGCTCTTTTAACGGCAACTTCAAGAGAAATATCGAAGACCGCAATATACTGGTGGAAATATCTCTAACCACTAGAAGAAATTTATAAAAATCGCAAAAGACTCGATGGAATAAAGGGTCGAGAGGAAAAATGGACTTTCGGACTTGAAGTTTTGAAAATTGACGAGAATTGAAAATTACGGAGTTGAATAGGAATGTTTTTACCACGGGCTTGTCCAAGCACAGCTCAGAAGGCTTTCCTTACCTGCAACAAAAGAATTAGGCCATTAGCTTAATATATGAATCCGATGATACATTATATAATTATAATTTCATACAGCGACGATAACACACAATAGGTAGGTACTTCAATACCTCGGTATGTGAAACCTTGTTGATTTTTGATGATTTTTAGACTGAATTGATGTGTGGTAGGATCCAGAACTTGGAAAAATTGAATGATTGTTTTCTAAGAAATTAGTGGCCTAGAGACGAGTGAATGATTTATGGATAATATCGATTATAATCGACATTTTTGACAATGCGGCCTCCAGTTTAAAACACCAACTTAGTGAAAAATGCGAAAAAAATCAAAATGAATTTTTGGAAAATCCTCTGAATTTGAAGTTGAGGGCTCAGAAAAACGATTATTACTTCCATATCAAATATGGAGTAAATTTACAGAGTAAATGGAGTATTGGAATCGTCCTAAAATCAAGAATTGGAACGAAGCTTGAGGAAAACTTTTACTTATACAATTTACTCAGAATCACTTCCCGAACAAGTGTCTGTGTGTCCGTCTGTGGTCATTTACAAAAATGACCATAGCTCCCTCAATACTCAACCTTTTTTCAAATTTCTTGAACTGAAATGTTTGTCTGGGCAAGACCTAACATCCTGTTTAATCACAGCACTTCCGATATATTTGCATTTTTAGTGTTTTATATTTTATTTTTTTCCGTCCACAATAATGAACCAAATAACGAAAATTCCAAAATCGGTCCACCAGTTCAGGTTGACGTCTGCAATCATTGTCCAGAGTGATGATAATAACAATGGGGTAAGAAAAGTGATCGGCAAGACCGGAACCAGAATTTTTGCATTTACAATTTGCGTTCGCTTACAACATCCGAAGACGTAGACTCGCAAACAATAGAGTCACGAGGTTTTCCCACGTGGCAGGCCGCAAGGCTATGGTTTTTCATGACAACCTACTTTTCACATAGTTAGCTTCCAACTTAAATAAAAGCAATTTACAGCCATTTACCGGCGACCTTGGGAATCTTTCGAGTCGCCAGGTGGATCCGCGAATTGCGGGTGACGTCAGCCAGTAATTACTGGGACGTGTAAAATCGTGAGATTGCAGTCGTAGCTCCCCCATCGGCAATGTAGAGTGTTACTAGTAGATCATTTCAAAAAGCTTTTTTGAAAATGTAAAGATAAATTTTCAAGAATTTATTGCACAGCGTGTTTTTCCAAACGCCTCAATTGAGGCAGCTATAAAGTCAGTCCAAATATCGGGCATTTGATAAAGCATTTGGCCTTTCAGAATATTAATGCAATTTTTCCGAAAATTTCAATTCGTATCCATAAAACCGTAAGTAAACGTTTTTCCAGGTTTTCATGCTGCATATCTTAGAAAAAATCCTCCACAAAGAATAAGACGCTTCCTCGGCAGAATATAGGTTTACCGCCCTCGGATTATGATACAACATTGCATGATATCGATATTATATCGTACCATTCGGGTCAGCTAGTTGTCTGCGTACGGCCAGATCGAGTCGCCTTTGAAATTCCTGTCCCGTCCAGTCGCAGTCGCCTGACTTCATTTGCAAAGAGGGTAACGACCGCTTGAGTTCGATCTAGATCCAGGTTCACGACCCCGAAACATCAAAGATATTCTCCATCTCAGCCATCCACCCCCCACCACCACACCAACCCCCTCATCGGTCACCACTCGTCATTCCACTTCTCTATCGATCAGAGCCAACATCTGTTACTTATTTGCAAATTCGCGCAAATGGATCTTCAATGTCTGAAGAAAAGTTTGAAAGTAGGTATCAAGAGATAAGGTAAATTAAACCCGGAAACAATGAGAAAAAAAGTTTTTTTTTTGGGGGGAAACTAGGACGACATGGGCGGTTTTCATCATTATTCCTTAAATGAGCCAAACAGTTGTATCCGAGACCATCGGCATTTTTTCCAAATTCCGTATGAAATTGATTCGCTTCAAAACAAAGGAATGAATAGATAAAAGCTGTTCCGTGATTGAAAAATTCGTTTAATGTCTCAAATTTTGAAGAAACTCCCCATATATTGGAGGTTCCAAGACAAATTTAGCAAGTTATGTGGCCGACCTATAACAAAGCCCTAGAAAAGCCAATCATTCACCAAAGTCCATGCGTCTGTCGGTAGTAATTTACAAAAATGGCCATAGCTCCCTCGATTCTCAAAATTTTTTCAAATTTCTTGGACTGGAATGTTCGTCTTGGCAAGACGAATCACCCTGTTTAATCGGAATTCGAATAACTCACAGTAGGTACTTTCAATATATTAAAGCTTTTAGTTTTTTCAATTTTATTTTGTTGTGGTCACAAAAACGAACCGATTTGAGGGTTCTTGGCCTTAAAATCCCGGTTTTACCTTGCGAAATACGTGGATATTTTTTACATTTCAATAACTCATTGTATTTGGATTTTAGGCAGGTTTTAAAATTTGAATAATGTGTTATTTGACATTTTTAATATTTTTAGCCTCCAAATCAGTCAGAATCAAATTGCTTAGGTTCAAAAATGTACGTAAAAAAATATTGCGTGTTATCTACGGACCACCACTGGTTTTACGAGTAATTTAAGTAGGTATTTTACGAATCAATTTGGGCGGCATTAATAATTTTTTATGAAGGACTGTAACAATAAATTTCAATGAGTATTATAATCCTCCATAAAATTTCTTGATGTCGCCCAACGTAAAATCCTCTTTATCCACTTCTCTATCGTGGAAGCATAAAAAATATGAGATCCACAATAGTGGAAGTACTGCGTGTTCTCTACTCAACATAGAACATTATACGTATCGCGTCCACCCATCGGTGAACATTCCAGGCAAAAATAACCGACCGACCGATGTGAAAAAATATCGAAGCCCAGTTTATTAATAGCTATAAGCACGCGAGATTTTTATTATTATTTTCTCTCTGTGCAACCGGTTATTAAAAGATTCCCGAGACTGTATTCAAATGAGACGCCACAAACCTATTAACTGTAAGTGCCTGTCTGAACGATCCGGTTTCCTACAATAACACGCGTTATCTATTTTCAACCCCGTCGTCGCACAAGTTTCATTCCCTTGTACGATAAGACTTCCGATGCCATGTAAGTTCGTATATTCATGTGTGTATCGCTGGGAATAGAAACGAGTACAATATCTTATCCTATAAGTTTAATGTACAACCGAACGGAACATGGACGTGGTAGGTAGGCCCTGATTTGGTATGCGGCGAGTCGGTACCGTAAACGTTTTTATGAATTTCAATTTTATAACTCACTCGTGCTTTCATATCATGAATTTTTTACTTTTCCCAATAATGAGAATATAGCATTTTATAATTTGGCGTCCATTAATTTCTGAGGACATGATGAGGAAAATGAAGTAGATGAGGAAGAT
Source organism: Nesidiocoris tenuis (assembly GCA_036186465.1). Lineage (NCBI taxonomy): Eukaryota > Metazoa > Arthropoda > Insecta > Hemiptera > Miridae > Nesidiocoris > Nesidiocoris tenuis. The sequence continues at coordinate 14,943,876 of AP028914.1, read as the reverse complement.
GAAGTAAATGAAGAAGATGAAGAAGGTGAGCAAGATGAAAAAGATGAAGATGACGGAGAAGATTGGGAAAAATAGTTTATTTGCATAAATGCATTTTTGTCGAAGGTTCAATTTATCAGGAACCTATATAAACAAGCCTATATAAACAACTCCCAAATATTCACGAAAAATTGTGATCAGATCATTTACCTTGTTTTTATGGGCATTAGAACGATGCATCCCTTCTAAACATATAAACAAGCCTATATAAACAACTCCCAAATATTCACGAAAAATTGTGATCAGATCATTTACCTTGTTTTTATGGGCATTAGAACGAAGCATCCCTTCTAAACATATAAACAAGCCTATATAAACAACTCCCAAATATTTACAAAAACTTGTAATCGGAGCATTTACCTCGTTTTATAGGGTAATATAACGAAGCATCCCTTCTAAACGAATAGCAATAAGTTGACAAAAGGTGGGAAAACACGTGCAGCGTTTATCAACTAAATGAGCAATCTCCTCAAAAACAACCAACAGGAAGGAGAAGAAACCTCGGACTATTCATATGGCAGAAAACGGCCAATTTGTAAACAGAAAGGAACACCATTCCCAAGCCCTTGGCCGGAGGTTACTAACAGGGAAAGAGGCCGATTTTTCGAACGTGAGAAGATGATACTCTCGAGTGAGAGGAAGAGAGAGGACGAACATCCGAAACAGAAAGGAACCTGCGGCCATCCCATGTGGGTGAATCGTTAGTCGAAAAGTTCCCATAATATCCAACGGGGAAAGAGCGAAAAAACATTTTAATTTTAATTCGCTTGATATATTGACGCAGATAGCGATAAAACGGTCGTCAATATTTTTACTACAGACACAAAGGTTCAACCGCTAAGGGAAATATCCGAATGCTCGTACGTCAAATCAGGTACGTACTAAGAATATTGAATAAAACGCTACAAATTCTTACACAGAGGTTTATTATTCACGTGGCTTGCATATCCCTTATTCGATGTAAGGTTTAACATTTTTAAGGTTAGGCTGTAACCCTTTTTTATGGAAATTCAAGCGAGAAACCAGGCAAAAATACTTGAAAAATTCTAAACCCACGACATCAACTTCAAAATTAAGTTTTATGGATTTTTCGAAAATGGACCATGGAGCATAAAAAGCTTACCAATTAAACATTTTACTCGCAAGCAGGGAAAGATTTTGAAAAAACGCAATTCTTTCAAGATTCTAATAATTTTTTTTCTGAGGGCTTATAAAGGAGGGATTTTTTTGTTGAGCGATTACAGTGGTTTATTATTGAATAACAAGCCAAAATCGTTGGTATCACGCCGAAATCTGCGTATGGTTCAAATGAATAACATCAGTGCCGAGAAGGAGATCGCACTAGACGAGGAGGGAAGACTTTAATTCTAGCCCTCCTGGGCCTGTGTGATTGAATAGGACTCAAGGTCAGAGCGGGTTAAGGTCACCTGACGCCAGCATTCCTGGGCCCCCCTCCCCCAGGGGCCGGGCTCGTCCCTTTCCTGCCTATTCCTCTGCCTGACTCCGACTCTTTCGGGAGTCCCTCACAACAGGAAAGAAGTCCACATTCGCTTCACCACCTTTTCAAATATGTGTGGAACTCGAAACTCGGCGTCAATATCCACGAGAATTTTCTATGGAAACTTCGGTTTTCCCAAAATTACAAGATGCAATAGGAGCAGTTGAATTCGCGATCGGAAAAGTGAATGCTCGATTATATTCGTCGATATTAAAATTATTTTTTGAAACGTCCAGAGTTTTGTCTTCAAACGAGTTTTTGGGCCGCACTCACAGCACTTGGCACATTATATTGGTCAATTTCAAAAAAACAAACATTCCGCTCCCATAAAACCCGCATGGTATGGAGACGATCACTGAAACTTAGGTACTGACAATCGCTACCACGTTTTTCGAGGTCCCAATTTCTGTTGCACGCTTGATACCTTGGAATGGGGACCTCAAAAATCGTGGTAGCGATTGGCATTACCTAAGCTGCTGTGATCGTCTCCATACCAAGCGAATTTTATGGGAAAAGAATGTTTTTTTGAAATTGGCCAATAAAATGAGCAAAGGAAGTGCTGGAGCATCTCGGCGTTAGGAGGATGAAAACAGAGGGAAAACGCCAAAAAAAAAACCAGTGAGCTCAAAAAATGGCAAAAATAGTTCAGCAGGACCCCTTCAGATCGGCAAAAATACCATATCCGAAAACGCTTAATATAAACTGAATATCCAGAAAACCTCATCCTGTCGTGGATTCCCGTGGCATCACTTTCGAAATCCGCTTTTCCTGTTTTTACAAAAACAGGCCATACTGATGCTGATTCGGACCCCTAACCTTTATCGATTGAACTTCCCTGGACATTAGGCACCAAGCTTGAGCTTTTTTACGCCAAGTACAGCGTAGTATATACTGTAGTATATACAGCGTATATACTGTAGTACAGCGGGTTAACTAGCCCGCACTTTGCGCAACTCACCCTGAAACTCGCTATAAAAATGACTCGCATGAAGAAGGTTTGTCAAATGTAGGCAACTGGGACTGTGCGTGTCTATCGGAAACTCACGATCACACAACGTGTTTCAGGTCGGATTTCCTAGGGCCGGTTTAAGCCCGGAGGCGATTTCTATGTGACGAATTAATAGTCATGGCCAGCCGAACGTTGACCCACAAAAAGAAGCCGATGTCTACCGAGACAATAACACCGGGCGACTTGTGGCGGGAGACGGGGCGGGGGTGGCTCGTCGGACGTACCTTCGAGTACCGGTACTTGCTGGGGGCGCCTTTCGCATAACAGACCGAGCAACGGTCAATCGAAGGATGTAAGTCAAACCGATTCGCAATGCATGCCGGATGGAAAATCGAAAATTTTCAGGATTCAAAATAATGAAGCACCTACGGTCTGAAACTTAGGAAACCGAAGGTCAATCACGCGCAATCGGTGCATCTGCATCTTCAACAAAACGCGAAGTAACGGGACAATTATCCGAAGTCGAAATTTCTTCGCACATCCATAATTGTTACTTACAGAACGAACACGCTCAAAGGGACATTTCGGGAATTTCAATTATCATGCGTTATTCTATATTTTGCTGATCAATCCTCTAATAATTATATGCCAGGTTACCATTTATGGCAAGCCGTAAACCGTAAATTCAAGCCTCGTTTTGAGACGCCTGCATACGGCTGTATTGACCTGCGAGCACTTTTCAAACTCATTGAACCAAAACCGTAGAGTCGAGAATATTTTCAGTGGATTAATATTGAAAATCAGGTCAGACGATTCGGTCAAGAACTCATCCCTGATGCCCAAGCAACGGAAAAAGTGTAACTTGAAAAAAAAACCACTCACCAGCAAAATCTTCAATTAATTCATCGCTCCTGTCTCGCTCCGATTCCAGCGGGTCCGAGAGAATAGCGATAATTAACATTATTAGAAGATAGTTGCCCTAAAAATTGGATTTGGACCAATCTATCAGTTCTAGCTTTCCTTCGAGGGAAAGTCAGGACAGGTGTGTGAAGGGTAACAACGAGGAAAACGGACAACGAGGGTGAGACTCGATAAATTTACCTCTTAACCATTTTTCAAATTTCTTGACCTGAAATGTTTGTCTTGGAAAGATCTAATAACCTGCTAAATCGGAATTTGAATAACTCACAGTACTTCCGAAATATTTGCATTTTTAGTGTTTTCTATTTTATTTTTTTCCGGAAACAAAAATGAACCGATTTGAACGTTCGTGGTCTTAAAATCTTTGTTCTATCTTGCAAAATGTGTGGATGTTTTTTTATATTTTTGACCTAAACACCCTTAAAAGCAGTCAAAATATGATCAAATTGCGTCACACTTTTTCGTTTCAAAATATGGAAGTTATCTACGCACCATTGGTTGGAAATGACCACAGACGGGCTCACGGACAGACACACAAATGGACACACGGACACACAGGTATGGTTGAGGAAGTGATTCTGAGTAAAAGTGTGACGTTTTTTAGAAGCTCCGTTCCAAGTCTCGATTTTTGGACGATTACAATACTTCCATTTAGGTACTTCGTAGGTAGTACGTATGGAAGTAAAATTCAAAAATTCGAGTGTGTTAGATTAATCGAGGGTAAATACATCGATCAATTCGCAGGAATGTAGTTTGGGAAAGGCGGTGAAACCCAGATAAGGTCATCCCACAGGAGCGGCTCCGACTTATCTCGTACGAAATTTATGGACATTTGGCCGTCTGTAAAATATCCGACGAATTTGAAACATTCGGCCTCGGGTAGGAAATTAGTAAGTATCGAACTGACCAGAGGAAAAGATCGCACAGGTTTGGAGGCGCCCCGGGGATCTCCGACCTTCCGCTAATAGCCGGGGGATCCTGAATAAATTTGAAAACATAAAATATTCAAAAATTAAACTGGTTTTTCACGCGAGTACGTTTCGCTGGTTTCTTCCACGTCGCCGAGTTCCGCGTATGAATAAATCATGTCGAAAGATGATGAGAGAACGATTCTCACAACTGTTGCTTTATGGAAAACGGCACGGGATTCGAAAAATAAAATAGTGGGGGGGGGAGATAACACAAAATACTTCCATATTTTGATACTTGAATTTTTGACATAATTTGATTATATAAAAAAGCTCACTATGCAAACTCGCCTAAAATCAAAATAGGACGTTATCGGAAAATGTTGAGTTTCTTGTTAAAAAAAAATACGTTATCGGAGTATAAATCAGTGCGTAGATAACACACAATACTTCCATATTTTGAAACGTAAAATTGTGACATAATTTTATCATATCTTGACTGCTTTTAAGGGCGTTCAGGTCAAAAATTCAAAAAACTCAATTTGCAAATTTTAAAATTCGCCCAAAATAAAAATACACCCCATTGTTGGAATACAAAAAATATCCACATATTTTGTAAGGTAAAACAAAGCTTTCACGACCAAGAACGTTAAAATCGGTTCATTTTTGTGGCCGGAAAAAATAAAATAGAAAACACTAAAAATGCAAATATATCGGAAGTACTGTGAGTTATTCGAATTCCGATTAAACAGAGTGTTAGGTCTTGCCGGGGCAATCATTTCAGTTTAAGAAATTCGAAAAAATGCTGAGCATTGAGGGAGCAATGGCAAAATTTATTAGAGAATAGGTACGGGTGCTTGGAAATATTAGGAAAAGCCAGACTCGACACGGAACACCACTTTCAGTAATCGGGATAAAGTCTGAGTCCGTAAAGTCCCATAGACCATCAAGTCCCTCCCATCGAAGTCCATAAAGTTTGATGGTCGATCTTCCATTCCTAAACCTTTGTGGTGTACCGTCGTCAATTTAAAGGAGCCAGAAAATACTTAATCAAAGGTTAATTCACTATAAGAGCAGGAAAACAGAGACATCGTATTTCCAACGGAGGGAAACTCATTGAACCCGAACCTCCAAAACAGGTCGGTATACCTGAAAGATTTCCCTGCCATCGGGAAGGTCAGGATCGAAGACGCCTGAAAAATCCCCGCAGGTCAGATATCCATCTCAGGTCAGGCCGATCTCAGGTTAGATCCATCTCAGGTTAGATCCATCTGCTCGTTACGACACACGAATACGCACCGGACCAGCTATACGTGTGATTTAACCCGAGTTCAGCCGCAAATCTTCAGACAGAAGTTACGAAACGACCTGGACCCGAAGACCGCAGACCATCGCCCGACGATTCCTTCCTTCCGGGATATCCGTTCGATCGGCCGACCGGAGGAGATCGTTCGCCAAGGCGCGGCTCCACTCAAGAAGGCAAACATTTCCAACGCCGCCGAGAAAGCTGGAAACCGGCCGAGTAAAAAAGCTTCCTGGATGTGTTGACTTTCATCGAAAAGCCCTTAAAAGTCCAACGGCTCAAAAACCGATCCTAAACGAGATCAACTATTATGTAAACAAAACAGACGAGTTTGTGTTCTGCCATGTAGCAGCACGACGAGCAGACAGTAATTGCCTAATTGAATACATCTGCAATTACTACGTGAACAATTGAAAATAATTGAAATTGGCCAAAAAGAAAAAGTAACCACTGAAAATCAGCTGTACTACAATGCCAAGCATTGGCATTTCAACAAATTACACTAATTGCAAGTTGTTGAATTACAATTACAAGTAGGAAATTGCTACAATGACACGTTGAAGGCGAGGCGGAGTAAAGACACAAGTTTTTACTCCATATTTATGGGAAATATGAAAATAATTCTCGTAGAAAATGAAAGTATTTTAGTCGTCCTAAAATTATTCAGGATCTTATTGGCTCCAAGTAATTGCAAGTGATTACAATTGGGAAGTAATAGGACTGAAAATTCTCTTGAATACATTTCAGGGAAAAGAAAAGTTTTGACACTTTTTTTGATAACGTAATTGACTTATTTGTCAATCAAAATTAAAATTCCTCGTTATTTTGATCAAATAAGGAATTGTAGTTACGTTCCTAAAGAATTTATTGTGATTGGGACCTGCAATAGCATCATGAAAACAGGAATCAACGGAGTCATAACCTCAAAATGACGCATTTCTTCTTGGTTTTCTCAATCTGGAAATTTCTCAACCGTAGTTGGTTTCTCTTGGCGTTTAAAAAACGCGACGTCAATTTTCACCTGAACGAGGGCAAGGACCGAATCGGCACAACGTTTCCATCGAAACGTGTGTATTACGGCTAATAACGTACAATTTCGAATATTAGCTTTCCAAGGGCGGACATCTTGTGCAACCTTTGTCCCATTTGGAGCAATCCAACTCACACACTTCGGCCTCGCTATTACTCGAAGTGCCACCCAAATTAGGAGAAAGAGGTGTCTAAAATCTCGTTATTGCTCAAAGCGCCATATTTTTTGAGAATTCCTCGAGGCACACGCATTACTAGGCACCTAATTATATTATTGACACACATCCATTTGGCCACCGCGGACGGATATATCCGTGTATATATGCACAAAATCTCTTCAACCCCCCTCAGCGGAGCAGCCAACTTACAGAGCCCAGATCCAATTTATATGTGATGAAAATCCTCAGATAATATCATGGAATAATACTATAATATACCAGCGTACTAATGTTTTCCAAATATTAGTTCATTTTTGAAAATTATGCAGTTTTTTCTTAGAAATATGAAGTTTTTTAGGAAAAATGTTGTTTTTTAAAAATATGTCGTTTTTTTAAGGATGCAAAATTTTTAAAAATACGAGTTTCTCTCTAAATACGATGTTTTTTATTTCAAAATATTGATTTTATTTTACGAAATAGGGATAAATTCATTTTTCAATGTTATGGAAAATGGAAAAACTGTATTTGAAACGTCAAACAATTTTTACTGCCAATTATTTTCAATCCTGACTGATATGTGAAAATACATAAAAATCCTAGCCCTACACATCAGTCAAATAATCATGCATACAGCCCTACACATGACCTACCCAGCAATGTCTTCCATCAGTTCCCGGATACCGCAATCTGTATTATCCGAAAGTCTCAGGAATTGCAAGAACCGAAACTTGGCATCAAGTCAAATTAATATAGATTTTTAAGAAAATTTTTTAAAAAAATTCAAAATCATTCGACAAAATTGGCGGAACATTTTATGCAGCGCCGAAGAAACGTCAAGAGTGACAAGGTGCCATTACTGTCACAGGAACGCTTTAAAACGTCTAAAAGTTCTCGGAACATCTTCTTTTTGCCGGAGGTAATAACATGAATCACTCAAGGTTAAGGAGCGCTAGCTGAGCAGCATAAAAACCAGAAGAGGATGCACCGGCCACATTAAAACTGCACTTCGGCACACCAAAGGAATGCGTTTAAGGTTTTAATTAATCGATTTTCCTCGGCTGAATTATTTCAAGACCCGATAAAGACGATTGAACGCGTCCTAAAGCGAAAATATACGTCCAGAAAATCTCCGTTTAATGAACTGAGATTCGCCTCGTTATGTCTCTCGTCCGGACGAGTTTCCATTTTTGTCGCCTTTTTAAACGACGTCTATTTATAAGAATCGAATAGCAACATCGTCAGATGGGGAAAGGCGAGTTTTTTTCAGTTCTGATAATTTGGAACCAATGAACTTGATTAAGCGTAGGTGGCTATTGGCTGCCTCCGCTCGCTTTATCCAATAATCCAACTCCGTTTAAGGAGGTGTGAAGGTTGAGGCAACTGGTTTTCTGTTTTAAACCGATCATATACAAAAACGGCCAAAGCTCCCTCAATTCTCAACCTTTTTCCAAATTTCTTGAACTGAAATTTTTGTATCGACAAGACCTAACACCCTGTTTAATCGGAATTTGAATAACTCACAGTACTTCCAATATATTTTCATTTTTAGCGATTTCTATTTTATTTTTTCCGGACATAAAAATGAACCTATTCAAGCGTTTTCGGTCTTAAAATCTTTGTTTTACCTTGCTGAATATTTGGATATTTTTTACATTCCGATAATGTGGCATATTGAGTAGCATATTAAGTTTTTTGATATTTTCGACCTAAACACAATCAAAAGCAGTCAATGATCAAATTGTGTCACACTTTTACGTTTCAAAATATGGAAGTATTGAGTGTTATCTAAGCACCGCTGATTGAAATTGTATTTTACCTATTTACATTTATTTCCGTGAATATACATCACAATTCTCCTTCATTTTGAGTTATATTAGTCCAGAAATGAAGGTAGGAAGATCTGATCGACCGACTTAGATATTTTTAATCTTGAAATATAGATTTCTAAGAAACTGTAATCCTGTTCTGAAGAGCTGAGGACAAAAAAACATCGATCCTGAAAAATATTAGTTATGTAGGTTTTTTATCCCCCACATAAAGGGCACAGTTTCAAATTTTGCATGTAACTGTGACTTGTAATTGTTATTAAAATCACTTGTAGATCCATCTGTAATATCTATATATAGGTAATGTAATGTCTTTAATACATTAAAATTGAGCCAATAAGTAGGTAATTGCAACTGCAAGTCCCCAATTCCATGATTCCATTTTTGAGGCAAGCAATTGAATTGCAAGTGTGAGATTGTGATCCAGTCATTTTTGGCAATTCAGACTCTCAAAAAGTTAATTTTCAGCAAATCGGCCTTTCGTTCACTTTCCGTTTGGGATTGCCGAACAGTTACACGCGTAATTACAGATTTATTCAATTACACCTGTACCTATTTCATTACTGCCCAGCTCTACCGGGCCTTGGTGCTGCCGAAAATTACAATCGGAACATCAGAGTGTCGAGTAAACGCTCATCAACGCTATAGGTCCGCACTATTATTACCAAACTATACCACCTAGTAATACTGGCTTTCTAGTAATATGGCTCCTCGCCCCTAATATCATTCCCTCTAATGTCGCTCGATTCGTCTGAAGAAATTCCCAACACCCTCAGCCATTACTGATTTGACGACCGTCGAAATCCAACATTTCATGACATTTGAGCGTGATTTCTTCCCACTCGAAAGGCGAAGCTTCTGACGATCGTTTCGGGCCCGATACGAAATCGCTATACGGCCTAAGTTCAGTCATTACTGCAATGTTCAATGCGTGGGATTCGGCTCCGACAACGGCCATTACGAACGGCGAATTTCTCCGGTCGTTCGAATCTGGCCGATCTGTTTCGTTTCTCCGGCTCACGTGTGGCCCTTCCGCTTCCACATCTGCGCGGAGAAGTTTATACTTCCATATTTACAGAGTAAAATTTACTCACGACTTACAGAGTAAAATTTACTCACAATACTTCCATTTAATGGAAGTATTGTGATCGTCCAACAATCGAAAATCGGAACGGAGCTTCAGAAAAAACTTTTTCTTATACACATTTACTCAGAATCGCTTCCTGAACAAGTGTCCGTGTCATTTACAGACAAGTGTCTGTGGTCATTTACAAAAATGGCCATAACTCCCTCAATTCTCAACCTTTTTGCAAATTTCTTGAACTAAAATGTTTGTCTCGGCAAGACCTAACGCCCTGTTTAATCGGAATTCGAATAACTCACAGTACTTCAAATATATTTGCATTTTTAGTGTTTTCTATTTAATTTTTTTTCCCGCCACGAAAATGGACCGATCTGACCGTTCTTGGGCTTAAAATCTTTGTTTTATCTTGCACAATATGTCCATATTTTTTACACTCCTACAACTTGGTGTATTTTTATTTTAGGCGAGTTTTAACATTTAAAGTTTTTTTTGTTGATATTTTTTACATGAACACACTCAAAAGCAGTCAAAATATGATCAAATTGTGTCACACTTTTACGTTTCAAAATATGGGAGTATTGTGTGTTATCTACGCACCATTGGTTTCTTTCTTTTTTTCCCAAGAAAAGCTTCCTGGCGAAGTCCTTTCTTTTCGCGTAAACGGATATACCTATACAGTGTGTTGACCTGTGGAATGTGCCACCGGCTAGGGATCGATCGGCTAGGGATAGGGACCCTAAGCACAGGTGAAAATGTAAGAGAGGGTGGAGACTATAGTATTCTGCATGCTGTTTCTGCATTGCGCAGAATGGCGGCCACTTTGAGCGACTCCATTGTCCCAAAAATCACAAACTGTTATGGAAACGACGAAACATGAGCTCAATTCCATCAACATACGATTACTCGTATTTCTCTGCTCTACGGTTTTTCGATCAAAACACGCAGTTTGGCTTTTGAGGCAGTTCTAACGAATAGGCTCGTTAAGTATCGAAGAGATAACAGAGAGGACCAAAGGATCAGTCGTCCTGGAAAGGCTATCAGCCCATTGGCCGATTATTCGTATTTCAGGTTGGCCATGTTTCCTTATTGGATGCCATCGTCCGAGTCGAATACACCGCTAGATGAGCGAGCTTTGACGAACTGGGTTAGAACGGTTGCGGCCGGAGTACCGCTCGTCGTCGCTCCTGCTCGGAGACGAAGACGGGAAGAGCGGCTCACATGTTCCAGACAGGGGAAGGACAAAGAGGGAATGAGGAGGAGGAGGAGAAGGTGTGTGAGACGGAATAGGCCCACGGACTGATTGCGAGGACATTCCTATACGTAAAAGGTTCCGACTGACTTGACTGACGGACAGTTCGCTGGTTGGGAAAATCTGGTATAGTGGGGGACAGGATCGAGCACACCTACTAAGGAAAGCGGAAAATTTTGAGAGAATTTTTTAAAAAATTATTTTCAAAAAACGTGAGTAAGTAAAGCACTTTCAGTTCGCATTGAGAATTTTCCAACTAAATTGAGAATTTTCCAAATCAATATGGGAAATTTCGAAATGGTACTGAGAATTTTAGAAATCAAATCGAAACTTTTCCTAGGAACATTAACAATAAGGTTTTGGGAGTTCTCAATTTTTATAAGGAAATTCTCAATCGATTTGAAAAATTCCCAATTTGAAAAGGAAAATCCTCGATTCATAAGGACGCCCTGTTCCATGGCTGAAACTACGAATACGTGATGGTAATACGAAGAATACAAAAGATTCGAATTTCATAAAATTGGCTGGAAACGTGATCAATAAAGATTTTCCCGGCTTTGGCTTATCTATTCAGATCAGGATATTTCAGTATTATATGATATTTTCTATTGTAGAAATTGCTGGAGATCCTCTACTCAGTAATCGTAAAATTCTACGGTCATCAAATCTCGAAAATGTTTTACCACGAGTTATCATGAAATCTAAGGAATGACTTTAAGGAATCGTTCGTTGAACAGCAATCGGAAAGGGAAGCCCCTCCGAGCCCCAAAATAGATGTCTCTCTCCAGAAGTTCCCAACTATAAATATTCCGGGTCACCTTCGTCTGGACTGATTTCCTGTGCTGTGCTCATGTACTTGATTATTTTACAAAGGGAATCGTAGATCTCATAGTCATTAAAGATCTTTAAACATAGATAAGATTTTCTTCACAAACAAACGATAAGTGTTAATTTATAATTTGGTTCGACAATAAAATAAAATTTTATATCTCATTGCAGAAATAATAATCAGAAATGAGGCAAACTTGGAGAAAACGCCCATGATTCATTTCCTCTGAGGTTTTGGTAATAGTGCCCCCCCTTATCGTTACTCATGTTTTCTCTAATAGCTCCAGGCACGCGTAAACAGTACATTTTTATCACGCCGAATCCTCAAAATTCCTAATATGACGAAACTCAGTTTTCGTGTCGGGTTTCGTCATCACAAACTGACGGCAACGTTTGAGATCAACCACTTCACGTCCGGCTTATCAGTTCCACGAATGTTTATACGGAGCTGTAGTATCAACCTGTACAAAGCTATAAATGGTATCAACCGAAACCACGACTTTCGGGTATTTTGGTGGCTCACGTGGGACAAGATTCAAGGTTCAACGACACTTCAGACTCATCGTATTCCAACACTTACGTATTATCCGGATTAATGGATGAATGAATGGTGGACATCTTCAAAAGGTGTTTATAAAGTGAAACATTCAACTGCTAAGGCAATATTACGAGAACATCGTCGTTTGTAATTTAAAATGGACACTCCATGATTCTAGAGCAAATTGAAAATCAACATTGTGATGGTCAAGTAGTGTATTTATGTAACCTGAAACGTCGCCATTGTTCAGAGGAGTCGATTTGTGGGCGACTAGGTCAGATTGATAATATTGGAACGACAACTCCGATAGCCAAAAATGTGGGTGTGAAAACTTTTTTGTGAAGCCTCCCGTGAAAGTTCAAGGAGCGGTCGCGAACCGAAGACGATGAATAAAAAACAAATGACAATGATGGTGGGTTGGTTTTCAGAAAGGATAAGATGACCTGGACGTGACGATAGTTTGACAGAATTCACTATTCAACAGACGACATGGTATTGGTGCGGGAGGAAAAGATGGGCGAAATTTAATTTCAATTAAAAAAGTACTGTAATAAGGAAGTAGTGTACTAATATTCACGCACCACCGACTTTTTAATACGTTCGTTCAGATTTGGGCCACAGTATAATATAAATATTATTTTCGCGTGTTCCGCCCAGTTTAGGGTCGTTGTAAGTTTGGGAACGTAGAAATTACGTGCACGCGTAACATACCAACAGTTGAGAGCAATCTCGTTCATAGTTTCTCGTCACGCCATTCGAGAACGTGTTGATGGCTAATAAAATAAGAATTGAATCATATCTGAGGTGAAATGTTCCATTGATATCCTGACGAAGTTACTCGGAATAAAGAATGCAGATAAAACCTGCACAATTAACAACGGCCAAGAGAAATATTGTCTTCGGAGTAACTCGGATTGTACCGTCGGTCGAAATACTTCCCATATCGATTCAGATAAAATTTAACAGAAAAAACTCCTCACGTTAAAGTTAGAAAAAATAATCTTAACTTGAAGTTGGAAGGCTGATAATAAGTATATAGGAAGTTTGATGGCTTTTCCAACAATATCCTAATTTTTGAAATTACTCCGAAATTTAAGGGACTCACGGCCATTTGACTAAGACGAGGACGAAAACACGAAAAGATCCAGAAGGCAAAAAGTTCCCTATTCTTGGGCTCGCAAAACATTTTATGGAACAAAGAAAAAAGAAAAAAAAATCCTACGATAAGTCAACTTGAGTAACCACGGTTATTTTGGAGTCGGTTAAGAATTGTAGCAAATGAGCACTACATTTTGGAATATGAATTTATTGCCCGAATTCGTTCCACGGGATATTGCCGAACAGGTTATCAGGATGGAGCGCCTCGGCTCGTAATATTCAATTTTAAGGTAACAATCGGATCAGCGTATCGGTCAGTTTTTCGAACATGGGCCACTTGAATGATTGTTCAATTAGGCGTGGGAAATTATTGAATAATTCCAGAAGCGTGGCTGATTGACAATAGCCACCATTTCCTCTGAGTTTCACCTCAGTCAGCGTTCACGTAACTTCCTTTATCTGTGGAGCCCGTCTGCCAGCCTGGGGCTACTATAAAGTTATTCTGGTTTCACATGGTGCGCATTCGAAAAATGAGGAGAATCCCTGAAAAACCATAATTCGTTTTGCCGAACAAATGGTCGTTCTAGAAGCGTATAAAATTATGCTTTAGTTTGTATGTGAATGGGGAAGCAAAAATGTAGACAATTCGAATTGTGATGTTTTTCGACAAAGATGATTTTCTCCGTTCACAAAAAACCTTTCATCTCAAATTTTTTGAGGAAAAATTATCTGAATGCATATATTACCAGGAAATCCTATGAAATTCCCGGATTTTATCAGTGCTCGAAGTGATTGTCCGAATGACAGCGATAGAGGGACAATAGAAATTCGGCTGGAATTGGACATTTATGTCCAGTATACGTCCAGTATTCCCGCAAAATGTGAACGCAATCCAGTAGTCTAGCCAGAATTAGCCGCACTTGCCGGGGCTGACTGACTTGTCCCACAAAGCTTCAAGTCATGGCACCCGATTTGACGCGGGAACGTAACCCATCCGGCGCTATTGCCAGACGAAATGGAGAGCAATCGTTTTGTACGCCTTTTCCCTCCCTTGGCATAGATATCTTCCCTCGATTTCAACATTGATGAAAGCATCCGATTTCAGCGTTTCTCTCAGAAGCATTTGGTTTGGTCTCAACTTCAACGCAAAAATTTGACACGAAACGCTCAGAATAGTTTTCTACTTTCGTTCCTTATTGCAATTCCTTTGCTCCTCCGGCATCTTTGAGCCCAAATACAAATTTTTTAGCAATTCATATGTAAATCTGTTTTTCAACAGATTCCAAACAAAAAGCAAGGCAGGTCGGGTTGTGGCATGTCTATATTTCATCACAAAAACAAATTTTTACAACAATCGATTTTTCTAGTTTTGATAACGAGCCAAAAACGGAACGGAAGGAGGACTTTGAAAGCGGAATTAAGCTATATCGATTTTACACGACATCGATCGAATTTTCCTGCTCCAGCTCCAGGTACCGAGATAATTGTCTACAAATCAAGGTTTGACCAAACATAGCCGGATCTGTTATCCTTTCTTGAGCAAGAAGGTCGACTCCCCTGTCGCTGGAAAATACTAGATGAAAAGAACGATTTTTTCCCTTCCGAAATTTCCTCTCCGTATTTTGAAACGTCCACAAATGTGCAATATCCTGGAGTCCGATTTTTTCGGTTTCCACGCCGGCACGATACTTCGTGATCTTCAGTTTCCAAGACATCTGCGGCTGACAAGTGCCCCTCAGTCTTTCCAGTCACGTCAGTCCCGGGTGCTTTACCGCTAATGATACGAAATTGAATCATCCTCAGCGTAATCCGAAAACGTTCATTTTATTGCAACACAGTTTTACACGAAATGGCCAGACTGACACTCTCACTGTGCTCCACACGTATGAGTTAGAGTTATATAGGTATAATGGTAAGGGCTAAAAAATGGACCGGAAGGCTAATGGGACACGAAAGTGACAATTCTCAATTCCAGCATTTTTGGTTACAACCTATTTTTTTGGCAAAAAACGCCCGACTTTTGAGCCTATGGAGTGTTTATAGTTCATCATTATTCGGAGTAGGTCAAATTTCGTGCGTCTTTAGAAGGCAGACGTCGGCTGTCTATTTGGCGAGTCGTTCCATAAGAGCCCCCCCCCCCCCATATCCACATCTCTTAACAGAACTCGACTGTGGGAAGTGTACAGTGTACACTATAATAGATATGGCTAGATACCTACTCCGATGCAGACGTGAATGACTTCCAAGCAAAGCGTCGGCCAACAAATCATTCTGGTCTGTTTTTGGAATAATTGGAGATCGTTTATCTGTTTTGGACTGAACGCCTTCATTACTTGTTATGTAACGTTGGGCAATGGGAGCCTTTAATCTAAGACATCGCTCCAGGGGCCAGACGGTATATTAACCTTTATACAGCGCCTATTGGTTTGGCATTTTGGAAAAATATTCTAAGAACTTTATTTTTTGCACCTAATAAAGGCATAGGGCAGGTCAGTCTGCAAAATCAAAGATATATTCAAGATTTTAGCGGAATTCCTTTCCCTTGAGCCCGATTCCGTCGAACTGTGTTACTGAAACGGAAAACCCTATTTCACCGGAGGACGAACGTAATTTGTTTCGTGGCCTGAAACCAATTTGAGCGTGAAGGACTGCATAATCTCCAGCACGACAGGACAAATCTCGAATTGAATGGGAAACATAAGAAACAGTCGGAATCGGAAAATCCGGCAAGAAGAAGTAAATCGCGGAAAGTGATTAGTTCAGGTGGCGTCATCCGCATTGAAGCACCTACAATCGCTTGGTCACGCGATTTAGCGAAGAAGAATCGGAATCGGGCGGAAATCAAGAGTGGAACACACACCTAAAAATAGGCAGGGCAGGGCCTGAATTGTGGACTAATAACTCCAATTACAGAATAATTTACAAAATTCAGCATATGCCTGAACTGCAGCACAAAAACCATTCGACCAAAAGCGTCTTCATTTAAAGAGCAGTATCGAAGAAAGAAAAAAAAACTATGAATGCGTTTTTAATTTAAGATTTAATTTCATAGCACCTTGAAAGAAAAGAATGCACCTTCTACGGAGCATTTACCAATCGATTATAATCTATAAAGTCTTGAGCTTCGAGCCATCCCTTCCGGATTCGGTTTCCCAACCTACTTAGGGTTTATTCACCCCAAGTTGCTTGTCTGGGTCTGGGGGTGGCCCATCCCGTCACTTACACGTGTTGGAAGCTTTTGTTGGGCGAGTTGCACCCCTTTACCCTCCATTTAACGGCAATCGAACCGATTTATGGTAAAAACAATAAGATCAAAAAATGATGAATCCTTCAAACTACCACAGAACTTGCTGAGATATTCATGTAAAGCGACTACATATCACTGGTAACAACAGGTTTATCCACCTCCAATTTCATGGTTGAGTTGATAAAATACCCAGAACCTACTATAGTCGGATACTTCGTATCAAGATAGCTTCTGAATGGGCAAACCGAAAGCGTCCAATTACATCTCGTTTTTACAAGAGGATAAACTAGAAAATTATAGTAAACTATGTTTACCTTGGTCCTGTTGACAGGGTTGCTGAAGTCCCAGCCTGGGGCGACGAACAAGTAACCGCATTTCGCAACCTTCCTCGTGGCCTGAAACAGGTACACCCAAAAAAGGAGGTCAGTTTTGTCGAAAGAACAGGTTGTATTCGAGTTACACATGTAGATTGGATTTTGAGCTAAATATAGATGCGCCTTGTCTAATTAATGGGACGAAGGGGTCAAGATTGAAAAGCGAGATAGTCTTGAAAAACTGTGCGTTAAGTGTTATGGTTATGGTGCAGGAAGGTACTCGGATTTGGAGATGTGCCAATCGTTGACGGTAAACACGTAGGTAGGTGAAGATCGCAGCATTCTGAGAAATTAGGTACCTCAAATTATGCGTAGATAACACACGGTATTTCCATGTTACGATACGCTCGATTTTTGACTACAAAAATGACATTTAGATTTATTTTGTGGATCGTGTCAGAAATTTGAAAAAAAATCGCTTTCAAAATTAACAAACCACTGGTTCAAACCAGAGTCGGTAGGTACCTTTAGCGAGTAAGGTAATTTTGGAGCGATTTAGTGGCCTCTAGTTCCTCATAGGAAGGTGGTTGAAAATACAATATTTTTATCAAGTACCGGATATTCCCAAATAGGTAATTGATTTATAATTAATTTTGATAGAAAAGGTGTACTTTCCCCTAAAAAGTAAGAAAAATCCTTCAAACAGGATATTCTATACTTCAATCACTTCGAGGCCTGTCGTAAAGTAGGCCCAAAAACGTTTTTTTAGACAAATAATTTATTATATTACTAGATATATATTTGCCGATAGAGTTGAGTGACTCTACACTGTAGAGTCTACAGGTGAGTCAAATATTTTTGGCCGAAAATAAAAAAATTTTTGGAAACATGCTGTTAACGTATTTGACATTTCATCAGCCAACATGACTCATGGAGCGACTTGAGTCACATTCTTCACCAATCCTTGGATTTATTTTACAATCCTGTATTGCGATCTCGTCTGCGTTATACTCTTGGCGGCCAAGCTTTCTACTGGCAAATGATGCAATTGCTGGCATCCCCAGAGCAAAAGTTTCTAGGTTTCCAACGTTTATAAGACCCATCCAGAAGCGAATGGATACGCTTTCTAGTTCCGAATAACTGCTTTTATGTCCACTTTCTGGCTAATTATTAAGTTTAGCGTTTATTCTAGAGGAAACCATTGCAGGGGGCTCACGGTTACATGTAATCGAACTCAAGTACAATCTTCAAGATGTAGTTAAAACAAATATCGAAGAATGGTAAAGCGGATTCCACAATTATCAATACCCACACAGAATTCAGGTTTCTTGAACAGAGAATTTTTCAGCTTAATCATCAATGTCATAGGGGAAAATGGTTTTATCCACTGCCTGGATTGCCAAATGAACATTTCTTCAAGTAGGAATTTAGGGTATTTTTTGGCCAACTCATGAAAAGAATACAACATGATTGTGCACAGATACAACAAGACCTAAATAATTTCAGAAACAACGCGTTGAAAAAATCTTAGCCGAAAACTGGCAACCTTTACCTACATTTTCAGAGCCAATGAGTTAACTTCACTTTCTTACGGTTAATATCCAAGGCTCGCAGCAAATTGTGAAATTCCCACTTTCAACTTGAGAAAGTCCGTTTGAAAAGTCACCGCTCTCCCCCGGGGTGTTGATGTTGCAGTTAACTTGTACACGTGACCATAGCCCTCAGGTGTGATACCACATGTTACGTAGTGTGTGCTTGAGGTGTCTTCGCCTTCCTGTGTGATATGGTAGAAAGGACTCTCTAATGTTTCTTATGGAATTCCTAGCGATTAGAATTCATTGCAAGGTACGTGGTAAGGCAAAGTGGAACGTACGTGTCGCTATGCCACTATCTCCCTCTCTGAAGGGTGTCACTTTCCACGACGAGAAATCCCACGGCTTTCCCTTACAATATCTTGGATCTAATTTTAAACGAGATGATGCCAATCGATTTGAAGGGAATCCGACCGCTCGTCAATAGATTTGCACGAGCAATAGTCGATTGAAATAGGACCAAATGTACCTACTTCCAACCAAAGTCAACTTCAAAAAGTCACAAATCTATAAAAAAAAAAACCATCATTCCCCATGATTATTTTTCTGTTAACTTGACACGAGGATCAGTTGTTCATGAAAACGTTTTTGATAGATTTACGACCAACAACAACTTAAATAGTACCATGTTGAGCTAATCAATATCAGGTATCGATCAAGAATGATTCATTCTCCGCGATTTCCTGCCTCATTACACAGGAAATTTAGTATTGCTATTTTCTCCGACAAAAAGTCCAACTGATACGCGAGGAAGCCATTTGACAGCAGCGGGGAAGCCGTACTATTCTCAGATTAGCTGCGGTTGTAAGGATACACTGCTCCGTACTGCGTCATGAACCTCTGAAAATACTCGGCATTCGCGTGAATTACGTTGATGCTACTCTGATCATGGATGAACGAATATGTTCATTCTATGAAACAACCGATGTCGAAAATCAGTTTTTGAAAGATGAACCTGCTAACGAAATTGCCCTTCAGAAATGAATTTGCTCCTTTATCAAGACAGATTTGATTATGAAACTCTCCCTAGAGAAATTCTTCGCTCATGAAATTTGCTCTTGAGAGAAGATATTACGCCTGAAATTGGCTCTTGAGGGAGCTAATCGCAGTAGAACACACTTTAATGCCAAAAACTCTCGGAAAAAAGGATTAGCAAGATGTTTTACCACCCCAACCCTCTTGTTGACAGTTTTCAGGAAAGCTGTACATAATATCGATACCTTAAAGCACGAAGGGCATGTCCCAAAATATCGATTTTGAGATTTCGATACCGAAAGAATCTACTTATCAGGACCTATCGAATCATGATCCTATTACCTATTTTTGAGGCCAAAAAACGATAAAATAGAAAAACGACAAATATTTAAAGAGCGTTTATCTTGAAAGTGTTGAGTGCTACCAAAGTTCTGGTTAAACGAGGTTGTAGATCTTGGTCAGACAATCATTTTTTACTTAACGAATTTTTTCATGGAATTGAAAACAATGGGAGAAATCTTTATTTTTGTAAATTGATCAAAAACGTATTTTGCATTTTTCTCATTATGCCATTTTTGGACATATGCCCTTTGAGCTTTAAGTTATCGATATGTACTATATTATCGCATCGATATAGACGTACCTACATAAATTTTTACACGAATAAAATTGAACGGCTGATCGAAATGGTTGGAGGGGCAAACAAATAAAACCGTAAGCAGCTCATGCCTTCGGCTCAGCCCATTGATTTTCAATGAGTAAGATACTATAATTCTGCCGACATAGGAATTTTCATTTCCTGGAATGCCCACGCATCGAACTACGCAGAAAATCCATGCGGCTGGAAGGAAAGTACCCATCAGACAAGCTGGCAACACTGCAACCTAGGTGCGGGTTCCAATTACCATACCGCACACTTCGTGGGCGCAGAAAGAAGTTCTCCGACCCATTCCTGGCGAACAATGTCAACGAAATAATGCGACAATGACATTGTACTTATTCAAATGGGGAAACCTCCTAATAAAAACTAATCAAGAGCGAGTAGCGGAACGTATTTCCGGTTAAACCGCGATTTGTCCGCGTACTGTTACCACCTTGAACTTTCCGAGCCGGAAGATTCTTTGGGAATATTTGATCAGCTTGATCGGAAATTTTTTTCAGCTTCTCGTGGATGAAATCGGTAGACCGTAAACCGCCGTTACAGACGTAGGCTTTTCACCCGATATCCGAAGTTGACCTCAGCCGCCCTTGAAGATACTGAAGAGGGAAAACACTTCAGACTGGAGTTGGTTAACTGACAAGATTCTCTAGTAGATTGAAAATTATATTATGCAGACATTCATGACAACATAGACAGGGCGCAATTGAGTTTTCTACTATTATTCGTGTTCCAGCTCGATGTCTTAAGACAGAAAATCATCGACCGTTGCGATAAATATACGAAATGGATCACCCTGAGGTTTTTTCGAGCTGGGTGAAATCCATCTGACGAACGCCATCACCCGTCCCCGCAATTAAATGCCGAACATCGGGGAGAAAACAAAACGACAAAACGCAGGAATGGCCGCCGCGACCGGAAACGTGCGCACTCTCCATCCGCTTATTACTGGCAACACAAACACACCGAACCGCTGAAATGGACGCTAATTATTGCCTAATTTAGTCCAAGTCGAATGTGAGGATATTCCCGTTTCTGGGATGTGATTGTAGGACAGAAGGCGATTCGTACGAGAAACAGCCCGGGCCAAAAACAGGTCCATCTCACGTCCCTTACGAACCCCTGTCCTGTCCAGTTATACGCTCTTCACGAACAGGTTCCTCGCGTTCGGAAATTTTTTACTACATCTCTATGAGAAAAGGTAAAGTAAAATGCCGGGAACTCCTTCG
Organism: Nesidiocoris tenuis; assembly: GCA_036186465.1. Lineage (NCBI taxonomy): Eukaryota > Metazoa > Arthropoda > Insecta > Hemiptera > Miridae > Nesidiocoris > Nesidiocoris tenuis. The sequence goes on along the minus strand of AP028914.1, from coordinate 14,922,433 downwards.
ATTTCGGCATAAAAACCTTCAGAACCGGACCTCGCTGAATTAAGTACTCAAAGGTTTCAAGATTTTACATTAAACATGATAGGATTCCACTTTCCCTGCAGCTCGAACAAATTAACAGCTCACTTTATTGCACGGGGGGAATGAAAGGGAATAGTGCAAGCGAAAAAGCTGAGTTCAAAAAGATACCGCAGTAAAACTGTAAGTATAGACGCCTAGACGGATTGTGTATATATTATGTTTCGTTTTACAAGCAGCACCTATAACAGTTCTATTATAGCGTCTCTGAAACAACATGCATAATCTCATCATCGATATTAGCCCTTCACTATCAGCCTCACAAGATGAGATACGATCGAATCATGAACGAACGAATCTTTTTTTTTTGAAATTCCGAAAACGACCGGAAATGTCGGATCGCTCTTGTGAGATAAATTTCAACATTTTGCTCTTGAGATATGCATTAAGTGTATGACCAGACGTGTTAACATAATTATAGATTGACAACAACTCTAATCAAACATGCTGGGGAATTTCATAACACAGAATGCACATAAATACCTATCTAAAGTATCACAGAATAAGTAAGGAGCCAAGATTCCCTTCGCTATCAACAATAATTTGCAAACTCTATCCAACTACGGCTTCAAGAAAAAAAGGACCCGAATAAAACTAAAAGTCGAAAAAAAAGCAGTCAGTAACTTATTGAACTTTAAATCTACAAGTCGTTTTCGTCTGTTCAGCCTTGGTTATTTAAGTGACGTTCCTCGCTGGGAACTTTATCTACGACCTCGGAGTCGACGATTTACGACGACTGTTCGGCTAACTTTATAAACTTAAGGCAATCATTCGAGTCGATGTTCGATTCAGACGGCGGATTTAATTCTTTGACAAAAAAAAATACGTTTATAGAAAGCGCCGACGGTGAGCGCCGTTAGCCGAGAACTGGATGTAGATTCCCTTTTTTGATTATTTAGATCCGACACGATGAATGAAATAATATGGCACCGAAAATGAACCGTTGTTCTCGAGAATTGGGCCATGAGAGATCTAGTCAATCTCAACATTCTCACACATTGAAAGCGATTTGAAGATTTACGATCGATTTGCACGGTGCATTTGCCGATAAACTAACAAAAAACGCGTTTCACCAAAATTCGGTATAGGTATGGAAGGAAAAATCTCTTAGGAAAGCCGGTTACTGAAGGTGAAGGGCTGAAAGGGTCGAACTCAAATTACACGATAGGAAGTCATCATTCTCTTGGGTCCAACCCATGTAACATTACAATTACGACCATGGAAGCTTGATAAAAATGTTTTTCATACAAATCCATACATAAAAACTCTCGAATCTTCATAATTTGGCCAATTTTGAAACGGATTACTCATAACGCCGTAAATTCCAGTACACAGGCCTTGGGGGACGATTGTTTGGGATAAAACGAGCAATAATAAAAACAGGGGATTTTCTGGGGGTAAATTAAAATTTGTTTCCGTTCAGGAGATTCTTTGGTTGACTTCAGGCGGACTTGCCAACCCTGATCTAGAACTGTAGACAAGTGCTTCCTTCGATTTAACAACCCCGCGACACAAGACAACAGAAAGTGCAGAGACAGAAACTCGGGCCCGTAAATGGAAGTCGTATCAAAGGGAAAGTCAACAGGAGAAATGGGATTGAGCTGGGAGGACGTGGTCGAATAGTGACAGTGACAGCCACGGTGACCAGCGACAGTCAGACGGTGACCGGTGAAAAGGAGCCAATGTGATCGGAAGGCCGCGCCCGCGTCCTCTAATGGGGTTTGTGGGAGGGCTAACGGGGGACCCACTAAATGAACAGGTGCCTCAGGTGCCCTCCCCCTCCCCCCTACCCCGTACCGGTCCACCCCTCCCGAAGAGCTGGCGCTGGGCCTAACGGAGCGGCGCGCAGTACATCCCGGTCCTGGACAAGCCGGCGTCTCCGATTCGTCCCTGGCCGACAGGACGAAAATATTTGTACATAATTATGATAACGATCCTGAACCAAGCGGGTCGGGGAAAGAGGGAGGAAAATTAGAAATAACCAATTACTAGGAAACTGTTTCAGGAGGATCCCAAGTCGAGTATGAACGTGAATCTCAGTTTCTGGGTTCTCGAAATTCCGAAATAGGTCCAAGCCGTTTGAGGGGCGATAAACATGGGAACGTGGCTTGGAAACGCCAATAAAGTTAATTTGGTTCAACGCCGACGCCACCTCAACCAATCACAGCAATGCATTTGCATACGGGAGTAAGCCCCTTCCTTAGCGAAGGGGTCCACGAGCAATCGGATAGTGCATGGCCTACTATACAAAAAGTCGAAATAAAACTGGTGGTTAGAATGAAACTTTTATTGACTCCTTGCACGCCTTCATGCATAGTTGTACAATAAACATTCCATTTTAGGCGCTTTTGAGCTCTCAACATTCGTTTTAACCCAATTCCCGCACACCATGCCAGTGGACACCCCTAAACTTCTCCAAGAAGCAGGAACGTCCCAGTCACTCCTTTTTGAACGTCCCCGCATTGAACGAACACCCACAATAAAATTGACAAATACGTCAGTGATGATACGAAACCATAATGGGATTCCTACCCAAACATTCTGTGATCACTATGGTTGCCAAGGCATCATTTAACGTTAGGAAAACAATATGGGAACAAAAATAGCCCGGAAATCACCATCCGGTGTTTGCCGGCCGTTAGGCATGATGGAAAAACTGACTGTTTCAATCGTGGAACACAAAATCTCTCCTGTTTCATGAGGCCTGATCGGAACCGGATCCCGGAAACTACTTCCGTGCTCTATACCAGTGTTGCCAAAGTCGCCTTGCTTTCCCTCTGTTGAGCACCGAGAAAAACTCTGAATTCGTCTAACAACCTCGGACTTCCAAAAAGTTGTGTTCTTAACACAACAGTCAACTTCGAATCAAAGTCACGAGATCAAATATGATCAATGAGATCAAAGTCAACTTTGAGATCAAAGTCAACTTCGAGATCAAAGTCAACTTCGAGATCGATATCAACTTCGAGATCAAAGTCAACTTCGAGATCAAAGTCAACTTCGAGATCAAAGTCAACTTCGAGATCAAAGTCAACTTCGAGATCAAAGTCAACTTCGAGATCAAAGTCAACTTCGAGATCAAAGTCAACTTCGAGATCAAAGTCAACTTCGAGATCAAAGTCAACTTCAAGATCAAAGTCAACTTCGATATCAAAGTCAACTTCAAGAGATCAAAGTCAACTTCGAGTTCAAACTCAACTTCGAGATCAAAGTCAACTTCGAGATCAAAGTCAACTTCGAGATCAAAGTCAACTTCGAGTTCAAACTCAACTTCGAGATCAAAGTCAACTTCGAGATCAAAGTCAACTTCGAGATCAAAGTCAACTTCGAGATCAAACTCAACTTCGAGATCAAACTCAACTTCGAGATCAAAGTCAACTTCGAGATCAAAGTCAACTTCGAGATCAAAGTCAACTTCGAGTTCAAAGTCAACTTTGAAATCAAAGTCAACTTCGAGATCAAAGTCAACTTCGAGTTCAAAGTCAACTTCGAGATCAAAGTCAACTTCGAGATCAAAGTCAACTTCGAGATCAAAGTCAACTTCGAGTTCAAAGTCAACTTCGAGATCAAAGTCAACTTCGAGATCAAAGTCAACTTCGAGTTCAAACTCAACTTCGAGATCAAAGTCAACTTCGAGTTCAAACTCAACTTCGAGATCAAAGTCAACTTCGAGTTCAAAGTCAACTTCGAGTTCAAAGTCAACTTCGAGATCAAAGTCAACTTCGAGATCAAAGTCAACTTCGAGATCAAAGTCAACTTCGAGATCAAAGTCAACTTCGAGATCAAAGTCAACTTCGAGATCAAAGTCAACTTCGAGTTCAAACTCAACTTCGAGATCAAAGTCAACTTCGAGATCAAAGTCAACTTCGAGATCAAACTCAACTTCGAGTTCAAAGTCAACTTCGAGATCAAACTCAACTTCGAGATCAATGTCAACTTGCGTTTTTCTTTATCAATGGAATATTTCCCTCTGTTAGGCACCTCGAAACCTCTAGGAACGGAGGGAAAACCTCTGATATGGCAACACTGCTATATATAATATATAGTGACATATTATGTCACTGAGTGCTGCATTCGAAGCTCGGCCACGTTTCTCGATATTTTGCCGTTAGGCGAAATTCAATTTCGAGTAAAGAAGACTTATTAAAAGGACATTTACAGAAGACATAGTAAAGGAGACATTTTTCACATTTGGGACAAACCAAATGATTATCCCACGCACATAATAGTACACGTACATAACGCGGGGTCCCAACGTTTCGTTGCCATAAAATTGTAAGACCCCTACAATTTTAAACACATTCTACTCGGCATTACAGTTATTAGAGAACGTCTATAGCATAATAATTACAGAATCTCGGCGATGTCCCCGAAGATGGAAGTTATGGTGTCGATTGCGATAGACGAGGCAAAACAGCTGACCTACTGGACGTTCGAACGGCAATCACGACCTGCCGATGTTGTAACCTCAACCCCCCATCCCCTCTCCCCGCCTGCTTTTCTGATGTTTGTTCCTCCTCGAAAAGTCCCACGCCTTGGCCGGCAGGCGCCTGGTTGCTAAGGTGTTACATTCTCTGCCCCGTGGTTTCCGCGACATTTTGACCCCACACGAAGAAGTAATTCACTCACTGTCTTCGCTAGACTTGGCCAGTTCCCCCTACGTGGTCGGCTGTTTCCCCACCGAACGGCCACTAAACGCTTGTAAGTTCGGGGTTTCTTCTGACAAGATGGACGGCGATAAAATATTTGCCTAGCGATTAAAAATACGTTTCTCTCTCGTTATCCGAAAACGTTCGGAATCCAATGTTGACTCTGTAATTAGGACCTCTTTCGACGGACCTCCAGGCCGTTGAAAACCATACGTGTTGGGATTTCTTATAAACGCGGTATTTTTCCGATGCTAGTAAATAACTTTACGATGCCGAAACTCGGACAGGGGCTAGGGAGAGTGGCAAGCCCGTCTGGTGCTTATTTTTGACCTTGCAGATCCTACAGTCGCGTTTAAACCGATATCAAAGTGGAGGAGGTTACTAAAGTTGACGTGTAATAGGTTTTGCTGTCGCTATTGGTACAAACTTCCACAAAGCTATGCAAACGGTCAGGAAATAATGTTTCCTATCATAGGTACCTCCTCTAACATTCACCCTTCGACAGAAAATTACACTATGTCAAACTTTCAGGCCAGTTCACGCACAGAACGAACATCGGTGTCACACAACGCTGTAGTCACAGTCCTACTAATGAAACAAGCGTGACATCTTCACCCTCGAAAAGATGAGAAGACTACTATAGTCAAGTTTTTTTTACCGCAAGAGGCGAAGTACACACATACAGATGGACAAACAAACGCAATGTCGGCGATGTATGCTCAGCTCGTACCGACGGCCACATCTCCATGCTCTACATGCTCAAGGTGCTCCCTCGTCATGGCAACGTGGATAACATACCTAATTCCTGAGTTGACTTTCTATACAGTCGTTCGTTTATTCCACGTACGCATCGCTTTCCGGTCTCGACAAAGGGCCCACTGTCCTTTCGTGTTCCATACGACACCTGCTGACCTGAGCGGCACGAAATTTCAAAGATCGAAAGAACAATTTTTACAAGGAATCAACCTGGAGTTTCAACGTTTTGATGATTTTCTGCAAGAATTCGAGTGTTCGGGCGGACTTTTTGAACAGTCCGGATGGTGAACACATCGAGGGGAGCCGATCAAAGCCTAGCTGAGTCGGTACGTTGACCTCCGATACCGACAGCCGTGTGGATGTTGCCACATCACGTGGGCTCTGTTTCCTGCCCTCTCGCGTCCGTCACACCTCTCGCGGGATTCCCCTCCACTCTTCTCCTCCCTGGAACTTCCCCTCCGACCACCCCCTCGTCCAGTTCGATTCTCCAAGGGGTTCCCTTCTTATCCACAAAGACCTCGACGCGCTTTCACTTTTGAAATTTTTGCCGAACTATAGGGCGCCGCCCTTTGCACAATACCCGCGATCCACAAGCGAACCGATGGCCCATCTGACGGGGGACAGACAACAAATTTTTTGTCTCAATGTTTTGTATTCGATTGGCATTCAAGACATGTTATGGGCAATGTGTTCGAATGGCATTTCCCATGTTTTATCAACAGGTATTAACAAAACGATAGGTACATGGTTTATAGCAATACGGAAGGTACCAGTTTATATAGTTGCAGATCCAGAAATCCAGTACCTACGCAACTCAGCATCTGTATGCAGTTGACAGTTCATTCTTATAATTCTGGATTACTTTACAGCCAATTCATATGCTTTTTTGTTTTTATGCTGCGTCAAGAAATCCAGATAAGTACCCAAGGGTAAAGTACCCTACTACCAAGATTCAGACCCAGATGCTCCCCAATTCCAGCAAGTACGTAGCAAACAGAGCTGCGATGTGCGGTGTATACTCAGATGTTAAGAATTAACCCCTTGAGTACCTTATGAGAACATTTCTCTTTTAATTCAACAAACCTCCCCTTGCAACGGAACCGGTGAAAATAATGGGAAAGAGACATACCGAAAATCCAGCCAAAAAGTCATGAGAAGATTTTGAATTACCTGCAACAGAAGGAAAATTTCGAAATTATTACTCATAATCCGAAATTATACAAGGTTTAATTCAATGTAAACAATGTCAAAATCAATTAATACAGTCAAAGAGGAAGCGGTAATCCCAAATCGTAGTTATGCCTGAGGATGATGCAGTACGGCCTTCCTGCGTAATGTAGTAAAAGTGCAAATTTGACCATGATGCGCCCAGTGGGCAGAAAACTATATTAGCAGTGTCCTTCGCTCCTCAATAATCTTGTAAGGTGAAGCGCGGGCAAAAAAAGAGAAAGAATTAACAAGTCTATGAGCGCAGCCTCATGTTAGCTGATGAATAATACATGGCGAATATCCATAAAATATCCATCGCAGGTGACGCTACGAAACTAATGAAATTATCAATAGTTGTCAACTATGCGGACGAGATGGTAATGCAACATGCAATTATGATAAGGCCGATACGAGATGGTGGGCACGACACGTCGATCTCTAATTAGCCAATGTCCTCATCTGTCATCAGACACTTCGATTTCCTAGGATAACAGCTCTATACGTTCAGAGTAAACCAGTGACAAGCAGACTGTAGTAAGAAATGCTTTCAAATGTCAAAGCATTTGAAATTTAATTTCATGTTAATTTTTTATAGTTTTTATGACATTTTTTCAAATGATGAAACTCGAAACCGATGAGATCAACGGATGTTTCGCGAAAAACTAGCGATAGGTTATGGAATTTTTGACCTCTGAAACCCATGAAAAATAATTTCTATCAAGATTTTGATTCGAGAACCCTTGAAAACTGAAAACTGAATTCTATTTTGAGGTTGAGGATGAAAAAAATCTAGATACGGAAAAAGCGTTTAGTTCATTCGCGAAAAAAGTACATGCGTTAACGAATTTACATCTTGACAAACTGACAGGCGATTCTTTTGAGCAGAGCGTAAATAAATCATACCGGGCACGTCACGTAAATCGACTCCCATGTATGAAAAATGACGAAATCCAATTCCCACAACAAAAAGTCAAGATTTGAATGAAACTTCCACTTCAAATCCCAAGCGTCTGAACAATACCAGAACATCAGGACCGATGAGAGCTTTTCGTAGCGTAAAAACAACACGGACGGATCGAGAACGGAGGCCTTAAATCATTCCGTGGGAATGAGCCATTATAGCAACCAGCAATTTTCGACTACTTCTAGTTCTCACCTCATTGGGAAAACATTTCGCCCATCCAGTCGCGAATAAATTATCGAATCCCTCCCAAGAAAACTGGGGAATACGAATACTGCAAAACCAAGTTCTGCTACCATTTAGTACGTTCGATGACAACAAACGAATTGGCGAGTAGGTAAACATGATCGAATAGTTCTGAAGGTTTAGGGTGTCGGAGTGGTCGAGGTGTTGGTTGAGTACACATCGCGACCAAGCACAACAGTTACTGTCCAAGCGAAAAATCTTCGGATTGAGCTGACATGGCCGAACCTTGTCTGTCCAATGAACTCTGAACCTTCTCATCATCGGCACAACGCGTTGGATCCTGTCCGGCAACAACTCAGTGCCAAAGTACAGTGAGAGCGACAGATCCTGACTAGTGCTAACCCTCTCATTGAAGGCGGGCGAGGAAGGGTGGTTTACTTTACTTCCACCTTCAGTTCTGCAAGCGATAAGAATATTATTATTCTTCCTCGCATCAAAAATTGTAAGAGCATACAATTCTCGTGAGTATTTCAACGGTGGGCTGAATAATGACAAAATAATACGTAGACGTAGTTCGCATAATAGTTACAATAGATCCTGGCTGAATAGGAAGATATCAAGACCGGCAGCTTCACAACCTTGCGAGGACGTATCCTTTTACATCCTTGAGACGAGCCACTCGAGCTCGAGTCGTAGGGTATTTCACACGATAAAGCCGGCTCTCTATTATTCCGAGAGAGACAAGGCCCCGTATTGAGATGGGAAGCTCTGATCGAGCAGAACTCCTAGCACCAGTTACCAGGGTGAATTACACATCAATACCTATTCTACAATCGACCCGATGATATAGAGAACACCGAGGGGATGATAATCGAGAGCCCAGCACAATGGCGATAATGTCGGTAATTTTTCCACCTCGATTTTTCTGCACACATGACGCACGAAGACAGTTATTACGCCGATTCACAGCGAGCAAGAAACACAAATACAACCAAAACGTAATTTGATCTGGCGTAACTTGATTCACATGGCTGGGCTATCTTGGTACCAAAAGTGAAACCCTCATACGGTTTCACATTATATCTTACTCTTTGGCAACCTTTAGGGAAAGGAAAGAACATGATTTGAAGGAATATCTCAAAACGGGTTTAAGGGAGAAAGGGAACTTTATATAGCATTTCCGATCTGTCAAATTGAGAATTTTTCAGACTGAATTGAGAATTTTCCAAACAAAATTGAGAATTTTCCAACCAAAATTGAGCATTTTCAAACAAAATTTAGCATTTTCAAACAAAATTTCGTTAAGTACCTATCCGAATTAAAGTATGGGACCAGTGTATACTCGGTCCAAGAATTATCATTTAAGCCCGTATCACACGTCAGACCGTTCTCCTCCCCATCCCACAGACCGTCTGGACAGACCGATTCTTTGGTAATTTTCACATGCAAATTCATTGAAAATTTATCTTAGAAATAAGGTTCCATAGATGAATAAAAACAAACATTGATGCAGGTGCGCCAAAGTGAACATATCCATAGGATCAGCCAATCAGAGAATAGGGTCTGTGTGTCTGTCCGTGATACGGGCTTTAGGCAGTACTCATTTAGGCTCAATTTTATAACAAAGTTTCATAAAGGTGGTTTTTTCTTCTTAGCCATCGGTATAATATTTTGGAATGCTCAGAGCATGTTTGCCTTTGGTCAACGCCCGGAGCTATAGCATTCCAGATCATTTTACCCCAAAAAAATCCCCGAAGACTCCTCTTCAAACTGCGACGATTTCTTTCTTCTCAAGCCACGTGCCGAAGTGTTGCCGGCTGCCAAAAGACCGACCCCCTGTACCTCGACCTTTCGTTCGGCGAGCATTACACAAATATTTTAATGAACCTTTTGTTACGAAAGACCGGAGAGAGCAGTTGTTCTCTCAGTTCGACCGTCTCGGCGAAGCGGAAAACGCGATTACAGTCAACCTGCCCATAGGAACGTACAGTCATCCAAATCTCAAACTCGTATATGAGATCTTCGGATTGGGATTTGTTTTTAAAGAACAAATTATATATTCCTTCGTTAGTGTCGTTTCACTTTGACGGGTCGGTTGAGGGTAACGAATGGTGCTGGTTCATATTTTTATTGATATTGATATCCCAAATCCCATGGACTTACGCCGATATCAGCCTCTTAGGGAGAAGAAAAACAGCTAACTTTTTATCGATGAGAATGACGAATACACAGGGCGATTTCAAGTATTTTCCTATCCCTCTTATCTCAGTATATAAAATACACTGATGAGGCTTGATTTTACTGATAGGATCTCTGTCTGCTCTCGGGCATCGTATTTCTTTCAAATAACTTCGCAAATTATGTGCAAGTAAAGTACCTCAAAGACCAAAGGCTAGAGACTAGCATAGGTAAAATAAATGGAAATAATGTACCTATAGCACTGATTTCACAGAACCAACTAGGCACTGTTTCTGAGGGAATCAAGCGATTGGTTTGATGATAAACTTTCAAGGAGTTGTTTTTGCGTCAAACCCGTATACTAAGTAGCAAGAGAACAACATTCAATTTATGATCAACGTAAAGAACGGTATCCTACTCCAGGAATGTAGATTTTATCTATCCGGCTACTTAGGCAATACCTGAACTGACGTTTCGAAGTAAACGTCTGTGCAGTATTCATTACCAGATGTAAACCACTGGTAAGTGAATTTTACTTTTCCCACTAATAATTTTTCATATGCATAATTGGCAATGCTCGTCAGACCCAATCGACATCACAGAGAGACCTCAGATTGCCAAAATCTAGACCAAAAATTCCCAAGTTTTGAAGCTCGCATTGCATGGAATAGACACGCACAAAAAAACTGTTACTAGCTGAAGAAAAAATAAGTATCGGTATGTCTTGGCTAAACGATTACGAAAGACATAGACGATCCTTCATGTTGGAAGTTATCAATCATGCTACACGATACATAAGTAAGCTCGAGCCTTTCACGTCACCTACAGCTATCAATAGCGATCAGAGGTCGGGCGGGATTAGCATTCGATATTAGCATAATTGAGATAACGTTTACGTAAATGGTCCAACTGAATGGGATTGCCCATTGGAATACGATTATCACATGAATGAGCGACGGTGGACAAGCAACGCAAGGCAAGGCCGGTTCTGAAGTACGTGACTTTAAACAAACAACACTTCTGAGGTAACTGGGTCGAATGAAAGAACTACCAATGAGAGGAAAACCGAAGCAAATCAGACGAAAACGCTCGGAGAAACACTGACGGGAATATTTCGACACTTCAAGTTCACTAGGTGGGGGGAGGTTAGCTGAAAACCATGAATCATAAACCAGTGACAACAGCGCTCTTTTTGTCAGCTCGGAGCAAGAGACAGTTTTTCTGAAGGCCCTAACCCTGATATTTGACTTCAAACATTTTCTCTATAGGTAGTTCCTTCAATTATTAGTTACCCTTAAGTGTGAGCTGTATCAAGTTTTGCACGCAAAACACTCAACTCAATTAATTTTTGTGGGCAAATAGTAAGCGACTAGAAACATCAGCACTGCTCAGATAGCAACAAAATTTCCATATTGTGGTTGAACCGAATTGCTAATGTTTTGGTTAATTTGGAGGCTACGATCATTCAATTAAACCAATGAACAAAATAAATTTTACTTCAAAAAAGGCAAACTCTAATGTTCTTGGACTCAAGAGATTGGAGTGTCCTTCGATGCAAGAGACCGGAGTGTTTTTTGGACAAAGAGATAAATGTTCGGGAAACTAGAGTGTTCTTTGACTCAGGGATTAAAGTGTTCCTTGAATCAGGGACTGAAGTGGTCCTTCAATCAGGAACCTAGAGTGTTCTTTACTAAGGAAGGTTGACCGATTAGTATCTATTAGTATTAGTTGAGTCGAAAATTGTGGAACTGTAAAAGTTGATTGCCGTTGATGATTTTGAGGAACTTCTGGTTCATGCTTTGGGCGGGTCAAATTTCAAGCAGAGCTAAACTGGGATGTTGACAGTTTCCAAGCACCGTAATGGCCTTTTAGCCGGCTTATCTCGTCCTGTACGGGTGGAACCTGTTCGAATCCGCCTCGCCGCTAATTTGTCATCGATAAAAACGTAATCCTTCGGATTTTTTCTTCTTCACTTGCATCGCCAATTCATCAGTTCTCCCTCTCGACGAGATAACGTTAACCGCTGAAAACGTGTTTTTTATTTGTCGGCCCGCTTTCTTGAAACTGGGTTACCCGAAGACAAGCCACGCCTTGTTTGTGGCTGAACAGATCTCCTATTGGTTGTGCTCCGTCGTTTGGGGCCCCATCGCACGACTGTCCTTCTTGTTAAATTATATAAAACTGTTTCGCCGACTCTAGTCCGCAGCTACAGGTTGTTAAAATTGTGAATCGTTAAAACCGCCGTTCCCTATCGGGGTACGCGGCGAAGGTCAGGATACGGCCAAGGACCTCATAATCCCGTTTTGTCAATCGGTTATAGTTTGAGCCGGGGACCGATTGATTTATGGGGACCCAATCAGCGCAGCAGGTTGCTCCGACCTTACTTGTATTGTATTATCCTTTCGAATAATAGATAATTCCACCTCGAGGCCATACAGGTGTACGATACAGCGTGTATCCTGAAATGATATTACGTGTTGTATTCGTTACGGTGATCGCCATCAGGGGGTTCGTTCCAACTACAAAATATGAGGCCCCTGGTGAACGAACCGCTTTTTGAGTGCATTAAAATCTTGATCATGCCTTCAAGAGTAGGCACGTTGGCTGTTCTTCAAGAGGAGCCAATAAAAAACGCATCAATTTTGAGACCGGCAATCGGAATCAAGGTTCTACTAACATCGATCGCACCGGTTACTCGTATTCGCCGAAGTATCGAAAAGTCAACGACGAAATGAGAAAATCGGATGCAGCTGGGTCGCTCCCGATTCCTCTGCAATAGCACCGGGCCATCTGCTATTATAACAGTGCTGATCAATTTTAGAATCAGACCCCACAGCCCGAATGAGGATGTAGAATGTAGGGTTCGCAGATACGGACTACATGCAGTTTGATCAGTTGCCGCGATCTGGAATCGGATATGGAAATTGGAATGAGATCGAGCGACGGAGGATTCCGATCCAAAAGCGGGCGCCCGGCACGAAAATAAACGTAAGGCGTCACCCCGGACCGATGGATGGGCGGATGTTCGCATTCCCGCTTCTCCAAGACGCGACAAATTGCGCTCTTTTCGAACATGGCCGCATTTTGGTTTATTTTTCAATAATCAACCATTGAGATCGGCCGAGAAATTTTTTTTCTTACCTAACCTAGCCCTAACTATTTAGTCAAGCCAATCGGTCAGTTTTAAGCCTTAAGGGTTAACTAGCAAGTGCGATTCGATCGAAAACGATAAATTCGAAGACCGTAGATGCACAAAAACTACAGTGTTGGACAAATTTTATTTAAAATGTCCCTCAATTGTACAGGAGTACAAAATTCGGCGGGATCTACCTCGCGTTTCAACACGAACCATGCGACTGGATCGGATGCCTGTGTAGAGGACAAGAGGATTCTCCCGCGTCAACAATGGAAGACGAGTCGGGAGCTGGAATAGAATCTCCGAGGGGCTGCAGGGCCTGGGGCCAGGCCGAGGGGATGGGGCCCCAGCCTAATACACCGGATTCCTCGGTCATTGTTCCTCTTTTTACCCGAGGCTTCGGTTCCTCGCTCGACGGGATCACTTCCTTCTACGCATCATCCGTCTATCAACAGTGCGATCATGGCCATTAATGGCGTAGAAATTTGAGCTTCGGGGTCGGATCGGAGGGGTGGAGGCAGAAATGAAGACAACATTGCTGGCACGTCTGATACTGGCCCAACTGAAATTCTTCAAGGAAAGTAAAAGACTTCATACCCACATTTTCAGGACCCAATTTTTCCCGATTTGGGTTCGAACAGTCGACAAACACCTATTGAACTTACCGAGGTGCGTTTGGTCGCATTCGACGCAGAACCACTTCCAACTTGTAAAGTAAAAGTAAAAAGTAAAGTAAACCGCCGTTCCAGGAGTTGGCTTTTCGCCCGATAACCGAAGTTGTCCCGGGCGTGCCCTGCCGCCCTCAAGGAGAGGGTCGAAACTATTCAGGACATGTCGCTCTCACTTTCAACTTGTACCAAATATTTTATAGGTAATTTTTTATGCTTGGGCCAAGTATAGCAGGTTTTGCAGAACCGTCAGAACAGTGAGAACAATCATCACAACCTATGAAAACTAACGTATTCGGGGGTTTTCAGCAAAAAACACACGAAGAAAAGAATTTTAGACTCATCAACCTGTACATGGGTATAGCATTTCCAGAAAGAATGACACCTAGTAGAAAATCACGGGAATTTTTAGAACATCTAGGTAGGTATAGGTGCTGGATAGCGAAACTTCTGCGTTTATAAACCCCTATAGGGGCATAATGAACCTCAAAATCGGGTTGAGCATCATCAAAAACCTCCAGAACCTCCGAAACCTGTCGGACTTCATGAAGCATGAGATCAATTTTTCTATAGAGCGGTCTAATAGTCTAATATGCTTAGGTTCAATCAATCAAATGAACATGAGAAGTGACATGACTAATATTGTTGAGTTTTTAAAATTTCAAATACATCTCTCTGTTCCAGTTATTAATTATGCACGCCACAGATCCGAGATGAGCTAGTTGGCCCGTCCTCATCGCGCCACGGAACTCATCAACGTCCAACCAGAATCTGCTTGTCAACCTTTTTTCCTTCCTGGTTGATTAACGTTATTGTTGTCGAAATTTCGAGTTGCCAGAGAAGGAGCCCGTTACTTTTTGAAGGTTAACCGCGAACGAAAAGACGAAGCACGTCCTTGCAAATTGTCATGTTACACATAATGGGCGTTGCCCCCCCCCTCAGCTCAGCGCTATATTTTTTGACGCCCAAGATTGACTCACGTAGACATTATTACCTTCTTCTACAGCCACCCTTTTTTTCTTCGACCGAAGCGTTCGAGAGGCGACAAAGACCTCATCATGCTAAGAAAAGCAGCATATCGCCGAACCGGCGTTCCATTCTGTTCCATATTATTCACGGATAGAATATACCTTCAACATATTCATAAGAAAGAGGGAAAAAACGGATCCAATTATTTAAAACCGCGACGTCGTCGAGCGACCGGCCGAATCGCACGTAGACGACATGCAAGAAAAGCGAGTGATTTTCATAAAATTATAACGACAAACATTGAAATGAACAAAAAACAATTTGGAAAAGTTCATCTTTTTAGATGAGTACATCTCTGATTTACCTACCACCAAACATAGGTAGGTAGGTAAATGAAAACCTGGGGATATATGCAACTCACTGTATTTCCGTTTAATAAGAAAAATTCGAAATCTCATCTAG
Source organism: Nesidiocoris tenuis (assembly GCA_036186465.1). NCBI lineage: Eukaryota > Metazoa > Arthropoda > Insecta > Hemiptera > Miridae > Nesidiocoris > Nesidiocoris tenuis. Next base: position 14,907,184 of record AP028914.1, on the reverse strand, counting down.
CGTCCGTGGAGGAATCTAAAATAGATTGGGAGGTGCCTCGCATTGAAGTCTCAAGTCTGATCTTGTAATCGAATCACCATTGTTCTTATATTGTATAGAACAGTATCAACCTTTCTGTGGGGTAAAGGGTGGGGGCAACAGACATCGCCGCGCCAGATTACATCTATGATAAACAATAGCTGTACCTACGAGGACTGAAAAACCCAATAGACAAAACTGTGAGTCAGCGAACAGTAATTTGGACTAGAAACGAATAAAAGCTATTTAATGATAATATTTGCTCAAAAATATAACCTACCTACTTGCGCGGAAAAGCCACAGTGCTTCCATATTTTGATAAGCGAAGGTCCAATTCCATTTTTAGGCCTAATGCACTGCTTAATGGTGACATATCAACGAACAAAGCAACAAATCGTAATTTAAGTTCTGATACCACCAAATCCACATTTTTGTTTATTATGTTTTGCGCATGGTGCGCTGTGCCGGAGCGATAAGAACAATCAGTTTCGAGCCACAATCAACAGATCGCGCGCAAACTGCAAAAATGTCAACACCGCCTAATCAGTTTTTTTGGTCAGGTGGACAATACAGACTAACCCAAAAAATTTTCACAATTTCAATAAATTGAGTATTATTCATGGTTTCTTATTGGCATGAAGTTATTAGATACAGATACTAACTTTTCAGAAAGAATCGCGTGATTATTTTGGAAATAAACGGTTTTTTGTCTCTGACGAAAAATGAGTCAATGTAGGTAGATTAGGTGGTATCAGAACTTAAGTGACGAAATATCAATTATTCTCCATGTTAACCTTATCATGATAACGATAATCATGTTAACCTAAGGTTAATCTGATCATGATAAACGTTTGGTGTGATTGGACCTAAATCGTTCGGGTGCCAAACCCATGACATTTGGACGGATTTTGAGGATGGAATTCGGAAATTCAGCAAAACAAGGTAGGTACTCATTGTAAATTTAAAATTTTGCTCTACTCCAAGATTCATGACCTCAGGCTGAAATTCTCAGAAAGGTGTCATATGATTTTTGTTGGTTTAGCCTCATTGTTAACCTCAAATGACGTGGAATTCAAGTCGATTCGGTTTTGAGAGGCTAACATACAACAATTGGATCCTCCCAATATCTATAACAGCCGATATCGCGTGTTGTTTATCTCTAGCAATAAAATCTTGAAAGATAGAGACCAGTAAAGTCTGCAACAAGAATGACTTCGCGTTCGACGAGTAACTTATATGCGACGAATAAATTGCAACCTCGTTTTGACACGATGTCTAGAAATGATCGATACGAAAATGATAGTGCGACTCGGTTTAATCCTGAAAATCACCGGTGACAAGCATTGCTCAACAGAACTGATATGAACTAGATTTACATCCTCCGCTCTTATCGATTCTATTATTAATAATTCATAAGCCAGCATTGCTCAACTATTCAAATAGTCAGGCTCAGAAAATCGACTATTTCGCTAGGGGATGGGCAGCGGAAACGGGCGCGTGTGGCATTTTTCGATTTTATCGAATAGGTCGGATTTTCAAATCTTGACAATATTTTCAGCCAAAGTTATTCAATTTTCACTAGCATATTCACAGAATAAATGAGATATTATCGTAAAAAAAATCAAAACACACGCTACCTAATTTCAAAATATAAAAAAATTTATTTTCATTATGACTACTTAGGAGTCTATGGCCCACAGGGATCGAAAAAGTCGAAAAATATCCTATGCAAACTGCAAAGCCGCCTAAAATCGTACTCGAAACACAAGTTACTGGATTAAAAAAGTATCCGCGAATTTTTGAGGGTAAAACCAACATTTTAAGACCAAATACGCTAAAATCGGTTCATTTTTTGGTCAGAAAAAATAGAATAGAAAACGCTAAAAGCGCTAATATATAGAAAGTATAGTGATGAATCCATTTGAACAGGAAGACTTGCGAAGAGGATACATTCCAGTTAAGGAAATTTGAAAAAATGTTGAGAAACAATGGAGATAAGGCAATTTTTGTAAATGCTCACAGACAGACGAACAAAAGGAAATATGCCTTTTTTCTGAACCCCCGATCCGATTTTTTGACGATTACAATACGGAATTGGAAAAGCCTCAACAAATCTGAAGACACAGAATGTTCAGCAACAGTGATACAACCAATTTTTAGCATAGGTAAGTTTCCTCCCGGAACACGGCAACATTAACTTGATTTGTCTTTGTTTGAGCTTTCACAAGGACTTATGGCCAATTTCACATACAATAAAACACAAGTCGATTTTGATGATAATGTCGTATCTTGAAGTAATCGAACTTCTCTACGGTACAGCATACGAATAACGGCCGACGACCGTCTGATTCATGGCAACCGTCGAATTCAGGGCTCGAGAGACATCGTCATATTATCGTCGGAGATGAAGTCGGATAATGCGACACGCTCACAGCCCAAATGGTGAACCTTCTGGAGCACCATAAACGAACATCGGTCGACCTTATTCAACACGGCACAGGCTGGGATTCCTCGATGAAGTCTCGCAGTGCCGGCTCCAGGACGGAATAAACTGAGCCCATAAACAGTCATTTTAAGAGATGTCTGGACTGGACGAGGACGAGCGAGCTGAGCCTGTCCTGTTGTTTTCTGCTACTTTAGAGTCACGTATCCCGTCAGAAGTCAACGACACGACTTCACTCGGCTGGCAGATGGTGCCCGAGGGTCCATTACTCGGACTGAGCCAGCGAAAGATTTTCCGCCATTTTGCTGAGTCGTTGGCGCATTTTTGAAACGTCGTCAAGTCCGCGATGAGGAATACTAAAACCGCCATGCGCCTTTACGATTCGAATTCGTGCACGATTCCTGAACAGTACGCCATGCTCGAGATTGCAACTCGGCAATGCAGCAGTTTCGGGGTCGAAACAATGAAAACGGCCATATCCTATGGAACCTATGGACGACGGCTAGGAAATTTAACGGGAAACCCCTGAAGAGAGAGGAAAATAGAGGAAGTGATTCTGAGCGAAAGTGTATTAGTAAACGTATTGTTTGAACCTCCATTCCGATCGTCGATTTGTGGGCGGTTTTTTTAGGGGGTTTCTCTGTAAACATGTAAGTAAACAGAGACCAGGATGTTTTAAGTTACCAATGTAATGTACCTAATATGTGTCATATCATCTGCACCATTGATTGGGGCCGATCGCCGTAAAACGATACTAATCTGTTCATAGCTCGGATGGAATTACCGATTTAATTTGCATGGGCGTAGAACGATGTACCTAAACAGAATTTTGTGGGTTGGCGTTTCTAAAACCGGTCATCAGGAGGGAAAAAGTTCAGGAAGATCATCCTGAGCAAAGACGTAGACGGATTCTCGATGACAGTCTGAAGACATGAAGACGTAACAATCGCCGGCGAAGCTGAGCCATGGGAAAAGGTTGATCTTTCATTCGGGGGCTTCCTGCCAATCACGTGTATTGAATATTAACCGCCGTCTCGATCCCGAAGGATCTGATCACCAGCCATTTGACTCGATCTATCACGTAATTGCCGAGTATTGTCGAGGACATTTTGCGCGGATAGGAACAGAACCGCCGGAAATTCTAGCATCGTCGAAAGATTCCGAAATGCGGCGTGGGAGAATGCGATTGAGCCATTGGGCGATAATCGCCGATCAAATTGGCAGTTCCGTCACATCGAATCATTGATCGACGACAATTTTCCAAGATTTACTCATCTGCCATTTTTCGATGTCAATTATTGTCCTTCGATTAGACAAAATATTAACGAATTCGAGTCTAAAGCGCCTCCGGAGACTTGGTAAACAGGTACTTGTACCTAACTTCTACAATCAATTGGACGATTATGTATGAAAACCTTAAGCAAATCCAATTATTGAACTCCATCCGATATTGTACGATATTAGCCGCTACAGACGAATGTAGCCTGAAATAGTGCCATACTGCCCAAAATGGTTTGATATTGTCAGAAATTCGATTAAGCCCTACATGTCGATACCTTAAAGCACAAAGGGCACATGTCTAACAATGGCATAATGAGAAAAATGCGAAATAAGTTTTTGATCAATTCACAAAAATAAAGATTTCTCCCATAGTTTTCAATTCTATTAAAAAATTCGCTAAATAAAAAATGTTTGTCTGGCCAAGATCTACAACCTCGTTTAACCAGAACTTTGGTAGCACTTGACACTTCCAAGATAAACGCTCTTTAAATAGTTGTCGTTTTTCTATTTTATCGTTTTTTGGCCCCAAAAATAGATAAAAATGATAATGATTTTTGGAGCGATCCTGATGAGTAGATTCTTTCGGTACCGAAATCTCAAAATCGATATTTTGGGACATAATATGGCATATTATGCCCTTTGTGCTTTAAGGTATCGGTATATAGTCCCAGATTTTCCGATATTGTTCGAATATCTTCAAAATGGGCCGGTACTGTACGATATACTCTGATATGGCCCGACAACTGAATCTGGAAAAGAAATCCTTCTATGTTCCACACATACTACTAAAAACCGCAATTTTCGAATTCGGGCTCAGTGACCGGACGGAAAATATAGCAATGACCGCTTTCCACGGAAAAAAGGCGCATTTCGCATCGCGCGTCTACGAGGAGCCGGGCCTTGAAGGAAACTATGATAAGGAAAGTAGTGCCGTTCGTCGTTCGGGTCTATTCCTAGCTGAAAACAGCGCCAGATGGCAGGGGCGCATTCGTAGGCTGGCGGGAGCGGCTGATTTCGAACCGTTACTCTAATGGAACTTCTCTCCGACACACGTTCGCCTGAGTTCACAAGTTCCGCACAAGGCCGACGGCGAATGTAGAAGGAAATGTCCAGGTATTAAACACCGTAACGGATGTAGATCGATTTCTTCTCATTTTATTTGAAAAAACAAGAAACTCAAACAGGAACTCAAATTGAAACTAAAACTCCAAAAAATTGCGTGTGTTACAGTACATAAGTGCTGTGAGACTAGAGCGACATGTCCTGAATAGTTCCTACCCTCTCCTTGTGGGCGGCAGGGCACGCCCGCGACAACATTGGTTATCGGGCGAAAAGCCAACGCCTGGAACGGCGGTTTACTTCACTTTTTACTTTCTCACTAATGAGTTGACGGACAAATAACCACAGTTCTAATAATTAATAATGAAAGGAAGTACTTAGAGTTGCCAGCGGGCCGCAAGTTTCACTTTCATCAATCAGAACGTTGAGCAAGCGCCGAGGAACGCAACGAGCGGACCGGTAGCCGCAGCAATATGTCCGCCCGGCGGTTGAGGTTTTCGGCCCGGCGCCGCTCAACCGTCAAATAGAATTTCCTGCGTTGGAACGTTCGCATTTTTTCCACTCGGCGCCAATTGGGTCACTCGGCGGTACCCGCAATCCGCGAAGCCGACACGCTAAATGAAACTGATAGATCCGCGCAAGAATCGGCCGATATGCGAGGGATCCGAGTGTCGAAATTTGCGGATGAGCCGACGATAAATACGCAAAGGGAAATCGAGGCGAGAAATTCGATTTTTCAGAAACGCTTTAGACCAAAATTAAGTTAGGATTCCTGAAAAGCGTCCAATTCAGTGAAACGTCTAGATAAATTGATTGAAATAATCGAACGAATTTCAATGCGAAATAAGCACCCGAGGGAAAGTTGGGCTGACACCTCTGATCCGATTTTCCGTTTCCTCCCAAACTTTCCACAATTAATGGAACGAATCGTGCAATGCAAAGACAATCGGACCCAGCAACATTTAGGCGCTCACGTTCCATTTAGGCACGACTCGCCCGACACCGATCGTCGGACGCCGACAGAAAATCGAACACCATCAACATATCGGGGCCGTCGGAAGATTATCGGCCCGTCATCCGCGCTTATGAATCGAGCGGCCTAGAAAACTGACGAGTCTCACCGGCGGACGGTTCACACGCCGGCGGAAAACTCGGATAGTTATTGAAATGTTAATATTCCTCTAGTAATTTTTTTCGGCACGTCTCTTTCTGAATTGCTGCGTTTGACAGGTATTGTGAGGGCATCGAAGATTTTGAGGGCATTCGAACCAATCCGCCGAATCAAACCAGCCATTTCACTGAAGTTTTAGGAGTCAAAAAGAGCTTGAAATGTTGAAATAAAACATTCAAATAGTAATAATTAGATAGGTAGATATTTTTGACGCTCAAAATTTTGGGTGCTTTTTTGACAATTTCTGCCCAAAGTCACCAATCCGGATAATAGTTCGATTTTTGCGGTATTAGGGGAAAAGCACCAATAGCGGACATGACACACCAGTAGTGGACACTTGGGTTAAAAATCGATAAAAGGGTTTGAGACAACTTGGGGGGTTCTTTTTTTTTGTGCCACAACTATTCAAGATTAGGCACAACAAAGAAGAACCCCCCAAGTTGTCTCAAACCCTTATTTTATCGATTTTTAACCCAAGTGTCCACTACTGGTGTCATGTCCGCTATTGGTGCTTTTCCCTTACTATCTCTGTGAAGCCTTCGCGGAAAAAATTCTGGAAAACGTCTCCAATCCGCGCAATGTGATGCCGCTCGACGTCGCCGCGACCCGAGCGATCGGTTTCTCGCTTTCAAGTCGGAACCGCCGACTGGAAACCTTCTCACCTTTGCCCGGACGGGCAAAACTATAACGGATCGGCGGCACGGATCCGTCCGAGGAACAAAAGATCCGATCGTCAAACGGAACGAATTAAGAGGGAGGGCGGAGCGGCACCGCTCGGCCAAGATTGACGTTTCAGGAGCAACGGATCCGGCGGCCGGAGATTGAGATGTTTCCATGCGTGGGCAGGTGACGCACGGTACTTCCACGATATCTTTCTATGGCCGATTGAAAATTTGTCATAAATTTATAATGAGCCATTTTCAGAAATTTATCAACATGCCGAGAAACTCACTATGCGAATTTTAAAACTCGCCTAAAATCAAAATACGTCCAATTATCCGAAAAGTTAAAAAAAGTTTAAATGTTTTTCGATTTTAGGACGACGGTATTGTACTTGAATTTACTTCTTATATGAAAGAGAAAAGGAAATTTTTCGAAGCATTCCGTAAAAATTGTTGGATAGGTCAAAGATAGTTGCCCTAAAGGTATCATCAAGCGCCAATTTTCCAATCAAGCATCGATTCATCAAAATCTGTTCAATATTTCGACAGTTCATTGAAAACAGTTTGTTTCTTTCGGAAAAAAACTTTATGAAAACTGAACCCATTTTCATGGTTTGAGGCATATCATCAACCCCAAAGGGGTAGAAACTGACAATATTGAAATATCTAATAATTTTTACAAAAATGGCCATAACTCCCTCATTTCTCAACCTTTTTTCAAATTTCTTGAACTGAAATGTTTGTATCGGCAAGACCTAACACCCTGTTTAATCGGAATTTGACTAACTCGCAGTACTTCCGATATATTTGCATTTTTAGTGTTTTCTATTTTATTTTTTTCCGGCCACAAAAATGAACCGATTTCAGCGTTCTTGGTCTTAAAATCTTTGTTTTACGTTGCAGAATATGTGGATGTTTTTTATAACCCGATAATGTGGCGAACTTTTATTTTGGGCGAATTTTAAAATTTGAATGGTGAATTTTTTGATATTTTTAACCTAAAACCCTTAAAAGCAGTCAAAATATGATCAAATTGTGTCACAATTTTACGTTTCAAAATATGGAAGTATTGTGTTTTATTTGCGTACCACTGGTTAAGAACGGGTTCGAAAAAATCAAGTTTTTGAGATTTCGGACCGAATATGCGCAGGGCAAATACGATTTTGATGCCTCCATGATGGACAAAAAAAAAAATTAGTTTTACAACAGATTCCTGAAGGTACATTAGGTTACAGGCTGTATAAATACAGGCTGAATAAATTGAATTCGAGCAAAGAAGGGTAAACATGCGATGTCCACGATAGTCGCCTTATCTTGAGGGATTGTTGCGAGTAATCGGAGACTTTCCAACCGTCTACCGTAAATCAGTGCGAAATACAAGAAAGTCCGGGCGGTGCTTTCACCGTCCAAATATAAGTAGGTACCTGCACCCCCCTAACCTGCAAGTAACAGAAGGTACGGGCAAGTGCAACTTAAACCTTACCATACCTTAAGCCTGAGGCCTATCGACTCGTCTCTAATGCCTAAATGGGACAAGGGACCTCCGAGCCGAAGACAGTTGACTTTCTCCTCTGCGACTATTGTCTAACCGCCACCATCCTCGCCCATTTTGTAGGGATAACAGTTTTGCTGCCGTAGATGAGTTTACTATGCTTCAGATACAGTTTACCTGTGCTTCATGCAGGCATAATTCTTACAAGGGTGTCAATTTCAAATTCATATTATCAATTTTTATTATCAATTATCAATTTTTCCTTCCATACCTACAGAGCAAATGGAAGCAACTCGTCCTAAAGTTGAAAACCGGAACGGAGCTTCAGAAAACCAGTGAATCGAAGATAACACACAATAATTCCATATTTTGACGAAAGAATTCAAGACCATGAACGCTCAAATCGGTTCATTTTTGTGGCCAGGAAAAAATAAAGTAAAAAACACAAAAAGTGCTTATACATCGACAGTACTGTAAGCAATTTGAATTCTGATTGAACAGGGCGATAAATCTTGACGTTACGAACATTCCAGCCCAAGAAGTTTGAAAAAAGCTTAAGAATTGAGGGATTATATTAAATACATACAAATTTTGTAAATGACCACAGACGAGCACACGGCCACACAGCCTTTTGTTCAGGAAGTGATTCTGATTAAAGGGGTGTAAGTGGAAGTTTTTTCTGAAGCTAATATTTCGATTTTAGACGGATTTTAGACGGATTTTAGACGGACTTGTATAGTGAGTTTATCGGCATTAATTAAAGGCAAACATTTTTGATCCTCACAGTATCCAAAGTACTAACAATTTATTCAATTTCTGTCAAAGATATGCATATCAAAATATGAAAGTATACGGTGCCATCTACTGGTTCGAAAGTGTATTCCATTTCTAGAGATTTGGTGAAATGGAATCAGTAAATCAACATTAACTATTCCAGTTCCTCGATATCGGTCTCCCTGCAGGCACTAAAATATTGACGAACGTCGAAAGCATCTGATCGGAAGTGTTCGCCATTTCCCCGAGTTCAGGTGGGGTGGATGTCAGAGTCAATTACCAAACCTTCAGAGGTCCAAATGCTCCGTTGCCAGTTGGCAACAATGCATCGAGAGCCATAAATTTATTTGGTGTCCAAGAAAGAAATTGTTTTGTTTAGAAATCCTAATTTTTACTTCCATACTTACGAAGTAGATAGAAGTACCTATAGTAAGTAATCGTCCCAAAATCGAAAATCGGATCAGAGCTTCAGAAACAACTTTCGCCTATACTTTAACTCAGAATCACTTCCCGAACAAGTGTCAGTGTGTCCGTGTGTCCGCATGCACGTCTGTAGTCATTTACATAAATGACCATACCTAGTTCCCTCAATTCTCAACCTTTTTTTCAAATTTCTTGAAGTTTTCTGGTCATGGCGACTACCCCCCACCCCCTACGAATGTTTTACCATTTTTGAAACGTAACTTGTACAATTCGAAATTTTTATTCAATCGCCATACATTGTTCAGTAGGTTCGGTTTTCAAACTAGAAGGCACAATCTCAACGTACAGGAGTGTCCCCGACGAAAACGACTCCCGAGACAAATGGGACGAGATAAGAGCGAGAGAGGAATAGGTAAAACAAAAGTAACATCCACCAGATACAGATAGATACGTATGAACGACTGTGAAAGAGAGAGAAACGAAAGATGGAAGCTCAATTTAAAAGCCGAGGTATCCGATTATTATACGGAAGAGGTAATGGGTGTCTAATGACCTTAGGAATTGAACAGAACTTGGGGCCGGTAGGCGGAGAACGAAGGACCCACCTCGGGGCTACGGGGTCACACGCAATACACAACGAGACAGCCCGACGGGTAGAAAATCAAAAATCGTTCCTTCCCTGCACCCATTTTTATGGCTCTTTCATGTAAATGAGAACGAGCACGAAGCTCGACGATAAATAAACGAAATAACAAACCTTCCGGCTCGATTCCTCTGCATTCATCCATAGGATCGAAAACACGAGCGGTTTTTTCCTCGAATTGCATTTTTCTCGAACGGATAAGTGAATCTGACAAGGGAACAAAAAGCAACACCTATCTAAAACGCTGCTAAGTAGATTAGTGACATGGGTACATTATTTGTCTGGGTATCACAGAAAATAAAGTTCAAATAGTTGGAGTAGGTAGGTTTATCATCATATCATTTGTGGAGTAATGGTCAATGGTGAGTTCAATGATGCTTAAATGGTACTTTTTCACAATGATGAATAAATAGGTATAAAAAGAAGAAAAAACACTGAGCGATTAAACAAGACCCGTTGACGAGGTCTCATCACGAGGGGACAATGCCCCTCCCCAATCCCTTCCCTTATACCTGGACTCAAACCAGGTCCCTGCGGGTCCCTCATATACGGTATTGATACCTGAGATTTCCGAGAAGGCCTGACTCGGGATCGCATCTATTCACCGCATAGCGCTTTAAATTCCCTTAATTAATCTGTCCACCCTATTAATATGCGAGACTGACTAATCCCAATAACGTTCACTTTCTAATAGCCGAATCGCAGTTTTGCAGTTCCAAGCCTATAAACCGACGCCCTCGGATAAAGCAGTCGTTATCAAGGGTGGGAATGCATCTGATAGGGAATTAATCACCCGACGTTTTCTCCTGTATCACGTTTTTGCTTAACCCCATAGGTGCTTAGGCCGTAAAACCAAGAAAATAGCGAAAAAATTAACCCTGGTGACCAAAATCTCGAAAAAATGCCAAATTTCATGTTTCATAGTCAATATCTAAAGATTCCCGCCAAAAAACCCCGAAGTCCAATCCATCATTTTTTTGAAATTTTTCCTAGGCTAGGACCTTGGATTTTCCAGCTGGAATGGGTTTTTTCCATTTTTCTTAGTCCTGGAGAGTTGTAGAAAATTGCAAATTTTTTGTGTCATGTACCTGCCCAAAACCTACTCAAAAATATTTTTTTTTGGAATTTTAACATTTTTTTTAAAGGGTCAAAAAAATATTTTTTGTTTAGGTCAAAAATTAGTCTTTAAACCAGTTTTTGATTACTAAACCCCAATCAATTTTGACTTATAGGGAGTGAAAAATGTGTAAAAACCTTCAAGGAATCCAACGAGCTCAAAAAATTCAAAATCGGTTCAGTAGGGATCCCTCAAATTGCCAAAAACGCGAAAACGCAGAAATCGCATTAAGAAATTCAAGCCAAACCGATTCAAAAACAAAATTTTCGAATTTTTTCGGAAAAACCACCCTATCTTATGGTAAATCAAGCGAGAAACCCGGGAAAAATACTCAAAAATTCTAAACCCACGGCATCACCTTCAAAATTGAGATTTTGTGTTTTTCAAAAATATACCCTAATTATGCCGTATTGGACCCGTTAACCTTCTCCGGTCGGATTGTTCGGACAATATGCCTCAAGTTGGAGCAAACCACAACTTTCAAGATTAATTTAGTCAAAATCGGATCAGTAGTTCAATATTAAGTTGCTGGACGAAATTTTCCGCCAAAATTTCGTCCGTCCACTTCGTATCGAACCGCTGATCCGATTTTGGTGCGGTTGGTCCTAAAAGTTGCGTTTTGCTCCAACTTGAGGCATATTGTCAGGGGAATCCGATCAAAAAATTTTAAGGGGTCGAAAACCCAAAAAAACTGTTTTTGAGATCATGACTTTTTTTACATTTGATCGTTTTTGAGTAGTCTAGAGTTGATTCAGAGGATTCCCTTATAGGAGGTGCACGTCACAGGAAAATTTGCTAAACGCTCGTTTTTTTTTTTTGAAATCGGACCACTCCTTCTATGCGTTTTGCTGCTGACGGCGTACGGCGTACGGCGGACGGACAAAAAATTTTTATTGGTACATTATTTCCAGAAATAATGTACCTATGTAATTGTTCAAGAAAATTTTTTTTACAACACCCCCTGAAAATTTGTTCTTTCACGTTTCAGAGGTTCTAGAACAAGAATCTGCAATAAAAATTTTTTGTCCGTCCGCCGTACGCCGTACGCCGTACGCCGTACGCCGTCAGCAGCAAAACGCATAGAAGGAGTGGTCCGATTTCAAAAAAAAAACGAGCGTTTAGCAAATTTTCCTGTGACGTGCACCTCCTATAAGGGAATCCTCCTCTGAATCAACTCTAGACTACTCAAAAACGATCAAATGTAAAAAAAGTCATGATCTCAAAAACAGTTTTTTTTGGGTTTTCGACCCCTTAAAAATTTTTTGATCGGATTCCCTGACAATATGCCTCAAGTTGGAGCAAAACACAACTTTTAGGACCAGACGCAAAAATCGGATCAGGGTTCGATACGAAGTGGACGGACGAAATTTTGGGCCAAAAATTTCGTCCAGCCACTTCGTATTGAAATACTGATCCGATTTTGACTAAATTAGTCTTGAAAGTTGTGGTTTGCTCCAACTTGAGTGCATTGTCCGGGCAATCCGATCGGAGAAGGTTAACGGGTCCAATTCGGCATAATTAGGGTATATTTTTGAAAAACACAAAATCTCAATTTTGAAGGTGATGCCGGGGTTTAGAATTTTTTGAGTATTTTTCCCGTGTTTCTCGCTTGATTTACCATAAGATAGGGTGGTTTTTCCGAAAAATTCGAAAATTTGGTTTTTTGAATCGGTTTGGCTTGAATTTCTTAATGCGATTTCTGCGTTTTCGCGTTTTTGGCAATTTGAGGGAGTCCTACTGAACCGATTTTGAATTTTTGAGCTCGTTGGATTCCTTGAAGGTTTTTACACATTTTTCACTCCCTATAAGTCAAAATCGATTGGGGTTTAGTAATCAAAAACTGGTTTAAAGACTAATTTTTGACCTAAACAAAAAATATTTTTTTGACCCTTTAAAAAAAATGTTAAAATTCCAAAAAAAATATTTTTGAGTACGTTTTGGGCAGGTACATGACACAAAAAAAATTCGCAATTTTCTACAACTCTCCAGGACTAAGAAAAAAATGAAAAAACCGATTTCAGCTGGAAAAATCCAAGGTCATAGCCTAGGAAAAATTTCAAAAAAATGATGGATTTGACTTCGGGGTTTTTTGGCGGGAATCTTTAGATATTGACTATGAAACATGAAATTTGGCATTTTTTCGAGATTTTGGTCAACAGGGTCAATTTTGGGGGCAGTGACACTGCTGAAATTGCGGTTTTGCAGTTTTCATGGGTTCACGGCACATGTTCCAATCGGTTCAAGGCGTGAGGAATACGAAATGGCGGCTGTAACATTCCCACCCTTGATCTTGGTAGGGTGGGGAAGTAGGGGACTTCCCCTACCCCTACCGGCTCTTTCGTCGTCTATTGGCTCAGATTTATTAGAAACTGAAAGTGTGAAGCTGGGATTGGACAGCTTATGTTAATTGGGCGGATCTTGATAACAGTTGTCACCTGTTAACGCGGTTAACAAAATGGCTGCCTTCTTGCCGCCAGGCCTCAGGAAATATTTCTTTGAAAGCAGCCGCCAGGTATTTTCTTTTTATACCTACCTATTTATTATCATTGTGAAAACGTACCTTTTCGGCATAATTGAATTCACGATTGACCATTACTCCACAAATGATATGATGATAAACCGACCTACTCCAACTATTTGAACTTTATTTTCTGAGGTACCCAGACAAATAATGTACCCATGTCACTAATCTACTTAGCAGCGTTTTGCAGATTCGTGTTCTAAAACCTCTGAAACGTGAAAGAAAAAATTTTCAGGGGGTGTTGTAAAAAAATTTTTCTTGATCAATTACATAGGTACATTATTTCTGGAAATAATGTACCAAAATGATAGGTAAGTCTTGGAAGGGTCACAAAAAGAAAAAAAACGGGGAAAATAATCAAAAAATTCTAAACCCACTGCATCACCTTCAAAATTGGGTTTTTGTGTTTTTTTCAAAAATATATACCCTACTTATGCCAAATTGGACCCCTTCACCTTTTCCGATGGGATTGCCCGGACAATATGCATCAAGTTGGAACAAACCACAACTTTTAAGACTGATTTCGTCAAAATCGGATCAGTAGTCCAATACGAAGTGGCCAAAATTTCGTCCGTCCACTCGTATCGAACCGCTGATCCGATTTTGGCGCGGTTGGTCCTAAAAGTTGTGGTTTGCTCCAAACCCAAAAAAACTGTTTTTGAGATCATGACTTTTTTAGATTCGAACGTTTTTGAGTACTCTAGAGTTAATTCAGAGTTAATTCCCTCATAGGAGGTGCACGTCACAAAAAAATTTGCTAAACGCTCGTGTTTAATTTTTTTTTTTTTTTTGAAATCGGACCACTCCTATGCGTTTTGCACAAAAAATGTTTATTGCAGATTGGTGTTTTAGAACCTGAAACGTGAAAGAAAAAGTTTTGAGAGGGTGTTGTAAAAAAACTTTGCTCGACCGGTATTTCTGGAAATAATGTACCAAAAGTACCCACCTGATTTGGAAATTTGACGTTGCCGCTTCCAAATTGTGTTAATTTGGGCGAAGCCAGAGAGAAATCCTGCGATGTATTCTTGTAAAATATGTTTCATTCAGCTCTAGCGCTTTCGGCGTACACGCCTCATCATCAGGAGCTTCATACTCCATTGGTGCTGATTGGCACCTAGTCAGCAGGAGTCAGATAGGCTCTTCCGCTGATGGTTCGCCGAATGCTGAATGGTCTCGGAGTGTAGCCCGACTGATTCACCAATTTTCGTGAAAAGTTTTTCACTTAATACAATTGGGCATGATGACCATTTGTAGGATCCGATTTTCGAATAGTTTTCTGTTGATCTCGAAGTTTAAAAAAAAAAACTTGAATTTCATGTCAAGTCTAAAATTTCAAGTGCCATAACATGGAAGTAGGAACTGTAAGTCGGGGCTCACGGGTTGGTCTAGTGGCTAGCGCGTCTGCCTAGCTGCAGGCTATACCTGAGAGTTGTGGGTTCGATTCCCACAGGTGCCATGAAAAATTTGGTCCATCCCTGGCAATCGGGGTTTTCGGAATTAAATGATATTGGAGAACTAAACCCACTCCTTGTGATGCCCTATGGGTTAAACCATCATTTACATTTACAACTGTAAGTCATCAGCTTGATTATGCTGTGGAAGCATTATGCTGATGATTCAAGGCACCTTATCGGATACAGACATGAGAGACATCCGAGCCTACGTCAGCGTCAGGATGAAGGGATGTTTTGGATATCTGTCAGACCTCAGACGTTTTCGACTGCTGTGCAGGTACTTTCCCTGATTAGATACGGGATCGCTGACAGGACAGACTGAGGACATGTCATGGCAGCCACCTCGAGGATGTGTGGGATACGTGAAGTGGACGAGATGGGCCGACAAGATACGAGGCCATACCTGATAGCAGTGCAAGGTACCTACCTACCTTACGATCGACGATCACGTTTTGACCCGATGTAATAGACGGTCCCCCGAACAGCGACAGTATCCAGGAGGGCCTTTTACACTTCATATTTTTTGTTCGACTCGAAACCAACAGCGAGAAACGTAGAAATAGCTACAAACAAACTGCCGACGACAGGACCATCGATGCCTGATGATAAGTTGATGATAAGCCAAACCAGTGGTGCGTAGTTAACACACAATACTTCCATATTTTGAAACGTACATTTTTGACGAAATTTGATCATATTTTGACTGCTTTTAAAGGTGTTGTAAGTCAAAAATATCAAAAAACTCACTATGCAAATTTTAAAATTCGCCCAAAATAAAAATTCGCCACATTTTTGGAATAAAGAATATCCACATATTCTGCAAGATAAAACAAAGGTTTTAAGACCAAAAACGCTCAAATCGGTCCATTTTTCTGGCCGGAAAAAAATAAAACACTGAATATAATAAAATATTGGAAGTAATGTGAGTTATTCAAATTCCGATTAAACAGGGTGTTAGGTCTTGCCGAGACAAACATTTCAGTTCAAGAAATTTGAAAAAAGGTTGAAAATTGAAGGAGCTGTGGCCATTTTTGTAAATGACCACTGACGAGCCACGGTCATTTTACAAACTTGTTGTTACTATCTTTTTAAAATTAATTTCTGTTTTGGTTTTGGTGTTAGTACGTACCAGCCCAATGTTGGACAAAAAAGGTATCGCAATGGAAAAGGATCAGGTACCTATTGGAAATTTGGCGTTGGACATCGGTTTGCCTTATGGCTTCGGAGTCTCGTAAATGTGAATCCACGGCGAAGTCCGACGCGAATCCGCAAGCCCTTTCACGACTTCTTTCCTCTTTCTCTTTCGGGTGGTGACATTTTCGAAATACGTCAACAGCGGTAAGGTCGAAATTATTATGTGCCAAGATTTTCAAAAGAACGGCGATGGAAATGTCAAAAGAATTCTGCCGTACACCCGTTTTGGGTACAGGGTCATAATGTTACCTACTGGCTTCATTTTATTGGCTCAGCCACGAATCGTAGATTTTACAGAATCGTCACGATAGTGAACGAAAATCTTCAAAATCGAGGTAGCGTTTTAAGGTAGGTAGTGTTTTTTTTAGTAATATAAATGCTTCTTTCATGTATTTTTGAAGATATTATCTTCAAAAACACATGAAGGAAGCATTTTAGACCCACCAGTCGACATATGGGCGAATCTTCAGCGTTGAATCTCTCGTAATAATATCACGTTTGCTCCACTGTCAGAAAGGATTTTCAAAAACATCTTAAAATTAAGAAGTTTTTCATCAAAAACAACTGAATTTCGAGATAGGTAGTTGTTATTTCGCATCGTACTTTTGAAAAAGCATCTTAATTTTAAGATGTTTTTTGAACTTTACTTTTTTTTAAATGCATTTTGAACTTGGCATTCATGTGGTCGTGGTCATGGAGCTCGCTGCCTTGGTTCCCTGAACATAACAAACTTTTTTCACAAACGAACCACAAATTTTGTGGTTGTTGGCGAATAGTGGTAATGTGTTGTGAGCGTGAAGGTGATTGAGAAACACAAAGTAATCGGTTAGATGCTTGAAAACAACTGGATTCCATGATACTTAAAAGTAACTGAATTTTAAGATACTTTCTTAAATGTTTTAAAACATCTTAAAATTAAGATGTTTTATTGCATCTTCGATTCGGGGACAGCCGGAAACATCTTAAAATTAAGATGTTTATTTCTGACAGTGTCGTTTGGAATTTTTTGAACATTTGGGTATTGTAACCTCGAAAACTTTCGGAACCTCTGAAAGGTCGATATCTGGAACCCTTTTTTTGGTTAGCAAAATAATCAAAATTCGGAAAAATTCCCACGATACCTGGGGCATAGGTTAATACTTATCATCGGACCACCCTGCAAGTAGGTACATCGTACTAGTACGGAAGTTTGTACACCGAGTTGATTCAGGACCGTTGGGTAATCCAAGCGTTGATCAGTGGATCGTTAATGTCGCAAGTTTTCCATTCAACTGCGGTTATATCTGAGTGTCGTGGGTTTACTGTCAACTAGTGATGTAATGACGCAAGGTAAATACGAAGGACCGAGAGATAGTTAACGCTTCCTATCTTTCTCTAACCATCAAAACATCCACCTACCTTTTTGTTGGCGCGAATCGACGTGGGCGACACTCCGACACATGTGACCCGAGGAAACGCCTTCGGACGTCGACGTGGCTGGTAGAGAATTTTAAAAAGGGTTATTTAAATAATTTATCAGAACGATCCGACAAATCTCATTATTTCCGAGTGTTGACGCGTTTTTTATCCTGGGGCCGCATTCGATTGATTGACGAGGGAGGAGCCGAGTCGACGGTATCGATTTTCAACATTTTTATTTTATTCTTACGAACTGGAAAAAATTCCGGGACTAATCGCTGAAGACATTTCGGGACGTTATCAGCCACGCGATTCATGGAATACATTTTTTACATAATTTCTTCAGTATTGCGCAGATAATACACAATGCTTCTATATTTTTGTAAATGAAAATTCGGACAATATTAAAACTCAACTGAATACTTTTGACTGATTTAAGCGGCTAACAGGACAAAAATAACAACAAACTTGTAAGTAAATATACAGGTAAACCTATAGATTCAAATTTTAGAACCCGCCTAAAATTAAAAGATAGTAAGTTACCGGAATTAAAAATATCAACATATTCTGCGAAGTACAACCAATATATTACGGCGAATATATTGGCGAACATTCTAGTTCAAGATATCCAAAATAATGTTGAGAATTGAGGGAGCTATGACGATATTCATAATAATGTCCACAGACGGGCACGTCGACACACGGGCACGTCATGTTCAGAAAGTGATTGTAAATGAAATTTTTTCAGACCCGCGATCCCTTATTCCATTTCAGAACGATTACGATGCGTCCAGTACTGCAAGACCACAGCGACGTGCCCTAACAAGTTCCGACCCTATCCTCAAGGGCGACAGGGCACGCCCGGGGCAACTTCGGCTATAAGATAGCAGCAACGCCAGCAGGCGTTGACAGAGACATGTCTCGACAGTTTCTTCTTTCCAGTTTTAATTCGTGGAGCAAATCATGCTTCCAAAAACGTCGGAAAATAATGTGCCATAAATAAAACCGGATAATCCGAGAGTGGAGACTTGCGAAATCCAACGCTACGTTCTCCAGCTCACTGGCCAGGCCGCTGACTCAGACCTCATTGGCTTCGCAGTTCAAACATATCGTTTATAAATATGCATACTCGGCTCCCTCTCGACAAACAATCCTTCCCTTATTTGTAGACTGAAAGGTCGCCAGTGCTTAGACGTAGTGCAGTGGCCACTGAGGATAATAATAACCTCATTCTCACATTTGGTTAAACTTTCACGCCAGGTAGCGATCCAGCAAACTTTCTTTCTCCAATGCGAACAAAAAGGGTCAGCGATGCTATATTTTGAGCGCATTTTGAAACGAAATCATAAAATTTCTATGCATGATGATATCATGTATTAAAATTTTATAATATTTAAAATTGATAAAAAGGAAAATTGAAATTTTATGAAGAATGAATGAGATTTTATGAAATAAAAATGAAATTTTATGATATTTAAAATTGATTTGTAATATTTAAGTTTATGATATAATATTATTATAAAATATAGCGATAGTGCAGCAATGATGAATAATATGGCCCTACATTGTTGGAATCAAAGTTTGAGTATTCTTTGCTGCAGAGTTGAACCTTTAAGCAGATAATATCGTTGCATTATTTTCAAGTCGAATTGACGATTTTTCGAACCAATTCGATAATTTTCATTGACGATTTTCGTTGACATCTTCCATTATCCGGACAGGGCGACCTTTCTGTACTTACAATGTACTGCAGCACAATGAATTTTGTTGGAAGCATGAGTAGGAAATTCTCAATTAAATTTTAAAAATAGCTCAATCTTTACTTCGAAATAAATGGAAGTATTGTGATCGTACTAAAATCGAAAATCGGAACGGACCTTCGAAAAAACGAATACTAATACACTTTTACTTAGAACCACTTCTTGAACAGACATTTAATGTCTGTGGCCATTTACAAAAACCCTCAATTCTTGAACTTTTTTCAAATTTGTTGAACTGGGATGTTGGTCCTTGTTTAACTGGAATTCAAATTATTTACGTACCACAAGTTCGTTCATCTTGTCATGGGCAAAATTGTAATTTACTTATTCAATAATAAGACGACACCGAGAGTCAAGAAATAAGCTCGATACTCTGGAAGTTGTACCCGCACAGCTGCAGCATGTGCAAGCTGGAGCGCCGTCGTTTTATAACCAGTTTACCCGTCGGGTCGTTCACATTTCATATTATGGGACCAAACGGGCGGGACTATGCATTTTAATTATACGGCCTAGTGCGTTTCTAAGTCGATGAGTTGGGAATATCGCGGTTTCATTGCGTTACCAGGAGTTAGTTGAACTCTGCCTTGCACAGGTTATTGGCATTTGCTACGCAAGCGTCAAGCGGGAACGTTGAACCGAATTATAACCTCGTCAGAAAATTGTAATCCGATCGACGGCGAGAAAGCCATTCAACGGTTCGGAAAATTGTCCAACTGATTCAGAAAAAGCGTCAAGGATTGATCTACCGCATGAATGAAACCAGTTTCGCTTATGGGCCGAGGTATATGGAGAGTGTTTACAAGATAATCTCATTTTCAGAAATTCGATTCATCAACACAAATATTAAAATACTCTGGGACGTCAGAGAGGACAAAGGTCCAGTTTATCAATTCATTCGAATCTCAATTTATTCCAGGCTTGCACCAAGTTTGAACCGATCGATTATTTATTCTGACTAATCTATACCGTGTATACAGGGACACGAGACCGATATTTGAAGCCCTTGATTGAGTAATGTTAGGATACATTGTACCTACATTATTAATCGTATTTTCGTTTCCTGTGGTTTTCAATAACAGAATATGGGAGTACATGGTACAGCAGCAGGACTGGACGTTGTAGGTAAAAAGTAGGACGATTTTCCGAAAATTATTCGCTAGTTAAAGAAAGTCGTAGGTAGCTAACGAAAAACACTTTATTGTTAAAAACAGGCGCTTTCTGAAGAAACCGAACGAGAGTTCAAGGCGGTTTTTAGAGAGAATTAATATTGGACAACCGCATTACAAAGGTGTTACTGGTAATAAACCCCCGAAGGTATTCCTGACCTCCGGGCTGTACAGATCTCGAAAGTCAAGGTAACGGTACTCTTCACTGCGTACGATTCTTCCAAACAGCTTTTAGTGCCGATAAAAATTGCATTTAGTTTCAGCGGTTAACGAAGCAAAAATAATATTGCCCACCTAAATCAGCAAAACCCCAAAAAAGGGACTATCGAGTTAGGGCTGGTAGCCATACAGAAAGAATGCTCGGTAAGTACCTATAATAACAATTTTAGTTTACCTACAGCGGAGTAGCTGTGGTTGAAAGACCAGAATTAGGTACTCTTCGGTTAATGTAAAATATAATAAAAATAGTCGCATGTGCCCTCGGATGAATCGAGGTTTAACTGCATTGATAAACCGGCCATTAACCGAGGTGGCTAAATCCGCCATTTGCGTTGCAAAAAATATTGATAAACGACGGTGCAATGAGTTACAGTTATCTAGCCGAAAAAAATTACGTGCGTAGGTACACGAGTCAAGACCAAGGTTTTAAGACCTTGTACTTTCAAAGCGGTTCGTTTTTATGGCCAGTAAAAAGTAAATAAGGAAAACTTTAAGCCCTCATGCCTCAAAAGTACAAAGCGTTATTCCAATGCCGAGGAAAACATAAAAAATCGTAAAAACACGTGAAAAGGTTGAGGTAGGAATGTAAATTTGCGAGGAAGAGTCGCGTGGTTTGATTTTTTGCTCGAAGAGTACTTAAGTCTCAGCCAACTGAACTTTTGTCATTTTTGGCAGCCTCTTCTACCCCTAGACCGACAGCAAGTCCAGGATTCTAGTCCTGTTAGTCAATTTCAGGTAGGTACTTAGTTTCAAGCGCTTATAAGCATAAATGCAAAGACGAAAATGCCAGGTAGCAGTAAAAATTGTCCTTCCGGATAGGAAAAACGTCGATTTTCCCAAAAATCAATATCGTTTCATATAAAATGGTCAACAAGCGATACTGCAAAGATAAAAACTTGACCCGCTGTTTAAACAAACATTATTAAAAAGTAGGAAGTAGAAGTAGGAAGGTCCTCGTAAGCCGATATAATTTTTTCAAATTTGGGCAGAAAAAAAATTGGAGTGCAAGTTCGGATTTCCCGAGTTGGGAGCAATATGCGAGTAGGTACGAAGTATTCAACTGGTGTAAACCTTGCGATCAAGGACAGGTGCCAGCACAAACGCGAGGGGAACTCCGATTACAGTTCACAGCGAACCGTGTGGAATCGCGATTCATCAACGAGCCGGAATTCGAATAATTTCTCACGAATAATTACCCAAGCCAGCAAAAGCGTTTACATTCAAGGGGAAATGCATTGAAACAATGCTACACTCATTTTGCCGATTTCAAGCATTTTCAATGCGCTGGATCCTAACATAGAAACTATATATTGTGGGTCAATTTGTTTTAAATTTTCGGTGGATTTATTGTTCAAGGTTAATTATTCGCTAGTCTACGATGTACTCAATAGACTTTAAGATGAATGATGGTTGAACATCTCTTTCAAATGAGGCATCAATTTTATTTTATTCTCGGTAAAGAGCGAAGTCCTAACGAAAGGAAAGTAGATGTCGGGTTAAATTTGGGATTCGAGTTATTGTCATAATATTATTATCTCCACAATTCTGAAATCTTCGAAACTAAATACATGTTTTCAGCCAATCATCTGTGGGTGCACAATATGTCTGCCTATACGTTTCTTGAACGAGTTGAAAGCCAGAGATTGGAGACGACTTGAGGCGTTGATAGCCAGAGTGGACCATTCCACAAACTGGCCGAAAATTAGTTATACAGTGCAATGGGTCTGTGGTTGCTCTATCTATCGAATTATTATTAAAATTTGACTTGTTCTCGAATGTGCTAAGAGGGAGCGCAACTTTTCAAATGGTCCGTCTGCAAATCGGCAGCCGATTTTGATGGCCAGAGTGGACTTTGTGGCTTGTAGAAATGTCCCTATGGTTCATGAGTCATCTGTTCACCCAAGAATGCTTGTATTTTTTTCTTCAAAACACCATAACAAGGCCCTTAATCAGTTACAAGAAATTAGTCGAAATTTTCAAATGCGATTTTCTCAGTTCAACACCTGTGTGGAATGGTCCACTCTGGCTATCAACGCCTCACTTCTTCTTGATGTTTTATTATACACATTGGAGTTCGAGCGCTTTCGGCTGTACGGCCCTCTTCAGGAGCTAATTTGTTGCCTCTTGTCAAAAGAGTGAAAGCAGGTAGGCCACCGGCACTCTACCATCCGACAATTAAGCATGTCGCAGGTGACCTGCTGTCGTTTGCCGGTTGAGGTTTTGATAACGGGGGATCCGAGACGGTCCGCGGAAAAGACACTTTTTCAGAAAAACGGTCTGACTCTGGTGTAGACTAATGAACATTCCATGAGAAGAATTCACTCGTTGACCAACCCGAATTACATCTGAAGGGCCATCGTTACGCTTCTATTATTGCTCAGCACATAATCCTCAATCTGCTCCTAGCATAGAGCCAACCTCTCCAGACTCATGATCATTGGATTCGCTGTAAATCGGTGCAAATTATTCCCTTCAAGAGCAGGCTTAGAATGCTGCCAATAAATAATAAATCAATACCTAATAGGCAATTCATATCATTTTTCTAGGAGTCTCTCATAAGTTCAGGGCGGAGGCCTTCCAGGGCTTAGCCTGCATCGACGCCAAGACCGTTCGACTCGATGCTGCCAGGCACGTATGAGTGAATTATTTCTCAAACCAATGTAAATATCAATGGCATGATAACTAGAATGAGTTGTTAGATATTAATAAAAATGCAGATTCAAACGCTTACCCTATTGCTTTCCAAGGCTTCAGCGCTGTGCTCTTCCTTCTGTCGAAAACAGTTGGTGCATTTAGTTTTGTTGAAGATGTTCGGCGAAAACTTCCTGCACTCGCCCGACCGAATGAGTTGTGAAGACATCGTCCGCTCTCGAACTCAATGCGATAAACATTAAATTGTGTACGGATTCAATAGAACGAACGCGTATCCGACAATAACCGCAGGTGTCTACGGCATTCGGACTGCAACTTCCGGGCGAATCGCTCGGGCCTGGAATGCGTCCAAATTTAACATCTTCAATTCCAAAGTACGATCGTCTGCGCCACTGAACCGTAGTACGATCCTATCGCGAATTTACACACAGCGGCTAACAGCCACGAAACGTTTACATCTGATAACGCGAAACCTCCGACTTCTCTTCGGATTTGCGACACATCGTGAACTAAACTCTAGCGGTGGTAAGAGGCAGCAGAGGTTGAGAAAGTTGAGGGGAGGGCGTCAACTGCGCGGGCTGGTGGGGGAGGGAGAATGCAAGCGATCGATTTGTGCTATCGATTGTCTATCGCAAGTCTCAATCGATTCGGACATTATTTCAAGTTCGAAAACCGATGAGAGCTAGGAATAAAATTTTGGTTTAGATGAGTTGAGTTTTTGATGAGACGGCCGAGTTCCAGCCTATTCTATTTCTCAGAAGTTCGACAGTGGCGACTCATGGTCTAAACAATTCACTTATTACATTTTGAGCGCTTTCGGTCTAGTTGCCCTCATCGGGAGTTTTTAAATGATTAATACGGGTGTTTAACCCACTGCACATGTTAAGCATATCCAAACGCATGGTAAAATTTAGGCCCGACTGATTGGTAAAGTGAGGTATGTCCGTCTGAATTTCTGATTTCTTATTTTTACTTTGTGCCTGATTAATGTCCGTATTTCGAAAAAAATGTGTGGCAATGTCAATCCATGCCTAAAAAAATCTTCAATAACCGACCAAACGTTTTGGATCGTCTTGACTTGTTATGTGGTTGCGAAATTCTTCGTCATTATTGTAATTCTCAACTAGGTATCGATCGATATTGTTAGAACGGTCGATAGTTGAATACACCTTCAAGCCAACACCGCCAGAAAAGAGGTTGAAGGAGTAGCGTGCGCAACCTAGCGGAGAAGTTGCGCATTATAAGGCAGACTCAGAAAAATCGAGGAACTCCGCCGTTAGAGTACATCCGCATAGCTTATATCCAACAGAGTTTTAACTCTGAACGACTTATGAATTTTCCTGTTATGTTATAAATTAATTCGAGCATTTTAACCAACTTCGTCGGTTTGGTGGCCTCACAGCTCAAGAATTGTATTGTGTTTTCTTACCAAAGCCTCAGTGCCAGTGCCAGTGCCATGGATACTCCATCCCGGTAGGTATTTCTAAGTAGTGATACAGTACCTCAGTCTATGTACAACGACCACCAGCCCCATCAAGTTATTGCAGGTCCACTTCAATCGAGGATATTTCATGGTGTAAGAAACAAAGTTCAGAAATTAAACTATATTTAACTATGGAACAATTTGAAACATTTTGAATGACTGTACAACAGTTTTACAATAGTTACTATTACTAAATGATGTGATTGAACTGAGGTAGGTTGTGCGAGTGCCCCAAAAATGAGGTAGGCATGGTTATTTTTATCAAATTTTCATGTTAGAAACACATGGGCTAATGAAACTTGGCAAGTGATCGAGCCTCATAATTACTCATCCTACAAGGTCATCAGATTTATACAATGTCGTTATTATTTGAGAAAATATACTTTTACGCTACTTCAGCTAGGTCATTAAAAATGTAAATCTTGTTTGTCATTAGAATTACTGTACAAAAGTGGAAATTTACAATCCAATTTTACATTATCTCCGGGGTTTAGGAGTGCCCTTCAGATGCCCTGAGCATCGAGGAAAATATTCCCATAGATCTGGAGAGAAGTTCTTGGGGGGCTCCATCTTCCACGACTCGGCCTGCTTCCACAACTATGATTCGGTCGCATGAAAACAGCGTCGATAATCGATGCTAGAAAGTAATACCAGCAACTTTATGGACTCGCTACTCGCATCAAATAAGATAAGATTCCATCGGAACATTGAACTTACGGCAATCGTGATAACAGTCTTGTTGGCGAATGCCTTTTCCGCTGCATGGAGAAGCGTTTTCTCTGTTGCTGGATCCAGCGAACTAGTCGCCTCGTCCATGACAAGAATTGCGGCTCGATGGAGAATCGCTCGAGCCAGGCAGAGCAGCTGTCGTTGGCCGACGCTGATGTTGACGCCGCCCTCAAGTACGCGCCCATCTATTGACATTTTTCCCCAAGAAATTAGAAACATGAGACCATGAAATAAAGCCTAAAAATTCCGCATCTCGCACAGTCTGCGGTATTCAGAAAATCGAAAATAAAAAAAGCTGGTGGATTTTGTAAAAATGGATGCGTACCCCATGCCCTCCCACAAAGTTTTTAATAGGAACATATTCGGTACTTCCCATAAAAAGGGGAGCTTAATCTGATTTTTCTGCTTTTGTTTCAGGTATGTCTAACCTGGGCTGTTCAAGGTAAGAAATTCATTGGTTTCAATTGGTATCGTCAAGCATGAGACTTACACAGGCCGCCCAAATTCGTTGAGACAGTTTCTTTCATTTGAGCCATCTCCAGTGCTTCCCATATCTGGTCGTCCGTATACTGGTTTTCCAAGTCCAAGTTCTCCCTAAATTACAGAAATTGAGCTGAATTAAACTAAAACTTTTTTTAGTTAATTAACCCAATTGAGTCTATTGGTTGAAGAAATTTAATGTTTAGAAAATTGTGTAAATTTTTAAGCTGAAAATTCCCTGGCAAATCTCCTAGAGCATTCGTAAATTCGGTTGATGAACTGGTGCAAACATGGTTGGGCTGTTATGTAACACATTTTGGAGACTAACCTGATCGTGCCACTGAACATAATTATATCCTGCGGTATGACTGAGAGTCGTGAACGCAGTATCTGCAGTGGCACAGCTGAAATGTCGATACCGTCGATCAAAATGGAACCGTCAATCACCGGCGTCATTCCGAACAGCGACATGACGATTGACGATTTACCGCTCCCCGTCTTTCCACAGATGCCAACCTGAGAATTAGAACTTTTTTGAAAATATTTGCCGAGAATTTGATCTAATAAATTCTTTAGCGTTGGGTGTAGTGCTTGCGTACGGTATGCTGTAAACGAGACAACTGTTGCATGACTTGTAACTTCTAGGCTATCTTTTAGCACTTTCGCCACAAAGGCCATCTTTTAGAGAATTTTCGATTATTTCTCAAAATTTTAATCACCTTGGATCCAGGAGCAATATTGAGTTTGAGCCCTGTGACAGCCACTTCTGAACACCTATCGTACCTCAACGAAACATTGTCATATCTAATTTCACCCCTTGATGGCCACGAACGTGGGATGAATCCTGCAATCAAGTGGATTATCCATTTAAACACGAAAAAACATCAGACAACACCACACTAGTCTTCTGATAGAAAGTAGCATGAATTTACCGTTCGTCTTGTAATCTTCTGCTGGCATATCAATGTATCGTGCCACCCTTTCAACTCCGGCCATCTGAGTTTCAACGTCTGACAAGAACTTGACGACCCAGTTGAGGTAAATCGGCACGAGAAGGGTATAGTTGATGGCGAGGCCGACCATCGAGGGGGTGACCACTTCGGGCATATACCGACTGCAGATCAGGCATACGAACATGGCCAGGAGCACAATCACAGCTCCCATATAGTCCTACATAAAACAAAATTAGCAGTGAGGTTTTTGAAAATTTTAAGTGAATCACTTGAAGTGATGATGTCCTTTCAGCGAATCCTCTTGCCATTAGCGTAAGCCACAATTCTTTAATGCAGGCTCAATCCATTCAGCGTTTGTAAATCATTATTTCCCTACTTAAAATGAGATCCCATACCAGTGCGATGCCCAGCCATCTAGTGGCTGAATTGGCGATAAGAAACGCGTTCGTGTGGCAGTCGATTTTGTGCGACATTGCCATTTTGAATCGTCGCTGTTGCTTGAAAGCTCTGATCGTTTCCAGGCCGGCAATCGATTCGGACAGGTGAGACATTATCGGTGTTCGCGATATGCTGTCCAATCTTTGCAATTCCCTGAAAGATCGAGCGATGTGGTCAAGCGATGAAAGACAGACGAGAGTTTCATGATCAACTACACTGACACATCTTACCTTGAAGAACACCTGTAGAATTTCTGTACGAAGTAGTATAGGGTACAAATCGGGATGGCAATAATGATGAACCATGGAGTCACAATCGCATTCACTACTATTGCCGAAAAGCAAAGAAGTAAGAATTGAGTCAGCCTTTGAATGGAGGTGCCAAGTTTCTGAAAAAGAGACAGTAGGTATGTATCAGTTTAAACCGATCTAGAAGTGCTGGGGAACCTTGAGGGAAAGAGGGCGAACAACACAGTGAGGCTTGGATTTGCGTCAGAAACTTGAGCCATTAATTTAGTTTTCTTAAAAAGAGAGCACCAATGGGGTGAATATTTGGGACAGAAACCTGCTCCAAGGACCAAGTGAATGCCATGAGATATGTGAAGACCAGTTCACAGACTGAACGACAAGTTTGAAACTTCCCTGCTGGTCTGCTGCCTGTTATCAGTTTGAGGGGAATGGAGTTCATTTCCCCACAAAATCCAAAATAAGGTGCTCAACTATGAAAAATAAGGTGATTTTTAACTACTTTTACACACCTTATCAATGACGTTGATGTCTGTAGAAAATCGGGCCAAAATACGACCCAGAGGGGTAACTTCGAAAACTTTGATAGGAAGCTGGATGACTGATCGAAGCAGCCCCTTGTGAAGTCTTCGTCTTGCCTTGGCGCTTGCCATTTGGCCAAGTAGGTTAGTGACTAGAGAAATAAAGATGCCTGCCAATGAAAAGCTGGTGTACATCAGCAAGTAATGGAATGCCTGAAAAATTGAGAACGAATCAGGTACTTAGTGCAATGATCGATGTAGCTGAAGAAGAAATGAAACGAGTTTCACAATTATTTTTTGAGAAATGATGGCTTTGTGCATTGATTGAACGGAATTTGAATAAAAAACTTGAAGGTAGGTAATGAAAGCCCTAAAATCATTGCCTTACTTGATCTTCATCAATATCAGCGGAGCTTTGCGTCCAATCGCTAAGCCAGAAATCTGTGTAAACTCGAAAGCCCTGCCAACCGACAGCAAGGCATAGGAAAGCCAGAGAGGCCAGGATCCCAGCAGCCTCCAAATAGGCCATGTAGATCTCACTTGGGATTGTGCCGTATTGACGGTCGTCCGAAGATTGGGTTCCACACCAATCCGGGTCCACTGCAAAATTCAAGTGGAACCAAGTGCGCTTCAGCCCTTCGCATAATCGACAAAGTCCAAAGAACCAAATCTCTCACAACTTATTGGTACCCAACATTAAACACGCTTACAGTCGTCATCTTCCTCGTACTGATCGTCACTATAGTCACTGTACGTGGACGGTAACCGTTGAATGCCCGGTTGTTTTTCAGTGTCGTTATAAATCATGGACCTGCAGGATCAGAGATTTGTTAAGGTATCATTACATGCTTCTACCAAGAGCTTTTTCAACTTCGGGGTGTGCAAGATTGGACGCGTTCTGCCTGGCATCCTCAGAATTTGCATTGAGAATTGATTCAAAATGTTTCCGGTCGTATTGGGACACCCTGTATTACATTCAAAAAGTATAAGTTGTGTTGCACTCACTTGAGAGACGTAGAGGACATGAGTCTTCTGAGAAGGTTCTTCTCTTTCCAACTTCCTTGCGGCGAAATCTCTACACCAGGCCTTGAATTTCTGCAATAGCCAAAATTGTTATTGCCCAGTCGTTCATTGTTTGACAAAATAGTGGTTTTAATAACTTGAGCCTCTACTGGAGGCCTACCTGTTGGATGACAAAAATATATGTTTTAGCAGGTTGCTGCCTCCCTCAGGTGTATTGTCGAACATGAAAGTCCTCGGTCTGTAAACATATTTAAGAATAAAAGGATCATACGATTGTGCCGCCACAGAAGGTATTACGAGGAGTAGAACAAGTTGGATATACCTACTTGACAACACCCAATCCTTGGAATCATAAACAACTAATCAATCCAATTTTGAAGTCACGAACCTAGAGACTGGATGATTGATCGACAGGCAGGACGCCTGTCTCTGGACGGTGGCAAGAAAAGCCGACGACTGCGGCTGCAAGGAACTGGCCCGCGTTACCGGGCGATACCGAGGTAATGTGGTTGATCTTCTGATCGGCACATCCCGATCGCCGTCAGGGGAACTCGGCAAGGGTAGATCGTGGGTCCAATAGTATTCGGAGCCTGTGCTCAGCTTTCGCCGAAAAGGGACGAATATTTGCTGATTCTGTAATTTACAATGTGTCGGATGTGGTCTTTTCAAGTAACAAAGTACATCCACAAATTCATACACTCAAATCGAGTAATAGGTACGTAGTATCACCTGGAACTTGATGTTTTGCTGCCTGATATGGTGGCCGATTTTGGACACTAATTTCACAAGTTGCCAACGCTCTCGCGCTGTTTTGCTTCGTCCATCTGGCGGTTCAACACCGGTGACGACGCCATCAACAAGTTCCATGTCTCGAAGTTTGCCAGCCGCCCTAACTTTCCCGCCTTCCAGTGCTACAACCTAGAAAGTTAGATACCGCAAGGAGAAATTATAAGGGAGAAACGGCTGTATCGAAAACTGCTGTAGTTGTGCTAGGAAGTTCCCTTAAAGCTATGGGACTAAGTTCGAAGATCATTGTCGTGTTCGTTGCAGTCAGAAAATCCTTGATGAATGATGTCCCAAAATTTGAGAGTAAAAGTAGCTCATACCTTTCGTTTTGGAGCAATAACAAGTCGTAAATCATTGAATCTCTACCTTGTAAGCATAAGTAAGTAGATGGAGTGAATGCGTGACCATGATGACAGTTTTCTTCTGGTGGACAGCCAAATTCATGATGCCTTGCTCGAATACGTGTTGAGCAACATTATTGTCCAGCGCTGCTAACGGGTCATCCTGTGCAGAGCAAGAAACAAGGAAATTGCAGCGATCATTGATATGTTACGCGTCATGGAAATTCAGATATTATGGAGGCGTGACAGGAAAAACCAATCATTATCTTTGAAATATCTGGATATTCTTGTGGAAGCTGTTGATTCTGGGCAAGATTAGGACAGATTGTTATGAAAAATCCGTTCTGTATGTACCAGAATAATGACGTTGGCTCTTGAGTAGAGGGCTCTGGCAATAGCAATCCGCTGCCGCTGCCCCCCTGACAGATTAACGCCCCGCTCGCCGATTTCGGTCAAATCTTTGCTCGGCAAAGCGTCAAAATCCTCTTGAAGGGCAGTCGAACTGACGACTCTCGCGAATCGTTTCGCTTTGTAGGACAATCCCATCAGTATGTTCTCCCGGAGAGAGGCGTTCAATATCCACGGTTGCTGAGAAACGTATGCAAATGTAGCGCCTCTAAGGACAGAGCAAACTACGGTATTTACTATAAAATGTGAGGAAATAAGCGATAAAAGAATCTATGAATGTCAGCAGAATTTATCGAACGGCCAATCTGGGTATTACGATATCCAAAAGCAGCTCTTGCATCGAAAGCATTTTAACTCAAATTAAATTTCAATGTGAATTTCTGGTGTAGTGGTTTCAGCAGTAGCCCAAATTACTCTCAATATTCAAGATACTTTTTAACTGTGTACAATCACATCCAAAAGCATGACTATAAAATGTTTTTTTCAGTAAAGTGTTTTTATAATAATTATAAATTTGATTATTAAAAACACTTGATAAACTTGAAAATCGTAAGGGAATCCCAAAAAGTTGGTACCTAATAAATTTGTCCCAAAAATTGAGGTTTTTTGGACATGGGCAGGGTTCCTGATAGGACTGATTCAAATTGTTTCAATATTTTGAAACACCGCTACTACGTCTATTAATTCATTCATTGTCACGCAGTCACACGTGTGTTCAGTTTTCAAAGGAATTTCGTTTCATAACTCGGCCCTCAAGCACGCTAAGCACTTAACTGGATACTTAGACTTGCTGGCTTCTCATTTCGCCCTTAGGCATGAAAAGGCCGGGCTTTAACGTGATTACCGTCTTTCACGTCTCGAATTACCTACTGCGAGCCCTTGTTTTCCGATTCATAAATAGGATAATTTTCTTTCCAGATTATTACTCACTTTTCCCATTTGATTAGGCCGCCCGTGCACCGCATTTCTCCTAAAAGGGCGCTAAGTAGAGACGACTTGCCGCTACCGACTCGCCCGATCACGGCAGTCAATTGTCCTGTAACATGAGATGGTAGTTAGCTATACTCGGTTTACAGAAAACGGGATTTAATTTGACACACAGTCATATCGATACCTTAAAGCTCAGAAATCTGATTTTTGGCAAAACGCCAAATCCAGTGGTACTAGGTAATATCTCAAAATCGAAAAAATGGACATCTGACTTCTGTGCTCTCCGATAAATGGACCATCTGGGCATCTGCAGTTCACTTTTTCGGTTTTTGGTCCAGTCGGGTCTGGACAAATTACTAGTGTGCACTGGAAAGAGCTCGATCTCACAAATCCATTGACACCAATATCAGATATTCTCCAAATCGAAAAAAATGGACGTGTGCCCTCTGAGCATTAAGGTATTGATATTATCTGTGCTATTTCATAAAAATTTATGTTCGATGCTGTTTTTCAAATGAGTAAACGTAAAGAACATTATTCACCTCTAGGAATATCCAGATTGTCGATACATAAAAAAGGTTTTTCGCTCGGCTCCTTGAGGTCCCAGGTGAATTTCGCTTTCCTCAATATACAAACATTCGTCCCGTCTGTTTGGCCGTGCGATACTTTGAAATCGTCATTTTCCTTGCAATCGTCGTCTTCCTCGTAAATGTCGTTCAGTAAATTCCTCTTCCCGCCGGCCGAGTAAGCCGTGTGGTTTTCCAAGCTTGACATTCTCGTGAGCTGCTCCGGGATGGAATAACTCGATGTTTCCGGCAAATGGAGGAATTCATTTAATCGTCTTGTGCTCACCTAGTTTTCAAGAGATATCACGTGTTATTAGCCATTACTGGACATCGTGACTCCCCTTTCTGATTATATTGGGATCTTTTGTATCCTGTGGGTTTGCTTAGCCTTTTTGCTCTTTTGTGCCCTGAGTTTCAGTAAATTTTCGATGTTTTTGTGGTTTTCCTTTCATTTCGAGAAGGGAGAAAAATAGAAGGTTGAGAGAAGACCGATTCTTAATCCGCATTAGATTTCCTATTTGTTTCAAAATAATGACATTTCGGTCAGAAGACTCCTTCGTGCAAGATTTTAAAATGCTTCCATTCTCACTATGTTCACAAAACCCGACGCCTCGATAAGTTTCCTGTATTGGCACGGTCGAGAGAAAAATTTCGTACGTAATTTTATTGAGTTCGGTTCAGGAGTTCAGGTTTTTGGGTTTGCTTTGAATATTTTGTTCTCGTTTTTCAGTGATGAGGAGGCGTCGGATCAAAAAGTATCTCGAAGAAAATTTGTTTAAAATTGAATTCCCAATAGCGGAACACCGAAAATATTTTCATTTATTCTATTTTATTATCGGATCACGAGGAGATTAAATTATGGACGAATGGATCGAAATTTGTGTTCCGAAATTGGTCTAACAGCCGGTACTACTAATATCAGGCCAAAAGAATAAATAATATGAGACGGGTACCTACTCATTACTAAATGACAGTACCACCCTTGGCGGCTCAGGTTCGAGACAAGAAAAATGCAGTAGGCATGCTAAGGGTACAGAAGCGACTCACTATAGCGCTGATAATGAGCGGCACTGTGATGGGCAGAATGAACAAAGGGACCGTGAGTTGGTTGAAAAGGGCGACCGAGGAAAAAACATCCGCCACGGACATTCGTGGTCCAGATACGTAGTAGTAGACACCGAACGTCACTATCGATATAACCGGCGATGAGGTGTGCGTCAGGAAAGCTGTGAAAAATTGCACTTGAAGTAATACGGATCTAGATGTCGAAATTACATATTGGCGCAGGTAGATGATATTATCATTAGGAATTTCGAAAATGTTGGAGTGGGGCAGGGAATTGGGAGGTAAAAATAAAATTTCACTAGTCAATTCTTTCTGACCAACCACTGCCGTTTAATAAAAAAATAAATTTGGATCTGGTTTTACGGGCTTTACTTCTTGCCTTTTCAACTATATAAATAAATCAAAAAATTAATAATACGACCAAAAATATGTACAAATTAAAATTTTCTTCTTAAAAAGTAAAAAAAGTTCTGTGGACCGATCCGACTCGCGGGTCGGTTCACACGGACGCGGACGCGATAGTCGCCAAAATCTAGCGACCGAAAAGACGCCACGGCACTACGACTACTCTCACCTGGTACAGACGACGGGGTACGGATTTCTGGCGGACGATACGCATCCGCGGGCGCTGAATCCTGACCGTGAGAGTAGGAGTTGCACGTGGGTGTAGAGATGATCCGCAGATCAGGCGTCGATCCCGACGATAGACGCGGGTTCTCCGACAATGGACGGTTGTCCAAGATTATCCTCCGGGCGAGAGACGGCTCCAGACGAGGAAATCTGTCGGATGACGAGGATGCTCAGACGGCAAACTGCGATGTGGAAACAGACGTTCCAAAAAACGGCGTACAGTAGCGACATAGAGCATCTACCGGAATGGAATGATTTTTGCCGACGATTTTCTTCCTCCAGCTCTTCGAGATTTTTGTTTTTGCGGCATTTCAAGGGCATGACTTTTGTCCAGCCTGCGGATGTGAAAATCGGTGCACATAAAAGTTCCTTTTTTGTGGATTCGGACACAATTCATCAAATTATAAAATAAATTCAAACAAAATTAAAACATAAAATTTTACAAAAATATTTAACAAAAATTGTGAAAGCAAGAATGCCCAATTTAGTGGTTATAAACATACCGCCCACCAAAATTATGGTGATAATTTTCAGAATTCTCTTCACACAACTGTTGGTCAGACGTACAAAACAAAATTTTCCTAAGATACCTTTGGTCATTCGTAAAAATTCAAAATTTCAAGATGCGTTAGCAAATAAATAAATTAAAATAAAATTCATGGCTCTGGATAAGAAGGGGACGATACGGGAAATAGCGGAATCAAATTTCTGACAGGCCTACGTACATCCGAATTCCGAGTGCGAACGGTTGCCACTCGTACTAAACCGTCAGGTCCTTGGTGTACCTGAGTGATGCGACCCATGGGCCAGTGCAATAGAGGGGAATTGTCCTCTTTTATGAGGACGACGTCATCTTCTTTCAGATTTGGATGTTCGGGACGTATTTTATGCCATTTGACTCTGTTCTGTAAGGTAGCTAAGTACTCGTTTCGCCATTTGGACCAAAATAATTCGCTCATTTTCTTGACAACTTGCCAGCGATTCAACGTATTTTCTCGAAGGTTAAGTACAGAGGCTTCAGGGATAGCTTTAAGATTTTTTCCAATCAAAAAATGACCGGGGGTGAGCACCTCATTTTCAGAGGGATCAGACGAAATTAGACCCAAGGGACGAGAATTTAAAATTGATTCAACTTTATGAAAGAGAGTGAAGGCTTCTTCGTAAGATAAGCATGTGTCACCAATTAATTTTTTGATGATCGTTTTTACTGATTTGACGGCGGCTTCTGCCAGCCCTGCAAAATTAGGAGCGTATGGAGGAGCAAAGCTCCATTTTATAGAATTCGCGACTGAATAATCGATCAAAGTTTGAGTATGTTGTTTATCGTGAAACCACGACCAAAATTCTTTGAGCTGATTTGCGGCTCCAACATAAGTTCGACCATTATCAGAATAAATGGATTGAGGAACACCCCTTCGAGAAACAAAACGATCCAAAGCAGCTAGAAAACATTCGGTTGTTAAATTAGTCACCAGTTCTAGGTGGAGAGCTTTGGTGCTAAGGCACACAAATACGCAAAGATACCCTTTACTTAAAGGTGCTTTACGGCGAAGACTTTCGCGTAGCATGAAGGGACCGGCAAAATCCGTGCCTACGTGAACAAACGCATGACCTTCATAAAATCGGGTCATGGGCAAATCTCCCATTTTCACTTGCTGAGTTTTCGCCCCAAATTTATAACAAACTAGGCAACGAAATTTTCTTTGCTGAATGAGCATACGTAGCCCTGGAATCCAGTATTTTAATTGAATTAAAGATTGTAAACATGCATTTCCGGGATGCAAATGTACGCGGTGATACATATCGACTATTAAAATGGTTAAATGGCTTTTGCGCGGTAGAAGTATAGGGAACTTCTGTTGCTCCGGTAAATTAGAGTGGCGGATGCGTCCGCCCACCCTGATAATTCCCGCTTGATCAATAAATGGACTCAAAAAACTAAATTTGGCAAGAATATCTCCAAGGTCAGAATCGCTGTATGTACCAAAGTGTTCCCTCTGGACATTTTTTATAAGCAGATGAAGTGAGGCGTTTATTTCTCGCAGAGTAATAGGTCCGGATATAGGATCAGAACCTTTGCGACTGTTAGAAAACAATCGTTTGATGCGAGCTGTCACTCGGAGAAGTTTGGAATACGACGAAAAACGCGTAATCCACTCCGTGCTCGTTAGCGAAACAGAGGACACGACCATCGAATGAGTATTCGCCTTCATTTCTGGAAGTTCTGGAGGAAAAACAACTGTGGATTGCGGCCAGTAAGATTCCGGCTCCTTCAACCATGGTGGACCACGCCACCACATTTCCTCGTTGACCAATTTACTTGGAAAAATACCCCTCGAGCCAATATCGCTGGGGTTTTGGTCGGAGTAAACGTGTCGCCAAGACTCAAGAGATGTCTTCGACAAGATTTTTGTCACCCGATTGGCGACAAATATTTTTAAATTACAGGGTAAGGTATTCAACCACCCTAAAGCAACGGAAGAGTCCGTAAAAAACACCGGTTCCAACAAAGGTTGGTTCACGTTGGACAAAAAAGAAGACAAACTTCCATACAATTTTGCCAAAAGCTCTAGAGCACACAACTCCAGTCGAGGTATGGACACTGTTTTGACCGGGGCCAATTTAGTTTTGGCTGTCAAAAGTGAAACAAAAATATGATCTGCCGAAATACACCGTATGTAAACAGTTGCGCAATAGGCAACACTGGAGGCATCTGCAAATCCGACAATTTGGTAATGAATACCGACCGAATTACACACGAACCGAGGAATTCGAATTTTCGTTAACTCCGGGAGATCAGACAAAATATTTTGCCACTGGTTCTGAATCTCCGATGGTATGGGATCATCCCATCCTAATTTAGCCTTCCATAAAATTTGGATGAAAGATTTCATCAGAACGATGGTAGGGGCTAAAAAATTCAATGGGTCATACAGACTCGCAACAAGGGACAAAATTGCCCGTTTTGTAAATTGCGGATTGGACGGAAGAGATATTCTATACGAGAAACAATCCTCTTTTGGGAACCAAACCAATCCTAATATTTTCAAACTAGGTTCCGAATCATGGACGAACGAGATCGCGTCATTAGAAATTTCACCAACGTTCTCTAAAATTTCGGAACGATTGCTAGCCCATTTTTTGAGCTCAAATCCTCCCTGTTTGAGTAATCCTATCAACTCTCTTTGAAGAGCTAGGGCCTCAGATATCGAGTCTGCCCCCGACACCACATCGTCTATAAAAATATCTTCTCGAATAACTTGCGAAGCATTAGGATATTTTGCTCCTTCATCCAGACAAAGTTGTTTGAGGACGCGAAGGGCGAGCCAGGGCGAACATGTCATTCCGTACGTGATTGTCGAGAGTTCGTATTTTTGAAGAGCATCGGTAGGATTATTTCTCCAAAAAACGTGCTGATACACTCTTTGATTTTTCTCGACTAAAATATTCCTGTACATCTTGACAATGTCCGCCACAACGACGACTCTCCGCGACCTCCATTTCAGCAGAATGTCCCTAATGTCGTTCTGTAATTTAGGTCCCACAAAAAGATAATCATTAAGAGAACCTAAAGATGTTTTCGCTGAAGCGTCAAAAACGACGCGCAGTTTTATCTCGTTACGATCTTCTTTCGTAATCGCGTGGTGAGGAATAATATATTTGGACGGGGAGGTGGCTAGACTCATGTGATTCAAATTACTATATTCGCCCATAAATTCGCGATATTGAGTGTAAAGCTCCGGTGACTTAGTGAGCTTATTCTCCAAATTAGAAAATCTTTTCAGAGCCATAATCTCGGAATTAAGAGTAGGCGGCAAACTCGGTTTAAACGGAAGCTGTACTACATACTGACCGTTGGACGCGCGATGATGGGTCTCAACAAAATGACTTTCGCACCAATCGTCATCGGGATTCGAAAATTTGACAGTTTCTGGAACTTCTTCCATTTCCCAAAATTTACTCAATTGTTCGTTCAAGTTTTCGTCGTTATTTTCGATGGACTTCATCGCTAAAAAGGAAATAGAGTGCGAATTAGAAATGTGGTCGTCCTTGTAGGCTCCCATAATAATATTTCCAACGACCGAAGGAACCATAACAGGCAAATTAGGATCAATAACAATAGGCGAACCTCTGACAACCGAACCATACATGTCGGCACCCAATAAAAATTCAACCGAGGCTGGTACCCAAAATTTGGGGTCGGCCAATTCATAATTCAAAAAACGCAGAACACATGACGTGGGTAGTGAAATGTTAGGCAAAAAACTAGCCAAATTCTTTACCACGATAGCCTTGAAATTAAAATTTTCTCCATTGGCTACAAATTTGCAATTGGTTTCTCCTTTTGCACCGTCGTAAATGGTTTCGCCTATGCCCGAAATTTTTCTTGCCGTCCGCTGATATGGTAGACCTAATTTGTTCAACCCTTTTATAGAAATGAAAGAGTTTTGCGATCCACAGTCTATAAGTCCCCGTAACGTGACTCTTTGACCCCGAAGATCTTCAAAATCGGCTAATAATGTTCCAAGAAGTACTTTGGGTTCGGAAGTTGTGGTACCATACACGTGAGAATTAGCCATACAATGATACGACGAAGTACCTGCTTGGGGATTAGGTTCACCTTGCTGCGGAGCAAATTGTTTTAGATTAGGTGCATAACGCTGATTTTGGTTAGCCTGCGGATTATGTACTAGAGTATGGTGTTTACCATTACATTCCGTGCAGCTTGGACGATCGGCACAATAGTAGGTGGTATGTTCCGTCGAAAAACAATTTCGGCAACCTTTCCAATTCTTCAACAACAGTTGGCGATTTTCGACTGTAGACGATAAAAATTTTTTACACGACGTCAAATGATGAAAAATTCCTAAACACACGAAACACTTCTTTTTATTACTGGAAAAACTAGATTGTTCGCTAGAATTTACCATAAAGGCCTTCGCGGAAGACGTTGGCATTTTATTTTTCTTATCAACGACCGCGACGGCTGGTTCGCAGCTAACGCCAGAAAGCTGCATGGCCAAACATCTTTCTCTAACAAATTTTTTCAAAGATTCGAAAGTTGGAAAGGCTACTTGTTTGTTGGCCATTTCGAACTGTTCGCGGGTACTCGAATCCAAACACCGTATCGCAAGAAAAAATAAAATAAACTCACCCTCATTTGGTATTTCTAATAATCTTAGAGCTGATATACTATCAGCTATTTTAGCCATAAAATATTTCAAAGATTCCACAGTTAATTTTCCGGTTAAAGGTTTAAAATTGAGAACTTGGTTCAAATAGGCATTGGCGAGCATCCGTTTGTTGTCAAATGCCTCCAACACCGCCGACCAGGCTAAATTATAATTAATTTCGGTGACTTTTAGATGGCTGATCACTCCCAAGGCTGGGCCTTTGAGGGCAGTGGTCAGATAATGAAACTTTAAAATTACAGGTACATTATCGTCCATATGGACAATAGAAATAAATATATCCCGCCACTTCGGCCATTGCAGCAAATTTCCATCAAAACTAGGTAACGATATTTTGGGCAAATTGTCTGATGATCGGTGCTCGGTCAAAGTAATATTACCTTGGCTAGATCCAACCATAGGGGTTGGTTTTTCAAAGGATTGAAAAGTAGCTACCGCCTCATAATAATAACGCCTCATCGAACTTTTTAATTCCTGGTAGGCCTCAGTAGGGAATTCGGAGGACCTATCGGTATCTTCGAATTCATCCACTAATCCTTCCCAAGAATCTTCGAACTTTTGATAATAACGATCCAAGGCTGAGTACATACCTTTGAACATTTGCACGGCTTTAGGATCCAATGATTCTTTGGCTTTACGTCCTTGGGTTAGAATTAACTTGATTTCATCGGCGGCACTGTCCAACTTTTTA
This sequence comes from Nesidiocoris tenuis, assembly GCA_036186465.1. Taxonomy (NCBI): domain Eukaryota; kingdom Metazoa; phylum Arthropoda; class Insecta; order Hemiptera; family Miridae; genus Nesidiocoris; species Nesidiocoris tenuis. The sequence goes on along the minus strand of AP028914.1, from coordinate 14,867,256 downwards.
AACAACGACTTCATTTTACTTGTGTACGCTGCAACTGCCATGATTGATTTCCGTTTCCTGGGCATTCACTGATAATCCAGTTAGCAAGATCTCGCCAGTGCTAGCGGATAATTTGTGAACGCTGAACGGGCGATTCACGGGTGGGTGAGAGGGGGAGAGAGCCGAGAAAGGGACGAGGAGACCAGATCTAGCTGTACCGGCGCTAACATGCACATAGACTACAGGCCAACGCTCGGGACAGAAACCCGTCGCCTCGTCTTAAAACCAAAATTTCTTTCAAAATTACTATTTTTTTGACTTGAAAAGGCAAAAATTAAAGCTAACCATGCTCTGCTACCATATGTTGGAGTGGGGCAGGGAATTGGGAGGTAAAAATAAAATTTCACTAGTCAATTCTTTCTGACCAACCACTGCCGTTTAATAAAAAAATAAATTTGGATCTGGTTTTACGGGCTTTACTTCTTGCCTTTTCAACTATATAAATAAATCAAAAAATTAATAATACGACCAAAAATATGTACAAAATTAAAATTTTCTTCTTAAAATAAAAAAGTTCTGTGGACCGATCCGACTCGCGGGTCGGTTCACACGGACGCGGACGCGATAGTCGCCAAAATCTAGCGACCGAAAAGACGCCACGGCACTACGACTACTCTCACCTGGTACAGACGACGGGGTACGGATTTCTGGCGGACGATACGCATCCGCGGGCGCTGAATCCTGACCGTGAGAGTAGGAGTTGCACGTGGGTGTAGAGATGATCCGCAGATCAGGCGTCGATCCCGACGATAGACGCGGGTTTTCCGACAATGGACGGTTGTCCAAGATTATCCTCCGGGCGAGAGACGGCTCCAGACGAGGAAATCTGTCGGATGACGAGGATGCTCAGACGGCAAACTGCGATGTGGAAACAGACGTTCCAAAAAACGGCGTACAGTAGCGACATAGAGCATCTACCGGAATGGAATGATTTTTGCCGACGATTTTCTTCCTCCAGCTCTTCGAGATTTTTGTTTTTGCGGCATTTCAAGGGCATGACTTTTGTCCAGCCTGCGGATGTGAAAATCGGTGCACATAAAAGTTCCTTTTTTGTGGATTCGGACACAATTCATCAAATTATAAAATAAATTCAAACAAAATTAAAACATAAAATTTTACAAAAATATTTAACAAAAATTGTGAAAGCAAGAATGCCCAATTTAGTGGTTATAAACAGAAAAAATATTGGTACATTATGGAATGTGGAACTGCAACCGAATTTCTACTCTTCAATCAACAGGCAGAACACGAAGGAATTTCTCAAAGGTAATACGAAGGTATTTAACCAATTTTGTAACTTGGAGTACGAGTTTAGATACCAACGTTTATTCTAGGTGGGTTTAAAAACTTAAATTGGTCCAAAAATCGTCGATTTTGTCAAAAACTGCGCATAGGTATGCAAGGTATTCAACTTCAATTTGAAAAAATTAGGTTCCAAAAAACTCACTCATCAGGGCCCAGTAAAGTGAATCACGGTCCAGCAACTTGAGCTCTTTATTTCTGGCTGAATCTATACGCAGTGCGAATTGGGATTCCCAGCCGCACAATTTCAGCACCCGAATACCTTGGAGCATCTCATTGGTCATCCGGAGTCTCTCATCGCCTAAATCCTGAAATTCGAGGCTTAATTACAACCAGTAATGCACGATAATGTTACCTCTCATGAATACGAGGTTGGTTAACAATTAAATTTTCATGAGACCGTGACAATAAGCTGTAGACTATTACCGATATAGCTTTGGAGTTGTTGGACATTTTTTTCCCGATGTAAAACTGCAGCGGGGTCACAATAGCAATGCAACAGGTGGCTCCGACGATGGCGCTTACTCCCAGCTTGCGATAAAGCAAATACATGAGGAGGAATATCTGGAGAATGAGGAGAATAATTATAGATAAGGTTGCTGGACATTCAGGTGGACTTATGGCCTGCGAGGTTAAGGAGAAAAGTAATTAACGAAATTTCGAAAATAGCGGTGAAATTGAAATAAACCGAAACATCTCTCCAACAGGCTACAAAGTTTATCAGCATTAAACCAACTTTGAGAGGTATAGCCCAGGTGTAATGTCCGATCCAGAAACAGGTCATCACATTGTACGCATCTTCGGACATCAAATTGCAGATATTGCCGATTTTACTGTCAGAAGACATAAGAGAGCTATTGTCGTCATTTGTGCTGATGCCGAGTTTCAATACTTTTCCGTAGATCAACCCCTGAAATCGAGAGAGATCTTTGTAAAACATTAATTCATTAATTTACTTATACAATCAGTTTCTCGAAAAGAGGAAAAAATTGTCGGGTGCTGATTGAAAATAACATGTTAACAATGAAAAGTCCATTGTATTAGTCTGTGTCGGCGAGCTAATTGGAAGGAACTTCAAAAATCCTCCTTTCCTTTCCCGGGGAACAATCAATTTCCCACGATCGGGATCAGCTCAAATCAGATTTTACGCGTCGTAAAACATGGAGTTTTATGAGGCACGAAACAGAAACCAAAAGGACCTTTGACATCTGAGCTTGCTGGCTTACTTAGATTGGGCCCATTCTCCCCTGTACGTTACCCACATTCCGGGAAAATCGTTTCAAGTTGTAAAGCCGAGAGATCAACTTTGTTTTCACATAAAAATGGATATTCAGCTTAAAAATTTGAATTGAATTATTGAAAATCTAGATTCAAGTTTTGTAAAATATTTTAAAACACATTAACATACCTGAAGTGCAGTCTTCAGCCGAATGCCTTCCACGCTGATGATATGGGTGCTGGCTTGCGAAAAGCTCCCTTGCAACATTGCACCAAGGAAGATAATCAACGCCATAACGTAACCGTTCCGCAGAAGATTGGGCCATGTAATAAACTCATCCTGGGGAAATCCAAGGTGATAAATACGTCTAGGACGAGGGGTCATATGCTAACCAATTGCCCGCTAGTGAAGTTAATGTGAACAGACATGAGGCTTGACAATGATGTCTCCTCAGCGAAAGCGCTTGCCATCAGCTCAACCTCACTCAGCGAACGCTCATATTATACAGTTAAAGAAGGTTTCGAAGCTGTCCAACGATTTCCTGGACGTTTTCCGTTTTTTGTGGAAAAATTCCAACGTTTAGCCCTATACCTGTAGCTAGGCATATACCTTATCTTGGCTTCGGGCTGACGGCAGTCCGACATCAGTCGGCTCCGAGACGTAATCGATCACGACAGACATCCCGAGGGGTGCGATCAGGCCAACCAGATCACCGGCCAACTTGAGCAGACCACCCAGTGCGAATTTCCTCCAGTAACAATGGACGTAGCAGTGCCAGAGTGATGCCTTACCGCTGGCTCCCTAAAACATCCCAAAGTTGATACTTGAATGTCGTTCGTTTATTAATTTTTGTAAAAAAGCCTCTCAATTTGCACACAGGTACGCCTACCTAATTCCGGCCCAAAACTCTTCCAATTTGATTTATATCGATAATTTTCTGAAGGGGGAAATGGCATTTTTTAAAACTACCTAAGCGAGATTGTAGGATACCTGGGCGATAATTTTTTGTCACCACAGTCTATTAGCTAGAGCTATCTGTCACCTCTGAGTTGAGATAAGCGTGCAGGATACGTTCGCTCTGTTCAAAGGCCGTTTCTTTCAGAGGCAGTTTACCCAGATCTTCGATTTCGAGCGGATGTGCGTAGCCCATCCGGAGGAGGGGGGTCAGCCAGAAAAACGTCACTCGGGAGAACCAATGGGCATCATCGTGCCAATAGCTGGTGTATTCCTGGGCTACGCTTTTTCGATCGTCTGGATCTCTTTTGACCTGAAAATTTATCATATCCAAGGCTTCAAAAAACGAACTATTTTTGAAAAATTGTACTAACTCAAGTTTTAGTACATAGATATCCAAAGTTCAAATTCAATTGATAAACCGGCTCTTCGACGGTTTTTCAGTCTAAAAAATAATGTAGATTTAATTAGAAAGGCGAAATAAACTATCAATCCTACTTAACGTAGGAAATATCTCACAATAAGAAGCAGCTGCACTCGTTTAGTCAGCAATACATTGTCATCAGTTTCAAACCAATAAAGACCCCGAACGAAAAATTCAATTGTCTTGCGTCACCAAACACAAGAGAAATTGAGTGCGGTGTTGGCGAGGGGAGGGGACCAATAATTAGGTCGTCATAACCGAGGCCTCAGGGTCGACCCTTTTAATATTCGACATTGTAAATAGTTCGTCCTCCCCCGCTACACTTAATAGACCAACAGTCGAGATTCTGGTGGGAGAAAATATTGATGCGATGATTGAAAATATGGGTCAAGGGTGACAATGCCAAGGAAACTAAGGAGGCGTTCATAGTCATTATAGATGATGTTTGTACATCTGGCTAGGAAAAATGATTCCAAATTCGGTCAAAATGGAATAAATTTGGTTCAAAACTCAGCGTAGGTACCAAAATCTTCGATTGACACCTTCATACTCGTAACTTTTGCTCTTTCAACATGTGGCATCAGCTTTTTAAGCACAGGGATATTTTTTCATTACGTATTTCCACTGTGTCTTCATGTCAAATGCTCTTCGTGACTCTTCTTTCTTTTTCTAACGTCCATAAAATCCAATGAGCCTGACGAAAACACGAGTGTCGAGTAGCTCGGTGGTCCAATTATAGTCAATTTTCGGTCGTACTTACTAGTTACCCAAATGAAGCAATGCATTTTTAACTTATGATGTGACTAAGTAAACTAGGACTTGATTTACTACCCGTAAGTCTTCGTAAATGGAAACCCCTTCAGAGCGGAAATATAAGCGATACTTTTATTTTTGTGCTCAAACACGTAAATTAGTTCGAGCGTATAGTTTTTTGTGAGCATCCTCAAAATGGTATCGATTGGCTTTAATGGCAGGTTAACCACTTTAACCGAGCAACTCCTTATCTGCCGTTCGACAAAGGGTACGTGGTAAAAAACGAACCCCCGCTGGATAATAACACCGTTCCAAATGGCCATTCCTAACCGCCTGATTAAGGTGAAGTGAGGGTTTCGTTAATCAATCAAACCCCCATCGCTTCACAGATGTCTCACATGAACATAGGAGGCGATTTAGATGATGCGATCCGAAGACGATTTGATTTGACAAGGGATGCAATCGTATGCGCATGGGCTTTGTTACTTGACCAGGGTTGCCCAATTTACAGGGAACCCCGGTACATGTAGCAGGTTTCCCCTCTTTGTTATAGGGTTTTCAATCAATTGTGAAGATTTGTGTCCACTATTCCGACGATTTTGCCGAACCAACTATACCTAGCAGAGCCAACGAAATTGTCCCAAATTTTGTTTGGTACATTCCTGAGTCGGTGTCCCAAGCTCGGTAGGCGGAGTTGATTTTCGACTGTCGGTTAAGGTGTTGTTTTTGTTTCTCCTTGGTTTTCGCTGCTTTTCCTGAGGATCCGAATCAGATTCTGAGCCCAGCCCATGTGAACAGACCCGCGTCACAGCAGTGTCAGTTTGTTAGGCTCTTCCGCACTCACAGTTGAACCTAGCCGATGAGCGGGACAGCTTTATAATTGGGCCAACGACGAGAATCGTATTTAGAAACAACAACTAGGTTTTTGCTCGATTTTTCAAAACTGACGAGGGTGGTGCTCGAGTTGAACGTAATGGATATCCGCCTCAAGGCAATGTTCTCAATTGTCGGACATGGTTGATTCATGTTATCCGACTGACTAATGAATCAGGGCCAGGTAATAGAAGTCGATAGGTTCAATTAGAGACGGACTCCTTCAAATCGGCTTTGACAAAGGAAAATAAATACAATTTCGATTACCCGTCTGACTATCGGGTAATAATACGGTTGGATTACATAGGAATTTACCCTTTGCCAATGTCCAAGTGCCTTAAATAAATTATTCCTTCTTTTGTAAGGTAGGTATAATGGGTTTTATTGTTTAAAATGGGTTATAACCACCATTAAATATGTTATAACATCATTAAAGAGATTATTGCCTCAGCCGTTTTTGAGTAGGGACATCCGAGTTTTGGACTTGAAAAATCATTGTTTCCCTTGTTACGATACCAAAGTATTAATTCAAAGGCTTACAAAACAAAAGTCGGACTCTCGATGCCAACGATGGTTGGCAATTCTGTTTTCACAGTTAGAACTCTACCTCCCAGTGACCCGATGTACAGTGATAGAAATCATCCTCATATGACCACCAAAAAGACCTCGAACCACATCCGCTTAAAGTTTGTCAGTTCCTGTTTTCTGCAACGTGTTTTCATAAATACTAGTCATAAAAGCGTGAGATTGGTAGGTGACACCATTCATGACGCAATCATGATCATTCATTCAGATGAAAAGTCCTTGCTAATAGAAAAGTGATCGTTGTCCAAACAGTTATTTTTAATAGCCTACTCTATGCAACGTAACTGAATATTTCCAATATAATATATTATGTTCAATATTCTAATAGACTATTTCTTTTCTCTCATTTTTAAATTTTTATTCCTCAATTTCTCCGCGAGTGATTTCGTGTCTCTGTCTACGACTATCGAATCACCATCACAACTTCGACTTCAGATAAGGGAAGTGACGATTGAGTTTTTGAGGAATTTCAAGGTCGCACTCACCTCATGTATGAAAGATAGGAGGTCGTTGAGAGCGACACCGTAGCAGATGAAAGAGATGAGAGCTGAAAGTGACGTCGCCACGTGGGCCATGTCGATCTGATCCAACAGGACGTACAGAAGGACGCCTCGGGTGAAGCCGACCAGGAGGTATAGGAAACTTGTAAACGCTAAATACTGGGGCTTCCCGAAAACCTGAACAATAACAATTTGGCTTGCTGATTAGTCATGATTGCAAAAAAATGTATACCTATGCATAGGTACATGTACCTACTTCACCCAACAGCCAAAAAAAAACTGAATAACCAATGTCAGTGGTAAGTAGGTACATAGGTACATAGGTACATAGTATGTAAATGACCTCTCACTAATTTTACGCTGCTGTCCAAGCATCAAAAACCAGCTAAAACCCCATGATTGAATAGTTGAATTTTAGTACCAATTATGAACTTTAATAATAAATACTAATGAAACAACAATAAATAAAAGATAATAGGTACACAGTGACACTCTTGAGAATATAGTGTACGTGGCATTCAAAGGTAAAATTCGGAAGAATATAATAATAATTATTAAAATAATAAATGACCCAAAAATAGGATTAGATCTATATCGAACAGAGTTACCCTAGCACTTCGTCAGGTTCGTGTTTAACGACATGCAGTACGACAGTTGATTATTCCAAGTCTCGATTCAAAAGGAGCACAAAGGAGCCATTAGTTCTCGGAATGTAAATACTTAGTAATAGCGCCTATCTATATAAAATACAGTAGCTAGCTTGAGTTAAGCCAGGCATGTGATCCGACAGACGAGATGATGGGATTCTTTTGATATTCATGACCGGTTGTCAGTCGGTATTCCCCTCGACGAACGTCTACGAGGTAAAGGTCTAAATGACTGCTCCATGGACCGAACGTCTGTATCGATCGGTTCTTGGAACAACATGACAATAGATGTGTAACGCAGTCATCTCGATCATGCCTATCCTGATTTTTATCTTGAGGTAAGCGACGCCACAGCATTAGGCGCACCCTCATACAACTTAATCAAATGGTACTTGAATGGCGCATTTCACCACTTCAGTGGACCTTAGTTGGCCACTTTATGCATCGATCGAAATACCATAAAAAATAAATCCCCTCGTCAAGTATAGCATTGTTTCCTAGTCGAACTCAAAGTTTCCGAGCCAAATTGAGAATTTTCCAAAGAAATATGCGATTTTTCCCAGCCAATTTGAGAATTTTCTGAAAGTCTGAATTCCAGTTGTATATTTAAAACCGAGTTGATGAACTCCAACATCTTTCAGCATGTCTAGTGCAATACGCTCCGTTTTACAACTTTCTTCGGCAGATTCGTTTGAAAAGTAGATAATGTAGGTCTAGACAGAAATGAACATAGTTTTTTGACATTTTGTTTGCTTGGTACTTGAAAGACTGTTTATAAACTTACTTCAATAGTTAGATAGAAGAACTGTACCGACGGCCACGAGAAAAAGGACATCGAAGCCAAGAACCAAGATTTTCCGCCGGCAATGAGCTCGCAACCTTCGGCCAGGTGGATGAAAAACAGGGCCAAACTGAGCAGGCATCTTGTGGTGTGGTTTGTGAGCAGAGTTGGCGGTTCATACCTGTGAATGCCCATAAATAAAATTTGATGACGAAAAATTGGTCGTCGAAGACATGATACGCACATTTTCAATAAATTGATCGGGTCCATAACCATAGAGCCTTCGTTGTGTTCTCACGAAAGAAGGGAAATTCGATGACGATGACCGATCGAGAAGGGTGTTTCGACCTAAATCGATCACATGGACTCTTTCGAAAGGTGTAGGTACCTCAACTTATGTACAGAGGAGGATGATGATGGTGCTGTATGGGGTTACCGCCGGAAAGGGCAACAACAGCTATCAATATACCCTTGTCTAGGTTCGACTTCAATTTTTTATGAGAAGATGCCCTTTTTAGACGTGCTCGAAGCTGTCCACACGTAAGGAACCTTACAAAGCCCGTGTTTCATCCACAAAAAAAAAGACGTGGCGACCTGATTTTCAATGAGAGTCGATTAGATTAGAAAGAAAGGTGATAAAATACAACTTATCCCCTATAAATAGCTAAGAATTAGAACAGAATGAGGTCTAATGATATGGACTGGAACATTGACGGGTGCCGAACGCCCACGGCAGTTGTCTGTTCATGAAATACGTTCTTTTTCCTTACAAAGATCCAGTTATTTATCGTGAACACTATCCGGGTAATAGTGCTGATAATTGTCGTAAAACTGCTTAAATTTTTTGAAGCATACATTTAATAAAATGGATAAATTTTTTTGATTCACCAATTAGAACCGAGGGCATCTTTAATTTGAATGAAATTCAATTTTCTTTTGAGGAAAAACCTATTTTTTGATCGTTAGCGGCTTCGACGACTCTTTCTTCATTATTCGCGAGCCAAAAAACCTCGAGTCCGGTTAAACTTAACGCGAGGTTAAATATTGGTGACAACTTAACGGAGGAAGGCGACGGAGAAAGCGCATTAGTCACAATGCGAGCCTTGTTTGTAGGCAACCATCCAAATTCCTAATTCGACACGGATGCATTGCGTTAGGGGTCGCACTCAAATATAGAATGAGTTCAACGTTTTGCAACGGTATTCGGTGTTGAATTGCTGATACACGGGGTAGAGATTAGGGAGGAACCGTGTATTAGGTACATAACATTAAAACAAAAACATTAAGCCACAAACGTTAAGTGCGCGATGGAACCATTGAAGTAGGTAAAGTAAAAAGTAATGTCAACCGCCGCGCGGCGCTGGCTTCCGCCCGGTAAGCAATAAAGTTGTCCCGGGCGTGCTCTGCCTCCCTCATGGAAGGTCCCTTGAGTTATACTATGGGGCAACATTCATCAAGCTGAACCTATGGATAGCGGTCAAAGATTGACGGACTCTGAGCCCAGGCTTAGCCAAGGATTGTCAGCTCATCTCGAGGATATGTCCCGACAGTGAAGCTGGACTTTGAAGTAGGTATACACAGAAGAACGGATACTAGTGTAAATATCCAAATTTATATACTTCTGTCCCGGGCCTTTGGCTACTGACGCCCAACAAATTCAAGCCATGTGATTGATTTTCAAAAAAAAACATAACCATTCATTGGGTAATTGTACCAAAACAAGATGAACCGCTAACGAAAAAATACTTGCTCGGTTGAATGTTATTTTTACTCTACCGATCCTCTTTTCCAGCCGAAATGTGTCAGTAAGGCGTGAAGCCTAGCCATCAGGTGGGCACCAGGCTTCCAAGAAGTTTAGGCCAAAGTTGAGATTTAGAAAACATAGGAGATAGGGGATACCTACTGAGGGAGAGAAAAAATAGACGCGTCAGACACCCTTGATCGAGAAGACTAATAACTCTGCGACGATCAGGAGTTACAAGATACGTTTCTTTGGCACCGATCGCCCGAAGAAGCTAAAACTAGGGACTGCCAGGACGTTGGGAATAAATTTTCGGAGAAAAGGCTTTTCGGTTATATTTTAAGAGTTGATTGCATTTTTTAGGGCTGCATCAGTTTTCTATCTTCATTCTTCATGTTGTGAGGATATGACATTCCCGACCGATTACATAGATATGTAGATTATTTCGGGAAATAATATACCAAAAAAAAAAAAAACGGTATTCCTCTCATGTTTGAGCGCCATAGTTGAAACGGCATAGAATTATGGAAGTACCTACCCAGGTATACCTATCAATTCAAAGTTCCTAATATATTTCAAAAAACCGAAAATAGAATTTTTCGTGTGCATTATCCACAGATGGGTCAACCACACCTTACACCTACTCGATGGAACGAACTCACGATGAATTTATTACATAAACACAACATGGGTACGTATTTACGATACCTACCTACATGCAACCATAAGAATTGAACAGAAGGTGAAAGTCGTATCATTCGTATCGCTCGCACCTGTACCACCTATCGGAATAGGTTTTTGTATTATTTTTACACCTTCACTGATCGACTTTTCACTTTCGTTCGATGCACAAAGAATGCCGACTGAACTTAATCTGCATACCATAATCTTCTGTAACACCTGTCGTATTTTAACAACTCTCAAACTCAATAGCAATTCAACAAGTAAACTCATCTCACTGACTCAACGCAAGGACTCGACCAAAAAACTACACTTACAAACTCAGCTCACAGTCTCAACTCTCAAACTCAACTTTCCAAGTCAACTTTCATAGTCAACTCTCAAACTCGACTCACAAACTCAACCCTCAAACTCAACATTCAAAGTCAACTCGCAACGTCAACATTCTAAGTCAGTCCAAACTCGACACATAAACTCAACTTTCAAATTCGACTTTCTAAGTCAGCTCTCAATGTCAACACTCAAAGTCAACTCTCAAATTCAACATTCAAAGTCAACTCTCAAATTCAACATTCAAAGTGAACTCTCAAAGTCAACTCTCATACTCGACTCACAAACTCAACCTTCAAACTCAACTGTCAAAGTGAACTCACAAACTCGACTCACAAACTCAACATTCACAGTCAACTCTCAAACTCCACTCTCAAATTCAACATTCAAAGTCAACTCTCGAAAACTCGACCCACAAACTCAACTTTCAAACTCAACTTTCATAGTCAACTCTCAAACTCGACTCACAAACTCAACCTTCAAAGTCAACACTCAAAGTCAACTTTCACAGTCAACTCTCAAATTCTACATTCAAAGTGAACTCTCAAAGTCAACTCTCATACTCGACTCACAAACTCAACCTTCAATCCCAACTGTCAAAGTGAACTCACAAACTCAGCTTTCAAACTCAACTCTCAAATTCGACATTCAAAGTCAACTCTCAAAAACTCGACTCGCAAACTCAACATTCAAAGTCAACTCTCAAACTCAACTTTCAAACTCAACTTTCATAGTCAACTCTCAAACTCGACTCACAAACTCAACCCTCAAACTCAACATTCAAAGTCAACTCGCAACGTCAACATTCTAAGTCAGTCCAAACTCGACACATAAACTCAACTTTCAAATTCGACTTTCTAAGTCAGCTCTCAAAGTCAACTCTCAAATTCAACATTCAAAGTAAACTCTCAAAGTCAATTCTCAAACGTAACTCTCAAACTCTTCTCACAAACTTAACTTTCAAACTCAATTCTCACACTCAACTTTCAAAGTCAACTCTCAAGCTCAACTATCAAACTCATCTCACAAACTCAACTCTCAAACTCACCATTCAAAGTCAACTCTCAAACTTAACTTTCAAACTAAACTCTCAAACTCAACTTCCAAAGTCAACCCTCAAAGTCAACTCTCAAACCCTAGTTAATTTGAGAGTTAAGTTTGATAGATGAGTTGGCGGGTTGCTTTTTCAAGTTTTGTTTATGAGTTGGGTTTGGGTTGAGTTTGAGATGAGTTCCCCCTGAGTTTGAACTTGCCTTGCCAGCAACCTTGAAATTGAGACCTCGAAACTATACTTGATGTGATCGTCTCAACAATTTATTGTTAATTTATTTTGGTGTGTTTAATAATTTTCAAAGTGTTAAACAATTTTTATGTATTTCTAACTTCTCTTCTATATTATTTGAATTTCTTATTATTATAATCGTGTTCATGATTACTTGGGTCAGCTTAAGGATCTCATCCTTCTCTTCTTGTGTTCTGTTGGGGGTCTTGTGACTTAATCTGACTTTAATTTTGAAAGGTCAAAGACACGTCAAGCAGATGGAAGACTACTCGCCTACATTATGTTGTCATGCTTCACGGTGCATAGTTTCTTTTATATACAGGCACTTTTTGTACTTTCTCCCCGTTTTGGCCCTTACACGACCACAAAAGTAGAGAAGGATTTTCTCCTTTGGACTCTTCTCGATAATGATGAACGAGATAATCTTGGCCGGTAAATTGGACCGCATGGGATCAGTAGCTGATCGAAATTAGAGTCAAGAATGAGACGATTGATTAGAAAAGATTACCATGGACTTTAACTAAGGACTCGTTCCTCCTTATATGGTTTAAGCTAAAAAGTTCGACTGGCCTATATTCGACCCCAACCCACGCAATGAAGCGCCAGTCGGTCAATGTTTGTAGGTGGGGAAACTAGGCATCTAATTAGGTCTACATGAAGAGTCCGGAGGTAATACTTCAACTGACGTTAGGCGTCGACCTCGCGGTCGTTGTACATTTTAGAGCTGGAAACGACCGGACGAAGAAGATTCAGAGAAACGAGTCTGTTTCAAAATATTATCCAATTTATTTTTGGCTTGGAGCTGTACCTATTTTTCAACAGTTGGTGAGTAGGTAAAGTACAGACTGTGGCTCACCAATAGCAGCATATGAAGTACGTTTAGGCCTCATGAGGAATTTTTAAACATATTGGCTTCCTAAGTCCGATTTTTTAATTTCCGTAAGACGTGTTAATAATGGAACATTTAAATGGGGCATCCTGGGATATCAGCCCGCCAAAATGTTTTTAAATTATTTTTAAAGTACCTGCCTGAAGTATGTAATGTTGGTACTTACTTGAAGCCCGAGCACCGAACGTAAATGCCCAGTATGAGCGTGACGTATCCGAGGGCCGCCGACACCAGCGCCGATCCGAGTTCGGCGTAACAGCCAGCGGGCGCAGACGTGAAGTTTCCGCATAGTGACGTCATGTCAAATCATTTGTTTAAACTCACATGACTCAATTTTCTGATTATTCATTGATTGTATTCATCCGAATGAGGGATTTTTATGTTCGACCGCTCGTTTCATGACATACGACAGCCATCATGGGAGCAATAACATTTTCAATGAGGGGCTCGGTATGTCGTGTATTGCGTAGAGGCGACTGGATAACACCAAATCTGTAACAAAAAAACGTAAACGATTTTCAAGTGATTAGGTATATTTCAGATGGATTTAATCGCGATTGATATAGTTGATATAATTAGGCCCAATTTCACTGGACTTTCGACATCTGTTTTAGCTTAATCTACTGAGGTTTTTGTTGGTAACATAGGTAGGTAATCACCTAATATAATCACATAAATTGCCAATAAAGAATTACCTAATCAACCTCGATGTTGAGCATTGAGCTAACGTGTTATAAATAAGGTTGGGACATCAGACATGGAAAGTTGTGCAACGTATACCTACACAATTATTTCATTCTATACCAGTAACCTAATCCATTGTATTTACGTACACCTATCAAAACTTTTGATGATGATGAAAGTTAATACTACCTAGTACCTTCGATTTAAAAATCTCCGAGTTCAATCTAATTCATTTTTGTAAAGTTCAGTGCAAAAGTTTCGTGAAAGAGAGAAGTTTGACACCGATACTATCGAGTTTACCTACGCATGACGTGTATTATTATAATAAGGAAGCGGCGTATGCATTCGCACGAATGGGTCACGTTATTTTGGTAAAATAACGATCTAACGATGCGAAAAGGGACGGTCTCAGAGTGCTCGACCATTCTACTCTTTTTTATAACTAACTTTTATTACTATTAATCTGTGGTCTCACTCCCACATTGATATTCGTGCAATTATATTTGTATCCGTGATACTGACGAATCCCCAAAATTTGTTGCGCCCTCTCTTGTCTCCTTGTCCTCCTCCCTTGTCTCCTCTCTCGGAAGTCACAGGAGCCAGACCTATCGTTCTTTTATAAAAGATGTAGGCTATCTATCTTGATAATCTTTGAGCAGTAATCTCGTCCAGGCTCCGCCACTGTTGCTTAATTACACCGTATGAACCAGCGCCTTGTCATAATACTATCTAATACTTCACATTGTTCTCACTACAGAAGATCTTATCTGACCTAACGGCTTGAGATGACATTGACCACCCACCCGAGTTACCCTCCTAAATAGAGATCAAAAAGCTGTCAGATACAAAATTTTGAATTTTCCAAAACATTTTATTCATGTTTTTGAGATTTCTGTGCTACATTTTTGGCTGTAGCTACCGATATCAATCCCAAAAATTGGGGAAAATAGTGGTACCAAATGGCAAACTTCCTCGACATCCCAGTGAAATCATTTTTGGAATCGGATCAAAATCGGCTGCGTGGGAGGCCAAAAACAACAATTACAAAAACAAAATTCCTACGAAAAGTCAACTTGAGTAGGTATCCAGTTTTTTTGGTGCCGGTTAAAAAGTAGGTAAGGGAAAAGCACCAATAGCGGACATGACAACAGTAGTGGACACTTGGGTTAAAAATCGATAAAATAAGGGTTTGAGACAACTTGGGGGGTTCTTTTTTTTGTGCCACAACTATTCAAGATTAGGCACAACAAAGAAGAACCCCCCAAGTTGTCTCAAACCCTTATTTTATCGATTTTTAACCCAAGTGTCCACTACTGTTGTCATGTCCGCTATTGGTGCTTTTCCCTTACCTACCTACTCACCAAAATAAAAATTCTATTGATCTATTGGAGACTTACTCATTAACGCTGATTTTGTCATACTTCTGCACCCGCTACATAACTTAATCGTCAAATAATCAAACATTATCCTAGGATTGCTGATAGGTAACTCACATTAAACAACGACGAGATCGGTCAAGACGGTCGGCGTTAGCTCGCGTTTAAATTTCAAAGACCGCGCGGTTGAAATACGAGTGAAGTCTGACGCGCGTGTCCCAACTGCTAGTGGACCAAAGGGCGCGCGGTCTCTGCGGCTGCGGCTGAGGGTCGCCTGTGGCGCTTGGCGGTCTGCGCTCTCCAGTTCTAGAAAAGCGCTCCTGTCACTCCTCCCCACCCTAGGCCATCGGTCATTTTGTAGGCGCCAAATTGATCTGCCCGAGGATACGCCGCGCGGATCTTGTTTGAAAAACTTCGTTGGTTCCAGTCTAAATAAATAATCACGATTCGTAAAACATGTGAAACAAATAGGTAGATCATGCATATTTTGGTTTTTACCAACTTCAAAGGCAAGTTGGTTGAACAAGATTTTATTTTCGCAACATTTAACAAGAAATTGATTTACGAAAATTCAAATACCTAATGAAAAACTTAGCAAAAATTGATTGCCAATGTTTCTATCTTGACTCTATCTTGAGTGGTTAATGCCTTGTTTTATTACGTCAAAAAACATGCTATTTTTTGCCAAGTTCTTCGTTCAGGGTGAGTTTGGTCTGAGTACGGCCATGGCTCGTTATAAAAATTCTGGGTAAGTACCTACCGATGGGTAGGCGGAGTGGCACCACTTGGTAGGTACTCATCACTTGGGCATTAAAACCCCGTTTAATTTATTCGAACTTATCGCTGTAACTGGACAGGACAAGTTGGCTGATGTTTGGTCAATGACTCACTGTGCCACCCGGTGGTTATGGGTCGATGGCTTTTGACAAAAGCAAAAAAAGGATCGATATAATAACCCCTTTCCCTCAAAGGCTGATGCGAAACTAAGGTTTGCGGTCTGCGTTTTACGCGTAACCACGAGTCCAATCAGCCGCTATTCAAAACTTGGCGGCAAACAAATCTGCGACGATTGAACAAAAATGAATGAAAGACGAACAGACATGGGCCCAAATTTAGGCATTCAGACCTCATATTTTTGGATTCTTTCAATATATTAACAGTTTTAGGGTTTCCAATTTTATTCTTTTCTGAGCGCAAGAACGAACCGGTTTGGGCGTTATTGGTTTTAGAATCTTTGCATTACCTTGCAGAATACGCGGATATTTTCAAATTCCGGTAACTTGACTTAAGTCGGGCCTCAAAATGGGAATCGCATTTGGCATTTTGGGTCCCTATAACCTACAAAGTAAGTGAAAATATGCCCAATGTCATGTAAGAACCAAATGTGGAAGTATTGTGTGTTATGCACCACTTTCGACAGTTTTTCCGAGTTTTTGGGGTGCCCAAGAAACAGGGACTGGCGCGTGTACCTGCCTGCATACCAACCCTCTCATGAAATCCCCCATCCGACAATAGAGAGTGCAAATCTGTACGATAAGGGTTCGGTAAACGATAACTCTGTCTATCATTACAGTAAATACACGTAAATGAAGAAGAATAACCATCTTCGTGCTTATCAACTGCGTTCTCACTTTGGATGTGTATGTGTATTGTGTATGTCCATACACATGCGTCTCTGACTGTGTGTACTTGCTCCCCAAAGTTGAAAGCACCACTGCCTTTGTGTCGTGTTTTGTGTGATAATTTTGATTGTAAACTTATTTTGAAAATCTTGAAACCCATTCATTGCTTGAAACACGTCTTGGCATATTAGAAATCTCTGAATTTACCGTGTTTTTGATGTGTCCACCTGGGGCGTCTCTCGCTCCTTCAGTTGCGAAAGCGTCAATAGTTATGAGTACGAGTAGTCGCCCGTCAAGAAGTTTACCGAGATGAATGGAATATCTACTGGGATCTATCATGAAAAGCAGGTAAGTAAATTCCGTTGTTATATTATTGTTATGTAAAAGTGAATCGCATTACTGAACTTCAAATTTTGATAGGTTAGTTATTTGGGTTAATAGTGTAACTTCGTTCAGCCTTCAGACGGCTATCTATGCATCCTACCACGTTCATTCTAGCTTCTAGCTATTCAAGTTCTAGTTTGGATATTAAATCCTTTCCATAATTGAAGACTGCCTTACTGTAGTGTAGAAGAGTCCGGGGCGTGTTGGCATAAGGGGCTTGTTGGCACTCAGGCCGGTTGATCAAAAAAGTTTTTGAAATTGAAATTGAAGTCTTGGGTGTCGTTAAATTGCAGGTGAAGGAGCTTTGCGCCCTCCATGCGTTGAACAATTTGTTCCAAAGTCGAGATGCCTTCACCAAAGCGGAATTGGACGAAATATGCCAATCCCTTTCCCCTCATGTTTGGATCAACCCGCACAAATCTCTGCTAGGGCTCGGCAACTATGACGTCAACGTCATCATGTCCGCCCTCCAGAAGAAAGGCTGCGAGGCGATATGGTTCGACAAGAGAAAGTAAGCGATCGAGGGGGAGACTGAAAAAGAGCAGTTGGGTGTGAAGAAAATTAAGTTGGAAAAACTGGTCGAAAGTTTCACTCCGAAAGAGAATCGAATCCAGTATCTCCAGATTCGAGTCCGACGCCTTAACCACTAGACCGCGGGATTGTTAAGGCTGTATCACACGTCAGGCCGTTCCCCTCCCCAGCCCACGGACAGACCAACGTAACTGCACTGGTGGAGCGGAGGGGAGAACGCATCAGCCAATCAGCGACGCTTCCGAACGACGGCAACGGCACGGCAAAGATCTCTCGATCGAATGTTTGCCGTGCCGTTGCCGTTGTAGATAGTGGGGGTTCGGGAAGCGTCGCTGATTGGCTGATGCGTTCTCCCCTCCGCTTCATCGGTGCCTTCACGTTGGTCTGTCCGTGGGCTGGGGAGGAGAACGGTCTGACGTGTGATACGGCCTTTAGTGAGCAGTGTGTCAGTCCAGGAAGGCTTGAGTGAGCCATTAGCCTTAAGGCAGTATCAGACGACAGACCTTTTCCTTCCCCATCTCACAGACCATCTCTTAAGTAATTTTGTCATGCAAATTCATCGATGATTTTTGCGATAAACAAGGTTCTACCTATACATTACCAGGTATCAATAACAAACATTGATGCAGGTGTGAAAAGTGAACATCAGGATCAGCCGAACAGAGACTAGGGTCTGTGTGCCTGTACGTGGGATTGGGAGGGGAACGGCCTGACGTCTGATGTGGTCTGATTGACTAAAAATTGACCTGCTGTCTAGTGGTTGAGGAGTCCGACTAAAAATCCGAGATACTCTGTCTGATCCCTGGCCAGGGCGGAATTTTTTCGCCAGTTTTTTTCCCTAATTGATTTTCTTCTCATTGAATTATACCTCAAAGATTATTATAACTGAGTAACCAACAACATCAAATGAAACCGTAGCTAAGAATGGGTTCCGCATTTCAGAACCCCCGAGTGCCTTGAGCTGTCGTTCATTAAAGGCTTCATTCTCAACGTGCCAAGCGATTACAGACTGGGTTTCGTCCTTTTGCCCCTGAAGAAAAGGCACTGGGTGGCCATCCGGAGAGTGGCTGGCATCTACTACAACCTCGATTCTAAACTTGATGCGCCTTACGCCATCGGGCAGGTGTGACTCTTTGAAATATTAAAAATGTTGTTTAACTTTTTGAATTAAAAGAACAACTCGATTTTCTCGATAAACTATCGATTGATTTTTATATAACCTATAATAATATGTTCCTATCTTGTTTCAGGAGTCAGATCTCATGAACTACTTACGTGAGCAGCTGGACTCGAAAGAGAAGGAGCTGTTCGTCGTCGTGGGGCAGGACGTCGACGAGAAACATCTTTGGGAAAAGGGCGAGCGAATCGACAGGTAGTCGTGACAATCGATATTCGAAAAATACTAATAGAACACGGGGACCTGAATGAAAGTTAAGTTTTACCTTCGATTTTCCTATTGATCGCATTATTCCGCGTCGCCTTGTGCCGCGATCGAATTGCCAATCAGTTCACACGTGCTAAACTTTAATTTGTTAAGATGTCTGAGAAACTGTTCGATGAATTTCGATGCCTATCGTACGCTTTTGTGACTGATTCGTGTGTTAAATTGAAACTAGAATACAAAAGTTGGCCAATCGTTAACCTCAATGTAACTGCGAGCATGAACGTTCACGATTCACAAGCGGATGTAATGCACGTTTGCGTACACTTGTACTATTTGTATTTAATTAAGGTAAGTAAAAAGCAATAACCGGCATTAAATCGTCAGTAGTGGAAAAGTAGACTCTTGTTCAATGTTGGGTTTTCGAGATGAACTATTTTATTATAATTTTATATGGTGTTAGTTGTTATCTGGAGTGCAATAACTATTTATTAGTCGGAAAACTACAAGATTGTATAAAAGTTCGTCGTAACGGTAGTTTTAATATTTTGGTTGAGAAAGAGAAAAATAGTCGTAGATTACGCTTTAGATTATTGAAGCTGTGTAATCAATAAATTAAGAAACTAATTCTGAAATATTCCGCATCAAGCGCCTGGTATCGCAATTTGGATATGGAAAATTTGCCCTAACGCGATCATGTTAATCTGACAGTGGAAACGATGGCTAAAAGTTATCTGGGATACTGAAGCCGAATAGACCTTCTTCAGGACAATAGTCTCGTATGCTTCGCATGGAACTGAAATCACTGGAATGGCTGATGGTTTATGATTGAATAATAAATCAAAAGGCTCCTACAACCGCGGCCGAAGGACTTGCTTGTTCGTATTGTTCCTCGACATCTTTGGGGTTTTTTCGATATTGCTGTTTCTCTTTTCTCGCTCATTCCAAAAAAATGCACCAAAAATTCGCTCCTCGCAAACGGCAAACCAAAATCCATGAATGTTCACTCTAGGCAGCCGTTGAACCTGGAATGTACCTCTGGATTTTTTAGGCGGGCCCTTAACTGCCTGAAGTTTGTATTTACATTCCACTTATTCATTTAACAAATCTGAAAAATTCATTATTCGCTCAACAATACAGTATTACTTATTGAAACTTGAAGTGACTATATCTGACTTTTTATAGAAGCTTTTACAGAACATTCAACGAGCCATTTTTTCTTTGTTATTGGTAAAGTAAGCTGATTGTTGCCTTCCTTGGAATTTTTGTTTCACTATGCTTTTCTTATGTCGTTTGGTGCTGTGTTGTGGAGCACCCTCGAATAAATTTGTTTGACGTTATATTTTTCAATTCGTGTTTTTTCCTCCATTACTTTTTTGATACCTGCGAGCTAGGAGATTTGAAAGATAAAAAATGTACGGTAGATCAAAGAATTGTAGTTGTAGATAGTAGTTTTCCTCAAAGTTTCAATATTTTAGTGCCTACTTTTTCAAAAAAAAAAAAAAAAAAAATGGAAATGGTTTAAGAGGAATTTTTTTCTACATTCTTTCAACATTTTCTTTCAAAACTTCAGGCTTCAGAATCCAAATCTGCACAATATAAATAAAAAGAGTCGTCTTCAAAACTGGAATCCTTGAAAACCTTAGCAAATCAGTGTAGAGAGACAACTGACTACAATGAGGCACGAATTTCTACAAAAAAAATCATTTTATTGCAACTAATCAAAACGGATATCCTCGTCGTAATAAATAATTTATATATCCACTGACACATAATTCTTACAGACTAGCGAAGACAGCTCAATCAAAAATTATTTTGGAATTTTGCATCGCATACAGACATCATTAATCTTGTCTACTGTCGTGTATTAGGTACATTCACAGTCGAAATGTTGCGTTCGGGATCGCCCTGTCTGAATTTGAATGTTTACCGTGAAATGCTTTGATCTGACATTATCGTGACGGTGCACGAATTCCTGGGACCGTAGCTAACGCCGAGATACACCAATGTGCATCCGTCATACGAAATCACCGGAGCGTAGTGGAATTGCTGTTTGAAAGCGCCTTTTTTTCATAGACTGCATTCACGGGCTTTTTGCTGTAAACCGCTCCGAATACGAACTTGCGGGTTTTCCTGATGAAGAACGCTATCGGGGAGAATCCGAATAGATGACGTATTAGGTTCCTGCTGTTAAAGACGTTCCTGGTCCCACCGCAACTCTGTGATCACGGCCACCCCCTTCAAAGCATTTCTTCTCCGTAAAGTAGTCAAAAATGTCAAGAAACCCAGATGATAGGAGAAAAATAGTTCTTCCTTACCCAGATGTTTGAACTACAAAAATCTGTTGCAATATGCTGCCAATACCTATTTTTTTTATTCAATGGCGTCAGAGAAATCAAAATGAGATCTGAGTTTTTAAAATTTTTGTTCGGAAGTATCGGATTTTGAAATCAAAAGTCCATCCATGGGCCGTTGAATGCATCGAGCGTTTTTCCCCACTTTAATTTTCTGCTTTTTATGCAAGAAATCTACCTACTTGTTTTGTGGCCTACTAGAGAACATCGAGTGCTGTAGAAATGGTGGATTATCACACTATAAAATCAAGTTGGTAGGTTTACCAATTCCTAAAATCTAAGTCCTTTGTCATCGCCTTGAGAACTCGAAGGTACTGGCTCAGTAGCTCGAGCCAGAATTCTAGCAATAAATAAAAAAAAACCCATTCGGATTTCACCAGGCGTTAACATTAAGACGAATCTCAGCCAATAACTTAAAGAGGCTCGGAATATTGAGCTGATAAATTGCAGTTTAGCAGTCCTTGTTGTTAGTTAGCAGTAGCCGGTCGCGGTTGACTTTCGATTTGTCCAATGTCGAGTAGACTATCGTCCTGGCGTCGACCGAAATGTCCTTCCCTCGTCCGAGGACCCAAATGAAATCTGAAAATTGGCGGAATAACAATGATGCTTATCATGAAAAGTAAATTCAATCAAGTCGAATTCGGTGCGATAATGGGGTAGAGAAGGGACAAATTGGAATTTTTATGGTTACTTAGGTACATAGGGAACATTCAGCATTTTCTGCTAGATTCTCCTTGTGCGAATTTTAGATGCCCAAAAAACGTGTTTTTTGGCACTTTTTTCAATTTTTCTGTACAATGCGTAAACAGCGCGTCCAACCGAGAATTTTGCTCGATACAAAATTGAACATGAGATTTCGCGTTCAACCATGATAACCAATAATTTAAAGGTGGTTATCGGTTGAGCTGTTCTTGTGATTCCCACTTTGATTGGTAGGTAGGTAGGTACGCAAAGAAAAAAGTAAACAAAAAATTTTAAGAAATCGCGGTCATCACAAATTTAGTATGGGCACATTTTCTCACGAAAAGGGGGGAAATTCTCATCACGAGCTGACAATCTGTGGCTAAGCCCGAGGGGCTTGTACATACTATAGCGTTATATCCTGACTAGTTCCGACCCTCCTTAAGGGCGGCAGGGTACGCCCGGGACATCTTTGGCGAAAAGCCAACGCCTGATATGGCGTCACTGACTTTTTACTACTTTACGCTAACCCTATAACTGTAATGCTGGAGTTTGAACTTTCAGGAAATGGGTTACTCATTTAAGTCATTACGGTCATTATTCTAGAAAGGGCCAATCGTTCCCAAGGGATTACCACGTTCCCATTTATGATTTGGGACCGGGGAAAAAATTCTCCATGCGTTATCAACTTTGCTCTACCACAGGCCATAGCTAAAATATTCAAAAAGCCGCAACAAATTATTGAAATTTCAATTCAAACTGCAAAATGTTCGGCCTTTTCCAGGATAATGACCCATTAAGTCACTCCGTGACGGCACTTACCAGCATGTACAAGTCTTAGATCGGTGCAGGAGTAGATGAGGGCATAGTCCGTGTAGTCCGTGTCGAGAACGATGTACTTGCCGCTGCCTGGCGCCATCCGGGCAATGACTGAGGGCAAGGGCCCGTCCAGGACCATGTTCAGTTCTCCTGGGGTCATGGACACGTCTTTGACTCGGTACGAAGAGACGCTCGAGGTTCCTCTCCTTGAAAATAAGGAACATCAAAATTTGATAAATATTTCGATATTTGATTTGGTGATTTGACTTTGATATTTAATATTGTTGAAGTTGTGGCAAAACCACTTCCTCAAATCCTCAGTTGAAAAAGGAAACTTGTGAATATCGTCCATAATAAACTGTTGACACAGGAAATGAAAAAAAAAAGTCTCCAGAATTGGGCGAAATTCTGGCGGGCTGGTTATGGGGTGAGGATGAAGAACCATTTTAAACAACCCCCTGACGTCACGAGGCGTTGGCCCATTTACAAGTACAAAGTTCGATTACGTCGGTGCTCATTAACTGATTTGTAGTTGTCGACTCACCAAGGAACTCTGTACGTCACTTCCGTTCGCATTGTGTCATTTTCGTAGAGCGTGAAGTTCAGCTGGGTGCAGGAAAGTGAAGACTCGAATAGGTAGAAGGATCTTTCGATCTCGTTCCATTGTCCTACAAACTGAAAAGAGAGGAAATCTCTTAGGTAGTCGACTACATAATACAATACTCAAGCCTAGCACGAAAAAAGTTGATAATAATATCAGGTTTTTATTAATCAGTTTATATGATGGATTTTTCTCTATGGATATCCAAATTTAATAATACGAAATTACGGAAAAACCATTTTTTATCGTCAATTCTTCCATAATTTGACAAGAGGCCTATATTATTAATCAATACCGAGAATTTATCTTTTTTGTTTCTCATTCCTGCGATATCAGCCTCATTTCAATGCTACGCCTCCTCCTGGCGCCCTTCGGAGCAGATACGATTTCAATGGTAGGTAAGTAAAAAAACGCCATTTACCCACGTGTAATGGCCCGAACGATTGATGGTCTTAACAGCCAGTAACTTTTCAGGACAATCGTAAAGAATGTCGAGTAAATTACTCGGTTTGTGTTTCGAAAGTTACCCAATCTCATATCTGATACAAGGTCGCCTTGTTTTTAGGGGCAGACCCCTTGACTCCACTCTCACTGTCGAACTTTTTTCTCCTTTCGAGAGGATAAAACGGCCCACGAGATAATTTCCCTACCGAACGTTAGGTGGGTAGCCCAGCAAGGGTTTGGTTTTTGTAAATTTTGTTTAAGGAATTAGTTGTACTAACAAATTTACAAATTATACAGACGATATTGATGTTGGAAACTGCAATTCAACCAAAAAAATTGCATCGTCATTGTTTGAAAAGTGATACGTCTAAATTGTTGATGTCTGCCTAAAAGGTGGGACGGGAAACCGGTAATTTTTTCTACCATTGTCCGACTAGACGATGAGGGAAAACGACTAGAATCCCGGCAGTAGTTGATATCTAATTGTCGGATTTGGAATAATTCTAGATGGCTCATCCATTTAATGACACATTTTACCGGAACGCGGATCGGTAATACACTGTTTGGTTACAGGAAACAGCTCGTCAACCTTGAGAATTTGGCCGATTCTTAGTCGTCCCGGACATAATGAAATTAAGCCCCAAAAATTATATTGCGGCACCACCTGCCGGGTATTAGATTGAGTGGGTATATTATTGAACCTGTGTCTCAATTATCCTATACAGATGAAAAAAAAATCATATTCGAACAATTTTTGAGCCTCTTGCATTTTTATTTCAGGTTTTTCGTACCAAATCCTGTAACGAGCTCCGAGGAGTTTTCCACTACTCTTTCATTTAACCAGTGGTGCGTGGTAACGTCCAATACTTCCATATTTTGGTGCTTAAAAACCATAAATTAATAAACCGGCCCTTAAAATTAGCTTTAAGATTTTTTTTTAATTTTCTTAAAATTTTTGTTTTAGCAAAATACGTGGATATTTTTCATGTTGCGATAGGTATCTTGACGCAGGTATTGTGGTTTTAGGCGAATTTTTAAATTTGCGTAGCGAATGTTTTGATATTTTTGACGTAAACAGCCTCAAAATCAGTCAAAAGATAATCAAATCGTAGAATAAATTCAAGACTTCGATACCAGAGAGCAAGAAGGGCGAATCTGCTTCTTTCCTAAATAGCAGATTCGCCCTTCTTGCTCTCTGGTAACGACTTGAATTGACTTGAGACTTATTCTTAGTATCAAAATGTGGAAGTATTGTGTGTTATCTAAGCACCTCTGGTTTTCGTTTGTTTCATTTTTTATCCCAATTGAACTGAAATCTTGAATAAATTTATGTTAAGCTTTCAAAGAAATTGTCGGTATGGCCGTCCTTGGATAAATCTAGCTTTAAATAAATTGATAGACCGGCCCTTAAAATTTTTGTTTTAGGTACCCAGCAAAATACGTGGGTATTTTTCATGTTGCGATAACTTGACGTAAGTATTGTTATTTTAGGCGAATTTTGAAATTTTCGTAGTGAATTTTTTGATATTTTTGAAGTAAATAGCCTCAAAAGTAGTCAAAAGATAATCAAATCGTAGGAAAAATTCAAGTATCAAAATATGGAAGTATTGTGTGTTATCTAAGCACCTCTGGTTTTCGTTTGTTCAATTTTTTATCCCAATTGAACTGAAATCTTGAATATATTTATGTAAAGCTTTCAAAGAAATTGTCGGTATGCCCGTCCTTGGATAAATCTAGCTTTAAATAAATTGCCCTTAAAATCTTTGTTTTACTTAACAAAATACTTGGATGTTTTTCATATTGCAACGTATTGTTATTTTAGGCGAATGTTAAAATTTGCGTTGTGAATTATTTATATTTTTGACCTTAACAGCCTCAAAAGTAGTCAAAAGATAATCAAATCGTAGGAAAAATTCAAGTATCAAAATATGGAAGTATTGGGTGTTATCTCGAATAAATTTATGTTAAGCTTTCGACTGGTAATAGCAGCTGTACCGAGCCGAGGAGAAAGTGATAAACGAGAGGCGATAAACCGAGTGTACAGATTGTTGATCATGAGGGCCGATCGGTCCCACCCTACACGATACCGGGTAGAGGTAGGCGGCCGGCCTGCACGCCCGCGGACCGGTACCGGTGGCGGTACCTGCGGGTTCTGGCTCGAGGGCGTTACCATCTTTGGCAACTTCCGCAAATGCGCGTCCTCCGAAAGCCGATACGGATGACACAACTCGCCCGACGAGTTGGAGGCCAATGACAGCCGGTGGCCGCGGGAAAGTTTCCCTGTTTTGTCAATCGCCTTTCACTCAATAAACAACAAACGGTCAAATTAACTTGAGATGGATAATAAATTGAATCCGAATTTCCTGCTTTCTTTCTCGCAGTTTTGTCTTATACCAGCAAGTTTACATGTCGGCCCTGGCTGTACACCACACAGTCCAAGCCAATAATCTTGAACATGATAGCTAATTTGTTGTCTTATACGTTCCTACCTAATAAAAAACCTTTTGCACGTAGATAACACTCAATAGGCGCTTCCATATTTTGGTACTTACATTTTTGGCACAATTTGATGACATTTTCATCACTTTTGAGACAGTTGAGGGCAAAAAACTCACTATGCAAATTTAAAGATTCGCCTACTATCGAAATACGACTAGTTAAAAATATCCACGTGTTCCGCAAGGTAAAACGAAGATTTTAAGACCAAGAACGTTCAAATCGGTTCATTTTTGTGGCCAGGAAATGAAAAACAGAAAATACTTAAAGTGCTATTATGAGGTTTTACTGAGAAAAGTATCCCTGTTCAAGAAATTCGCTAAGGTTAAGAATTGAGGAATCTATAGGTAATCATTTTTACTTCCATATTTACAGAGTAAATGGAAGTATTGTAATCGTCCTAAAATCGAGAATCGGAACGGAGCTTCAGAAAAAACTTTTCTTATACACATTCACTCA
The DNA here is from genome assembly GCA_036186465.1 of Nesidiocoris tenuis. NCBI lineage: Eukaryota > Metazoa > Arthropoda > Insecta > Hemiptera > Miridae > Nesidiocoris > Nesidiocoris tenuis. The sequence continues at coordinate 14,840,424 of AP028914.1, read as the reverse complement.
GAATCACTTCCTGAACAAGTGTCTGTGTGTCCGTCTGTGGTCATTTACAACCAGTGGTGCGTAGATAACACACAATACTTCCATATTTTGGAACGTAAAATTGTGACGCAATTTGATCATATTTTGACTGCTTTTAAGGGTGTTTAGGTCAAAAAAATTTCACTATTCAAATTTATCAAAAAACGCCAGTTGTTCGGAACATGAAAAATAAGATTTTAAGAAATCGGTTCATTTTTGTAGCCAGAAAAAAATAAAATAGAAAAAATAAAAATGCAAATATATCGGAAGTACTGTGCGTTATCCAAATTTCGATTGAACAGGGTGTTAGGTCTTACCGAGACGCACATTTCAGTTCAAGAAATTTGAAAAATATGAGGGAGTTATGGTCATTTTTGTAAATGACCACAGACGGACAGACGGACTAACGGACACACGGACTAACGGACTAACGGACACACGGACACACGGACACACGGACACACGGACACACAGACACTTGTTCAGGAAGTGATTCTGAGTAAATGTGTATGAGAAAAAGTTTTTTCTGAAGCTCCGTTCCGATTCTCGATTTTAGGACGATCACAATACTGTCCATTTACTCTGTAAATATGGAAGTAAAAATGGCTATAACTCCCTTAATTCTTAACCTTTTTTCAAATTTCTTGAACTGAAATGTTTGCCTTGGCAAGAACTAACACCCGGTTTAATCGGAATTTAAATGACTCACAGTACTTTCGATATATCTGCATTTTTAGTGTTTTCTATTTTATTTTTTCCCGCCACAAAAATGAACCGATTTGAGCGTTCTTGGTCTTAAAATTTTTGTTTCACCTTGCAGAATATGTGGATATTTTTTATATTCTAAAAATGTAGCGAATGTTTTTTTGCGAATTTTAAAATTTGCATAGTGAATTTTTTGATATTTTTGGCCTAAACACCCTTAAAAGCAGTCAAAATATGATCGAGTTGTGTCACACTTTTACGTTTCAAAATATGGAAGTTAACATTTATTAAAGCCTTGTAAAGCTCGACGAAGGCCATCCAAATATCGTTCTTCAGCTCGAATACTCACCACAATTTCTCACGGTTCGCATTGTTTGGTCAGGTAGCGGATAATTTGTCCCCAGTACACCGTACACACCCTTTCATCAGTAGAAACGATCATGGCGCATTGCTAGCTGTTAATTGCCTCAATCACCTCTTGATAAAAGGAGTTGCGCAGCGTTTCTCTTGCAAGGACAGTCCCACAATTTAGGATGGGGAACTTTACTCTGCGACTCATGAGATTGAAATCAAACTATGGAACTCTCGAAAAAAATATTCAAATGCCTGAACAAAACATGCCTATCATATTCGATATTCAGCAGTTCCTTCGTTGCCTTGTAGTTCGTTTTAATGCTTGTACCACTTTCCCGGAGATACGAGCCCACTGATTCCGAATGACATTGTCACTTTTCAAATTGGATTTCGTCCTCGATTCTATCAAAATTTTCCATTTATCAAAAATTATATTAAAAATTTGAGTTGGCACAAGATTTGTAGCCGTAAAAAATCCCACAATCATTTTGCATTTGGAACCGCGCTCTCATTCTTACCTTGCAAAAAAGTTCCGACCTCCTTTTCCCTTCTACAACTTAACCGATAGACATGCAACGGGGTCGGAGAACGGTAGTCAATTGACACTAACAAAAAACCTCATCAGCTCGTAATTTTAAACCGAACCGATTTCGCTTTCTCCGCCGTGGAGAAATGAGCAAACCAATGCGCCATTGACTGCAAACTATCGTCTCTCTTATGTTGGTAGAGGAATAGATAATGATAAGGAGGATAAGGAATATAATAAGATGGTAGGATGGAGAATGTTTTCCTATTGGGTTAGGCATGGCATTTATATGACCCTATCTATGATTGAGTTAATTTTTTAATGGCTTAATATACAGGGTGTCTAAGAATTCAGAGTCGTGCCACCCTCTCGCATTTCTTTATTTTTCTACGTATTTTTTTCTCCAGCGTTCTGGAAAAATGCATTTTGCTCCGATGACTTGGGCCACAGTTGACGTAATTGGCATTAACTTCTTTTTCAATCCCATATTTTTTTATTGCAAATCCTGTTTCAGCAAAAAATTCCTTGAAAAATTCATACCCCATTCAGCTTTTCCATTAAATAAGCGAAATTGCAATTTTTTCAACTCCCTGCGTGACGCATGTTTTGACAGTATTTTTTGACGCTGAATCACGTGGCGATATCAATTTTCAGATCAGACTTAGCATTTGAATGCAAGATTAAAAAAATGAAAAACTCTTAGCGGGTAATTTTTGTAAAAAATCTCGAAACAAAATGAATAATCTCGTAGATTCCTATTCGAATCTGAAAACTGATGTCACCACGTAATTCAGTGTCAAAATACTATTGAAACTTGCTCCATACTTGGGGTTTGAAAAATTGTAATTTTACGCTCCTAGTTGGATTGCCCTTATTACTACCAAATTGGCGTCATAAAAAATAATAAAATCAGCGTATAATTTATCATGAAATTTTTTGTAGAATCCGAATTTGGAATTGAAATATGGTTTATCGTATAAAAGTTCAGTTAGGTAGGGTCAATGGCGCCTGCTCCGGTGCAAAAGCATTTTTCCTGCATTCTGTGCAAAAAAATTACGAACGAGAATTGCTTTTCTTCTGGCGTTGTAGCTAAATATGAAAGCACGAGAGCCCATCTCTTAGCAGACATCATAGAGGCCTATAGAAATTCGTTTAAAAAAAAGCTAGAATTTTCGACTCTACGTATTTCTGCCTATATTAATACGCTTCGAATTTTCGTCGTTCACTTCTGTACATCTTGGGGAAAAATCTCGAAAAATTCTATATTGTACCTTGTCAATGTCAAAATCAGCTTTGGCCGTCACATTCGGGCATCGGCCGAAGGCAGGTCGTTGCCCATAGGCGACCCCTATGGCCATGGCCATGGCGAAGATGAACAGAAGATGATCCCTCGTCATTTCAATGAGATCTCAAATTTCAGTCAAGAATTCAAATGCGGCTTGTTGCGAATAATTGCCGCGGTTGTCTGGCTCACTGACATGTACACGTTGTACCTCTCGAATCGAAACTGGCTCCTCGACGGTTCCCAGCTTTCACATTTATACGACCCCCTCCTGCCATCTTTCTTCTTTCGCTCGTAACTCCCCTTGGCCTTTCCGAAGTTTTTTTTTCCTTTCCTCCTGAACCCAGAAAATTAAGTTGAAATACAAAGTGCCTTAAAAGATAGCAGGAAAAAGCGAAGGCGCTTAATCTTGTCGACGAACGCGTGTCGGGTTAATCCATCATCTTCCTGCTGGTATATTTGTTACAAAGTAAACGGACTGGGCGAGTAGTTAGGGAACTCCTACGGCGAAATTCTCGCTTATCTACTTACGCAGCGAAAATTCTAATGCGTTGGAATTTTCCAAACCTTCTTCGAACGTGTGCGAACTGAAAAATTGTGTTTACTGGCTTTAGAACTGATAAGTGCTGTCACTCTACGAGTACGTCGTGCATTCAGTTCGGCGCCATCCTGCGTATTGATGTCTTAGCCCAATGGACTTGCGCATTTAAAAAAGGTCCTTACTACTACTACGTTACTTAACGAAAATAGCGTCTGATTGACTGAAACACGTTTAGGACTTCCTTAGGAGCCTCCTTAGGAAGCTCCCTTCGAAACACTTTATTCATGGACGTTCGCACCTCGAAATTTGGTCAAATTCATACTCATGATAGGTACTACTGAAACTCATAATTAAACTCAAACTTAAAGTCAATGTCATACCTATTCATCAAAGTCAAACTCACTCATAATCAAACTGAAACTGAAACTTTCACTCTTAATCAAACTTATAGGTAATCAAAATGAAACTCAGATTCGAAACTCAAACTCGTTTTCATAATCAAACTCGAACGCAAAGTCAAACTGAAACTCAAACTCATAACTAAATTCCAACTCTGAAAGACGAATAGAACTTGAAACCGAAAAAAATTAAACTCAAACTTAAACAAAAACTCATAGTCAAACTCAACTTCGTTCTCATAATCAAACTCAAACGCCAAGTTGAACTGAAACTCAAACTGAAAGACCCAATCGAACTAAAACAAAAAACGAGACAGAAATTGAACTCAAACTCGAACTCATAGGCATTAGTCAAATTCAAACTCAAACTGAAAGTCAACCTCGAACCAAAACCGAAAACGAAACTGAAATTAAAACGCAAACTCATACTCATAAGTCGAACTCAAACTGAAACTGAAACTCATAATGAAAGTCAATATTAAACTGAAACTCAAAGATGTGATTAAGCTCAGACATAAACTCAATCTCAGATTCAGTTTCAGTTTGAGTTTGAGTTTCAGTTTCAGTTCAATTCTGACTTTCATTGTTAGCTTGAGTGTCAGTTTCAGTTGGAGTTCGATTAAGAGTTTAAGTTAACGTTTGAATCTCAGTCTCATTCGTTCTTTTCGGTTTTAGGTCGAGGTCGACTTTCCGTTTGAGTTTCAGTTTGACTTTGCATTTGAGTATGATTAAGAGAACGAGTGTGAGATCGATTTCAAGTTTGAATTTCAGTTTCGTTTTCGGTTTTAGTTCGAGGTTGTCTTTCAGTTTGAGTTAGAATTTGATTAATGAGTAGGTAGATATGAATTTGAGTCTCAATTTGAATTAGCGTTTGAGTTTGATTATGAAAATGAGTTTGAATATGAGTTTGAGTTTAATATAAGTTCAATACAAGTTTGAACCATGAGTATTACTCATTGAGTAAGAGTTAGCGTTTGAATTTCTCTGTGGACAGGACGCCTTACTACTAACATAATATTCATCTCCCGCAGCACAGCCACGAAACGCGTGTTGCAGCTCAAATCCTTTTCCACCCTATAAGTAACTAGCGTGAAGTTGATTGAATGTGATAATAGAAGATATAATATAATGTAATGTAACGTAACGTAATGTAATGTAACGTAACGTTATGTAATGTAATGTAATGACGTCGAAGATAGGTAACATGATAAAATTTTTAATATATTTATCGCACCTCGAGAATGAAAGGGGCACAACTTCAAGGCATTTCAGGTTGGAGTTGTGCCCCTTTCATTCTCGAGGTGCGTTATAATAATTATAAATCTATAATATATTATATTATTTATATCGATAAATTTGTAATATATTTATAGTAAGTTTATAATATACAGTATTTAATATTCTCAACGATAAGTTTCACGTCAATTAAGGACTCGCTATGAATCATATACATAATATATATCATATTATGATACCTGATAATACCTCTTATCGTGTGGGTGTCTTCATTAGGTGCACCTAGTCGATTGAGTCAGCGCCTAACTTCTTTTTGAGATCACTTCAACCTAAACCCGGGGTTAGCATAGCAGGGTCGTTTCCTGCTGTAGGTACAAGCTCGTTGCTTATATTTTTCACGTTTGCCGAAGGTAATAGGAACTCACCTGCTGTCGGCCGCTGTGAGCACGGTTTGTCTACACGCATACTTATTACTTTTTCCCCACAAACGGAAATTGATAGCTTCCACTTTTTCCCATCACGAGGGCCTCCTGGCAATATCCGGCTCAGGGCTGTGCTACCTACACTTCTAATAACTTCTGTTCTCACGACTGGCCTAACTTCTGCTCATGTCTTTCCTTCACTTGAGTAATCCAGTCAATTTTGCACGGAAGCTTATTTTCCGATAAACCTGCGCTAAATATAGTTCCTACAGAGTAGGCATTAATTCGAATTCGTTACTTACACCTATTGAGGTCGGACAAACTTCCTGCGAAGTTTGAGCTTGGCAAGCGGATCATATCAAAGTAAATTCCAGTTATGAGCTCGTAACTTCCAACATAATATCCGAATGCAGGCGTAAAGGTCGACGGGGAAGCGGAGGATCCGGACAGGAAAATTAAAGCCTTTCGCTCAGAAATGTCAAGGGAGCTTTCTAATCGCCTAAATAATGTACTTACAGGTTTTCTATTTATGCAGCTGCTCTTGCAGACGTAAGCTCCTATTTCCTGGTCTAAAATAGCAATGTTCTACGTATTGTTCTACCTAATCTACTCAAATTCCTTAATGGTGAGTTCTTTTTTTGTCCCGTTTTTACCAGTTTAAGGGGGCTTGAATTTTTTTTTTTTTTTTGATTCCTTGAAGGTTTCTCCGCCTTCTTCAAGGTTTCTCCCCCAAGTCAAAATTGCAAGGATTGTAGTGGTCGAAAACTGGTTTGAAGACGAATTTTCGACTTTTCAAAAAAGTATTTTTTGACCCTTAAAAAAGTTTTCAAATTTCAAAAAATATTTCTGGGTAGGTAGTTTCTGGATTAACAAAGAAAATTGGCGATTTTCCACGACTCTCCAGGATTGAGAAAAATGTAGAAAACCTGAGCTTTATTTTCTGTGATAACCGGAAAAATAGCGTACCCATGTCACTAATCTACTTAGCATCGGTTTTTTCACTTTAATAATATCTATTAAATTGAAAAAACATATTCATATTATGAATTTATTATGAATTTTTATATTATGAATGAATTATTATTATGAATTTTTTATAACTAGGGAAACTTGAAAGAGACCTTTGGGGTTGAGGTTGTAGAAATTTCTTGAACATACCAAGATTGATTTTGTCCTGAAAATCCCAAAATTTTCTGTCATCCATCACTGAGGAAAAATGCGGACGACAGAACTTTTTAATTCAATTTTTGGATTCTACGCCCTTAAAAACAAAAAGCGAAATTTTCAGGGGGTTAACACTATTTTTCCGAGCAATCACAATAATTGGGTATTGGTTTGAATAACAATCCAAAATCACCAACATTTGTCGACTTTCGAGAGCCATATAGGGCGGACAGTTTTCCGTTGCTTGGATACTGACTAGGCAAACAGTCGGTAACAGCTGGCAGCTGATCGAGCCTTTGCCTTTAGTTCCACTGTACCGGTTTACTGACTCGGTCATGGTAGCAACATAGATTTTGCCAGATAATCTTGTTAGATATTCGTGAATTTATTTCGTTGGTTACCAAGTCTGATATTAAACAATGTTGTACGGTGACACGTTACACAAGGTATCCTGTTAGGTAGCTTTTGCCCTGTTCAACAATGGTCAAACTAAAAATCATAATGGTCGGCCCAGCCGAGGTGAGTTACGCCTGCATACTTACCTTAGTATTTATGCAATTAATAATGTACTAGGCTAAAATATATTGGAGAAAGATAATAATTACGGAACTCAAAAAATATTGAACAGGTTCATCCACCATCAAGATAATGATTAGCTTAACATGCTGTTCAGTTGCTGTTGTGACGTATCCATAAACACAGTTACCATGACCAACCATTCACCATATCAGCTAATCACGGTGCTGAGGTCCGGTTTATCAATTTATTTAAAGCTAGATTTATCCAAGGTCGCTTGCATGAACTAATTTTCAAAAAACTTTCGGTAAATGATTACATGTCCTAGGTGAAAATTTATTGCAAGCGTCCTTGACAACAGCAAGGATAAACCTTGCCTTAAATGAATTGATTAACCGGCCCTAAACGTTTTGGTGAATATTGTTTCAACCATCAAGGCGGGGAAATCGACCATAGCAAACTTCCTATCGGAGGCGATCGACTTCACAAACTACGAATATCGCCCAACCCCTGGCGTGCGAATATTGGAATTTGAACCTAGTCAAAAAAACATAGAAATCGAATTGTGGGACTGTTCAGGGGAAGACAGGTAAGCTCTCCCGTTTCTGTTATCCATCAGTTCACTATGTTTGGCAATCGTTTAAAAAATTAATTAAATAGGTGGGTAGGTGCTATTCATAGGTTCCTCATCCTATGCTATTCATAGGTGCCATTAATCAAATAGGTGCCTATTCATTTTTAAAACAATAAAAAATGGTAACATACTCACATAAGTACAATAAAAATAAATAATTTGTTTTTTTTTTCAATCATAGTTTTTCAATTTTTTGTAATGAGTAGGTAACATTGTTAACATAATTTATATGATTGCTGAATTGACTTTTCAAATCTTCCCCTCTGAGCTTACTAACCAAATTCGATTTTAACATACCTCTTACCTATGTTGGCCGTTTACTTATCACTAGGTATGAAAGTCTGTGGCCGGTTTTCCTATGGAACGCCCACGGTGTTATAATAGTGTACAATCCGGAAACATCCGGTCACGCTCAGGAACTGGATCGCCTCTGTGACAATTTCATCGTCAAAAGTTTGGTACCCCATTCGAACGCACTGCTTGTTGCCAATACGAAAGATCCATCCCACGCAGCTGCAGCTCCGGAATTCAGTGAGCAGCCAAACGCAATTATTTTTTAATTCCTTTTTAGAAACGCTGAAAAAAGCTACTTACTCGAGTGATCAAGTCAACATTTGGAAAGCTTTATTTCACGGGTCGATCCTCAATAATTCATTAGTTCGACAGACGGTCGCCTGGTAGTCTACTGGTCAGGACATCCGCTTGCGGAGCAAGGGTCTCGCCCTAATCAACCATTTTCGGCCGAAAACCTTTCTATCATTGCATGCGGATGGGGTTGATAATCTAAATGAAGCATCTACAAGTTAACCCGGGCTGGACAAAAAAATTATTTTTTCTATTCAAAAATTAAAAAAAAGTGAATATTTTGAAAAGTTGACGATATTCCCGTGAGGAAAATGGGGAAAATTTAAATCCCTTTTTACATTTAAACCCCGATTCATTGGTTCTCGTAAAAGACCATAAATATTTTCATCATTTTCTCTTTCCCTCGCACTCGTGTCTCCCATTAGCCTTGGGCCCCTCATCGGTTGAGCCCCAACCAAGATCGTACCTGAACAACCGTTGCATCTTCTTCCAGGTGGTACACTCGCCTCGATAACTCACGTTAACGTTAACGTCGTAGAAAATGGCGACGCTGTGAAAACCGCATTTGAAAAATTCGTCTCCTCTCTTAGCGAAGGCAAGACTTACGTGAACGATGAAATCGGTTTCCTGGCTTTGCCTTTGTAATTTGCCCTAATTGATAAAATTCTGGAGTATTGGTGACTTTAATTAATCAGTTGTTTATTTATTATTGACTTTTTTGACGATTGTATGAAAATATTGCATTTTTGGTGGAATAAACGACATTTTTTTAAAAACCCTAAGCCTACGTTGATCGATTATTAGTAAATTTACCATTAAAACCTTGTTATTGTTGAACTAACATAACATTTTTCAATATTACCCAATATTTCAATAGTAAATATGGGTTTAAGGCAAAAACGCGATGGAGAAGAAAATGCCGGGTGTTAAATTCTCGATCAGACGCATTGATACCGACTTTTTACACGAGGGCGTCCGTTTATAGGCTCGGAACTGCAAAAATCCGATTCTCCTATTAGAAAAGGAATGTTTTACGATTAACCAGCTTTTAATAATACGGTGGACAGTTTAATTAACGGTGCAGGGTGGAGGTGAGAGGTCTGCGTCCGGGCCCTTCCGAGAAAGCAGGTCCTGCTTCTTGGAGATCCCAGGTAGAAACCCATTGTCCCTATGAGACCTCGTAAAGGGGTATCACTGTCTTGTTTAATCGCAGTTTTTTTTTCTTTTTATACCTATTTATTCATCACAGTGAAAAGGTACCATTTAAGCATCATGATTTTGAAAGTCTGACTCCAACAATACGATGATAAACCTACCTACTCCAACTATTTGAACTTGATTTTCTGTGATACCCAGACAAATAATGTACCTATGTCACTAATCTACTTAGCAGCGTTTTTCATCATATTTTTTTCTACGCCGAGTCTCAATTGACAGACTGAAGTATCCGTGAGCCCAGTCAGGTACATGGAAGTATTCGGGTATTGATAATTAACGAACGAATAAATAAAGAACAATTATTGTTCTCGATTTTCTGGAGTTCTCTTTCCACTGTAATTCTATTGGTACCCAAAATTGCAGAGAATGGAAAAGGAGAAATATTTTTCTGCCAACCTAATTTCAGGCACCCGTATTCATAATAAATCTAAGTTTATATTTGAGTGACTTACTCGCTGCGACTGACGTATAGTCAACGGAATTCTTCGGGGCAAACAAAGTTTAAGGAGACGCCAAAGAGCGGTTTTATTCGGATATTAACACGTATTTTACTGAATATAATAATGCGTATTTTATATCATATTGCTATACAGTAAAAGATAAATATACCCTGCATTAGTGGTAATTATGAGAGAGAGTGGAGGGGGTGGGGGGGTGTAAACTATTTTTAGGAAAAGAAGAACATTTCTCATTTCCCAGGAAAGGTGCGGGTGGGACCTCAGCTTGCCCCACCCGCCCGCCAGTTTTAGGGTCGAAAATTGTACCATCTCCTGAAAAAACCTGTTTACCTGCTGGGTGCAGAATTTTGACCAGAAAACAGCGAGCGGATAAAGGCGGGCTCAGTTGTCTGAGGCTGACCATCCCGGACCGTCCTGACGCCATCTCAAATGGCTGACTAGATAGGTAATTTATTGTAATTACGTTACAATTGTAGGTACTTAGTGGAATTACATGTAGAAAGGAGATGGGGGGGACGTACAACGCACAGACGAGAACTGACACGAATCTGAGTATTCAACGATGAAAACATCGACACATACTTAGGTATAATTTTGTCACCAACTATATAAATAAATATTCTTAGTTAGGTACACATATACATCGATTTTTATTTTTCCGATTTTTCTTGTCCTGTTCACGTCACCATAAATTGTCTTCGAAAACGACAAGCGCTAATTTGAGGGTTCGATCCAAATTCTCGATCCGCTTTCATTGACATTTAAATTTAGAGTTTGAAGTTAACAATTTGTTACGAATTTGGCATTCCCACTCATTGTCAGCCAACTACGGAAATATTCGATGCCAGCAATCAGTCCAATGGGAACACTGTGAGTCTAGTAAAAAAAAGAAGATCATATCATCGTTGAACAAGCTAGAAAATAGTAGGAATCAGTAAGTTGATGAGAGAATCATTAATTGCGGGAGTGAATGTAATTGGCTAAAAAGGTCGATTTTTGGAATTTAGTGGCCAGTATTCGTGAGGATTGCCGTTCTTTGAATGAGAGATTGAAATTATTTGAAAGATGTGAGGTTGAAATTAATTACTAGAGGAGGATTTGTTTAAAAAATATTTTTGAAGCTTGATTGTAGGGAATAGGACGTTTCAAAATTAGTTCAAGCCAATGTCTATTCCGCTAGTCTGAACGGTTTCTCAAAGGTTTGGTTGTCACCTCTTTTCTTTTTCTTGATTTCGTTCCAACTTTTTGCTTTTTTAACTTACTGCTGGAAACCTGCAAATGTCTCAAGTTCATGGACAATTTAACGGGCTTTCCAAACAGACCCTCACGTTTGCAAACATTCAAAAATTTAAGGAATTTATGGCCATTTTACTGAGGCAAAATAAGATGAAACTTTAGTTTTACGTTTGTTACTTGTTTCGTGATCGTTCTCATGACCTCAACTGTTACACGCTCTTACAATAAAAATACGTGCTGTAGACATTTGCTTTATTTTTCGATAAAGTACTTAAGTTGGCTGATTCTTAAATACATACCCAGTATGTCGAAATCGTGGTAAGGATAACAATTTATAGTGGAAGGTACGTATGCGAATTACTGGCGTGTACAATGGTTCCCCGGCAAAATAATTCAGTACCCAATGAATCATCATAAAGTTACAAAAAAATCAACATTTCATTCAATCGTATTTAACTATTACACAATAGCCGTAAGTGATATGTCATATTTGTCTCGACTGTAATACAGTGTGGGGTGTAAAGTTTTCAGCTCTTTGCTTCTTGGACCAATTCCTTGGAATTGGAGGTCCGATTCTTGGACAACCTTCCACCAAAGCCTCCAGTGCTTTAACCCTCTCTGATATTATCGGCATGAAAAAATACCGGACAAGATATTTCATTGTCAACTTCTTACTTTATTGGTAGGTGATACAGTATCGTTTGGGTGCTGTAGAAAATTGAATCTGTCGAAATTGTCGACATGAATACCAAGTTCCTATTTCATGAATTATTTCGAATCTAGACCATCAAATCTGGCGAGATTTGCGTATAGTTTCAAAAAAGCTTTTTTTACTTTAATTGAAATGATAATTTCTCTTGCTAACACACCACGACGTTCAAAAAATATGGCGAGAGCTAACCATAAATGGAAATCGCACGAAAGGCTCAACCTGCAACCGCAGACAGTCGCGCCCGCGGAGCCGCCTCGTCCTGCGGCACTCAGCCGCCTCTGCGGGCAGGCCCGTTGTGCCGAAACGCCACGTCAGGGCCCGCCGGCCGGATAGATTCAATCGTCGAATCTTTCTGGTCGGCCATGACTTACCTTAGCGCCGGGCTGTCTGATTCGAGGGCTTTTTGCTAACTGATATTTTTCGCGAAATATGGATATGAAAAAATCAGTTACTACCACTCCAGAAAAGTTACTCTTTTCAATTTGTGTGTGATTTCAATCTTGTTCAAACCTTCGAACTCTGCAAAAAAAAGGAGTCAGAATAACTATTTAGTAGGCACTGCTGTTAAAAAAAAATTAAAATTAAATGATAAAATTACTTAATACAATTTATTTCGAGCCAAGAGTCTTTGATTGTAAATTATCGTTTTTGAACTGTTCACCAAACTCAGTTAGTGTTGAAACACGTTTAATTTGCAATTTAGGTTCAGCCGTCGTCCTATCCTTTTTCGATTGCGGTTCGGGAATGATTTTCGGGAAATTCGTCGAATCTGCCCATTATTACATTTTTCAAACTGATTGAGACGGGGGTTAAAGGGAAAATTCCTTTTAGCGCATTTTGATGAACGGTCGGCCGAAATCGGAACTCGATTGGACCAGGACCGTTTCCAAGGACGCGTTTCGAAATTGAAAAGTCGCTGCGGCTAAATCACAAGTTAAAATTCCGAGTAGTTGACGAAAGGGCAAAACGTTATCATCTGAGCGGCCAGTCCGAACTTGTAGAGGCTGCTTTGAGTAGGACCTGTATTGACGGTTTTTTCATTTATTCAAACACAACCATCAATAACCTATCAGCAATATCTCAAAAACTAGAAGAAGCAGGGAAAATACCGATATGAACGGTTTATTTGACGGACCAGACGACTCGATTTTTTTGAAGTTGTATAACTCCGTCATAAATCGTTATTTCTGAGTAATGATGTCCCCCAAAAAAATTTTTTGCTAGTTTTTGTTTTTGCTAACGAATTTCATTAGGTTAGGTTGGGTATTTGGGCTCAGAGGGTTTGGTAGTTTCCTAATTCTTGTAAAGTATTTTCCAAAAGTCATACCTGTCATGTAATCGGTCTGGAAATGTTTTTTCAAACATCCCCTCAAATTTTCACATTTTACGTTTCAAAAGGTCCAGAACGCAAATCTGTAATAATAATTATTTATGCGACAGTCGAAACGGGTTTCAAGTTTAATTTTTGTTATTACAAATTTTTTTCATCCTTCTGATAAAATTCTATAATTTCAACAAAAAAAGACGACAGCAATAGTTTTTGGCTACATAGTGTGGAGGAGTTGCCTTTAGAAAAACAGCGTCCATGCTTTAACGTGAAATCCGCAGGTGAAGGCGTTTCAAAAACTTTGTGTTCATCGAATACGTCAGTTTGAAAATGTTTTGAGGTTTGAAATTTGAGAATCGTTAGGTACTTCGGCAAGTGACTGATATGCTACCCCATCTAGACATCGCCTTTTCGACATTTTCAAAATGCACAGCCTCGCAAGACTAACAATACCCTAAAGTTGTACCTGAAGGGCGTTTGTAATAAATTGAATTTACAATTCGGTCGGCGTCGAGTTGAGTTTGACGCCGTTCTTGACCGGCGTAGTGACATCGCTGGTGACGGTGGCGTTCGAGCGCGACGTCAACGCAGTCGTCGAATGGTCCGTCCGGCTGACGAGCTGCGCGTCCGGAGCGTCGATTTCGCGGTCGACCGCTCGATTCGCGCGATTCACGTTGCGGTTGGCTCCTCGCTCGGATCCTCGCTGAGTTCTTCTGGGGAACACTGAGTTCTCCAAGTGGAGCGTCGCGTTGACGTCGGTGCCGGCCGCGCATGTGCAAGCCTTCATGAAACTTTTCTTGAAATTGTCGCTGAGGAATGCGTAAAGGATGGGATTCATCGCTGAGTTCGAATACGATAAACAGCCGGCGATGAGGAATACGGTTACCGTGATACGCGACTGGCATTGGTTCGGTGGTGTGAAAATCAGCGCCACCTGCATAATCCAATAGGGCAGCCAGCAAAGGACGTAGACCGTAATCACGGTCAGGACCAATTTTGTTACCTTGCGATGCGACTTTTTCTTCTCCTTCGACTTATTCTTAGGGCCCACCGTCTGTAATTTCCTTATGACTAGAAAATAGAAACAAAATATTAGAATCAACGGTATGAAAAATCCCAACACGAACGTGTACAACGTAAAAGCAGTTTGTCCCGTTAACTTTTCACTTTCCGGCCAGATGATGTTGCAGCTGCTCTGCTCGGGGTCTCCGAGGATCTCGAGCTTGGCGTACATGAACACGGGCACCATGAGTACGGCGCTGGCAGTCCAGGCCACCAGGGAGACGACTTTCGAAATGAACGGCGTTCGAACCTTGGGCGCCGAAATCGGATGGCAGACGGCGACGTAGCGGTCGGCGCTCATGATCGTCAGGAAAATGCTGCTCGTGAACTGGTTGATGCTCGTCGTCGCCATGTAAATCTTGCACATCACGTGACCGAAAGGCCAAAGTTCCAAGCTCATCGTCGCTATCAGGAAGGGAATTCCGATCAGGAAACATTCGTCGGCCACCGCTAAATTCACAATGTACATATTGGTGACGGTTTGCATTTTCGAAAATCGCAAGACGACGTAGATGACGAGCGTGTTGCCGAGAAGGCCGACGACGCAGACGAGCGCGTACAGAATCTGGGCGAAAATGACGAGCGTCGGTTGGTTCAAGTTGCTGCAGAACATGTCGCCCGACGACTCGTTTCGTGACGACACGTTGTTCATCCATGACGAGTTCGAACCGTCGACGGTCGGAAGCGACGTCATCGTCGTCCAGGCAGACATTCCGGCGGAGACTTGATAACTCGGCACTAGGGGTTAGTGAGTCCTGCCAGGATCTGAGTCTCCTGTCTCTTCACATTTTTCCGCTCTCCCAGCCTGAAACATAGGAAGGGAAACAATTGATTATGCACAATCATTTTTTAACCCGCATAATATTATATATCGATACCTTAAAGCACAAAGCGCATAATATGCGCTTGGGACATAATATGTCCCAAATATTATTATAATATTCTTATGTCCCAAAATATCAATTTTGAGATTTCGGTACCTAAAGAATCTACTTATCAGGACTTATCGATCGCTCCAAGAATCATGATCCTTTCATCTATTTTTGGGGCCAAAAATGATATAATAGAAAATCGACAAATATTTAAAGAGCGTTTATCTTGGAAATGTTAAGTGCTACCAAAGTTCTGGTTAAACGAGGTTGTAGACCTTGGCCAGACAAACATTTTTTATTTAGCGAATTTTTTTATGGAATTGAAAACTATGGGAGAAATCTTTATTTTTGTAAATTGATCAAAAACTTATTTTGCATTTTTCTCATTATGCAATTTTTGGACACATGCCCTTTGTGCTTCAATGTATCGATATACAAAAATATTCCTCGCAATATTCCAAAATAGGCAACCCGATTCTTTTGCGCTCACAATGCTTATTGATCATATTATCCAACCACAAATCGCATTGCCCGTTGAGATTCCAAAAAGGGTTATTAACTGGAAGGCTCAGAGCTTGCATAACAAGGATGCTCTGTCCCATTCGTACGTCCATTGTCTGCCCATCTGCCGAACGCAGAGGAGAGGAACCACAATGAATTCTCTGAGCAACAACTTCATTAGCTTTCGGAGTCAACCGAAAAGGGTCTCTTCATAGAATTCCAAACAGGGTTAGTTTTAGGGCACAGGGCACAATTAGAGATGGGGTAAGGGTTAGCCCATCTGAGCCCCACCGTCACGGGCCACCCTCAATAGCAACAACACAATATACGCGAGGAACCTCAGTAAATTCTGTCCGGGTAAACGTTAACAGAACTAGCAGTCCTCAGGGCCAACCAGTGGTGCTTAGATAACACGCAATACTTCCATATTTTGAAACGTATAATTGGGACACAATTTGATCAGATTTTGATTGCCTTTAAGGGCGTTTAGGTCAAAAATATAAAAAAATTCACTATTCAAATTTTACAATTGGCCTAAAATAAAAGTACGCCACATTATCGGAATATAAAAAATATCCACAAATTCTGCAAGGTAAAACGAAGGTTTTTAAGGCCAAGAACGCTCAAATCGTTTTATTTTTGTGGCCGAAAAAAAAATGAAATAGAAAACACTAAAAATGCAAATATATCGGAAGTACTGTGAGTTATCCAAATTCCGATTTGAAATTTGAAAAAAGTTTGAGAATTGAGGGAGCTGTAAATATGGAAGTAAAAATCATGTTTCTACAGGAGTCTCCAATGTGTGTCAACGGTAATTTAATCGTGGTAATTGTGCGGTGTTTTTCCGATTCAAATGTTGATTGATATGTTCAATGAGGTTCATAAAGGGACAAAAGGTATCAGCTCAGAGTTGATTTCATTCAAGGAAGTTTAGTAATGAATATTCCGAAAAATTCCGATTTTCAATCCTCTTCGCTTCTTCGCTATTTTTATCCGCGGGTTAAATTGACAATCAGTTTGAAAATGGATCCCTCTTTGTTAATAAATAACTTTACTCACTAACTCCCACGAAAAAAACGAGACAATCTCATCATCAATTTTCCCCCCCAATTTTCCCCTGCCAATGCCTCGCCTTTTTTACCCCAGAGCTTAGCTTTGTAAAGTTTTTCCGAACATGCAAATGAGCAAAATCCAACCTCGGCGGTGAAGGTAACTTCATATTTTTCCATGAGATGAAATTCAAGATGGCTGAAGAGGGGTTTACGTGACGCCCGGAGATTGAATATTTATCCTTTTTTCGGAGCTCTTCCACTATACATAAATCTCGAGAAAGGGAAAACCTGTCCTTGATCCCTTATCACGACGCATAAGTGCTACTCCCTTGATATATTACCTACCTACCACGGTTACTGGGGACCCATCCCTCCCGACTTAACAGACGCTCCCGTACCCATGAACTACATATTGCTTTCGTTCACAATTTCTCTATCTGTAAAGTAGAGAACATTCTTCCTTCACGAACCAAGGACAGACATAATAGCGATGAAGGATCTTCCTCCACGGTTACATGTGACCTGGCCAGCAGGACTCGATGCAATTCGATGGGTAGATAGGTACGTATTATTGATATTGTTACAACGAAATTGCTTCTACCCCGCCCTTGTTATTCCAACCTAACGTCTGACGGCGCAGTCTCACTAGGCTCTGTAGAATACGCAATAGTTACCGGCCATACACAGGCAAGGTGATTCGATTTCAGCTAGATACAGATAAAACGGGCAAACTCAACCCACGAATTCAAGTACCAAACTCATTTCTCAACTTGTAAACAAAAACCACAAACTCAATTCACAACCTTATGCCACGAAAGCCATACACAAACCCAACCCTCAATCTCAACGCACAAACTCAACCCACAAACAAAACTCCCAAACTCTACCCGCAACAAAACTTCCAAACTCAAACAGCAACTCAACTTGCAATCTTAATTCCCAAACTCAACTCTCATACCCAACTTTTAAACCCAACATCCAAACTCCACCCACAGACTCAACTCTCAAACTCAACCCACAAACTAATCTCTCAAACTCAACTTGCAAACTTAACTCTCATACTCAACGCTTAAACTCAACATATAAACTCCACCCACGCACTCAGCTCACCGACTCAATCCAAAAACTTAACTCCCAAATTCAACCCACAAACTCATCTTTCAAACTCAACACGCAAACTCAACTCTGAAACTCAACTTTCAAACTCAACATTAAAAGTCAACCTAAAAACTCAACTCATTAAATCAACTCACAAACTCAACTCTAAAACTTAACTCTCAAACTCAACCCACAAACTCAACATGCAAACTTAAATCACAAACTCAACTCTCGAACTCAAGTTTCAAACTCAACTCTTAAACTCAACATTCAAACTCCACCCACACACTCAACTCACCGACTCAATCCACCGACTCAGCTCCAAAACTCTACCCACAAACTCATCACTTAAACTTAACTCGCAAACTCAATACTCAAACTCATCTTTCAAACTCAACATGCCAACTTAACTCTCAAACTCAACTCTGAAATTCAACTTTTAAACTCAACTCTAAAACTTAACTCTCAAACTCAATTCACAAGCTAAACCCACAAACTCAACTCACAAACCCCACTCACATGCAAACTTGAATCACAAATTTAATTCTCGAACTCAAGTTTCAAACTCAACATTAAAAGTCAACTTCAAACTCAACTCTTCAAACTCAACTCTGAAACTCAACTCTCAAATTTATCTCACAAACCTCACATACAACCTCACTAGCTCAACTCACTAACTCGAATCACCAACTCAACATACAAACTCAACTCACAAACTCGAATCACCAACTCAACTATAAACTCATCCCGCTAAACTCAAATTCTCCCGAACTTAACATGCAAACTTAACTCTCAACTCAACTTACACTTAAGTCTCCACACTCATAAACTCAACTAACATATCGCTCACAATCGACTGACAAACTCAACTCACAAGCTCACTTTGCAATCTCAACTCGTACGCTTGAACCGCAAACTCAACTCACAACTTAAGAGTCCAGGCATTGAATGGGTTTTCAAGTTGAGTTTGTGAGTTCAGTGTTTAGGTTCAGTTTGTGAGTTGAGTTTTCAAGTTGAGTTGGCTGGTGGAGTATATAAGTTGAGTTGGGTTTTTTGCAAAATTCGCTAGGTATTCTGGCAGCGAAATCAAGTTTGTGCCGCCTCGTTTGGTCCCAAGTATGGTCGGTTTGTTTACTGTTTGATTACAACGTTCATGATACGAAGTGACCTTCCAGGAATCGCTACTGCGATCGGACAGGGATGAGTCGAGCTCATTCCAGTAACTCAGTGACAGGAGCGTGCCA
This sequence comes from Nesidiocoris tenuis, assembly GCA_036186465.1. Lineage (NCBI taxonomy): Eukaryota > Metazoa > Arthropoda > Insecta > Hemiptera > Miridae > Nesidiocoris > Nesidiocoris tenuis. The sequence continues at coordinate 14,821,263 of AP028914.1, read as the reverse complement.
AAGTAAAACTGCGAGCTTGTTAAGTTACCCGTCAGAATAGTTTAATTATTAATTATCATGTCTGTTGCAAAATCGTCAGAATGCATGAAGGAAACGTTTCGGTCCCGTTAGCCTCTATGTATAGGTGTGATCATCTGTTCCTTGATATCTATTGAATTTGGAAATCACGTAAATCTTGTGAACATTTGGGTATTGTACAGCTGAACTTTAGGGTTTAGGGTCAAAACTGCCCTCGGATTCGAATTCAGCGCTCTCAAATAACTTCAAAAGCTCGGAATCGATTTTTTTGTAAAGGAGTGTAAATTTCAATCGTGCTGTTCGTAATAGTGCCCACGGGAACATGTTGCGGCCGGGCTTTCGCTATCAATTTTTCAGCGTGGAGGCAATTTCATCGTAGTCCCTCAAGTTTCCCGATTCTCATCTGGAGGTGTGGCCCGATGAGATAGAGAACGAGGGAGGGGCACGCCCAGGGAACTTGGAAGTGTTTATGATCTAAACACAATTTGGAGCATCGAAAGCCGTTTCTCTTTGATGAGGCGAGAGGTCTAGTCTGGCCTGGCCCAGATAGATAGCGCTACTGGCCGGTTAGCCCCATAACCTGAACTTCCTCCTTCCAATGTGAGATGGATACAAAGGCCCTACCTACACAATCTATTCCATCGTACTGGAAGAGATGCCGCCGGCCTATCTATACCACTTTGGAAGCCACCTGGCCTTATCCCCCACTACACAACCGACAAAACTAACGGCTGTTGGGATAATACCGGATGGGGTGTGAATTTTTTACTAAAAAAATTTACAACAATGAAATCTCTGTTGCTGGTTATTCACTTTGTACGTAAATGATAACTTATCAAAAATGCTGTTGTTTTGGTGCACCCGGGCATTGACGATAAAATGTGGAAGTATGAACGCAGATCTACCTCGATCGAGTTCCTGGTGGTAATTTAGTGAACTATTTGCAACCTTTTTTGAATCTTGTAAAGAATCTTACGATTCCAATTCACGACGAACTTGATGTTTTCCATGGCTTTCATTTTTGTACAGACGTCCTAAATCTATCGAAAATACCGCGTCCACCCTTCCCATTCTATTTATTTATTTTTATTTTATTTTATTTCTCCAGAAATGCCGTTTTTATGTACTTGCCTAATTTATTCCTCCCTGTGAAAAGATTTTGAGTATAAGAACGTAGTTTGGAATCCTAATGCGCTATGAAGCACTTCAGCCCTTCCATCAGCAAACTCCTTAAACAAAAACTCTCCGTCCCATGTAGGAAAGACACAATTGCACCCTCGTGTGACACTGCGCGCTCGCTCTATCGGAGACACAGCAACTCTTCACCTTTCCCAGCTAACACATTTTCCTCTCTCAATTAACTTAAAAGCTGCTTGTTTGGCGGTATCGTACACTGTACTCATGCGGGGCTCGAAAAGTAGCCGAGTCGGGCTTTACGTCCAACTTTCACCTAATACGTCCAGTTTTCAACGGCAATGTCGTCGGGCGAGGAATTTATCAAACTGCTCGGGACCCCAGTTAATTAGCCGTTCATAAACGAAATGAATTGGAATCTTCCGAAATTTGATGCCACCCAGATGTTTCCGAAGACTGGATTTTTTCTAGGTAGGTATTTCTTTTATTGCTGGCAAAAATAACCTAAACAGTGAATCCACCCTTTATAAAAATCCGAATTCCATTGATTTTGGATATTGCCATTTTTTGCCAATTTTTTCCACAAACTTGGTCTAAGCACATTACTTTTACTCATTCTAGTTATTCGAGAGAAAAACACCCAATCCCAACCCGGCCGAGTGAGAAAACCAGAAATCCTGCTTTTTACTTCCATATTTACGAAATAAATGGAAGTATTTTAATCGTCCTGAAATCTGATTGGAACTTCAGAAAATTGTTAAACTCATACTGTTTTACTCAGAATAGCTTCCTGAAAAATTGTGATTTTTTTTTTATATTTTTGACCGAAACATCGTCAAAAGTAGTAAAAATATGATCAAATTTTTCCAAAAAGTAACGAATCAAAATATGGAAGTATTGTGTGTCATCTACGCACCAGTGCTTGTAAATGACCACATACGGACACACAGACAGTTGTTCAGGAAGTAATTCTGAGTAAAAGTGTTTAAGTGAAAAAAATGTTCTGAAGCTCCGTTCCGATTTTCGATTTTAGGACGATTACAATACTTCCATTTACTTCGTAAATATGGAAGTGACAAATTGTTCATGTCCATATCGATACCTTAAAGCACAAAGGGCATATGTCCAAAAATGGCATAATGAGAAAAATGCAAAATAAGTTTTTGATCAATTTACAAAAATAAAGATTTCCCCCATAGTTTTCAATTCCATAAAAAAATCCGCTAAATAAAAAATGTTTGTCTGGCCAAGATCTACGACCTCGTTTAACCAGAACTTTGGTAGCACTTAACACTTCCAAGATCTCTTTAAATATTTGTCGTTTTTCTACTATGTCGTTTTTGGCCCCAAAAATAGATAAAAGGAACATGATTCTTGGAGCGATCGATAGGTCCTAATGAGTAGATTCTTTCGGTACCGAAATCTCAAAATTGATATTTTGGGAATTAATTTTGGGGCATATACGCCCTTTGAGCTTAAGGTATCGATATGGTGATGTGATAATTTGCAGTTTTACAACAAGATGGCCTCCTAGGTAATAGAATGACCTACCGTTCAGCTGCCGGTTCACAACATTGTGATTCTTCGTTCGCCAGGGTAGTACAATAATTGTTTCATGCATCTATCAGCCTGCTATAGGAGTAATCAGACACCTTAGGTTTAGGTCCATCAGCCCAGACCCTCGACCTGGGACTCGGCCCGCGGGTTGTGCAAGCCTCTTACCTACTAGGAACTTCGCTTCGAGATATTGATCGACTAAAGTAGTAACTAGATACTAGTCCGTTACTGACTTTAACTTGTGTTGATCATCACTCAGGAGCCCTAGGCAGATAAGCCACAACATCGTACTGTGGCATTGTGACTCGGACTGTAAATTTAATGCGAGGCAAGTTGCCAGGAGTCTAGCTGAGTGTGTTCCCTCTTTTTGAATAATTACTTCATCGAGTTCATTTCGTCTTTTAAAGGGCCGAATAAAGGGAGGAAGGGTGTGATACAAAGTTTTAAGTACCTCCGCTCATCAATCACTGCCGCAGCACTTGCTCAGCCGACTCGTGCGCTGCTTGTTCAGCCAGGCTAACCGAGCTGAGGTTCCAGCTGAGGTTCCAGTGCGGCTAGCCGCTTCCGCGCACCACTACAGAGGAAACTGTACCAAGGCGCTGTACCGACGTCTAACTAATTACTCGTTGCGGGGTTGGGATGCCAAGTTTTCGGTCTAACGGTCTCTTTTGATATGGAACTTGATCCAAACCGGACCCTTCATCCATTCCTCCCTGATCGCAAGATATCAATCATTAGGCGATCAGAAATTATTTTCAAGACCGAATTTGGTCTGTATTTTCGGGGAAATTGAAGTTACAGCCCTGTCGTTAGAAGTTATTGACCTGGTGTAGCCCTAGTTCGGGTGAACTGAAAACCCCTCGAGCTGTGAGGTGGCTCTTCTGTCAAATCCGGGGTGGATCGCCCTTCTTAGGGAACGATATTATCGTCAAACTGATTCTCATCCTTGGCTGGAATATTGGAAAACAGGGCCTCAACATCCGCCGAATCTCTCCATAGTCTCTTCCATCTCCGCCACAACAACGGGCGGTCGGAGATGAGCACAGCAAACATTTCCTTTAGCAAGCTCTTCTCCAGCTGAAGATGGCGGGGGTCTATTTGTATGTGGTATCGGAAGATGGCTCCAGAGATGGAGTACACTTGGAGAGCTCAATCGACAGTTGGTATGAGGGATCCTTTAGAGACTCACCGGCACAACGGGTGAGGGGGGTGGGGGGCTCTGTTTACTCTCTCGACAGCCCTTTTCGTGCTCTCACACCCCAGGCGAAAGAAGAGGACGGCAGGAGAGGAGAAGACAGTTTCACCTTGAGCAAGCAACACCTCGGCCCAATAACTCCACCGGTTTATAACTTTTCTAACCCAAGATATAACTTGAACTTGATAAAGGATTGCTGCGCACTAACCATGGAAACTGGGTTGAACGAGATTTTTGGGTGATGCTTAGCAATGACATAGGGCACTTATCAATAATTGATAAGTGTTTAGTAATTATTACTTTAGTAATTATTACTAAACCGTAACTCAACAGACCAGTCAAACATTTCGAAGTGCAAATTTCAATTTTGAGGGTGAGACGAAACCGAGTACTCCAATTCACGAAAAACTGAATTGAAGCAGAAATAAGTACACCTGGGCGTCGAACTATTTTTTATTTTTGTCGTAGGTTGAAATGTAAAAAAAAAGACCGATATTTTTGCCGTTTTACTTCCATATTTACAGAGTTCCATATCACACAGAAGTATTGTGATCGTCCTAAAATCGAGAATCGGAACGGAGCTTCAGAAAAAACTTTTTCTTATACACATTTACTCAGAATCACTTCCTGAACAAGTGTCTTTGTGTCCGTGTGTCCGTTAGTCCGTCTGTCCGTCTGTGGTCATTTACAAAAATGGCCATAACTCCCTCATTTCTCAACCTTTTTTCAAATTTCTTGAACTGAAATGTTTGTCTCGGCAAGACCTAACACCCTGTTTAATCGAAATTTGGATAAAGCACAGTACTTCCGATATATTTGCATTTTTAGTGTTTTCTATTTTATTTTTTTCCGGCCACAAAAATGAACCGATTTGAGCGTTCTTGGTCTTAAAATCTTTGTTTTACCTTGCAGAATATGTGGAAATTTTTCACATTCCAAAAATGTGGCGTTTTTCCATTTTGGGCGAATTTTGAAATTTTAATATTGAATTTTTTGATATTTTTGACCTAAACACTTTCAAAAGCAGGCAAAATATGATCAAATTGTGTCACAATTTTACGTTTAAAAATATGGAAGTATTGTGTGTTATCTACGCACCACTGGTTTGCTTTTAGTTCGAAACGAACCCAACGCTACGAAACGCAATATTGTCCAGTCAAGCTAGTGAAAAGATTTCAGAGCCAGCTAATGAAGGAAACTCTCCCTTGTTGCTGCCGATGTGCAAGTTCAGGGTAATTTGACTTGCCCCAAAGTTGATTTTAAAAGTTTTGAAAATAAGGCCGAGGCCCTAGGAATAATTTTCGTCAGTTTTTTGTTCTCATCGCTCACCAAGCTGAAGTTTGCCTCGTATCGCGCGGTGGGGATGGTCGAAAGATGTTTCACATAATATCTGTAACAGAAAGTAATTTGGAAAAATCAAATATAAAACTGGAAAAAATAACGTTAAAGGGCTTTAACACAGTGTTCTATCTAGAGGGATAGGTAGGTATTACACATTGCACACGTGAAATACTATGGAGAATAGAGGTGCCGTTAGAGCAAACACAGAGGGGGCAGTTTGAAAAATACACGACGTTTTTCCTCTGTTTATTAGGCAGATAAGCTATTTCATAGACTACTTTTGCTGAAAATAGACGCTATTGAACGTTTTTTGCGGGCTGGTTGTTTATTTTATTAAGTTGGGTACCGGTCCGAGGCATCCCGAGGAAAAATAGCCTCAGGGCACATGCAAATTGTGCGAGCTGTGTACGAGTTGGAAGTACCCAGCATTAAGGAAGAATTTCGTTTGCATTGTGTTGACCGCTTTTTTGAAAAACTCCAGGGACCGAAGTGTAGAACAAAGCGCTCCGAGCTCCAAAGCTCCTGACGGCCTTGGTTGGTGGCCATTGTTTGATGCTTTATTGCTGGTTTAAGAACATTCGACCGCGAACGTGAAGAAATAAAGCGAGGATGGTTAGAATAAAGATAAAAAATTTTCCATCAGACTCCCACGTTCTCCAGGATCTCTTCTATGCTCGAGTATCAAGATCCACGGTCTGATACACGACTCCTATCTTGGAGAATGAAAATTGAGTCGCAAAGATCACTGCGGCTAACAAATGAAACTCAAACCAATTATAGTGAAATGTTGAGGATCGACCCGTTATTCAATTTTTGAAGTCAAATATCAGGGGTAGGGTCTTCATATAAACTCTGTCTCTTTCGCCGAGCATTCGAAAAATTATATTTTCTTCATGAAGAAATGCATGAAGATGCATCAGGGCCTATAACAACCAAAAAGTCACAGTCAACAGTATGGCACAAATATGGTTTTTAAAATTGACAGAGTTTATCAATGTGCTATGTTGTTGACTGTGACTTTTTGGTTGTTAAAGGCCATGATGAAGGACATATAATTTTTCGAAAGCTTGGCGAAAGAGACAGAGTTTATCTGAAGACCTTACCCCTGATATTTGACTTCACAAACCAATTATAGTCAACCGACTATCAAAAGGTTCTAGTTCCATTAGCGACACTGAATTTTCGGGCGTCTATACGACGATTCTTTCGGCAGACATGTTTGTACGAGGTGTGAAATGCAATTTTACGCATGCTTACCTCGGCACTGGATAGGGCAGTGAATTAATGTCATAAAACCAGAGATTGCCCGAGAGTCGAAGGGTGTGCAAAGTATATATGAGGCACATACTCCTAACAGGGACCAACACATAGATACAATACTCGTATGATCGTATATAGGCGAGGTTGTAAAGCTTTTATCACGCCCTTTCAGACGAGCCTCGGCTTAGTATGATACGTATATAAAGCCAGGGATATTCAATTACTTAGGCCCTCCAGATCCTTAGATCCCTAGATTCGCCTAAGCAATTTTCCTCCCCCACACGATAGCTAAACCCCGTTTTCCTTCAGATTGTACGAAAATAATAAAGCAGTCTGGCACGGCGTAGAACACTACCTACCTTACGTTAGCTAAGGTATTTCATCGTGCAGAGGCACCTTTTGTATTATACGAGATTGCTCTAGGTTTGTTCCCGGCGAAAAAAGCGATTGAACCCAAAAACCTTGGTAAAAGGTGCTTTTAACATCCCACTTGATCAAATGGTACAGCGATTGCTCCTTGAAGTCGGATAAACTGTGATTTGGATTGAAAAAATTGAATTTTCCGGAATATTTCCAATCAGGAGCAAAAACTCACAATTTTCATGCAAGTGGTATTTATCAGACATGGGACACTTTTGGCTCTTTTTGATAATGATAAAAGCCCCTATTGCCTAGGTTTCGGGTTCAAAATTTTTTTTGCTGGGAACAAACCTTTCAATACGGAGACGCATCAATTTTAGGCGTAGGGGTTAATGCAGTTATTGTATGATAACATATTATCTGATAATCCGAAGTCACAATTCCGTCTTGGGTTATAGCTTAGGTACCTGTTATTACGCTTTAAAAAAGTCAGTTAGAAGAAGCTATAAGCTCGAAGAAACCGCTGTTCCAGGCGATGCCTTACTCCCCACCACCGAAGTTGTCCCGGGCGTGCCCTGCCGCCCTTAAGGAGTAGGTTGTAATAAGTCAGGCATTGTCAGCTCATCTGGAGGAATTTTTTCGCCTAGACAGTGGAACTATGGGCGAAGATTCGGGATCAAGATGTTCAGTCCAGAGGCCCTGACTCCGCTCTATTAGTTACTCATTATACCGTATAAATAATCAGGATAGGCGTTGGGTTCAAAAACTAGCCCATTTTTACCGAAATAGGGGTTTTCGCTATTTCACAGGGCAATAGGTACCTAACTGGGGGCGGTGGGGGGAGTTACCTATAAAAAAATAGACTTTTTTTTTGCATAATTTCTCGTCAAAAATGTTTAATGTGCCTGGAAATACCTAATAGGATTGGCAAACTAGTTTTGGTTTTTGGTACTAGATTACGCAATAATTTTTTACTTCCACAAGTCTCCACTTCATTCATAAATAATTTTGTGGAAAACAGTACAGTGCGAGTGGATACATTCCACCCATATTGTTACAAATTCTGCTTGAAGAGTACTTTTGTTAAGTCCTCATCATATCTTCTCGTGCGGATATATGGGTAACAAAGTCCTGCCCATTCCAATTTGATACCCGGCAATGAGGAACATGCATGGAAAACGAAATCCATTTTTTCCGCCAGAATGATGCTGTTTAGGATGCGAAAATGGTGTAGTGATGGTCTACAACGAAAAAACAACATTTTTCCGGGTGAAAAACGCTAATGAAAAGTGCCCTTTTGAATGTGGCGGTTAACCGTATGACGTCACTGTGCGGACGCGACTGCACGTAGTTTCTTAACGTAACGGCAAAAAATCCGTTATCTCCGTCCTATCACAGCATACACACATGAACTCGGATGAGGTTGCACTGGTGTTCACGGGAAGATGATATCACACTGTGTAACTTTGTCTAACCTTGCGGCTGGCCATTTTCCCGCTCGACTTCAAATCTGCGATTTTCACTAAGCCTCCCTCCTCTTTTAATTACCTTTTTTCCGAACCTTCATCCACCATAACACCATTTTCGAAGCCTCACAAGGAATATTATGGCGAAAAAACAGTTTATTTTTTTTCATGCATGTTCCTCATTGTTGCCGAACCGGCCGAATATTTCTTGTGATATTCGCTATGAGAACTGATTGATCGCCCAATACTTATACAGAGCCTGTCGAGACCGAGTTGAGCAGTGGCCAGTGATCGAACAACTGCTATTGGTAGCTGAACACTGCCACGCATCTCCCACACGCCGCCAGAGTCTCGACCGATAAATCAGCACCGACCGACAGACGCAGACCAATATTTCTCGTTATCCGAAACTGGAGGATGGAGAGGGTGACTGGAGGGCGGGCTGGTTGGGAGGCGGGGGGGCTCGTGATTCGGATCTTTTCTGTTCGGTTTCTGTCGTCCATGGTTGTGCCCGTTCCGGTTGCTGCTGTAAATCACGTTTGACCGATACCCCGAGGTAGAGCTAGTTACTTTATTTTTAGACGACCGATAACAAACAGGACGAGAATTTGATGAAAGATAAGTTGTTCTCATCTCATCAAACGGATTACCTATATATTTCATTTCAATAGGCCGACCTTTTTCTTGCTTCTGGAAGATGGCGTTTCCCGTCGGCCAACTGAGTTCTTCGGGAATTCCTCGTCAAGTCAAAATATCTTCAGTCAGATTGTTAATATCTTACCTTGAATTCAGGTTATTCTGGCGACTCGCCCATTCGAGCTTCAAAAGTTTAGCTTTTGGAATCACTGACCACCCAACGCATTTCAGAATCTTCGGAAGAAAATTTCCCAACCGAAAGTCCATTGTGTAATTAACAGGGTCGCAGCTCGTTTCGCACATTACGGCCATCTATAAATGGGATTAGCGCCAACTGGATCAGACCGAACGGCACAAGGTTCGAGGGAGGTGGGACGGGTGGGGTGAGGAGGGGAGGGGTGGGGGTACCGGACGAATAGCCGATGTAATGCTGGAGATTTGTCTCGCTTGATTGGAGAGTGTGATTTACAATCGGGGAAGGTGCGACGTGGAAGTGGCGAGGATCGGGGTAAATGAGCTTGGCAGATTCATTAGTTGCTGGATCATGTTCTCTGGTTCTATGTGTAGAGGAGGACGCAGGTATTACATTGGCATAACTACTAGTACTACCACCTAGACATAGCCTGCCGGGCAGTTTACCTATACTATACATTGGTATATACCGGTATTTGACTGCACTGCAGCTCCACGGCTTCACATTATCCGAATTACTCTAGATCCACTGATTGTTCCGGAATTTGCTACACACGATGTAGGGTATAGGGATGTGTGTAAGATTGTATAACATACAATAGTAGTCGAATTACCAGTAGCTATCAGCCCGAATCTCTCAAACTTCAAAAATCTAGGTTTTAAACCCTCCTCAGAAAATAATATTATCTATAATATGTATAAATACATTATTATTCAGTTTTTCCCTACTTTCCCCACGCTGAGGTTTATTTTTCAACCTTGACCTTTTCCATGTAAAAATCTACCTTCTCATAAAGCCTTAAGGATGATGAAGGAATTTCGCAAACCGTTGGCCTTGCAAAAAACATTCTGTTTTCACTTACCTACCCTCGAGGACCCATAAACCGAAGTCAGCGTTCGGCTGTACATGCTTTATACCTATTATAGGTGTTATTATACCTATAATAGGTGTAGGTGGTGCATTGTTCATCATTAAACAAGCTAATAAATAGATCATTCCTTGGTCAATATTGTGAGAAATTATTTGCAGCAAACTGCGGCCTTCGTACAGCATTGAACTATATGCTTCACTTTTTTCGAGAATACGCTCTTCGTCGTAGTTTTCATTAACTGATACACGTGAAACCGGAAAAAACAAACTCGTCTGATTACCTGACTGGCTCATCCTATCAAACGTCCTGGATGCAAATTGAATTCTCCATTCCTGCCATGTCAAGACAACTAAACCTTTATTAGCCTTCAAGCACATAAAAGAAGCGACTTCGCATGAAATTTTCACGCAAGAAAAAAGGTCGGGAACACGACGTATGTTCACCAACGGAGCCGTACACTCCAATCCAGTCGAGTAATGAATATACGGGTATGTTTTCATTAAAATGGTTTCACACAAGCCCTCAGCTCAAGAGTCGCTCCTAACTTGGATTTATTCCTCGGGGTAGGCTCCGCACGGGGCAAAATTTCAACCGACCCTGAATGCATACACATATACCGCAGGCTCATGAATTTTGATCACTTCCCCCGGGACAGGAGTCTTCTCTTGTTACTCTATGCATCGCCAAGCCATCATTGTCAGTTAAAGAATTTCTCCCGCCTTTCTGGACAGGTTCATGAATAAGTGAGGCAATCCCCGAAAATTTTCTGGGTCAATTTTTTCGACATTTGAAAGTTTTTCTGTCGGTTGGGCTCGAGGGAAAAAATGTGAAAAGAACAGTAGTGAAGTATGCTAAATAAGTGAATTGTAATAGAAGTAGTGGCACTAGTTCGGCCCGAGTACGCTAGTCAAATTGCGATCTAGAAGATCAAAACCATTGGTGGGTAGGTAACACAAAAAACTTATGTTCTTCTATAACTTTATGTTCTATATTTTGATACGTAAATTTTTGACACAATCTCATTATATTCTGACTACTTTGGAGGCTGTTTCGATAAAAAATGTCTGGAAACTCACTGACCTCAAAATTGAGGTTGATCTAGAAGCTGACTTTAAAGACAAAATAGGTACCTACGTCAAGTTATTGTATTATGAAAAATATCCACGTATTCTGCCGGGTAAAACAAAGATTTTAAGACCAAGAACGCCCAAATCGGTTCATTTTTGTGGCCAGGAAAAACTTGAATAGAAAACTTTAAAAGTGCTAATGTATCGAAAGTACTGTGAGTAATCCGGAATCCGGTAAAACAGGGTGATAGGTCTTGGCGAGACAAACATTCCAGTTCAAGAAATTTGAAAAAAGGTCAAAAATTGAGGGAGCTACGGCTATTTTTGTAAATGACCACAGACTGACATTCGGACTGCCGGACACACAGACTTGTTAAGAAAGTGATTCTGAGTAAAAGTTTTTAAATAAAAGTTTTTTTTGTGGTGTCCTTGGATAAATCTAGATATAAGTGAATTGATAAACCAGCCCTTAGCCTGTGATTTATAAAAGTTTACATTTAATTTCGAATACGTTAATTTTTAGTTTCAAGTTTTTATTTTTGAGGCCTAATACAAAATATGGGACTAAAAATTTAACTCCCCCTGTCCCCGCAATTACTCCCACTCATACTCAACATGCGATCATACCGTCTTCTCATATTGGTTAAACTTGGGTGAATTTGGGCAACGTTTGCTTGACACTGACGGACCACAAGAACACTCGAAACAACGGCGAAACTTGGCACTCGGTTAGCATGATAATCTGGTGGTAATGGCTCATGGAGTTTGAAACCGCACCAGCTGTGGCCTGAGATCTATTAGTTTAATAAGATGGTCTGTAGAACATTCAGTTTTTCCCGACTAGGCCATCATGACGATGAGAAATGCGTAGGCTTGTTGTAGATAATTGTTTTTGGTGCATTGTTAAATCTAATTTTTAGACATTTTTAAACAAAATAATGTATTGAGGACTCCTTTGTGAAAGTCTATCATGCTGGGCAATTTTATTTACATATCCTGTAGTTTGCATTCTGTAATTTCAACTTTTTCATTTTGTATTGATGGTGAAGGATCGACCCTTGAATTTCTGTAGTCAGCAGATCAGGGATAGGGTCACACAGTGAAACGCAGTCTCCTTCGCCGAGCTTTCGATAAATATATTATCATCATCAGGGCTTGGAGACAGGTTTAAGCGGTCAGGTGACCACTGCCGTCCAAGATTACAGCTGAATCCATTTAATTTTAAAACTATTGCAGGTGAAATGATATAAATATAGCATCAAGCTTTTTAGACTAGAAAACACAAAACAAAGCTCAGTCAACAAATTAAAATTTAAAATCAGTCAAGTAAAATATCTCTCTTTTCATCTTTTCAACTCAGTCTTAAAAAAAAAAAAAAAAAAAAAAACAGTTTTTTTTTAGACTGAGTTGAAAAGAGAGATATTTTACTTGACTGATTTTAAATTTTAATTTGTTGACTGAGCTTTGTTTTGTGTTTTCTAGTCTAAAAAGCTTGATGCTATATATCGTCGCTTAAGCGGCCACATGCTATAACTCAATTTTTGGCTAAATTGAGTTAGACCTTATTTATATGGTAAAACGATGCTGTGGATCCATATCCGTGGTCAGAATCGCGAAAAAACAGAAGCCAACAATGCTGTGGCCAGTTTTGTCCCAAATGATACAAACATGAGGTTTAGGGAATGCATTGGTGCGATTGGTCAAGGTAGCGTCGGGGTTGAACCCAATAAATTCTATTGGCGTTTCCAAGACACGTTCCCATGTCCATTCATCTCTAACAGCCAGCAATCGAAACAGTTTTTTGGGTCTCCTGAAAAGTTGGGAAAACTGAGTTATAGCATGTGGCCGCTTAAGCGACGATATATTTATATCATTTCACCTGCAATAGTTTTTAAAATTAAATGGATTCAGCTGTAATCTTGGACGGCAGTGGTCACCTGACCGCTTAAACCTGTCTCCAAGCCCTGATGATGATAATATTTTTCATTTTGGGTAATTTGTTGGTCGCCGATTCTGAATTTCTCAAGCCTCGTACAATAAACGCGTCATATAGTCGTAATTTACAATACGATATATCCAACACATTTCTTCATACGTACGTTGGTCGTGTAGGAAGAATTGGGGACCAGTCGAGCTGAGCCACCAAACTTTCATAAAAGGCCAATAAGACGTGGAGCACCAAATCGCAAACCGACTGGCAAACGGAACCAGTCAACTTGAACAAATCCACCTTTATCCCTTCTGTTTTCTTGTAGAAAATCGTCGTCCTTTTTCCCTATTCCTTTTTGTTCGTTTTTCTCTTTTTCCCCTCCGCGTTCGTGAAGGAGCAACGTTTTTATGGAGAAAGGTATAGGAAGGTTGAGTGACGCGACATAGTCATCCGAACTCGAGAGGCGTCCCCCAGCCAACTTTGATCCAGTCGTCCATTGCATAGTCAATGAACCGCGATAACAGAACTACAGTTCCGACTAAGGTCAGAAAAACTAGGAGGCGCGAATTCCTGCGGTGAATTACGAAAGTCGAGAGGCAAACCAATGGTGTGTAGATAACACACAATACTTCCATATTTTGATTCGGAAAATTTTGACACCATTTTGACTACTTATCAAGCTGTTTAGGTCAAAAAGATCGATAAACTCACTAAGCGAATGCTAAACTCGCCTAAAATCAAAATACGTCAAGTTATAAAAAATATCCACGTTTTATCCTTTCATTATACTCTCTGTTAAACGCCTTCGCCACGTCAGGCTCGGTTGCGGTCATAAATCTTGACGTAACTCAAAATCTATTAATTTAATTTAAGTTTATTTAATTATCATCATGTGTGGGAAACTTACCTTTTTCACAGGGATGTTTTCGACCATACCTACTTGCCAAATACGACATGGTTAACGAGCAAGACGAGGATGGAATGTATGATATTTCGACTATGCCCTGAAAATTCCCTGAGTACTTTTGAACACACACGGTAACTGCCGCTATCCCTCCAGGTAAGAAACATGGTACTCTAATTTTCTTGAATAATCGCTCGCTTCTGTATCGACTTTTTCGAAATTTGCTCGAACCATGGTGAAAATGAGCTCAGTATCAGTCCGATCGTTTCATAATTAACAGAGCTGTCGAATTCCCCGTTGCTCCGAGTTGTTTGTCGATGAGAGCCAATCAGCGATTGACGGCAACCGTAGTGAATTTCCAATAAAGTGGGCGCTTTGAGGTTTGATTAGTGCTGGGAATCAGTGGTTAGCTATAGTGTTCATGAAGCCAGGATTGGATTTTGTAACTTAAATCTCACGGGCTTTCCAATTTTATTTTGGTACCTACATTAATTCCAGAAATGATTTACCTGTGTAATTGACTTTGTTTTGACATACTGATCCAATTTTGACGAAACTAGTCTTGAAAGTTTTGGTTTGCTCCAACTTGAGGCATATTGTCCGGGCAATCCGTTCGGAAAAGGTTAAGAGGTCCAAATCGGCATTAGTATGGTCCATTTTCAAAGAAACACAAAAACTCAATTTTGAAGGTGATGTCGCGGGTTTCGAATTTTTCGAGTATTTTTCCCGGGTTTCTCGCTTGATTTACCTTAGAATAAGGGGTTTTTCGGAAAATTTTGATTTTTATTGGTTTGGCTCGAATTTCTTGATGCGATTTTTCGTTTTTCACGTTTTTGCCGATTTGAGGGGTTCCACTGAACCGATTTTGAGCTTGTTGGATTCCTTGAACATTGCTTAACCTTGGGTGACCATAATATTTGAATGTTGGAGCTACAGCCTTATTCTAGTGACGCAAGCGAAAATCAAAAAGAAATTTTCGAAGAGGATTTCATGTGTTCAATGTGTCTTCAACGTGTTCATAAGCAAAAACTGTTGGATATCGGCTGTGGAGTTGATATTTTATTATGGATTATCATTCAAAATGGTGATCAGGGTGCAATTGGTATAGAGAAAATATGAAGAGTTTTCCTTCAAAACTGCAAGTATCCACTTTTGAGTGTTGTCGATATCGATGTCGTTTTTTAGATTTTCGATTGCTTATAGGTACCAAAACTGCTATGAATCGAAATTTAAAATCGAAAAACGAAATCGAAATCCGACAAAACTCGAAAGTGGATATACGCAGTTTTGAAGGAAAACTCTTCACATATCGTCGCATCGGTGCAAACATGATGGACGGTCCTGTTCCCATGATGGAATGGGGAATACGACCTTATGGGGCCGAATGGCCATCTTCCCCAGTTTCAAGCCCCGGGGAAAATAGCCTAGCCACAAGGCCACTAGAGATGGTGCGGCCTTGTCATCACATGGATTCCTATTTGCAATCCTCGTCGCTAAGGTGCTTGAACAGTATGAGATTACCTAGGCGTTACACGTGTCGAAGTGGCCTGGAATCCGTTTACTCCCCCGGGACAGGGCCGTCCTAATTGTTTTATGCGCCCATTTGCCCATTCGACTCACGTAGCCGCGCCATAACAGATAAACAGGACTCATCTCGTCTGAACGTAACTCGTAGGGACTCGGCCGTAACAGTTGGCGTTACAGATAACAACAATTGAAGATTCAGGAGAACAATAGCACGAGTGGACTTCATCTCGAATGGTAACGATATTACGTACTGTTCGTACCAGGAACTAGATGAGCCGGTTACGCCGGATTACTGCAGCGGCGGCAGAGAATCTGCTATGGCGAGGAAGACTGAGGACCGTTTACGGAAGGCACTTCCCATAAAATTATCCCAACAGATAGGTAAAGATAGGTCACTTTGCAAACTGCAATAAAAGGAATAAATTTAGAAAAGTGCGGGTTAGTTTAAGCGTGTTTTTTTCTAACCCCCATAATGGCCTATCAGGAGGGACAGAGGGGCTTTACCCCGGCGCGAGAACAGAGAAATACAGGAAGTAAGATAAAATCTAAAAGGGGCCTCGGGAAAAGTTTCATTAAAAAATAATAAGAGACTTTTTCCGTTTCTGTCCATCTCAATGCCTCCGTTCTTATTCCTAATAATAATTTCTCTTAATTTGAAAAGTAGGTAGTAGGTACGTTTAATAATTGCTTTCTTGCTTAACTCATAACACACAGAAAACCGTTGCGAAGTAGAAGTTTTTTTCTGGATATTACAGGAAATTAAGTCCAAATGGAAGTAGGCATATCATACGTATTATGTGTCAAAGCTTGTAGGTATATAAATTGAGAAAGTTCTACCCTACCTTCGTAATCAATCTCTGTCTGCCCAACCCCACGGGTTATTGCACAAAAACGCCTACTGTCTGAAAGCCAAATTCTCCTTTTCGCAGTTGCGAGCTGAATAGCAGACTCACTCGCGTGATAAGTCCATAACAAGGGTTTCTCAGGAAACGCATCTGATAGGAAATTTAACGCCCGACATTTTCTTCTCCATAAACTTTTTCCCTGAAACCCATACTTTGGCCGTAAAACCAAGAAAACTGGGAAAAACGCGATGTTGGCCGTATCACTACCCCTCAAATTGACCATGCTGATCAAAATCTCGATAAAACGTAAAGTTCATTGGTGCTTGTGTCGTTTTCCGTATGTTGGAGGAGGACTGAGGGTGAGAGTTGAGACACGACGTACTCTCGAAATTTGTAATTGCTCGGGTACCTTCGGCCGTTCGGCCATCTTCAGGAGCATCATTTAGTCTGCAGACTGCGATTCTTTATGGACCCGAGTACTTCTCCAGTGAACAAATATCGAAAAAATTCGGAAAAAGCACCGTTTCCCAATATCTTTCTAAAACTATGACGACCCCTGCGACGGGCGAACGTATATTAAATTTCGACCGGCATGCCGCTTGGCATAGCCGCGTAAATGGCCCGAGGCCAAATTGCCAACGTCAGATCTTGGATTTTTCATGAGGTTTTTCTCAGATTTTCTCAGAGATTTTCTCGGAAAGATCTTTCTCAGTCCTGGAGAGTCGCAGAAAATCGAAAATTTTCCCTGCAGGCATTCACTTGTCGCACAATGCTCATTACCAGTTGATGAGGGAGAGCCTCGCCTTTTCATGGGCACTTTCTTGATTGACAAGGGACTTTATCCTTTCGGCATTGGGCGAGAGTTTATTCGGGAGTTGACAGCGGCGAATATTAGCCTTCGTGTTTGCCATTGAACGTTGAAAAGCTGAAGAGGATCAGTGATATTGTTGATTGATTACTTGTCAGTTCCTGTCGCCGGTTGGCGACTCCGGACGGAAGTGAGAAGGTCCCCCGAGGACGGGATAAGAATCTTAAACGAAATTGAGAACCCCCTCATCCCTTTCAATCCTCAATCTTGGAAGCTTCCCTTCCAGTCAAGAGGCACTTGAGCCTTTCCCTCAGCCCTTCCTGTAGTCACCAACAATTCTCCCTCTGTCTGCCTTTCCTCCGCAGCTTTCGGTCATTTTATCTTCGACGAGGACTATCGGTCGCGAATGATTTTATCTCAATTTTCAGATACTTTTACTTCAGCTCGAGGAGCAAGGCCCACGGTTCGCTTCTCTTATTGAATTTTCCGAATGAGTTCCAATCGTATTTCAGTCGAGAGTTTTGTCTTCAGTGACGCGAAAGAACGAAGCCGACTTTCCATTCCAGTTTGTCGCGTTGTCGAGCCGATATTCGAGGATTGATTCGATTCTGTGGATGAGGAATTATTGTATTGGAAACGTCTGGATCGAGTCGTTCACTGTGGATGGGCACTTGGAAAACTATATTGTAGGAAAAAGGAAAAAATCATTGTGTCCCGACTCGCGGGCACTACAGATTTTTATTTTTGATGAGATATATTCATGATTTACCATCCTGAGGGCCGCTTTATCAATAGTCGGTTATCCAAAAAATCATAGGTAATCTCTTGGCTACAAATTTCTCGGAGACACAGCCTAGCGCATCCACCCAAAAATCACCCTGAAATTAGTGGCCTGGTGATTAGCTATGATTTTTTGGATAATCGACTATTGATAAAGCGGCCCTGAGTATACCTATTTTAGTTATACAGAGTGTTCACCCTTGAGATTGCCATCCTAGAAAGGGCCGATTCTTCACCTCATTTGTTACACTGTTTTCTCACAAAGTAATGTTATTGCGGTCCCAAAAAAGTACAATTTTTTCGCTTCCACTTTTTTGTCTGTCCATTTCTCCTCTAATAAGAGGAATAAGTCAAAAAATGATCAGGTATACCTACAGTCGGGATGCTGCATTGCCTACGTTGGAAAATGTTAAATTTTAAAAATTTAGCAATTCTCGACTCAACCCCAATTTTTCGCTTTCATAATTTAATGTCACAAAGCTCCAAATACAGGATGGTATGGGAAATTTAACGGCCTTTCTAACGGTATTCTTATTTTTGTAATTGTTTGTAATTATTCTATTATTCGACTTATGGCCGTTTTACCCAGAGTCGAAAACAAGGAAAAAATGAACCAAAACTTGGAAGCAAAAAAAGAATTTTGGTTCATTTTTCTAAAGAAATGAACCTTTGTAATCGGTCAGGAAAAAAAAATTTTTAACACCCCCTGAAAATTTGTTGGTTTACGTTTCAAGGGGTGTAGAATCCGAATCTGCAATAAAAATTTTTTGTCCGTTCGCATTACATAAATCAGCAAAACAAAAATTGGAAAAATGTGAGAATTTGGCCTCGGCTCTTAGATACGGTTGATTGATCTACTTACGACTACTAGCCTATTACACCAACAAGGTGACGCACTCACACTTCGACCAGTTGCGCTTGGCAACATGAGAGCGAGTCAGGCAGTCAGTCAGTCTGAGGCATGAGGCATTTTTAATTTCATTATTCAGAGAATTTAATAATTATTATTATTCAGTTAATTATGAAGGTGATCAAGAATAGATTAAATGATAAATTTAACGGAATTGAACGATCAGCTGCGTTGAAAAAATGGATAGGTAAGTAAGTATTTATCAAGCGAAGAGGATGATTATTTTTTGCCTGGTTGAAAAAACGTTTTTCTAAATAACCCATCTAAAATACAAATTGATACTGAAATTATAGAATAATAACAGCTAAATTCTGTGTTTAAGGAGTACCGATATATCGTAAGGTTTGTCTTTGCAATCGAAAAATGAACCCCTGTGCAAAATTTGCAGAGTTCTTCGGACATAGCAAAAACTAATCTGCACATGCCACTGATCTACTTAGCAGCGTTTTTTCTCTTGGGCTCACAAAACATTCTTCAGAACAAGAATTGCAGCATATGAGCTGAAAAATCGACTCATTAAAGAAGGACAATCTTTAGAGAGTACCCAGTGTACAAGGTGTACCTACCTGTAAGTGTGCTTCGAGTGTTCTGAGTAAAACGTGAGCGATATCAGCAAAATCTTCAGAGCTGCAAATATTACCACAAATATCGTATCGGTGAATCCACAGATATACTCGGAAGTAGAGGAACCGAAAAGGATGGAAAAGCTGGTCGAGCATTGTCTACCAGGAAAGTTGAAGGTCGCAGTGTGAGTTGGGGAGCCGATGTGAGTGTAAATTGAATACGGGCGAGTGTGTGAGTATATGAAGTCTGAGCAAATACCCTGGGGTCTGTTTGTTTTGCCGTTTTCTCAAGCTCATCTATATGTAAAAGACACAAATCCATAGGTAAACATAGTCGTTTGTTACCCTTTTTCCTATTTCCCCCTTCAAAGTCTGTTTTTTCCAGAGGTTTTTATCCGAGGGTATTGCCTAAGGCAAGCAGCCCGACTGACCAAATCCAAATGAAATCCGGCAACTGATCCCTGATTAGGAAAGGAAGGGGAATCATTTCCAATGATCAGACCCGATCCCAATCAATAAATAATACCTTGTCCCATGTACCTTGGCAACGTATAAAGGTATATTTTATCGTGAAGGTAATGAATGCTTTAATAAGAAATCTAGGCCGATGTTTTTGGGATTGATAGAGAGTAAATATACTGAAATTCCACAACCCAAAACCTAAGTAGAAAAACGCCGAAACCGGTCAAAATATCTGATTTTTTCTACCTTCCTAAAATGCACCATTCCGTTTAATGTCAGCGGCCTTAAAGAAGCCAACCCCCCCCAGTCCACCACTGCCCCCAAAACAGAATTGGAGTATTTTATTCGAACCAAATGAACGCGTTCGAAAGTTGAAGCAGCGGAACGAACCCAAGAATCTTTGGGGTGGTATACAGTAACCTCAAGACCTAGCTGTCGTGCAGAAATAGCATACCCCATCAAACAACTATGTCGAAGGTACCACCGTTCAGGCAACCTATTATTTTTATTTTCATTATTTTTAATAATTAGGTGGTTATTCTTCTCATGAATATTAGGTATATAATGCTCACTGATGGTTCCTACGACTAATATTCCTCAGATTTCTATCCATTGAGGACTGCACCATTTAACAACGGGATACCTTTGACGTAAGTCCTACGAAACGAAAGCGTACAGATTACTCACGGAACGTGGACATCGGAAAAACAGGAAGTCCTCGAACTTTTTGAAGAGCCCGACGTTTAACAGCACAACTTGCGTTTCCTATTGTGATGGAGGAAAGCAATGAGAAAATAATAAGAGCGTTAAATATCGGCAGGACAAAGGAGAAAAAGTGGAAAAGTGTAGGAAATGATCTAAGTTTATAATGAAAAACTTCCTGCCTCCAGATTAAAGGAAGTGGCGGTCGAAGTTATAAAATGTTTCACCGTCCCTAGATAGGAATAGAATAAAAGCAAAGGTTTTAATCAAGTTCTTTCATCGGAAGCGGAGATTCTTCTTTGCAGCGACAATATCGATTTAGCGGTATTGTTGCTCCAAACTGCTCAACAATGAAAAGGTAAAATGTATCATCGGCTTTTGCTGGAATTCCCCGAATCGCTAAACCGGATTTAAGGTCGGGTGAAATCTGAAACATGGAATATATAGGAACTCGAGACGATTCTATTTCAATGATGTTTTCGTTTACAAATACGTCAACTTCCTGGAAAAGTATTTATACCTGATACGGCCCAAGGCTCAACAGTGGCTTTTTGAGAGGAGATATAAAGTGACTACATACCTTCATGTTTGAAAATACATCTGCTAGAGGTTAAATTTAACCAATTAATTACTAGTTAGTATTAGTTATTAAATCCACGAAAATAAATAAGTAATTTAAAAAATTAAATTAGTTAATGATCAATTTTCAAATTACAGTTTATACACATTAAAATTAATTATTATCTATTCAATTATACTAATTACGTAGGTATCTAAAAAAAAACTGTCATCAGTCACTCTTTTCGTTTATCGCCATAAAATATTAATATCATGTCCGAATCATGGGAACGTCTCAGCCCCGTAAGACGCGTTCTAAGGGTCGTTCCATTTCGATATCACGATTCCATGCGTTATCATCGGAGGTTGCCGTCCAATAAACGTGGACAGATTTAATTTAATGATAACTGGTGGACGCGCTGGGGCGTATCACTCAGCGGGGGCGTAATGGACGTATATCGCGTCCCCGATAATGGCTGCCAGGGGCTGGGACCGTGAGTTGCGTTTCTAACTGTCAATATCGGAATTGTGAACGTCGATTTACGGGCTGAACTGCTGCTTCACGCCGGGTCGTCAATATGCCCATAATTCGAATACGTGATGGACAGCCAGCCGCGGCGTATCGTCAATGCCGTCGTCTCTTTCCATCGTGTTCGTCGTCCCTATCACGTACACACGAGCAATTCGAAAACGCACACGCTCACGCGAGCGATTGCGTCCTTACAATCTATTATATCCGTGCGATCTAAATCATCTTTAAATCTATATCCAGAATAAGGGTGTCGCCTGCAGCTGGTTTCATCGACATATTGCATTTCGATTTTCACCATCGACAACCTTGTAGGTTCAACCAACCCACGTTAACATTTAACCAGATGATGATAATCAGAACTAGGTACGATAATATTATTGAAGTGCCTATTTATCTCTGATTATTTGCACTCTCATATATATAGAGAAAATTGAAGTATTTAAAACTCCCCAAAATTGTGAAATCGGAGCGGAGGTTCAGACCGAAAAATCCTTACATACTCGTAAGTAGGTACACGCTTTTACCGTCGGAGTCCTTTGAATTAGACAAGACTATGTTAAACCAATGGTGCGTGGATAACACGCCATACTCCCACACTTAGGAACGTACATTTTTGAAAAAATTGATTACGCAGGTACAAAGATTATATTCACTCACCTCTTCGAGAATCTATAAGTTTCTATCCCTGATCTGCTGAAGCCATAGGATTTATTTGTGTGTTAATTCTGTATCAATACAGAAATGTAACTGTACCAAGTGATTATTTCGCTCAAACTACTTGTTGTAATCCTGAAGTCGGCCCTGAGTTTGGAAAGTGTAGTCGAGGATTTGAAACATGAAAGTACCGTGTGTTATTCACCTACGGTCTACACGCACCAATGGTCTGACCGATGCGTACAGTTCCGTTCCGCTTGGCAACCCTACAAGGCGGTTAATCCATTCCAGGTTGGCAGCACTGCGATGTCAAAGCCGGCTGTCGTGCGAATTTTCCAACTCGGGCAAAACTGAGTCTAAAGCAGTTAGTCGGTTCAGTTGGATGGAAAATGTTCAGGTTGGGTCTGATTGCAAAAAGCAAAAGGCTTGTAAGTTGTTGTTGAACGACTCGAACAGGCAGGTATTCAAATGGGCACCCACTCATGCAACACTTGGCATCTGAAGCAGCCGCAAACAGCTCTCTAACAAGTCGAAACTTGAAGTTAAAAGTTGAACAACGAACCGAACACGAGTTAACCGTTGAACTTTTCCCCCTAGAATGTCGACCGCGCAGACCGAGCGGAAACCTTCGGAGCCGCGGCGAATTCCGGCCCTACAACAACAACAGCAGCAGCGACGATCACTTCAGCTCGTTCAAAGTTCAACCAGAAATCAATCCTACCATAGAGCCAACTTGCATAGCTCCGTCATGATTATCATCGATCCACCGCCAATTTGTACGCGATTGTATCGACTGCGGTACAATTTAATTGGCAATGCACCCTTGAAAATTGAATAATTAAGTGGTGCGTAGGTAACACACAATACTTCCATATTTTGGAACGTACATTTTTGACAAAATTTGATCATATTTTGACTGCTTTTAAGGGTGTTTAGGTAAAAAATATCAAAAAATTCACTATGCAAATTTTAAAATTCGCCCAAAAAAAAATTCGCCCTATTTTTGGAATGTAACAAATATTCACGTATTCTGCAAGGTAAAACGAAGATTTTAAGACCAAGAACGCTCAAATCGGTTCATTTTTGTGGGCCGAAAAAATAAAATAGAAAACACTAAAAATGCAAATATTAATTAAGTACTGTGAGTTATTCGAATTCCGACTAAACAGGATGTTAGGTCTTGCCGAGACAAACATTTCCGTTCAAGAAACTTGAAAAAAGGTTGAGAATTGAGGGAGCAATGGTCATTTTTGTAAATGACGACAGACGGACACATTGACACACGGTCACACAGACACTTGTTCAGGAAGTAATTATGAGTAAAAGTGTACGAGTAAATGTTTTTTCTGATGCCTTGATCCGATTCTCAATTTTAGGACGACTACAATTCTTCCATTTATCGCCGGTTTATTGACGGGATTTATGTATCTGATATCCAGGAAAGCTTATAAACATTTCTAATGGGATTTTTACATTCAAATTTGATAAATACCAACTTGGTGAATTTTATCTGTATCTTCCTTCCTTATCGGATTGATAAGCTTTGTCAAAAAACCGGGCCTTACTCTGTAAATAAGGAAGTAAAAATCCACCTTTAAGGACACGTAGTAAACAATCAACCTTGTTGATAGAAACCGTAGTACGATTCCTCAAAAATATCTAATCCCGGCCCCAAAACGTGCTAAATCTTGAATTTTCTCCTCCTCCGGAATGTCCTGACCCCCGTCAATTTCATACCCCTAATAATTTCGCTCAGTCGAAAGCGTTTGTGCCTCGACTTTGTTCAAATCCAAATTTTAAGTATGTAAATTTCATCAATTAAGGGCAACTGAGCAATAGAAGTAGAAAACTCCGCCCCGAAAAACGTATTCCAAGCATTTCCCATTCATTCGGCAAATATGGAAGGAGAAAAATACAACGGATTGTGTGCTGTGTTAAGATTCTCCGCCGGTGGCGCGGTAAAAGCGAAAAATACGGCGATTAAAAGTAAACAGAATCACGAGTTTAGAAAGTAGATTATGAAATGACCAGCTTTTTTCATTAAAGCGTCCGTTAGCTCTTTACTTTCCGCGGATTTAATTTCAATTTGAAAAAGGTAGCTTACCTATCAAAACCACTTGCTCGTTATTGGATTGCTGCGAGTTTTTCACGTTGCCAATTCGCGGTGTTGAATTAGCGGGAGGAAGCGAAATTAGATCCTTTTTTTCGAATGCGGATTCACATCAGCAGGGACACGATACCTGTCGACCCGAGGGTATAAACAGAGAGAGGAAAAACTACTCGAAACCGTCATTGTGCCTACAGCAGACCATTTTTTGAGCCAGGAAAATTATCGTTTAAATATTTACAGAGTAGATGTATTGAATACAGAATTAATAAAATCGGCTTAAAATCGAAAATCGGACGGGAGGAATATGCAGTTTGAATGAGATAGTAGATCGGCCCTTTGGCCGCTTAGCTGTCGGTATTTTTTTTTTTTTTTTTTTTTTTTTTGTGTTGATCCGAAGATTTCACAAAGGTTAGCTGTCGGTATTATGTGTTAAAAAAATGTAAATTCTGGTTTAATTGTGTTAACTCATAAGGCCATAATGGGTCCAAGGAATGTGTTTAGTTCTCCAATCTCATTTATTTCCAAAAACCCCGAATACCAGGGATGGCATGAATCATAAGGCTATATTAAGGCCGGTATTATATATGTGCATGTTCATAATATTTTTTGGCTGGCCTAATCAGTGGTTGACTCCTACAGTACTCATGGTATATCGATAAAGAATCTTCTGTCAGCTTCGGGCAGCTTTTGGTCGTTACCGATTAACCAATGGTGGGCATTGCTGCGTTGGTTCGGTTGCGGCGGACAATTTTCGCTTTTCTCTTCTTTCCGGGGATGAATTCCCGTCCTTTTTTTCGCGGAATTGACAAGCGGAAACGTCGAGAAGCGCTCCTCGATCCAGGCTATCTCAAACTGGCTGCTCTCTTGGTTTCGGTTGACTACGTGATCTGACTGAAAGACGGGCTTTTCCAAGAGAGATATTTTTCAATGGGAGGGTGTGGAAATCAGAGGGTGAGTGGGGGGGCGGGGAGCCGATCATCAGTATTCGCCCCTAGGAGCCACGCATTTATCCATCCATGCCTTTGTCTTTTATTCAGAACGATGCCTCCAGATAAATAGGTTGCAGTTATAAGGTCAAAAAAATCGACAAAATTTTTCTTTCATTTTATGAGCGGCTATATCGAACCGATTTACTTGCAAGAGCTTGGGAAGTATATGGACGAACAATATGAGGACATATATGCCACGTATTCCACGATTTTGTCTAAATATTTTTCATCCTTCGTAGAAACCTCGCATTTGAATGAATTGGGATGATATCAAGATCAATGAGTAATTATTACTCCCAGTATTCCCGTTTTCCGCTGATTTCGAACTTTTGTCGGCTGCTCCGACCAGTGAACACACTACTTCCTATTAGGAAGTTCCTACTAATTACTCTTTTTACATCTCCTCCTACTCCGTCCTACTACCTCCTTATATTTTACAAAACTGTAATTTTGAATTCTGATCATCTGAATTCATCCAGAGTTCAATTTTACATTTATTTTTTGAAAACTTGGTTTAGATCATTTTAAAATTCGACTTGAAATTCATGTGATATCTATATTTTTCTTTATCCAGAAGATTGAAGGAAAACAATTTTTTGTCATGCCGACCTCTTCGGTCCTGCGAAAAAGTTGATTCTGAAAGAAATTCGTTTCTGGTTACAGTTGCCAATAAGTGAGTAACCGTATCGATAAATGAGCAGCTAAAACGACGACAACGGTTTCTGGTCAATGAATGCTTTGAGACTGCCAAACGTTCGCAGACCGTTGGCAGGCTTCATTCATGATTTGATTGGACCGAACCGGTCGGAAAGTGAAGGCCACTCAAGTCACAAAGCTATCCGACGACGTCAATTTGGAAAACTCCGTTTGTGCGACTTTTCATGTATAGGCGCTACTTGAACGTTTTTACCTACTGGAAAGTCGATGAATGGCGACTTTGGGAAGCTTAACGTTTACGTCGGCGATTTTTACCAAGATTTATCTCGAAGAAAATTTCTTCAATGGAGCGTTGAAAGGTTGTTGACGATTCCTGAAAACGATTTTCATTCATCCCGCAGTCTCTTCGGAGAATATTTTTACCTGAATATTTTCATGTTTTTTTTCAGAACCTACCTACTATCTAAGGAAGGAAAAGTATAGAGCTTGGGTCATAAATTGGATATAAAATGTTTTATTGCAGTACTATCGTTCCGTTCCAGACATCGATGAGCCAAGAGTTCAATAAATTTTTACGCGGAAGGAACTCGTAAACAGGAGTATCAAGAAATTTCTGTGATTCTCGATTGCTGGTCACTATCAAATGAAATGTTTTACTAGCAAATCAGGAATGATTTTGGAAAATTTTTCCTAAACGCTCAAAACTGACCGATTGGCTTGAGTAATAAATCGGGGCTGTAAAAGCTCGATTTTTCCTCAAAACTTGAAAGAAATCTCCAGCCGTTTGTGAGAAAAAGTGGTGTGGATAGATTTTTTAAATTGCAGATTCTGATTCTACACCCTTCGAAACGCCAAAAATGAAAATTTCATGGAAGGTTAGAAAATTTTCTTTCTTGGGTGATTTCGATGGGTTGATTGTTGAATATAAACCAATAATAATATGAAAATACAAAAAGCCCTACGAGTCAACTTGAGCAACCTCCTATTCTTTGAAGTCTGTTAAAAATACTTTGAATCTGAGAGACGAAAAACCCACCTGATATTTCTTCTGCTGAAAGCTGGTTCCAAAACTGTAAACTCAAAGCAGAATGTCTTCAGAAGTGGATATCTATTTGCCTTGGCAAATCTAATGACAATATATGTCAATTTGTGTAATGAGTCAATAGCGACTATCGAGACATAGTACCTATTGCTCAAAATTTACAGAATAGACCCCCTGCCTTGCAGACATCAGCTTTTTTTCGCGAAAATTCGCTTCGAGGCCTCCACCTATTTGTAGCGGAGGTTTCGAGAATCTTCTTCCATATCTTCGATTCCCGCTGGAGGCCGGACTTCGGCACCCGTCCCCTTATACGTAGTCTATTGTCAGGCACTAAACCAGAGCGTTCCTTATGTCGTTGTTTACTGGAATCAGCCGGTAGACAAGCCGGTCAGCAGTAGCCGTGCAGCTACTTTGTTCTTGCACTAGGAAAAATGTCTCTTTTAAAAGGGGGAAAAGCGAATTCGGTAAAAAGCAAAGGAAGGAACGGCTAAAAGGGACCTTTGAGAAGAAGCTTTGCCGGCCATAGCTCAGATACCAGGACCGCAAAGCCAAGGGCCTGCAATGCTCCTCCAGTAGAAAACAGCTATCCGAGTACTTTTACGACCTTAACAGCAGCACTAAAAGGATTGGTCTGCGGCTCGCAGCCGACGGTTTTGATCCTTCGGACGAATCTCCGGGTAGGGAAGTTTCTTTTTAGTGCTTGTGTTTTTATTTCATTATCTTACGAGCGACACGAAGCGATCGATTAGATCAAAAGCTGGTCTCTCAATTGATGGGGTACAGCGTATCAAAAACACGTTCTTCAGATTGGATGTGTTTTCTTCGACTGCGGACCACTTCGACGCTATAGACCGTCTCAAGTCCTTTGGAATCAATACTAATACCCATGGTTAGTGCCCACTTGAAAATATTTTCTGAATCTTCGATCCGGTTTTATTTTTTGGAGAAATCACAATAATAAAAGATTAATATTCCCTCTGTTCGAAATATCGCCACTTCTGATGAAAATGGTCGGGTTTCGGAAAATACCGACTATGTTCATCGGATGAATAATCCACGGCCGACGATTCATCACAAAATTATCGCCACCTGAAAGGGCCAATCTGGTTCAAAAAAAAAAAAAGATGGCACATTGGCCATTTGGCCACTGAGGTGCTTTGATAAATTTAAAATCTGCTTACCATGATTTTCAGTTGGTTTACTTAAAACAGCATAATTATTGGCAATGTGCTCTATTTACCGGAAAATGTCTCACCCTTTGCGGAAGCTGCGATTTCTTGTACCAATTATTTAGGTTGTAACCGCGTTAGTAACGGTGGCTGCGGTTTGTTAGAACATTTGGCGGTATCATTATAAGCTGTTTTAGAAGCAGGAGTTCTTCGTAAAGTTAAATTGGTCGGTGATTAGCGAACATCAGGGAGATGGTAAGGCGGGAAGGATAAAAGCCAAAGCGGGTAAAGCGGGAGTGAAAAGAGAGGATGGCTGACCTATTATTGCTTTCAGCTTGTTCAAACCTGTGCATTCAGTATTTAGGGTAAGTAAAGCTCATTATCCTACTTCACTTTATTGGAGTACTAACTTGAACTTTTTACGTCCTCGAGCTACCTATTAAAGACTCGAATAGTCCCAAGGGTACGAATAAAAACTCAAAAAATGAGAGAAAATAAATAGTCTATATCACAATTAAGGTACAATAACCGAAACTGGTCTACAATTGTACCTTAATAGTGGAATAGACTATTTCTTTTCTCTCTTTTTTTTAGTTTTTATTCGAATTATGGGATTCCACAATTTCTCCGCGAGTGATTTATTACCTATCCCAAGGGTACACGTACCCTTGTATTATCACGCGAATTATTTCAACCCTGCCATAGGCAGAGAAATCGTGACCCCACTCCTGGGTAGACAGTGGGGATCGAAAACATTTCTGGATCAGCGTTAAATGATTATTCTGTGTAATATACCAAGTATAAAAATGTATATGGGTACGCTAATAGAGGGCGGTTTACTACGCACCAGTGGTTTGTATCAAAATCTGCGTACCCACCTGTCAAAGCACGGCTGGTGGATTTGAGAATAGAAACTCTTGCAGCAAGTGTTATATTACTTATGTAGCGATGGAGAATCCCTTCCCTCTCAATGTATCCTCGCCATTATGTGAATCGTCTCCCTCATAGCTGCCAGCCACGCAACTCAACAGACAGACACGGACGGAGAACGACTCGCGGAAGTCGGTGTTGGCCTATGAGTTCTTGGCATTGGCCACCAGGGATTCAGCCGATCTGGGTTAATGGAAGACCTCAGAACTAATTTAAGGAAATGATTCCGAGAAAGCTGACCCTTTTTTCACTCTGGACTTTCTTTAGCCTCGAGAGCGGAACGGGTCGAACTTTTTCATTCGACGCTTTCCTGTACGATGAACCTATTTCTTGTACCTATTTCATCGATAGATCGGTTGGTCCGATGCAGTGGATGAAACTACTATAGATAGAGAGACTCTTATATCGTAACGGCCATCAGGCATAGGCTAACGGCGACAGGAAGCAATAAATGGCCTTATCCCTCTTCCTCTGGCGAAGCGGAATTTCAGTCGTCGTAAAGTTCATGACTGAAGGCGCCATTTTCCATCCCCCACCCCAGACTGCATGTTCATACACAACAACTACTGGCAACACTAACGTCTGCCAGTGTTGCTCGCTATCACAGTCTGCCTATAAGTCCCGTTATCATGTCTGCCTGACAATCTACGTCCAAGACGGACTGCTTTGCTCCAGCTCGATGTTTCTTCTTCCCTCGAGGCTTCTATCGGATTTATCGCTGATACTGCACACTACAGCTACGAATATCCAGCGTATTATGGTATCACACGATACTTCCACGTATTGATGAATTTTCATAAAATGTGGGATCGCGGTAAAGATTGGTACTCGAAACAATTTCGGAAAGGAAGGTGGATTGATGCCGCTTATCATATCGGATATTGTACTTCATAGCTCGATATAATCCTATCCGTTGATATTGTCCGATTTGGTCCGACATTGTCTGACATGGTCCAATATTGGCTGGTAGTGAAATTGTTCGATATTGAGAATATGGTTCGGTATTATCCAATACTCTTACTTCAATGTCCATATATGGTCCGATATGGCCTGAAATTGTCCATTAATAGCCGACGTTGTCCGATACGGTTTGTTATTGTCCAAAACGGTCCGATCTTGTCCGATACGGCCATTATTTCAAATCCTTCCATGGGTGAAAGGTATAACATTTTTTCTGATTTCCACTCAAAAAAGCGGTAATGGTATAGCCACGCCATAGTGTATAAATACAGGTAAATACGGATATTTGATCATTCAAATGAATGGTTTGAATTAGTTCAGTCCTTTTGCCGCATTCTAGGCGCAGCATCAAAACACAACCGTTTATATGAACAGGTCAAATCCGAGGTATCAGACGGTCGGCTGCCGAACGGAACTTTTCGCCTGGAAACGTATTGACTGTGAGAGCGAGAGAGGTGTTGGCCGAAGAGGGGAAACTCGGCCTTTGAAAACTGCCGGAAGTTTTAGTCCCCGAGGAAAAAATGGGAGAAAAAAATCGAAAAATCCAGTTGGCTTCCGACGGCGAGGTTTCCTAATCAACTGTTTGCTAAGCTAAAAACTCCCGAAGGCCATTTTTCGTCCTGAGTAAATTTACCCCCCCCCCTCCATCCTTTCGCTGTAGAGTAAACAAAACCAGTTTGAGAACTGGGTTCGTGCAATGTACAATTACCGTTCGCGTCTCTAACTAACATTAGGTTCCTTTGTTAGGTAAGTATACACCTTGTCGGGAGTCAAAAGTGGATTTTGTAGTCACTCCAGTTATATTCCAACTTTAGGCAGCTGTTGTTTAGATAGCGAGTCGGGTACCTACCTATCTCTCTTGTCTTTGAATATGTTAGTGTTGGAAGTTATTAAGTTAGGAGTGGAAAGTGGAAATTACCTAACTAGAAAGGTAAGTTGGAGGCGGACAACCAGATTGGGCGAGATTAACTAAGTTTGAAAAGGTTAATCCATTTAACTTATATAAATGTTTGGGGAGCTTTCTCGCATTCAGTTTTTATCAGAAGGTATGACCTTCTGTTGTCAGGGTCGAAATATCGAGCCCAGGTTTTAGGTGCTCGCTTTTTATACGTTTGAAA
Source organism: Nesidiocoris tenuis (assembly GCA_036186465.1). Taxonomy (NCBI): domain Eukaryota; kingdom Metazoa; phylum Arthropoda; class Insecta; order Hemiptera; family Miridae; genus Nesidiocoris; species Nesidiocoris tenuis. Next base: position 14,790,015 of record AP028914.1, on the reverse strand, counting down.
CAAGAAAAACTTTTTATCCGGTAATTTGGGCTGGGCTGATGAATTCTCGGGGGAACCAGTCCATTTGGTTGAACTTAAGATATTGTAGATATTGAATTTTTATGCGTGCGATGTTTTTCTTGCATTTGCGTTTAGTCATTTTTTACAAGTTTAATTTTCTATAATGAAATACTGTAAAAAATTCATTAATATGGTCCGATGCCCGCATAAAGGTTTGACTTACGTACCCTGAGCATAATCTGTTGCGGCGCCAGAATTTAAATATTTTTAACCATATTCAGCACTTTCTGAAGATTGTTTTGTTGGAAAGCTCGCATCGTAGTTGACCATTTTGAGCGATTGAAACATTTTCCCAAAAAGAGCGTTCCTTCTGTTCAGCTAAAATCAGTAAATCAACAAGAAATTCAAGGTAATCCGACATCTAATACGCCACTGAAGATGCCGTCCGTGTGACAAGGAACCTTCTCGTATTACCTCCATCTTCATCTGTTTGAGATTAAGTCGCCGGCTGCCGCCGGAGGTGCTACCGACCTCTTCGCGCCTCCATCTTAATCGCTTTGTAATGGACAATCTTAGAAGCCATCGATCCATTCGGAGCTGCCAGTAACTCCATTCGCCCTCTTTCATCCTGCCAACAACTATTCTCTACAATAGGGCCTTGTATCACCTTCCAGGAATAGAGTAAGTTTCTATAATGAAATTCAGTCGAACAGGAAATTCAATTCGAAACCTTGCAAAAACTGCACTGCATTTTGCTGGCGTGGATCCAGAATGCAAAATTTAATGTGAACTCTGGATTTTGTCCCTTTCTTGATGCGACAATCGCCAAGCCGATAGGAAGCTCGAAATGGTTGTTAGCTCGAAATTTGTTGAATACTTTGTTATTATTGTTGATCTGGCCATACCCTACCATGCGTTTTAGACCCTAATCCCTTGATCAAGGTATTAAACGATATCGAAAGCTCACAAGAGACGAGAAGGAGACAAGTGTTTTAATCTGCTAATGATGAAAATGTTTATGGACTTTCTCGAGGACCAATGAATCGGGGTTTAAATGTAAAAATGGATTTAAATTTTCCCCATTTTCCTCACGGGAATATCGTCAAATTTTCAAAATATTCGATTCTTTTAAATTTTTGAATAGGAAAAATATTTTTTTTTTGTCCAACGCGGGTTATAGATGCTTTATCAAGAATATCAACTCCATCCGTATGTACCGATAGAAAGATTTTCGGCCGAAAATGGGTGATTAGTGCGATCCCGAGACCCCTTGCTCCGCAAGCGGATGTCCTTACCAGTGGACTACCAGGCGACGAATCTGTCGAATCGAGTGAATTGTTGAGGATCGACCCGTTATTCAATTTGTGTCGTCAAATATCAGGGTTAGGGCTTTCCGGTTGTTATCGACCCTGATGAAGAAAATATAAATTTTCGAAAGCTCGGCGACAGAGACAGTTTCTCTGAGGACCCTAATCCTGATATTGACTTCAAAAATTGAATAACGGGTCGATCCTCAACAATTCACTAAAGGAATGCAGGTTTGCAGCATATCGACCTAAATGAAGGATTGCAGCATACCCCAAAAAATGCGCAAAACGCCCAAATTCAGGTAGGTATTCGCTGCGTCTTGCAATCAACTAAACGCTATAGAACTCAGGAGGATCTGGAACGCGGAGCGTAAGTAACATGGGTTCATACGTCAGAGTTGGCACCAGACATCATCAATACGTGTACGGACACAAATTTCACGTGTCTGACAGTGATTGATGGCCGGTGCGGGAGGTGCGTGAGCTTAGAGATAGCAGATTCTGTCGGCGTTAAGGCATTACAAATTGTAGTTGGATGCAGAGAGAGCCGGCTTTTGCATTACTGTCCTCAAATCGATTTTGTTACAGGAATAAACTTTTTTGGGCGATTTGAATTTAATAGGTCCGTAGGTACGAGAAAGTTAATTGGCTTTGAATAATCGAACAGCCTGTTATTGTTTTTGTCTGGTCAATAGAACTGAACAGAAGACTTTTGAAAATCAAGAACTCTCAGAGAACCGTCTTGCACAAAAACGGCTCCATATTTCACCGACATAATGGCCCAACATGGGGGAGCAAAACTTTAAATCCTGATAAATTTGGAAAATATGTTTTTCGCATTCAAGTGATTCAGACTTATGGTTCGTTGGAAATGCATACTTTTGAGACCAAAACGTCAAGGTTCGTACATTGGTTTGGAAATTACGCTCTTTGGAGGCTGCCTCCTATTTTCAATCAATCTCAACTAAAAACCGTGGGAAGGAAAGTTGTGATGTCTACGCAACCGATTTTTAGTTCCATATTTAAGTGAAGCAAATTTCAAAACTTTGCATTTGCCTTTTTTCGGCATTTTCTGATTTTCCTCGTCGCCCATAGTATCTTCGTGTTGAATAATAATTACAGCTCGAGCTCTGAATGAATACTGAATGTTTTATTGCTTAAATAACCATGTCGCTACACACACACAAAGGAACCGAAACACCCTAGATAACGATTTCTCCGTCGACATCAGTAATCAGTACCACCTCGGAATCCTAATTGAACAGGTGTCTCAGTAGTGAGGGTACCTAGATGCCAATGTATACCGGAGGACTAACCAGGTGGACTACCAGATGGACGTCGGGAATGAACCGCTGCGGAGAGGATCGCCCCGTCGGATGTTAAATAGCGGGCGCTGCCCAGTTGGCCGTCCGTTTCCATACGGGATAGACTGACGATGAATGGAGGTTGTAGTAGATGAGACGTCTCATCTGTTTGGCAAGACGCCAGTTACTGTCGGATGCTGTCTCGAGATGTTGCCTTTGGTTGCCTCTTAGCTGGCGTATTACACAGGCGAGGTAGTCAAGGTTAGCCATGCCAAGGGCTCTCCTACCTACAGAACGTATGACAGCGTACCTACTACGTCTGGGATTGCTTACTGCCAAGGCAAAAACATCCATTTCAGCCTGTCCTCATTTGTCAGTCCGTTGACTTCTGATGGTAACGGATCGGCCGAGCCAACTATGAACCCCTCCGGCAGGGAAGTTTCATCAGTCGTAAAGGCAACACATCTTTGAACGTCAATGTTATTCATCTTGAAAACATTGATATAATACAACGTAAGAAATTTTCATAATTTAATTTTTCGACGTATAAAAACGTGTACGTTTATTTTCCAATAATAAACCGTAGTAATTGCAAAAAAATGTCTAATCTACCGTAAAATTCTCATGGTTAACGTTTCAAAGGGCGTAGAATCAGAATCTGCAATAGAAAAATATCCGTCCGCCATGTGTCCCTGGACACCCTTTAAAGCCGTCAGGAAAAATTGTCGAAATCTTGAAAAATTTTGTTTTTTTCCAAAATCTGCTCGAATATACTGAAGTTTTGTGTCGCAAGGATATCATGTCCTGTTTTAATTCGATCATGATTTGTACCCGATTTATTTGGAGATGTCAGCTTTTATTCATCTCTATTATACCTTGAAGAAAACCATAGTTGAAAATTCGAATTTCCGCAGTAAAGCGCGGAATAAGCCCACCTACATTGAGACTGCTGTTTCGGAAAACTTCCTACGAAACATTGTTCGTTAATGGAAACTTGGAGTGCAGTTTCGTGAATGAATAAACGAACGTTAGTCGCAGTACGAAGGCTGTATACAGCGGCTGTCGAACTTCGCCCCTAACAGCAAGCCGCAAAACAGAGAAAACTTCAAGAAGGAAGTCGAAAAGTTCTTCTGGGTGTCAGAATTCCTTTTGTTCTCGCTTTTGGATAAGTTCGAATTCGTCTGGCAGACGGAAATCTAAAACATAACTTTCATGAACGTACGCTGGTCGTGCAGAATAATTTGGTATTTAAGCCTAAAAAAATTGAACACGCACTATTTGCAGGTCGTGGCTGGTTTTTTAAATTTTTAATTTCGTATTATAATCTCATTAAATGTTATGCATACTAAAAAGTGGAGAAAACGAACTATAAGTACACAAGTATTTCTTTTTAGAACGTTCATGTTCTCAATTTTATTTTATCAAAATGAATTCGACTGTTTTGTTACCAAGAAATGGAGCCAGAATACGAAAACACGAAGTGGCAGACGAAAGACGAATATCTCCGGAGGGAACCGGACTGGAGTCCTTCTACGGCATCATTCGTCTCTGGCATCGAGTTTCCTCTCGGCAGCTCCCACTCACACAATTCTCAATTAGTAGCTGTCGGTGTACCAATGTCAATGTAACTGGACAATGTGTGCGTTCCTCTGCAAGGTATCTCTTTTGTATGTTAGATACCTCCATGTGGGTCTTGTGGCTGTGGGTGTGTTGGACTCTCCGGAAGAACGGTTTTTTCCACCTTTGATCGAGAAAAGGGGACGACTGGAGCCGACGGTAGACGGTTACGGAGATCGATTGTAAATTGAAGTGACCTGATTCCTCGGAGACTATAAATCTTCTTGGGTCGAAGGCCCAACTTCCCAGCGATCTTGCCGGAGCTGCCCGCTTATAGGCTGGCATCAAAAGGTGGAAAACCATGCCACATGTACGTCTGGAAGGCGGCGAAGAAAATTATGATTCTTCACCGTAGACTGTCTTATGGTCTTAAGATAGGCTTTCCAAGGTGATAGTGTTGCCATTGGGCTTTACGAATTAATGATGAAATATCGACCCGTACAGCACGTTGACGTACATCAGGGGTGTAGTAGCATAAAAACACTGTCGCGTTGGCCAAATTTTCGACAATAATTGTTAATTATTAATATTTTCTTCATCGGGACTTACAGACACGCTTACGCGATGTTCACTTGATAAGCTAACGTTATGCTCCTCTCCCTAGCGCATAGGTGTGACTGTTATGGGGAAACGGAATATCAAATTTTCGACGTCATTATCGGATTCAGAAGTCTTCAAAACTGGTTATAAAAATTTCAATTTTTTTTTTGAAAAATTTATTTTGGCTGATCGGGGAACACACTACAGCTCACAGACGGACACACAGACACTTGTTCAGCAAGGATTTCGGGTAAAAGTTTGTAAAAACATTTTTGATAAAACTCCGTTTCAATTTTCTAACTCGAGCTCAAACTGAAATCGAAATTGAAACTCAAACAACAACTAAAACTGTTTAACTAGACTCACACTTTATTTTCAACTTAAACTATACTACAACAACTGAAACTCAAATGTAATTCTAGTTCAAACTCCAGCTCAAAATGAAAATAAAACTGAAACTGAGCTTTGGTTTGAGTTCGAGTTTTAAATGAAGTTAGAGTTTCAGTTCCAGTCGTGGTTGTATAGTTTTTTTTTAGTTGAGTTTCAGTTTTAACTTGAGCTCAAGAGTTTAAAAATAAGATGGGTTTCAGTTTAAGTTCGAGATTTAGTTTGAGTTTCAGTTTTAGGTTCAGTTTCAGTTTTTGTTTCATTTTGAGTTTCCGTTTCATTTGAGGTTGTATAGTGGTTTTTTTTTTAGTTTTAGTTTTAGTTTTAGTTTAAGCTTAAGTTGGAGTTCGAGTTATCATAGTGTAAGTAAGTTTTTCTTTCTCCAAAACGGGACTCGGCACTCCAATATGGTGGCATAATCTTCGACTCTGATGTACCTAAAAACTCGACTTTTTAGTCTCAAAATGAAGAGAACATAGTTTTAGTCGACATTAAAGTTTGTTTAGACAAATTTTAATGCGAAATAACGATGTTTTCTGATCTATCAGCAGGGGTCATACCTAATGCCCACGCATGTACCTATTAACCAACGGAAAAACCAAATCGCATTGCTTCCACTATTCATTTAGTCATTTAAGCAATCGTGCCTACACAATGCTTTCACTCTATGGAATGGAAGATCGACCCTCAATATTTATGGAAGTCAGCGATCAGGATAGGGGTCACGACAGAATAGGCGTCTCCTTTGCCGAGCTTTCGATAGTATATTCTATCTTCCTCAGGGCTTGGAGCCTATTCTGTCGTGACCCCTATCCTGATCGCTGACTTCCAATGCTTTCACTAGATTTCAACTTCTGAAAGAAAGAATAAGTTATTTTGAATAACGTCAACCAAAAAGGCTACATCGATCTCATTGGCCGAATCCAAGGATACAGCAATATTCCACACTATCGGGCTGCGGATCGCCCACAAGATTAGCGTAGATTTGGTGCATAACATCGTTATGTGGCATGGGGGCTCGACAGATAAGGCGAGGGTTGAGTTACGGACGAAAAGGGCATGCACCTCTCATCCCCCATGGTATAGGAAGGTTACTCAAGGGGTTATTTAGGTTTACAATAACCGAATAATCTCCAACGCCCCTTGGCCCAGAGGGTTGTACCCTGTGCCATGTAATATTCATCGAGTGAAGCCGCACAGCGCGTGATTTCACTCGCCGCTTTTCCTCGCTCGGTATGCCAGCACTCCGACGAATCTTTCCATTTATTGGTCGGTTTACATAAAAATAAGTCTCCCGATAACCTCCACACGGCATTGGGTTACATACCTCTATTTTCCATTTCTCTTTAAATTCAGAGCGTTTCTGACGGACGGAATCGGGGGAATGAGCAATTTTCTGCTTTTGAAATCGTCGGATTTCATCATGAGTGAGAAATTTAATCCCGAAGCGAGAAAATGTCGCTTCCGAGAGAAACGGGTCGCTAAGGGCCCTATTGCAGAACGGTTTTCACCGTTAGAACCCAATTAAATGACAAATATTTGAACGAAAAAAGCTTGAGAAAAGGTGGGCTTTAAGGGCAAAATCTGTCATATTCTCTTCCATATTTACAGATTAAAAGGAAGTATTTTAATCGTTCTAAAATCGGCAATTGGAATGGAGCTTCAGAAAAAAACTTCTACTCAGAATCGCTTCCGTCCGTGGTCAACCGCCACAGCATTTACAAAAATGGCCTTAGCTCCCCTGATTCTTAATATTTTTTCAAATTTCTTGAACCGGGATGTGTGTCTCATAAATACTCATCACCCCGTTTATGGGGATCCGAATTACTCACAGTACTTCCGATACATAAGCGCTTTCAGAGTTTTCTATTTTATTTCATAATGAGTTTCCGATGTTTTTGGCTGAAAGGCCTCAAAAGTAGTCCAGTTGGGTTATAATCAAATTGTGTCAAAAATGTACGTAGTATTTTGTATCATCTACGCACCGCTGGCTCGAGTCAAAATGCCGAATTCGCTGAATTGCCCGTCGATTGGAAATATTTGAGTTCCCAATAACAGAACTTTGTGGGACCTTCCACAAGACTCAATTGGTGAATTGTCATCAATTCACTGCTTCTAAATTATAAGAAAAGCGCACTTACTTGAACATTGCATGATGATCAGTTTTAGTAACTTGTTGTCAACAATTTCCCTCCAGTTCACCTGTAATAGGATTTAAAAAATTAATAGGTAATCGCCGTTACCTAACTGCGATTTGCTTGTAGTATGTTGAGATACTAAAGCGAAATACATAAAAATGTCAAATTGCAGTTGTTGGCGAATTTAGCGGTTTATCAATTTTGAAAAGTAGATTTATCCAAGGACGCTAGCAATAAATAACTACCTGGCAATGATAGTATGACCAAGGTAACATTTAATGCAAGATCCTTGGTTGAATCTAGATTTAAATGAAATGACGATCCAGTCTTGATTTTTTTACAAAAATGCATCGAAATTCTGAAATGCGTTGATAACTCTGAAATATACAATTATTGAAGTTGCTTCCTGCTTCTGGACCTAATATACCTATTCTATGTTTAATCCATGAAAGATTCACCAACCAATCTTTGGAAACTATTTACTCGAGCTGCCACATTTTCAGAAGGGTTTGCGAAAATCTGTTAGCCAAATCGGCATCAGAGTAAACGGAAAGTGTGGAGTATGTTTGCCGTTATAAGCTGGGGCAAATCAACGAATCCAACATTGAAATCCGGCGAGAATAGTTGGCGATGTCCTAAGTTCACATCAAAATCCTGTGTAACTAGACACAAGATCCGGGGCCGAGTTCGGAAGGAGGAAGGTACACATCCGGTGGCCCCTCGGCGAATTAATTAAATTACATCATCTCGAATAATCAATTACCAAGTCCCGAGGGGACTTTAATTAATCGCCCTCTGGATAAATTTATCCCTCCAGTGCGATAATTCAGCGTCGCTTGACGCCGTTCCAAAACGTCGGACGGCTCGAGTATAGTGCATCGAGTTTTTCGAAAGCTCTTCAAGTCCTTCCGTTCCACGTGGTTTGGAAAATAAAGCAATCCGTCGCAGAAGTCACAGTAACGATGAAAATACAAAGCCCCGAAACAGCAACGGTTCTCAAGTGGTCGAGTGAAAAGCGCGTACGAATTGGAGGGGAAAATAACTCAAAATGGAAAATCTCTGGAGCATAGGGGTATGATGGGCTACGGTTGCTTTAGAAAAATACTGCGTTTACCAACCTTACGAACCACCGAAATGAGCAATCGAGAAAAGAATATTAACACGAACTAATGGCGGCAGGGCTCGTCGGCCTGGGCGACTACCTTCCCTTCCCACTCGTCACGAGTTATCTTCCTGTTCTAAGTTGGATTCAGATGACTTGGAAATGAATTTCGATGGGCATCAAAGTGAGCAGCAGCCACCCTGTTTTCCTACCTAAGAAGGTTACCCGCTTGAATAAAATGTTCAACTTAAGTTAGTCCCTAAATATTATTTTTGGGACAAAAAAGTTTTCCGAGGTTTTAAAAGATTTTTTACTCCTCGTGTGTTGAACCGGTTGTCCTAGCTTTTCCAATTTTTCTAAAAAATTGCATTTGAAATTTCCCACTCAGTTATTTTCATTTTTTGAACAGCCAGAATAATTAGGCTAATAGGCTAGAATAATTAGGTACACAGAAGTCCCTCCAGTTGCAATTTCTGTTTTTCAGTCAGGCGAAACTCGTTAAATAAGAAATAATGCAAAACATAATTTCCTGAAATGGTTTACAGCTGGTTCGAGTTACTGCGGCGTACGGATTTCAAGAATCTCGAATTCCAAAATGAGTTTTTCCGTGGACGTGGAATGCGAAACTTTACCCTGGGCCTCATTTGATTTACGGTCACAGTTGACCCGGCCAATTTAAATAATTATACGTCCTGTTCTATCGCCGTCCGGCAATTATGATTCATTCGATTTCATAATTCTCCCCAATTATCAGCGACAATTTTCGGAATTTTCCACCCCGTGGACGAATTAGGCACAGCGGGTGCCTGTTGTTTGTACAGGCTGTGTATGTCGTATCCAGTTTTCTGTTGGTGTTTGTGTGGGGCGAAAGAAAGATTGATGGGTTGCGTGAGCACATGTTTTCGCTGCGAGGAGTCGAGAGTCGGTATTAGTTCGGTTGGCGTGCTGAGGCAGCCCTCAGGCAGCCAAGGTAGCGCAGGTAGGCAGGGGGCCCCCTCCCCCTCGGTGGCAGCCTTCCCTCTGGCCGACCGGCCCCAAGAAGTTACCGGAGTCCATTAAAACGTTGGATCGAAGCAAAGTTGTGGGCGTAAAGTGTAGAAAGTGTCCGCCATGCTGCAGACGTAATATTGCTGGCCGAAGACTAGGGGCCCCAGGAAACTCGGGTAAGGGGGTATTAGCTCTCAGGACCTCTTAGTCTAGGTAGATTGTACCGTGCCTGGATAATTATCGTACATTTTCAGACAATAGCTGCTGTAGACTGAGGAGGTCAATGCGACAATGGGCAGGGTGCTGGTCACGCCTGTTATTGTTTTGTAAGGATATCCTCCAAGGAAAATCCGCGAAAATTATTCCAGGAAACAAATGTTCAGGCCGGTAGAAGTTTTCCCGACTTGTTCTTGGCGTTTTTCATCCGTCTGCTAATGCGTGGGAAACTTAATTAGACATTTTTAAATAATCGTACAGCAAATGAAAATGAAAAATTTAATTAACCCACAGCCTTATACCATTACCTCCCTCCCAGGTCCTGAGGCATTATTAGGATAGCATCATCCCATACACTTTTTCCAGGCAATTCCACTGATCGAATTCCTCAAACTTACCCCCCATCATGCAGGTAGGTACTCTGAGAATGTTCCTCATTCTGTTCGCCGAATTCTTATTACCTACAGAAACCCATAACCACGGGCTGTTCCATTCGGTGCTGGATCCCATCAGATATCTCTAGTATAGGGAGAGGGGTTTGTACGACCGGTGTACAGGGAATCGTTAGGGCGAGATCCTGTCTGTACCCTTCCCTTTCACGCGTTTCTGGCTTCATCAACCACATAACAATATCCTTGCTCTCCTAATCCCAATATACCTGCTCCTTTTCCAGGGTCTTTCACGTGTTATCTTGCTTTGGCTTAAACCCGTCTCTAGAGAATTCGTAGTTGGTCAACGGTTTCAGGGAGCACCAACGTACAACAAGGCCTACCCGGCTATCAAGTAAAGCCACCAAGATGAATCTGGGTTCCAATCGCATATGTAGGTACCACGGAACTGTTTCTTCTGTCAGACGTTCCGGAGACTTCTATTATTTCTTTATTTCTTGCAAATTGACGTTAACATTGAGTTAAAATAGTAAATTAATGAGCCAAAGTCATGAGTTACAATTGAACTGATGCATGGTCAATTTTGGACTTTGGCGCAATTTTTGCTATTTGAACTAATGGTTAGAAAACTATCGTGAATTCATAGAAAACTTAACGGCCTTTCCAACGATATCTTTATTTTTGTCATTAGCCCAAATCGTAGGTCACTTATGGACAATTTACTGAGATAAGGTCAAAAACGCAAAGAAATCGTTGATCAAAAAATCATCTTCGACTCGGAAAAAATCAAATCGACTTTCTCTTATTCTCACAAAAATTTTATAGAACTAAAATAATATAGCAAATGAATCGACTCCTCCAAAGACGACCCTGTAAGAAGCCCTGTATACGTGAAAACTCGAACCGCTTGTATAGATATAGTGGCAGACCAGCGATTTGCTGTCAGGTGTACCGACCTACTTTGGCCAAATGAGTTCAACAAGGTTTTTCGTTCTTTCCGACACAACAAACCAATATACAAGCGAGTTAACCCACGCATGAGGCTGAGAATCTTCCTTTCAACTTTTCCTATCAGCGAACGTCCAGGCATCCCTCACTCCCGCCTCCGATTCTTTTCCTTCCCGCTGTTTAAACGTCAAAACAGAGAGAGAAGAACGCGCATCCTTCACCCATGAACGGTCCGAGCCAATGAATGGCCCTCGATGGGTAGAAAGTGCGAAAATTTGTAACACGCTTCAAGATGAAAATCTTTCGAAAGAAGAAGAAGAAGAAGCATAATGAAAAACCTCCGGTCACTCATACTCATACTCATAATTAGGGATCGGATTTTTATGTATTTCAAAATGCCAAAAATGTGACATATATATGTATTAATTTTCTTAAAATATGTGAAAAATATGTAAAAAGGTTGAAATATTTTCAAAAAATATGTGGAAAATGTGTGAAAAGGTTTAAATATTTTCAAAAAATGTTTGAGCTCAAACTGAAGTCGAACTGAAACTCAAAGTCAAACTCGAACTGGAAGTCAAAGTTAAACTCAAACTGAAGACCGAACTCGAACTGTTCAAACTCGAATTGAAACTCGGAATCAAACTCGAACAAAACTCGAAGTCAAACTCAAACTGAAGTTCAAACTCAAACCGAAACTCGAAGTCAATTCATTTCAAGTCGAATTCATTTTGAACGATGTAGGTGCAAAATTTGCACCATTTAATGCTTGGAGAGGGCTCACTTATCACGTAGACGGGTTTTGCGTACGTGAAGAGCGTTCAATTGAACCATCCGATATGCCTGACTTGTTCGGTGTTTCGCCAGCTTATACTAAAAAACCCCAAATTTCACGCCGCATGAATACTTAATATTGTTCACGGAATAACTCGCTTCCTGACGAAACGCTTTTACCCCAGTCCATTTCAGTTTATGACTGCCCGGCATGCGGTCGCTGTAATGTATATAAAAACGAAAAGTCATTAATCTTGATGTCAGTACTTTTACGGAGACAAGAGAGTAGTTTTGAGTTTGAAAGCTTTCTGACTCCTAACCCAGCTCATTGGTGGGAGTGACTAATGACATAGCACGTAAGAAACTCCCACTTGGAACTTCTTCTAATACTCGTCTAACTAAGGGTAGACACACGAGGGATTTAATGCCCCTCTTGCCTCAAAAAACCTAATGCTCTTTGCTCGGAGAAACGAGGAATCACAGGCTCGGAAACCTACGGTCCTAATCATGGAACTTCTTGCGCCAAGATGAAATTAACAAGGTGCCTAAGGTTTTTGTGAATTTTCCAAAAGGAAGGCGACCATCATCGCTGCTCTATGAAATGAAAATAATTAAAAAATTAATCCCATGGCTCAAGAGGTCTGGGCTTTTTGAGAGTGCTGAATCCGAATCTGAGGTCCGTTTCGTCCCTCGACGCGAAGGTTCCGCTGCAAAGTAAACAAGTGTTCGAGGGATTACCCAATTTCCAACTCAATTATTTTTCAACTAGCAGGTGCTTACATTCTTCCAGGAGATTAACGCTGAAATACTTGGACGTGAGATGCTTACCTTAACGCACAAAGGGCATATGTCCCAAAATATCGATTTTGAGATTTCGGTACCGAAAGAATCTGCTCATCAGGACCTATCGATCTCTCCAAGAATCATGATCCTTTCATCTTTTTTTGGGGCCAAAAAACGATAAAATAGAAAAACGACAAATATTTAAATATTTAAAGTTTATCTTGGAAGTGTTAAGTGCTACCAAAGTTCTGGTTAAACGAGGTTGTAGATCTTGGCCAGACAAACATTTTTTATTTAGCGAATTTTTTTATGGAATTGAAAACTGTGGGAGAAATCTTTATTTTTGTAAATTTATCAACTACTTATCACGCATTTTTCTCATTTTGCCATTTCTGGACATATGCCCTTTGTGCTTTAAGGTATCGATGTGGTTTTTGGCCGAAAAACTACCATAAAACGCGGCTTTCATCAATTTTGAAGATTTTTGTTCACTGACGACTCTAGCCTGCAATACTTGGCGAAAACCAAAAAAATGCTTGATGCATTTCTGGGTCGAATGCGACCAACCGCACCTCTGTGAGTGCTACATCGTCAATTTTTGGAGATTGCTTAACGTTTTTACCCAAATCGGCCAAAACACCAAATTCGTGTTTGTTTCGTGGGTGAGTTGAAACATCGATTAAATCAGGTCTAAGCAAACGTTTATGTTTTCTGTTATTCTAACGTTTCAGCAGGATATTTCTGTCTTATTTTTACTCCCGTTAGATTGAGAATGGAATTGCATTGAGAAAGCGAATTGAATCGCAGATTTGGAAAACAATGCCCTTTGTAAGGATACAGGACAATATTTGTTTAGCATCATTTTTTGAAGTATGACTGCGTCCAATTATGCCGCCAAACGAATGTTTCCGAAATACTGTTCTCAGAAGACAAAACACCGCTACGCTTCAGCTTAGCAGGAGAGGGAAGAATATCGTCAAAGGTTTTTGCTTCGTATGGAAATTGAGTTGGCGTTATCTGGCTTCAACCAATCTCCTTCAAACGTGCAATCGACCTGTGTCAATTTCCCCAAGATGGGATTCTCACCGGCGAGAGTGCGATTTCAGATTGATGGTGTTTTTGGAGCAGATATTCAAATGGAATTGGAGGGGGTTTCTGGCGTTTTCTCATCTCTAGCGCTTTTTCAGAGCAGTTGGATTTCCCAAAGGTTTTATTTTAGAAGTCGTTCCACGTACCTATTGTTGCCCATAACTAGAAAAATTCAAAGAACTTCCTTCTTTTAAATATTGATAGATGAGTTTGACTTGGTGCTCTCATAGATGTGGAGAGGTAAAACAAGAAAGAACATCTTTTGATCAACTCGTAGAAAAGAGCAATAGATGCAACTTTGTCAAAACTCATTTCTCATATATTCACCTAAGCTATCCGGTCTTGGGGATGAAATGGGTTCAGTCTAGTTCCAAAGGAGGCTAATTCCGAAGTCGAAAATTAGTCATTCTAACCCACGGCGGTACCTCCGGTACCGCGGACATTTTAGCTCGAAGATAAAAACATATTTATTTAAGAAAATCTTCGCTCAGATTGTTCAGGCGAAGAAAGCTCTTTCTCTTTGCTCGTCCCGCGAACTAATTTCCAATTCAGATCAAAAGAAGCTTTCAGAGGCGACAAATTTCTCGCCAATTGACGGCTAAAGGGGAAAACAGAACTTCATTCAGAGCGCTTAATATTCAGTGCGCGAAGTCGGCGTGCGGACCTTTTGAGAATTCTTATGTAAGAGCGGTCCTAAGGAGGGATGTTAAAGGGAGGGGAGGTCTGGAAAGATTGAGAATGGTTAAGGATATTTCCAGTGGCAGCTGGTATCAAGTTATTCCTGCAGCAGGGGCGAGAACAACACCGCTACAAATAAAATGAAAGAATAGGGTCGTGAAATTTCCAGAGTGCGTTGCGAGAGGGAAGGAAAAAAATGAATCTTTTCTCTCCAGGCGTCGGGAGTTGGTTACGACCGAGGGCTGGAACAATTTCCTCGTTATGCCCGCAGGTGCCGAAACGCACGTTCTCCCGAAACCCCTTTCAAAAATATTGGAGTCAGCATTGGGTTTCTGCGGAGCAGAATTGAAAAAAGCTTCCCACACGTGGGAATGAGATACCTGCGTTATCCGGTGGAGCCGCGACATCTGAGTTTCTGTTTTCCATCAAGCAGGACGAATGGAAAAATAGGCGTTCGCCACCAACAAGAATTTTATGGAGACGGATTCACCCCACGGTGTCAAGTTGCACACCACATAGCTTGGCACAGTCAAGTTGCGGCTTTTTTTCGACTAATTGCTTGTTTGATGAATTTGTACATAGCTGCATAATAAATAAACCATAATAAATAAATAAGCTACAATGCAGCTACGTACAAATTCATCAAACAAGCAATTAGTCGAAAAAAAGCCGCAACTTGACTGTGCCAAGCTATCTTTTATAAAAGACACCTGTTTAGAGCCTATGTCTTCGAACACACTGGAACATAGCCCGAGGATCCAGTCCACAATTTTGATGTTAATGTTGGCGCATCGTAGGCAATCAACGTCTAATCGAATAGGTCCAATCAAGTGAGCGCCACTTGCCAATTGGGTAACTCAATCATATTTACGGGAGGTCAACATCACTTACGTGTTACCTATGCGCCATATGCGATTAGAAGTCGTTAGGGCAAGCAGCAGCGCGTTATTGGCTCTCATTAGATATGGGTAGGTTACAAGCAGCAGGTTATGAGCCTCAAGGTCTTGAAGATTCAAGCGACGTAATGAGATAGGAAGGAGAGAAGAGTAATTAGCGTGTTATACCCAGTTCTAATATGGCACCGAGGGAACATCAATCTGCCGAGCTACCACTTACCTTAGGGTAACGTAACCTCAGCAGTTTCAGCACAAAGCCTAGCGGTAATATTTCGCAGTGCATCTTGAGATATGAGAACAATTACGGTATTGACTTGCATTACACAATATTAATAGCATAAGGCGAACTGATGGAGGGCAGATAGGTTAGTTTGCTTCGGCTTAATTCCACCTGAAAGGAATTGACGCCTAACATATCTACTGAATATTTACATGAGGCGTCCAAAATCTGTCTCCCAAAATCCATTGAAAAACTGCCCCTTATCTATTGAAGATGGAAAAAATAATGTACCAGAATTGAAAGTTTGCCAAAAGAGGCTTCTGTCTCTGGTTGAACTTATCAGCTGATAACTATAGCCCCTTATTTAGTTAAATTTATCAAATATACGCCTAATTATCAATATACCTAAACAGAAAATGATTAATCCATTCCTATTTTTCCGGATCGAAGGAGCGCCTCAAATGGAAATTGCCATTTATTTTGCTAAAAAGTTTACAAAAAACTGGACACCGCAAACCTCATGATTTTTCTCTTATTTTGTTGAAAATCCAAAATCTTGGTTCTAATTTGGAATATTAGCTCGAGAAATACAAAATATTCAATTAGCCCTCGACTACGACGCGTCGTGGGCTTCAGCAATTACGTACTCTTGTTTACGAGTGTTTCTTTCCAGTGAAAGCAGAAGAGTTTTCCCTCCCTAGTTTTTTGGGTTGAGTGTTTGAAGACTTGAGGTTTGTGAGGGCTAAGACGAGCGAAATAACGAGGTCAGTTGGATAACCAGACGGGAGAGCTCCTCGCACGCACACGAGATCCTTATGGCGTGGTGGTGTTGTGGTGAGGGGCCCATCACCCCTCGCACTGTCTCTGTCCTACTTGTAAACATACGAATCGCCTCTTTCGCACTCACTTTTGTCACAATGCACGCGAGGCGTTCTTGGAAAAAGTTTCCCGCAGCTACGATTTTCCTAAAGGTGCTCAAAAACTTTTTCAACACCAATTACCAGAGAAGAAGCACGCCTGGTTCTACCGGTAATCTCAGTGCGGATTTTTTTGTTAGGAAAATGATATCATTTCGAGAGAATCATTATAATGATAATTATCATCGCGTCGGAGCAGAAATGAAAAACCGCAATCCACAATCCGTGTGGTGGCTGCCATCAGTCCAAGGTAACTTACTCATCATTCAGAAGCTGATGAGACATTAATATTGCAAAGTTTGACCTGTCCTCATTACACAAAAGTCTGATAGCCTTTAGAATTTAGGGCATTCTAGTGGTCATTTTTGTAGCGAGCTTTTCAAAAAGTAGAGATTGGGTACGAATGAAAAGAACTTTGAAAAAAATAACTACTGAAACATTTTTCCATCTCTTGGAGCTTGTTAGAGGCCTCTTGTGGAATAAAATTCAGAAAAGGGTCATAGCAGTAGAGGGAAATATTGAAAAAAGTGGTTCAGGCGCTCGTGAGGCAAAACATTCAATGAAAATAAGATACGTATCCCCTCAGTAAAGCGGAAAAAGTAGGTAACAGGTGGCGTTGAAGTGGAAAAAGTGGGTTCCTTTATTGTTCGGCTATGCTCGGCCAGGTTAGTTTGTTTGTGTGCCTACGTTTGATGAGAAACGTATAAGAAAATACAGATCCACGAGAAGATTTTCTGTGGGAAAGGCGAGTATCGTCAGGATCACCAACCGAACCTAGAAGTGTACCGAGATAATGTTTGGGTCGCGTTTGATAAGGTTAGTTCTACTCTTGTAGAAACATGTATCTGTACATGAACAAAACAAAATGTAAATTGGTGCAGAAACTGTGCTAAACTAATGTGACGTCTATTGGTGACGCGTCTATTTCCAAATCTTCACGTCGATGTTCGATTATGGTGTTTACCCAGTCTGTCGCTTGTTATCAGGAAGGTTACATCCCCCTTTTCCCCCCTTATCCCAGGCAGAAAATTACCCGGAGCGCCGAGGTGCGAAAAGTTTTGCAACGTACCAGATACGACCTACCTACGAGATATTCGGTCCACATCCTTGACATGTTTAGGTAATGGGATGAGGTCGTGAGGGTAATATTATTTTTGGCCCGCGCAATAAAGAGACAGCTTGATGGGTTCTGTGTGACAATTTTTTTGCTCGCCGGAACCAGCTGCCACCACTGAGTATAATATTGGGTCGATGTCAACGGCGGCGGTCCTCCCTATCCGTCTCCCAACAGACTCGCACCCTAACCAGCTAACAACTCTGCACCCCACCCACTGCCACCCTTTAACACCGAAGGGTGCGAGACGTGTCGTGACGTGTTACCTCCTTCCCGACGCCAAAGGTCAATGTCCAATCACGAGGTTGACTTCGCTGGATGCTGCCAAGGCAACCGGAATGGACGGGATGGTATATGACTCGTCGGGTATGGCCATATATATGTAACGAGTACCAGTGTTGCGATGCCAGTCCTAACGTTTTTCCCAGGCAAGCCGCCAAAAATTCCCAGATCGGCTCAAGAATCCCCACATCCTGAAAGAGCTTAGTTATCACTTTTATTTATAAATAGGCTAATTTTTGAATTTTGCCTTGGAATATTAAGGGCCGCTTTATCAATTCACCTAATCAACTGATTATCCAAGGACGCACCGACTAACTGATTCCGTGGAAACGTGACGTATGATTTTTCAGCATGAAGTCACCTGGAAAATAGTTAGTCGGTGCGTCCTTGGATAATCAGTTGATTAAGTGAATTGATTTATCAAGCGGCCCTAAATGTTTTTATGGTATCTGGGCTCATTAGCAGTGATGGTTACATCACATTAGTTGTGCAGAAAGAGCCCAGTTTGAAGAATAGGTGCCTGATCATGTAAACATAAATTCCAGATGATGTAGATCAACCCTTAACTTTGTTATCTAGTTATCGGGTGTGTCATGTGTATGGCTGTAATAACGATAACACTGACTAGTTATAAACATACAGTGACGGGTGCGGGGGACGAATGAGGTATGAATGGAGAGGGTAGGTACCAGAAGAGTTGAAAATCATCACTAAAACTGCCTACACAATTACTTCTTTTTTTCCTTTTGCTTGGAACGAAAAAACTCCAAAATTTGACAGTTTTCATGTTTTCGGCTCAATTTCCCAGATTTTCCTAATTTTTCTTTCAAAATCCCCTTTTTCCATTCCTCCTTTACTTGCGAAAAAATCCCTGATTATGGGGAAAATCCCCAAGACATTGCAACACTGATGAGTACCTTGATTGGGACTTACTTGAGCCATGACTTATCTTTGTACCTGATGTTACATCAGCTGTAACAGCTGTAACACCAACAGTTGGTGTTATAACACCTATAAGTAGGAATAGGGTAATTCACTAGTGTGCTCTCAACATGAACATACACGAACCGATGGAGACAGGACAAAACAGCACTTAAAGCACGACAGGGTGAACGGATAATGAACTACGAAATTAATATAGGTACAGGCGAAATGGGGTGAACAATAATGATCTAACCACGGAATACCTAGGCTATTTAATTAAATTTCACGTACGAGTAGGTGCATTTACACCTAGAAGGTGAACCTGCCATTCGTAATTATAAGGGTAGGAGGTACCCAAGTGGGGTAACCCTACCCACTTTGCCGAGTCATATTACTTCGACACCGGGTAGATCTGTTCAGGCACTCAGACAGAGTCAGAAGTCACAAGGAAAACCGATAACACTCGACCGATTTTCAAATTTCAAAAAGATTTGGATTTATTTTAATTATCCCCGCAGAGGTGGTGTATCATGGTGGATTTTTGAAACATTTCGAATCAAAATTTCTTTTAAATTGAAAAAATAAAATGCCAACTTTCGTATGGAATTTAGACGATTATCAAGAATGCTAATCAAGTTATTATGTTCAGCAATAATTGCTGAAAAAATAATTTTTGGTTTTATAAGTCAATAATGAATTTATTTTATTTGACAATTTTTTCTATGCTGAGGGATAATATAGAGAAATAGTAATTAGATTAGGTAATTAGATTACCATAGCGTCTACCATATAGAAGTATTGCTGCAATTATTGCGTCAAAAAGTGAAAAATTGGATGGTTAAAAAACAGGCCAAAATTTCATTCCATATGCCAATTCAAGTCATAAAGGCATCATAATATGACTATATTATAATTATATAGGTATATTATACCGAGTTTTCAATTCAGTGCCAATAGCAGGCTGGACTCAGAGTTGTTTTTCTTTTTTTGGAATTCATACAAAAGGAATTCAGCAATAACTTCTATATGGTGGATGCTATGGTTATCTTATTCTCTATACTACCCCTCAGCATAGAGAAAATTGTCGAATAAAATATCTTCATTATTGACTGACGAAACAAAAACTTATTTTCTTTAACAAAAAAACAAAAAAAAATTATTTTGGCAAACTGTCAGGAGTGGGATTGGATATAATTTTGATAAAGTTTCCTCTTCTGGCGAAAATATTTATAGTGGTTTTATGGCTCCATCGTCCAAAAACTATTTTCTTTGTCCAAAACATCAGTGCATTCGCGTCTTGTTGATTCCGAATCTTTTCACAGGTAGTCCAAGAGGCATGGGCCATAATTTAGTGATTCCAAAATGGACTTCTTCGTATTTGCTAGGTAGATTGGTAGGCCAAGTTAAGTTTGCAAACTAGTCTTCTGTAAGGGGCAGCTTTTCTTCACCCGTTTTCGACCAATTTATCTTCCTGATAAACTGGTCTCCAACTTTCGAAGAAATGGTCGATAGCAATGCCTGAGATTTATGATCTGGGTATATGCTAGAAAATTGAACAATCGATTTTTTTCAAAAAGGTAATTAATTGATAAAATTCAGAGACGGTACGAGGAATTTTTCACGGTTTTTCGTTCATTTCGAAGGCCAAATCCGAAAGCCACCGCTTTGAAATGATTGAGTTGGATTTGAAGAACGAGGCGGTTGGGAGGGGGATAAAGTTTAAAGTATAAAGGATAAAGTCTCGTAACAATTTTCAGCATTCGCCTGCAGGGCTTGGAATTACTGGAATGGCTCTTCATTGGAATCGGCTGACTGCCTTCTCAAAATATTTCGATGCTGGAGTCAATCTATTCCGTTGCTATCTTGTCGGAATGTCAGGTTGCTCAATATTCCGAGGAATTAATCGAGATGTATCTTGGTATTCTGCGATTTGCGGCTCGGATTCGCCAAACTGGTACGAACGCTGTCAATGTTATCATTCCGTTGATTGATGAGCCGGTATTGGGGGAAAGCTACCCTTTTTCGAATCAACCTGTCAAATTCAAGTTGGAGCAAACCAAAATTTTCAAGGCAAAAATTTATTGAAATTGGATCAACGGCAGAACATTCACCGATTTCGAAATCAACTCCTCGAAGAACATACAATACTTCCATATTTTGAAACATAAAATTGTGACACAATTTGATCATATTTTGACTGCTTTTGAGGGTGTTTAGATCAAAAATATCAAAAAACTCGCTATGCAAATTTTAAAACTCGCTTAAGATAAAAATACGCCAAGATTTATGGATATAGAAAATGTCCACAGATTCTGCAAGATAGAACAAAGATTTTAAGACCAAGAACGCTCAAATCGGTTCATTTTTGTGGCCGGAAAAAAATAAAATAGAAAACACTAGAAATTGAAATATACCGGAAGTACTGTGAGTTATTCAAATTTCGATTAAACAGGGCGTTAGGTCTTGAAGAGACAAACATTTCAGTTCAAGAAATTCGAAAAAAGGTTGAAAATTGAGGGAGCTATGGCCATTTTTGTAAATGACCACAGACGGACACACAGACACTTGTTCGGGAAGTGATTCTGAGTAAATGTGTGTAAGAAAAAGTTTTTTCTGAAGTTCCGTTCCGATTGTCGAATTCAGGACGATTACAATGCTTCCATTTACCTGCTCTGTAAATAGGGAAGTAAAAATTCTTTGAAATCGGATCAACTGTTCGACAGGAAATTTACCAATTTCGAACTCAACTCTTCGAAGAAAAATGGATTTGGAAATGCATAAAATGGATAAAGTTGGAGCAAATCATTAGTTTTAAGACAATGTCGTGTTTCGTCAAAATCGGATCAGCGGTTCGGTACGAAGTGCCGTCTTTCATTCTTCGGTCAAAATTTAATAAAATGTACCAATATCATCGCATTCAAATTTGGAAGTACTGAGTGTGGTCCTCCGGTTGGAACATTGAAACGTTTCGAGGCCAACGTTTAGCACAATTCCAACAGAGGGTTTCGTGTTAATCATACAAGGAAACAAGATCAGGAAACGGACAGAAAATCAGTGGACAGATTTATTTCTAAGCCGGCGAGCACGGAAAGATGGAGCGGCCCGATTGCATTAGCGTGCGGACCAGCGTCACGTCACCTCTTTCGTCGCCTTCCCCGGCGGCTCCTCGGCCGCATTGTCCCCGGAGGAATGCAACCGCCCGGCGACAATGAGCTCGTTTTCATTATTCATCGGGACGACTCGGATAATGCGCGGACGCAGGCGCGGATTAGCAATGTAAATCGTTGCGCCAGAATGAGTCAGGGGCCAGAAGGCGCCGGCGCAGGGCGGCGGTGCGAGAGGAATTAAGACCGGCGGTGCATGGGTAACGCACAATACTTCCATATTTTGATACGAAACATTTTTGGGACGATTCGATTGTATTTTGACCGCTTTAGCGGAAACTCGCCCAAAATCAAAATTCGTCGAGCTATCGTAGGCAATATAAAAAATATCCACATGTTTTACTAGGTAAAACAAAGATTTTAAGACCAAGAACGCCAAAATCGGTCCATTTTTGTGGCCGGAAATTTGATATTTTATTATTTAATTAACTAATTCAATAATTTATTAAATAATTGCATTGTTCGATCGATTTATCGAAATGGCAGTGCTGACGGTGCGTTTTTTCGAGCCTCGTAAAAGTTGGCCGGCGTAGGACAGGAAGGGGAAGCGTTGGAACGGCCGAACTGCGATAATGAGCCCGTTCCAACTTTGACTTGCAGACCGCGTGCAGTTGGGGTCGTGCAGGTGCATTTCATTGGCGGTCGGTCGAAAAGCGACTTGATTGCCGTCACAATTCACGACTGCGATTTCTGGCTCGCAGCGTATCGATCGGCATGGAACAACAGCATGGATTCGACAATATGCTGCACGCTCAGCTGATAATAGACATTCAGGTGAAACAAGAGAGCGAGTCATCCAGTAATGGCGCCTTTAACAATTCCCCGGCAACACTGATGGTCTTTCATCAGCAGAAATTCGACCAGCCTTCAGCACGTGCTGGGAACATTGAGAAAACGATTTCTAAATTTGAGGATTCGTTAAATTTTAAAATTTGCATAGTGAATTTTTTTATATTTTTGACCTAAACACCCTTAAAAACAGTCAAAATATGATCAAATTTTGTCAAATATGTACGTTTCAAAATATGGAAGTATTGTGTGTTATCTACGCACCACTGGTTTTAAAAAATGAACTAAAATGTGAAAGCAATAAAAAAATTCATCCAATTCGAAAAATGAATCTTTCGTTTTTCCGCGATTTTCCCGCTATGACTGGCTCCCTTCAAAATTCAGGAGAAGAAATTATCGCGCTGAGATTGCTCGAGTCTAGTTACCGCCAACCTGCATGTTTTATTGCGAAGCCAAAAATGAATTCCCTAGCAGGTAGATATGTTAGCTCGGGTATGGAATTAATGGCACATCTGGGGCCCCATGTCACTGGGAATTCTTTCCGCCCGAGTTTGTTGCCTGCGGAAACAATTATTCAGCGAGGGACCCCCCCCCCTCCCTCCTCGAAGACTAATTTGCGAAAACAGCGCCAGCCACTCATATTTTTTAAATCATTCGCCTTATTTTTCAAGCTGCCTCCTCTCCGGCGACAATAAATCCAGCAGACGCGTCGCGGCCCATGACGCATAAAACAAAAATGACAATTATTGTACAAGAATTTTTCGGCGGACAAGGAGGGAACCATTAATTTCACCAGTTTCCGAGAAGATCCGCCGAAGAGTGGCGCGCGAGAGAAACATCGCATAAATAATACGAGCCTGGAACTCCTTTTAAAATAAGTGAGGAGGTGTACGCCTCAGAGTTGTGGGGAATTTATCAACAAAAAAAAACCGGCGCGATGGCTACCGCTGCAGGAACGAACGGGATGAACGGCCGAGGTTATGATTTACTGCTCGCAATGCATAAGAAGAAGGACGACGGGGAAAATAGATGGAAAACTAGAGGAAAAAGTCGAAAACGGAATCTGGGCGAGACGCGTCCTCACTTGGGCCCTCCTGGCGTAAAAAACTAGCTTCTTACTAGAATTTCAGGCTAAAGGGCAGTGTTGCCAAGGGGCGGACGTCATAAACCCCCAAATCCCCCCAAATGAGGAAAAACGTCCCCGAAAAAACCCCAAAAGTGTAGGAGGAATTAAAAATTAACGATTTCACACCAAACATAACCTAATATACCCTATATCGAAAATAGTATACAGCTAAAATTATAAATTGCCCCTAAAACTATAAACTATTAAAGACTCATTCTTTCAGACTACCGATCAACCAATTTATAGATACAACCGAACTTTTCTACAAACCTTTAAGCATGAAAAATTATTTTGACAACTGTAGCTGGCAAAGTCAGTCAACAAACATACCAAAACTTCAATACAAATTAGGTATGTACCCACAAGTAGGTAGGTGCATCCTGATTCCCAATTGGTCTTCTGCTGTACTCAACTGTTATTTCTTAATTTTAAAATTTTTTTCTAGACCTCCTAACTTCCGTAAAAACCCTTATAACATTTCACCCCCAAAAACAAGAGTGTAATTTCTTCCATAGTTTTCAACTTTTCGAAAAAATTCCTTTAATGACAAAAAATGTTTGTCTATTCGAGACAACCTATAAAGGTATAACCTATGACTGAAAATACATCCTATAGGTAAACTAGTTTAACCAGAATTTCGACAGAACTCAGCACTTCCAAGATAAATTGTTGCCAGTAAATTGTTGAGTTTTAGCTAACAATAAATTCAGCGCAATGTCGGATGCGTTAGGGGAGGGGGAGCTTTTTGAAGTTAAATTAATATTGACGAAGGCAAAAATTGCGGTTTTCTTAGCCCAAGTAGGTACGCACGGGGTATAAGTGAATTTTCGTTGAATGAGGAAGAGAAATTCTTCCGAAACTTCACGATCAACCGATCGGTGACTCGAGATCGTAAAAAAGTAGTTAAAATCGTCTAGGTACAGTTACAACAGCTTTAAGAAAAGCCTCTCTGAAACAAAAGTAAAGACCGGAGTTTGCTCTCGAAAGGCGTTCATTAAAAGTTACGGGTAATTAAAAGATTAGTTCAATCCAAGAATCCTTTGCATTGCGAAATTCTCCAATTTAAGCCGAGCAGTTGGATTCTAATCTCCTCTGCTGGCAGATGCAGTCCGTTTCGCGATTACTCAAATAATAAATTCCCATCATTGCTTTCTCGGAACTTAAGGGACCTGTTCGGTCCCTGAGACCGCATTCGGTGGAATATTAGCTCTCTTACTGGTGGTGTTCCAGGCAATAAGAAGAAGCCTATCATCGTTTTGCGGGATCTCTTTCCCTCATTTCTCCCACGAGGGTCGTGGTTCGAGTCCCACCTTAGCTTTCCCCTGTTCTTGTCACATGTATACTACGGGGAGCCATTGGTTGGATTCACCAATTGAGCACTACCGATGACCAATTGAGCACTACCGATGATCAAAACGCATTTCTGTTGTCAGGGAACATCGTTTATGAACAGAGTACATTTTAATGCACTTGCAGTATGCAGGCAATGCCTAGGTATGTGGCCTACTAGTCCAGTAAAGCCCGTATCACACGTCAGACCGTTCTCCCCACCCCATCCCGCAGACCGGCTGGACAGACTGATCCTTTGGTAATTTTTACATGCAAATTCATTGATAATTTTCTTAGAAATAACTTTCCCTAGATGAATAATAGCAAACGTTGATGCAGATGCGCAAAAGTGAACATATCCATAGCATCGGGAGAATAGGTATAGGATTCTTACTCGGGATTACTCACAATCGATTGCATCTATAAAGAAGTATATTTCATAAATTAGTATAAGTAGTAAGTCAGACATTACATGAACAGAAACAAAATATAGATACATACCTATAAAGAAGAAATCAAAACACATGAGCAATATTGAGTAGGAATCCTTCATCTATCTCTAACACCAACTGAGTGGCGCTCACATAGCGAGGGCGTACCGGATAGTGGCGCATCAGGATAAATCCTGTGTGGCGTGGAGTTTGATAGGTAAGTTCAAACTCTACATAGGGTCTGTGGTCTGTACGCTGGCCGTGTCGGTCTGACGTGTGATGCGTCCTCAAGAGGGGCGATTTGGTGAAAAAATACTGAAGTAGCTTTCTCTACGGTTTTTTCGGGGTGCTGAATTCGAATTTTTGGTTAGCCACCTCAAAATCGGGCGACGTCTCAACGAAAATCGCAAAAAACCTCAAAATTTTAGAACTTCTTCCACTCATCTGCTTTTATTTCTAAATTTATTTCAACCCATCATCTATTGTCAAAATATGAAGGATTTACTTACAAGGATTCACAACATCGCCGTCCTCATTAGCCTGTAAGGGATCTCTCGTGCCTGAAACTTGACCTACGGTTCAACAACTCGAGTCCCGAACCCGGAAATCACAATTCAGCATACATGTGTATAATCCCGGCTTAAGTTGTGTCTGCATAAATTTTCGTCAACTACAGGTCCGAGGAGCGGACCAGATTGCGGGGACGAGTGCGGGGCCGAGAGGAATTATAATTAATGTGACTCGTGACGATAATATTTACATTGGAAGGCCGGTGGGCGAGGAAAGGAGAAGGCAGAACTCGAATCGCCAGATCTGAGAGCACTAAATATACAACCCACGCCAAAAGCCATTGCCTTCACTTCAAACGGCATCTCTCGACCGGTTGTGTTAAATAGCTTCTTTCCGATCCATTTAAATGCGAGTGGAACTTGAAAAACACTCGGGTTTCCGGTATTTCGGGACACGTTGAAAGATTTTCGAATTCGCAAACGGCTCTCGGTTGGCTCAAAGATCGGGCTACCCAGTTGTCAAAGTGGCCGACGGCTTCAATCCCACGAATTAACATTACATCACCTTCAGATTTATGAGTGAAACACCTCCGATTCGGAACTTTCAATTAATCATAAATTTACAACTGATTTCGGTAATTGATGGTGAATGATCGATCCTTGAATTTCTGACGTCAGCAAATCAGGGATAGGGTTACGCAGTCTCCTTTAGCCGGTAAGTCAACTTCGAGTCAACTTCGAGTTCAAAGTCAACTTCGAGATCAAAGTCAATTTCGACTTCAAACTCAACTTTGACATCAAAGTCAACTTCGAGATCAAAATCAACTTCGAGATCAAACTCAACTTCGAGTTCAAACTCAACTTCGAGTTCAAACTCAACTTCGAGATCAAAGTCAACTTCGAGATCAAAATCAACTTCGAGATCAAACTCAACTTCGAGTTCAAACTCAACTTCGAGTTCAAAGTCAACTTCGAGTTCAAAGTAACTTCGAGATCAAACTCAACTTCGAGTTCAAACTCAACATCGAGATCAAAGTCAACTTCGAGATCAAAATCAATTTCGACTTCAAACTCAACTTCGAGTTCAAACTCAACTTCGAGTTCAAACTCAACATCGAGGTCAAAGTCAATTTCGACTTCAAACTCAACTTCGAGTTCAAACTCAACTTCGAGTTCAAAGTCAACTTCGAGTTCAAAGTAACTTCGAGATCAAACTCAACTTCGAGTTCAAACTCAACATCGAGATCAAAGTCAACTTCGAGATCAAAATCAATTTCGACTTCAAACTCAACTTCGAGTTCAAACTCAACTTCGAGTTCAAACTCAACATCGAGGTCAAAGTCAATTTCGACTTCAAACTCAACTTCGAGTTCAAACTCAACTTCGAGTTCAAAGTCAACTTCGAGTTCAAAGTAACTTCGAGATCAAACTCAACTTCGAGTTCAAACTCAACATCGAGATCAAAGTCAACTTCGAGATCAAAATCAATTTCGACTTCAAACTCAACTTCGAGTTCAAACTCAACTTCGAGTTCAAACTCAACATCGAGATCAAAGTCAATTTCGACTTCAAACTCAACTTCGAGTTCAAAGTCAACTTCGAGTTCAAACTCAACATCGATATCAAAGTAACTTCGAGATCAAACTCAACTTCGAGTTCAAACTCAACATCGAGATCAAAGTCAACTTCGAGATCAAAATCAATTTCGACTTCAAACTCAACTTCGAGTTCAAACTCAACTTCGAGTTCAAACTCAACATCGATATCAAAGTCGACTTCGAGTTAAAAGTCAACAATTATTTTGGTGTGATTCTTACCTATTCTGTGTCTTTATTTTTATTTTTATTGATTCGTTATAATTCAATACACTTGATATTCATTTTTATACCAACTTTGATATATACCTATCTATTATATATACAAACCTATTATATATACCTATACCTATTGTTCATTTCATAGCGTCCCGCTTTGGAATTTTGGATATCTGGTCACCTTACATATAGGTATCTGTTGGTAAAGTACTCTTAGAAATAACACACTACAACTCACACTATAACTCAAAAACTATACGTCTTCGGAAATCGATATCGATTTGCCATGTCAAATCCAATGACAGGCTATGACTGCGTAATGATAGCAACTGCCAGAGACATATTGCTTCAAATTTACAGGATGGGCCCTCAGACTAGTTCCTCCCTTTTTGAGGCACTTTCCTCTCATTGAGGGCGGCAGGGCACGCACGGGACAACTTCGTTGCTTCACATCCACGATCTCACTCAGTGGAGTCTTGGACACTCCAGGAGATGCTAGATTCGATATCTAGCGAAGGTGAAGTTTTTCAATCCAGTTTCCCATCTTTGTCTTTTTCTTGCGCTTGGACAATAATTTTTGTGTATCACCATTCCAATTCACGATATATGAGAAACGAGGAATTGGTGCCTATGATGTGAGGTCTATTTTATCTCAGAAAATTCAGCTATCCGCTTCTTTGTAGAACTCGTTGAAGGGATAGCAAAGGTTTTCAGAGAAAGAACTCGAGGGAAAATATCGGCTAAAAGAACAGGTACTATCTCTCTTCTTTAAAAACAATTATTTATTCACAGCCTCTCTCACTTCAGATTATGTGTAATTCACGCCGACCTTTAACGGAGCCGCGGGAAAAGCCTCGCGGAAGAAAACGGGTGGACGATCCGAAAAAGAATGGAGAGAGAGTTGAATAAATAAAAAAAGCAAAAGCAAAAAAGCATCAGAATAAGAAAATAGAAAAGGATGAATGAAAACTGGGCAGGCTTGATCCTCATTTGGTGGATGAGAGAAGATGGGAGGTGGGAACTGTAGTTTTGGGTAGTGGGGGGGGTTCTGCTTTCTGGTCTGCGTACAGAGGTCGGATTGCTGATGTAAAACGCGTTGCTAAGGAAGTGAAGGTTCTTTAGTTGAAAAACGAGTCCCACTTCGCTATTGAGGGCGTGGCCACTGTTGTGCAGAGTTTTCTGTTGCAGATCGTATGAACGGGTGGGAGGGGGTGGTAAGATAATCAACGTTAACTCATTCATCCCCATTACGGTGGCATTCGCTTCCTCGCCGAACCCCCCAACCCCTTCCCCTGACTGGTGGATACCCTAATAATTCTGTCTATTCATTCGAATTTTGCGTTTCCAACAAACTCGCCCGCTATACTGCAGGATTTTCGGTGTACATAATTAACACAATGAGCCATACCGTGACTCCAATGCTGCACGATGTGGTACCTAATAGACAATAGAGGAGAAGTTAGGAAATTTGTTTTGTCTAATGATAAGCGCATAAATGATGAGCGCATGCTCTGAATAGAAGCGTTATTATCTTGAGCACTTTTCGGAATCAGCAAAATGCTACTACTATCACTCAAAAATGCGTTATGCAAGCTCAAAAGGAAGTTCAAGTTGAATAATTCTTAACAGAGCTCTACGAAAAATCGATCTCATGCTTGGAATGGTCTGATATGAAAATGAACCGATTGGAGCGTTCTTGGTCTTAAAATCTTTGTCTTACCTTGCAGAATACGTGGTTATTTTTTATGTTCCGATAACTTGACGTATTTTGATTTCAGGCGAGTTTTAAAATGGCATATTGAGTTTTCTGATATTTTTTACCTAAACATCCTCAAAAGTAGTCAAAATATATCTAATTGCGTCAAAAATTCACGTATTCAAATATGGAATTATAGTGTGTTGTCCACGCACCACTGGTTATTAGGTTAAATTCCGAACAAAAGATTCTTTACCATAATGTATAGAACCATTAGCTCTTCAGCTCTTTCTGATTTGGAGCCATGTTAATCGACGAATGGCGTCTTTGATACGGTGCCTTACTCAAAATGGAGTTGGTAGTTAGCACATCAAAAGCCATGCAGTAACCCCCGAGTTGCGGTGGGACGAGGAAGCCGGGGTAGAGCCTCGCCATTATACTCATCCGGGATTTGGACCCATTCCTGGAATGCGTGTGCGCTTAGCACGTTGGATGACAGAGTTTAATCACCGCCCATCCTTCAGTACCGAATCCCACAATTGAGAGGCTCCTCATTGCTGCAATCCTTCAGTGGCAAGAATAATTAAGCTTTTCATTACTCCAGGGTAATCCCCGTCTCATAGGTGACGACCTTCTAGCCCAAGGACTAAGGACGTGAAATACGGCTCCTTTCGGTTGAAACACTGAGGTTACCGATGCAGAAATGTTGAAAATGTCAATACCTATGAAGAAGTTGAATGGGAGTCGACCTGACTTCTGGGATAATTGGACCTAATAATCTAAGGTCTCAGAGAGATAGATCTAATGCGATGGCTGGTTTAATGAACACTGAATTTTATTCAGAATGATTAACTATTCGTGGCAACACGTTCCTATTGGTTTATAATTCCTCTGGGAACGTATGATCGATAAACTGGGGAGTTCCTACAACCTTCACTCATCAATTTGGCTTTCCATTATTTCTGAAGCACCGCAACCGTCCAATTTCACAATTTCAAAATTCCGTTAATGTTCTTGCAGCGGGTACTGCTGCGCCATAGCTGGAACTCCCATTATGGATTAGTTTTTCGACATTGCCGTTACCGCCCTTAATTGACCAGAGAAACAGACAAAGTTTCCCCTCTCGGCAAGTCTGTCGAACTGAAGTTTTACCCAACTCGGAGATGTCTGCAACACCCTTTGTCGGTCTAGGTCGGTAGGTAGCTATCCAAATTGGTAGGTAAGGCTGTAGAAGAGTAAGTTGGAAAGGTCCCTTTCGATGGAAAGTTGGCTAATAAAGAGGCTAACAGAGCAGGAAGAACATCTCCGTTCTTCTCGGAATTTCCGTCGTTACGCCCTTCGAATTTACTGTCGGTTGCCAGATACGCCTCTCGTGCCGACCTTTGAGTTACGAAGACGCCAGCCAACAGACTGAAAACTTGATACGCTTTGCAATATATTATCAAAAGCGCCTTTACCATTCAAATTGAACTTTCCGTTCGTTTATTTGCTTCCGACGGTCCAAGTTCATCGCTTCGCAACTTTTCAGCCCTCCAGCGACGATTCCTTCCGACTTTTCGGATTGGTATACGTTTTTCGGAGTAGCCCGAACCATTTCCTGGGTTTTTTCAGCTTTACGAAATTTTCATGACTGAATTCTCACGCCCGGTGTTGTACTCGCGTACGATGCTCCCTTTCTATGAGGCCGTTTTGTTGTGGCCGATGAGTGTACCGCTAATGCGACTTCCAAGTTTTTTGTACAGAGGAGATTCTAAATTCCAATTTAAACGGTAAACCCAGAGATTCACATCGATCTATTTTGTAAGGGTGGGAAATTCCTGGCTGTGTATTCTAGATTATCCACGTCTTTCTGCTGGCAAGGAACAAAACCATTCACAGGGAACAACAACTGAGCAATAACAACGGGCTTTTAGAATTGCTGTCACTACAAAACGGTAAAATCCCGGCCTCCGCTCACGGAAAGCAATAAACGAATTATGACTTCGGCCCAAGGTTTAATTTCATTTCAAGAACTTTCTTATTCCTTTCATCTTGTCACTTTCACTTCGAGTGCAATATCTTTCGAATTGTTCCATAAGGATTTAACTATCCTCCGGGACTGAAGGGTGGGAAATTATTCATCAAAAAGCTTCTACTCCCATCAGGCTCGTTCCTTCTGATATTAGAAAAAGAATCAGGAAGGGGGCAAGTAATGGTCTCATCCTGTCGCCTCGACCTAGAGGCATTCGCACTTTGCTCCGGCTGTTGGATATTGAAAAGAAGGATAAATTCAGACTATGGGACTGGGAATCCGACCCATTTTATCGTAGAGCTAAGCCCCGGATAATATTGCTGAGAAATCAAAAGTCACTTTGTCATTCGAAGAGCGGTTAATGGCTCGCGTTTTCTTTTTCCGAGTTCTCGCCCTTCACTTATCGTACGAATTCAGGAAATGTTTGGCGAGCGATCGCTTTTAATACGTTTTTAGGCCCATTGAAAGTGGAAAGTAAAATGGAAAATCTGTCGCTGGTTCATCCTGGTTTCTTGTCGTGGATGTTCATTGTTGCACAAGCGGCCAAATGAAACCCTGAACTTTGATAGGTATAAATATAGAATAGAAATAAAAATAGAAACTAGTCCTAAAAGTTGTGGTTTGCTCCAACTTGGTGCATATTGTCCGGGCAATCCGATCGGAAAAGGTTAAGGGGTCCAATTTGGCATAATTAGGGTATATTTTGGAAAAAAGCGCCAAAACTCGATTTTGAAGGTGATGCCGTAGGTTTAGAATTTTTTGAGTATTATTCCCGGCTTTCCCGCTTGATTTACCATAGGATAGGGGGTGTTTCCCGAGATATTTTGAAAATTTTGTTTTTTCGTCGGTTTGACTCAAAATTTTATGACGCGATTTCTCCTTTTTTTTCCGATTTGAGGAGGTTCTACTGAACCGATTTTGAATTTTTTGGGCTTGTTGGATTCCTTGAAGGTTTTTACACATTTTTCACTACCTATAAGTCAAAATTAGTTGGGTTTTGGTGATTGAAAACTGGTTTGACGACTAATAACATCAGGTGGTTCTAGGTAGATAGCAGTGGTGGTCGCAGATTTCAGATAGCACATGTTGTGTTTTTTAGGTTTTGAGCGACTTCTAGCGGATTTTTGGAAAAACTAAGTAGTTCAGCGCACGGAGCGCGAGATTTTGCATAAAAATATGTATCGAACTCATTTTTGCCAAAATGTTGGATAGCACATGTTAGAAATTAAGCGACGAAATGCCGATGGTCACAAAGTTGAAGACCACAAACAACTGAAGAAGAAGGAATAACAATCTTGAGGAACTCTGCATCATGTTACAGTTGTGTTCAACGTACCAAGATAGCACCGCAGTGTAGAGCTGGGAAAAACGGTGATTTCCCAATCACCTGTTACCAAGTTCCTGTTACTCACCAGTAACAGGGTGAAATCACCGGTGACAATAATCACTGTCAGGGCGGCTCAACGATTTTTAACGAACTTTGGGCCTACCTCATTCTTACGTTAGTTTCACGGGGTAACCAGTGGTGCATAGGTAACACACAATACTTTCATATTTTAATACGCAAATTTTAGACACACCTTTACTGAATTTTGGCCTACTTTGGAGGCTGTTTGGATCGATAATGTCAAGAAACTCACTAACCAAACTCGCCTAAAATCAAAACACGTCAAGTTATCAGAATATAAAAAATCCCCACACATAAAGGACACCCACGTATCTAGGTAAAACAAAGATTTTAAGACCAAGAACGCACAAATTGCTTCACTTTCTGGCAAAAAAAGCCTTAACACTAAGGTCATGTTACTGTTTCAAAAAACTAATTTCATAAATATTTTAACGTTAGCAAAATCATCAGATTCAACTAACAACTACGCTGCAAAAAAACCAGTGGTGCGTAGATAACACACAATACTTCCATATTTTGAAACGTAAAATTGGGACACGATTTGATCATATTTTGACTGCTTTTAAGGGTGTTTAGGCCAAAAATATCGAAAAATTCACTATTAAAATTTTAAAATTCGCTCAAAATGAAAAACCGCCACATTTTTGGAATGTAAAAAATATCCACATATTCTGCAAGGTAAAACAAAGATTTTAAGACCAAGAACGCTCAAATCGGTTCATTTTTGTGGCCGGAAAAAAATAAAATAGAAAACACTAACAATGCAAATATATCGGAAGTACTGTGCGTTATCCAAATTTCGATTAAACAGGGTGTTAGGTCTTGCCGATACAAACATTTCAGTTCAAGAAATTTGAAAAAAGGTTGAGAATTGAGGGAGTTATGGTCATTTTTGTAAATGACCACAGACGGACAGACGGACTAACGGACACACGGACTAACGGACTAACGGACACACGGACTAACGGACACACGGACACACGGACACACAGACACTTGTTCAGGAAGTGATTCTGAGTAAATGTGTATAAGAAAAAGTTTTTTCTGAAGCTCCGTTCCGATTCTCGATTTTAGGACGATCACAATACTTCCATTTACTCTGTAAATATGGAAGTAAAAATAGATTTCAACACAAACTACGTCCTTAGGGGTAAATGCCAACAAGGAGATGAGCAACAACAACAACCT
Source organism: Nesidiocoris tenuis (assembly GCA_036186465.1). NCBI lineage: Eukaryota > Metazoa > Arthropoda > Insecta > Hemiptera > Miridae > Nesidiocoris > Nesidiocoris tenuis. The sequence continues at coordinate 14,755,938 of AP028914.1, read as the reverse complement.
GCCTAAAATCAGAGCGGATCCACCTCCCTGGATCACTCTCTCGATCACCTATGGGCTGCAGAGAATGAAAATCACAGGGGTATTACTCAATCACCCCCAGTGATTTTCACAGGGGTGTTACTCAGCAGTGATCGGTGATTGGCTCACCTAGTTGGCAGATGCCGTGATTCGTCATGTGCCCTGTTCTCGGTAGCAGCCATGTTACTGACGTGATCCAGTCACCCCCGTGATCCAGTCACCTACGTGATCCAGTCACCTCCTTGTTGTTGTGCTCACCTAGTTGCCTGTCGTTATCGGCTGTTATTCGTGATCTGGCGCGTTTGTAAGTCGCCTGTGATTCGTATTATTTGTAACTCCCTCCTCGTCTCGTTTTTGGATAAATTGATTCCTTTTGCTTGAACAATTTTCAAACTCATCTAATCTCAAGTTGGGTATCCTTTTTTCACCCAGTTTCTAGTGAAATTGAATTAGGTATTTATAAATTAACTCCGCTATTGTTTTCTTCTCAAAACTTGTTATGAGCTTTATAATGCTTGCGTTCAAGTCTCTTGTGGTGCGTTCATCAGTGATAATTATAGCTGTTTTTCAATTTTTTCTATTTCTCCTGAAAAAAATCTCCCGCGGGCAAATTCCTTCTTTATTTTTTTGCAGTGAAATTAGTAACGGGGTTTTTTCAGTAACAGGTGATTGGGGTAGCAGTGAAATGTCGGTAATAGGTGATTTTCACCGGTGAAGTGAAATCACTCCCAGCCCTACCGCAGTGCCTACGAAGACTCCTCTGTCCGCGGGCAGCGATTAGACAAAAAAAACATCTCCCGAGACAATATAAAATTTCGTACGTAAAATTGTAATCGGTTATCAAAAAAAAAACGAATTATCTCTCCCTTGTACTTTCTGGCATCGAACCGATTGATCGGCCCTAGTAAAAAGCCGGCGCTTCTGGCAAAAAGTAATGAGAAGGTTGAAATGCGAGGATGAGAGTAGCTAAAGGAAAGGAACCTTTTTCGTCTCGCACTAAGCTGGTCCCTTTGCTCACATCAAAGGAATTGAATCTGATCAGTGGAGAAGCTTTTTAATGAACAATGCCCCTTCTCCTCCGTCATATTGCCCTGTTTCTGCCGCGACCCAAGAAATTACACCGGGAAGCAACAGAAAAGAGTTACCTAAATCGAGGTATCTCCTATGCGATCGTAAATAGAATATCAGATTGTAAGTCCAAGACGGAAAATAGAGAATTCCAGAGGAAATTTAAATGAAAAAATTGCTTCTTTTTTTGTGTCGTGTTCTCATTTGCTCGGAAGAAGCGTTGCCGTTTGAGAAGGTGCCAGCTGAGGCTTGAGGCGTCGCCGGGCCCTTGGGGAGAACTTGGCAAGTATGAATTATAAATCCCTGGAAGGCTTTGTTCCTCGCGTTCGTTTAATTGAATTTCTCGCTGTCTACTCTGTCACGATATTACCAAGTGGGATCTGGGATTGTTGATTCAGGTAAATTACTCGACCAACATTTCTCTGTTTGAATTGTTCGCCAGTTGAAATAATTCCATCGGGCTACTCATTGCGTTATGCTTTAAATACCTTTATGTATTCCGAAGCTTAAAATTTATATGTTTACCGAACCGTTTTTGCTCCGTACTGTGAAAGGGATGCTTTTCGAACCTCGATTCTTCAATCCTTGTATTTCATGTGCGCCATTCTACCATGTAATCAATGCTGGGGGCTATTCTGTGAATTGGTTCAACATGTCTTTGGTAGTCGCTATCGACTTATTCCACAGAATTGTCATATCGAGGGTTTCAAAGCCACATGTCATTTCACGTTGACCAACGTTTCAGGAGAGCACAAAAACTGATTTCTGACGACTTGTGGGTCGGTAGATAATGATACGACATTATCATTTCAACATCGATTTCGACATTATCGAGTAGAAATATCGATAAACCGCTGGTTTTGAACTATGCAAATTCGAAAAATCTATTGATTGCAAAAATAAATAAAAAATTCGAATTTTTGGTGATAAACATGTTAGCTGACTAGTTCACTTTCAACTTCTTTTCTTCGAGTTTATGAGGGAAACTATGTTATTTTTGTAAGCCCTGATTGAGTGGCAATGGCAACACTGACGCCAGGTGATAAAGAGGCATTCTATTCAGAATAGACTATTCTGTGCGCAGCCGGTGGCCTGTCGTGTATTTATTTCCCTTCATTAAATCAATTACTGTGCAATTAATTCATTGGAACTTCAAGGTGAAGCTATTTCAGTTTACTAAACAGCCTTCCGATGTGCCCCTGAAAAGATGACTGCAGACCGCGTCGGCGACGATTTATTAGATAGATACTCGAAAATCTTGGCGATTGGGTTAGAGAACAAGTTATGGCTTAGGAGCTGGCATCAGCTAATGTTCACCCTCGAAAGCTTTTATGGCTCTTTTGATGTTGTTATTGAATTGAGGCGAGAATCCAAAGAAACTTTGTTAGACAGCAGGCAAGCCATTTGGCCAGGGCGCCTTGGGGAACTCGCAATTCCACTGTTGGCTTTGCTCAATCCCAACGCGTCTAAACCTTTTTTCACCTGGTTCCATAGTTACAAATGGAAGTCCCGTCGCCATTCTTCAAAGAAAAAACCGAATTGAAAGGTTTTCGTTGTTGGAATCATCTCCCGACCGAAAGCTATTAGCAGACAATCGAATAGACCGAGAGGTTTGTCCATAAGATACCTATTCGCCGAATTCGTGTATAAGCAGGAGGACAATTATTGAAACAAAACAACAACTAGAACAATAATTGTTATACAACGAGATAATTATTATCTCGATCCAGCAGCACAGTGATATGTCGGTAGTTCTGCAGCAATCGACCCAGCACAAAATTTCAATGGCCGTTGGGTTGTGATTGTAATAGTTTTCACTTCATTCAATATTTTGGAATATTTTGTTTTTCCCCTTTTAATGGAGAACTACGAGTGATGGAGCTGACACCACAACCACGACAGCCACCTCATATAGGCAAGGGCAAAAAGTGAAAGGACAAAAGAGAAAGGATCTCTAGTGAACCTAACAAGTTATGGGGGTTCCAAAACCTAACATTTTGGGGTTCCACAGCTTCTTGCCAAACGATTCAATTCATACTCTTCTGCATGTCGAGCAGTTGATGGGAAACTCAGGCTCAATAGAAGATCCTTTCTCCTCTGTCCTTTCACTTCACCCCTTGTAAGGTGGTTGTCATGGTTGTGGTGCTATGCTTGACCGCCGAAACCGGTTCACATACTCATAAACTTTCTTGGAACAGACAACTTCCATTCTCTCAATTTGAGTTTCTTTCCGGACATTCGGCCATCTTCAGGAACCGCATTCAGAGTAGCATCTTAGGAACAATCTGTAAGGAACTCCATCAGAAAGGCTTACTGTCCCAGGTACCTACCCACTCTCCAACAGATTCCAAGGTGGATCAAGAGGGAAGTCAGTCTTGATAAAATTACCCCAAGGCTGTCGCCAATGAAAAGATCCCCTGACCCAGGATGAGCAGCAGCGGTCCGCCACGCACCACCAATGCCAATTTTCTTGGATCGGTTTCATACTCAAAGACAATGTCTTTGATGTCACCATCTAGCACAATTTGAACATGAATTTGCTCATCTTTGTATGGACATGAAGCAGTAGGTATCTGCGACTTTTTAAGGCTTTGCTTTGATACTTCAATTTTGATACTTTTGACTTCAGGAACTTGACCGGAAAATTCTTTTTAACAGTATGGAGGTCGAGGCACGGTTTCCCAAGTCACGTTTCCCTTTTCCGTCGAGTTATGGAATTTCAGATAGCCCGCCTCTTGTCTTTCCGTCTGCGCTGTTTCTAAAGAACAAAATGGCGAACTTTCTTCGAAATAATGAACCGTCACATCAGCGTTCTAAACTTTTTACTGCCAATAAATCACGGTGCTCCGAATCCTTCCTGCCGCGTGACGCTCCCGTCCATCAAAAAACCCTTTACTGAGAATCCCATCTCTGCGTTTACCCTTTTACGCCGAAGACGTCATATACCTGCAGCTGCACACTAAATAGCGTAGGATGAGGTATCGAGTCTAGTAAAATAAACTAGGTTGAACCGATATTGGATAAAAATGTTCTTCTGGGGGCCCACTTTCACAAAAAATAACGAAAATGCATTGCTGCGATTGGTCGAGGTGTCGTCGGAGTTGAACCCAATGAACTTGATTGGGGCTTTCAAGCCACGTTCGTTCTCGTTTGTTACTGTTGGTGAAGCTTCCAACAGCAAACCAAAAATGAACATGGGAACGTGGTTAGGAAACCCAAATTAATTAATTGGATTCAACCCCGACGCTACCTCGGTCAATCACATCAATGCACTTTCTTACCCCCTCTTCCAGCAATCGGATAGTGTGGGGCCGACTTAACCCAAAAATGTTTTGGTGAAAATGGTCCTGACACGAGGATGCGCAGTGATGTCTAAATTTTCTATCCCAGAATAAAATTATCAAAATCAAAAATTTGCTGCAAATGAGATATAGAAACAGTTGATTTTCTATCTTGTTCACCAGGGTCAAAATCTAAATATTAACCATTTTCTGGACATTTTGACCAGTCATGAATTCCGGAAATGTATGCGACCAACATACATCGTTGTTGCTATAATTTAAGAACATTTTGTGGTTTATTTACTCCATAGCAACAGCAATTTCGGTTGAAAAACAAACTCAGAAACCTAAAAACTCGAGTCTTCCTCGTATGCCGAGGCGCACTACCTCGTAATGAGTCCGTGGGCACCCCCGCACAAGCGATAACGTTTATTTCGGTCCTGACAGTATTTTTCGGTCGTATGGAAGACTCGATCTACCATGTCACACGATGCTTGCCGGCATGATTCCTGGAAAACCGAATCGGTAAGAGTCAACCGGAGCGGAAGAGCTAAACAAGTTGACGAACGAAATCGGCGAAAATCCGAACCGAGCGATGCGTTAAATTGACAGCTTGAATTTTTAGTCCCCACAAGAGTAAACAAGGTTCAGTTGAGCGAGGTTATCAGTCTAACGATTTCGTTAGGGAGGAGGGGAGTAGGTATTTACTGAAGCTGATGAAAAAGTTTAAAAAGTCAGTAAAAGTTAACTGACACACTTTCACTCAGTATCACTCACTAGTCCAGTCAACGGGTGAACACCCGTATTGAACAATAGAGGCCATTTGGAGAAAAAAATACCAAATTGGGTTCCTCGAAGGTTTTATACATTTTTTAGGTTGCTGAATCCGAATTTTCGCATTTGGTTTGTGATTGCGCTCAAATTGTCACATAGTATGTGACATAATGTGTGACAATTTGAGCGCAATCACAAATCAAATAGCTTTTGAGATGTGGCTTGTCAAAAAATGGTCATTTTTGCCATATTAAATTGCACTTTTGAGTTTGGCTCGTTGACGAGTTGAATATCAATATCAAAATGTGAAAATGATGGCAACTCTCGCTATAGAAGTTGCTGCAAAACTTATTATTTTGTGTCTTAGTATTTGTTGCAACACTACTGCTGAACAGCATTTAACATAAAATGGCAGTGCATTGCAATCAGCAAAGCAATAATACTGTGAAACGTGGTTACCATGACTCGATTAAACCCACAAGCAGTCGTAAGTTGCTCATACCTTTGCAGGACCCGCTCAATCAGAGATTATCTCGATTCGCCAAGGAAAAGGAAAAGAGATTTGCGAAGGTTTCGCTAGCCGGGCACGCAATCGACGTCCAACTTTCCGGGCTTCGCGAAATATCAAAAACTTCTCCAGCGGATTTCGTTCGGCTCAAGTCCGCCGGAAAGTTGGTGAGCACAGAGTGTTATGGAAACCGAAAGTTGGGCGACCGTATTGAAATAAAGTGGACCGGATTGCCGCTATATTTGTTCAATATACATAGACGGAGATCCGAATTTAGTCCGAAGACCGCTTACATAGTTTTTGAATATTCTGAAAATTTAAGATCAACACATTCAGGATCAACAAACAATTTTCTGAGTAATGATACAATCCTCATCTACAAAATTTCAGTTGTTCCCATAATTATAGGATTATAATGACTATAATCATTATAGCATGCTTTCCAGGAGATTTGTTGGTAGTGCAATCAGGTATCAGAGATATAAACCAGTGGTGCATGGAATGAGAGTAAAAAAAACTCATTCTGTAAACCAGACACAACATTCCCTGATGATTTGAAATCTGTTTATTCTGGGGCTTGCCAAAAATCATTCATAATTATTACGGTTTTAGAGGCCGACTGCGGACGTCCACACCTTCGATCCAATTTCCATCTTTGGACGATTAGACACCATTTCACGATAATTATGGTGTAGATATGACAGTAACACTGTTGTTACTTTTCATTTATTTCATAATATCATCAAACTCCATGTTTCCACGTTATTCTTATTCGCCCATCTTCTGGTTCTCTGTCTTGGTTGAGCTTAGCTTAGTAGGAAATAATTGCTCGTTAAATTTTGGGAAAGGAAACGCCGAGTAATAGAATGCCTAGTTAAGATTGGGTCAATTATTAAACTCCAGTATAAATTCGGACGCCTAGTTTCATCATTGGAGGAGGAAGCCCGCCGTCTAAATCCTTTCGAATTATATCCGAGGGATCAGGGTCCGAATTAGCTCGGCAGATAACGACGTTATTTTATAATTCCGTAATTCCAGCCAGCATAATTTCATCCTTTCCATCTCGGCCAATTTCAGTTTCTGACGTTATCTTAGTTCCGAGGAAACTGATCCAGGGGTAGATTCCTCCAGAATTGCAGAGCCTTTCTGTTGAAGTTACTGTAGATCTAAAACGGTGTTCAACAAAAAGTGGGAGCGCAACAAAAATCCACCGAGTCAAAAATTCGTTTTTTTGAGATATAGCTTTTCCAAGTCAAATTGAGGCTTTTCCTAATCGAATTGAGAATTTACCAAACCAAACTGAAATATTTCCGAGGCAATTCGGTTGAGGCCTCTCATTGGCTAGGAAAATTCTCAATTTGATGTGGATGATTCCCGATTTGATGTGGAAAATTCTCAATTCGACTTGGGAATGATACAAATGGGTGTAAGCATGTGATAGCGATGTCGGGTTGATTTCCCCATAATCTGGGAATTTTTTCTCAAGTCAAGGAGGAAGTGGAAAAATGGATTTTGGAAGAAGAAATGGGAAATTGAGCTAAAATCATCAAAAACTGTCAAATTTTGGCGTTTTTTGTTCCCAACAGAGAGACAAAAGAAGTCTTTTTTTTACAGTTTCAGCGTAAGTGCGTTTTTCAACCCTCCCCACTCCGTTCATACCTCATCCCCCCACCCCGCACCCCTCAATCTATCTTTATGTGAGCAATAATAATTATTGATTATCAAACGAAGCACATTCCATCGCCACCATGTAACCATCAGAGCGAATGAGCCGAGATACTATAGAAACATTTCATTATTTTAAGGCAAAATTTGAAAGTTTAGCTCAAAGTGAAAACTTGGCTTTTTTTGGAATGTGGGAATTTTTAAGCCAATGTGGGAATTTTTGGCGGCTTGCCTGGGGAAAACGTTGGGACCCGCATCGCAACACTGACTCAGGGTCTTTTCCAGTGTTGCCAAGTTTTCTACTGCCCGAGGGGGATTTAGGGAGTGAAATTTTTAGGGGGTTTTCTTGGGGGTTTTCACGGAAGTTAGGTGGGCTGGGAAAAAAATTGAAAAATGAAGAAATAACAAAATAAGTACAACAGATAAATGCCAGCTAAGACTGCACAGCTATTTGGCTTGAAAGAAGGTTTTCAAATAAAAGCTTGAAGGAGATTTGTATTGATGTTTTGACTGAGAGCTACAGTTGTCAAAATCATTTGTCAAGTTTAAAGGTTATTTTATAAATTGGATGATAGGAAGGCGGAAATCATAGTTTTAGATAGGTACAGTTGAAAATTGCAGATGTATAACACGGAGTTAGGTTCTGTTTTATGTGAAATAGTTTATTTTTAATTCCTCCTCAACTTTTTGGTTTTTTTTCGGGATTTTTTTATCACTTGCGGGTTTTTTGACGTTGTCTCAGGGGTTTTTAACGCCCGCACCTTGGCAACACTGGTCTTTTCGATCATGCCAGTCCCGGGTAGTCCCGGACAAGTTTCGGGCTTAGTTTATTTACCCAATTAGTACGCCCACGAAATGAAAATCTCGAGTTATTAACCGCAGGATGGAATTTCACCATTCGAACATCATTATGCACGGTTTGGATCTAAAACTGACCGTAATTACCGTTATCCTTCTAGATCTGTTGGAGTCCTGGAAAGGATAATTATTGTTTTCTTACCAAAAAGGCTCATTGTCCCCGATGGCACCTCAGTGTGAACGCAGCTCGGGTTCCCTAATTTCTCTCCATCCCCCTTTATACAGTGTCCAGCTGCCATCTCATCTCTATAATTAGACGCCATAATTCCTCATAAATCCCCGGGGATCAGATTCGGGGAGCAGAATTTCGTCGGGTGCCCGGGGACACGGGAGACATGACGCGTTCTTATTAAACTGCTTATCCGCCGGAGGCTTTGTCGTTCTACAATTAGTACACTCTATGGGGGTGAGGATGTTTTCACTTCCATTATCAATTTCGTTAACGAAGATATTTGAGGAGCCGTTTGCATGAAACTCCAAAATGAGTTTTTCGCATCTCAGAATTCCTACCACGAAATTCGACCCTACCGGATGAGGAGAAAACGTAAAATGTCGTTTTTACTTCCTGATTTACTGATAGAGGCATTGGAATCGTCCTAAAACCGGAAATCGGAACGGAGGTTGAGAAAAAAAAACTTTTACTTACGCACTTTTACTCAGAATCATTTTCAGAACAGTGCGCCCAGAAGTGTCCGTGTGTCTGTCTGTGGTCATTTACAACCAGTGGTGCGTAGATAACACTCAATACTTCCATATTTTGAAATGTGAAAGTGTGACAGAATTCGATCAAATTTTGACTGCTTTTAGAGTGTTTAGGTCAAAACTATAAAAAAAACTCACTAGGTATTCAAATTTTAAAATTCGCCCAAAATGAAAATACGCCAAATTATCGGAACATAAAAAATGCCCACATATTCTGCAAGGTAAAACAAAGATTTTAAGACCAAGAACGCTCAAATCGGTTCATTTTTGTGGCCGGAGAAAAATAAAATAGATAACACTAAAAATGCAAATATATCGGAAGTACTGTGAGGTGTTCAAATTCCGATTAAACAGGGTGTTAGGTCTTGACGAGACAAACTTTTCAGTCCAAGAAATTTGAAAAAAGGATGTGATTTGAGGGAGCTATGGCCATTTTTGTAAATGACCACGGACCATTTTAGGACGATTCCAATGCTTCCTTTTACTCTGTAAGTATAGAAGTTAAAATGGGCATAGCTCCCACAATTTTTAACCTTTTTTTCAAATTTCTTGAACTGAGATGTTTGTCCTAGTAAGACCTATCACCCTGTTTAGCCGGAATCCTAATTTTTCACAGTTCTGCTGATCTATTAGTACTTTTACGGTTTTCTATTTTATTTTTTCCTCGCCAGTAAAATTAACTCTAGGTCTTAAAATCTTCGTTTTACCTTGCAAAATACGTGGATATGTTTTATGTTCCGATAACTTCCGAAATTAGCGAAGTGAATTTTTTGACATTTGTAATCCAACGCACAGGCTCAAAAGTAGTGAAAATTAATAATTAATTTCTGTAAAGAATTGACGTATGAAAATATGGAAGTATTGTGTGTCATCTATCACCACTGGCTTATTTTATTGAGACAATTGGTTCGAGTTTCCTATTTATTTATGTATGACAGTACGGGGTTTCTATTTAGTTATGCATAAAAAAATCCCGGCTTCTATATTTATTTATGTATGATGAACGTCGTAGCGGCGATATAATTTTGCACCCTAACCTTGCAGCTACGAAATTAGTCCGATGGAGAAGAGTTAAATTTTTTAACAGGTGGCCTCGTTAAGAGTTCCGGATGTTGTATAAATATACATTTATAATTAACCCACTTGGCCGAATACTCACGAAAAGCCGATTTTTCCGTTTTCGAATTACATTCAATCGTACAGAAATAAATTTATAATTATTTTCCTCATTAAAAAATAGGTACGATCTTCTCGTGACCTTATTTTCTCTTCATTTATATCACTACAAGTTAACAAACCAGCATTTAAAAATAAAATCTACTCAAAACGAAAGATACGAAGATATTCTGAAAGGCAAAAAAAGACTTTGAGACCAAGAACGCTCAAATTGGTTCATTTTTTCTGTCAGTAAAAAAATTAGAGTTTTCTATTTTATTTTTTCCTGGCCACAAAAATTGACCAATTTTAGCGTTCTTGGCCTTAAAATCTTTGTTTTACCGTGCAGAATACGTGCCTATCTTCCCAATACCAATACTTAACTTATTTTTGATTTTAGGCGAGTTTTAAAATTTTCACTGTGAGTTTGTTGAGATATTTCGTCCAAGCAGCCTCCAAAATAGTCAAAATATAGACTATCAAATAGTTTCAAAAATGGACCTACGTACTAAAATAGGGAAGTATTGCGTGTTATTTACGCACAGCCGGTTCTACCATTCTCTAACATTATTTCCAACGTTTTTCTGTACCTATAATTATGTTCGACTGTTTTGCTAATTTCCTCAACACTGAGTTCTTGAAGTGATAACAAAAAAATAACGTTTTTCTCATGTTTTCTACGTTTAGCGGTGAAAATTCGTTACTATCGCAACAACTCACCGGCGTTCCGGGCGGGTCGGGCGGCTTTTACGCGCTGTCCGCGGCCGGCGTGCGAGCCGCGTGCGTGGCCGAGATGCGGCGTGCGAGAGTCCGTCGGGGCGTCCGGTCGGCGACTGATCGGTAAGTGAGGCGGTGCGAGAGGCGGCAGAGGCGGCGAGAAAGCGGCGGCCGTGCCGTAGGCGCCTCCGCCTCATCCGCGCATGCGGCCGAGCTGGCATCGCAGAATCATCGCGCCGAATTTCTCACATTCTTCGAAGAACCGCCGGATCTGCGAAAACGATAGTTAATTTTTAAGCGCTTCCGCGATTCTGAACATTTTTGTTAACAGATAATTCTGTAATTGCTCAAAAATAAATGGATTACCTATTTAAAAACTGAATTTTTTGCTACTCAATTTGTTTTACTCGCTACATATACTGTTTATTAGTTTATCAAGAAATAAACTTTATGTATATCCCATTAATCTCGGGATCGTTTATTTATGTCGGAATCGCTTAGATAACATCCGTAGAAGCAAAGTTGACAAGCGGATCCCAGAAATCGCTGAAATTCGCTTCCAGTCCATTAGGCCCGTTCAAGACGATGACAGTTGTGCCGGGCGGGACTTTCAGCGATGGACTTAGCGAGCGGGATGAGCCGATGGCGGAACGGGGTCCCTCTCTCTCGCTCACATCGACCGAGTTTGACGTTCCTGCTGGGAACAGTTGTTCGGAACGTTTCCAGTCGGGCGTGGGCCGAGCGGGATAAAGGCGTTACGATCGATCGCTAATAACATTAACGGCGGGAATTTAGCGGCTCCGCGATCGTCCGCGGCCGGCGTTACGAAACTGACGATTGCTCGCAAGTGCCGCTATTGCCGCTCGTTTCGGGCCGCGCTTGCCCAGGGCCGTATCTATCCTTTGTAAATTCGGTTTATTCGAAAAAATTATTATTCAATTTCAAAATACGTACTAAATACTAAATTATCAATATAGGTACTAAAAAAAATTCCTACCGATTACATGGGTACATTATTTCTGGAAATTATGTACCAACATTTTTACTTCCATATTCACAGAGTAAATGGAAGTATTGTAATCGTCCTAAAATCGAGAATCGGAAAATTCAGAAAAATTTGCACTCAGAATCACTTCCCGAACAAGTGTCTGCCTGTCCGTGAGTCCGTCTGTCCGTGTCCGTGGTCATTTACTGAAATGCCCATAGCTCCGTCAATTCTCAACCTTTTTTCAAATTTCATGGACTGAAATGTTTGTCTCGGCAAGGCCTAACAGCCTGTTTAATCAGAATTCGAATAATTCTCAGTACTTCCGATAGGTATATTTGCATTCTAAGTGTTTTCTATTTTATTCTTTTCCGGCCACAAAAATGAACCGATTTTAGCGTTTTTGGTCTTGAAATCTTTATTTTACCATGCAGAATATGTGGATATTTTTTATGTTCCGATAACTTGGCATATTTTTATTTTAGGCGAGTTTTAACGTTTGCATAGTGAGTTTTTTGATATTTTTGACCTAAAAATTTTCAAAAGCAGTCAAAACATAATGAAATAGTGTCAAAAATGTAAGTATCAAAATATGGAAGTATTGTGTGTTATAATATAACATATAATATATTATAATATATAATAATGCGTATATTATGCACCACTGGTTCAATTCACTATATCCGGGTTTTATCTCTACCTGTTTGACATGGAGGGAGTCGATCTGAAGATGTCGCGCCTCGATTGGCCAAAATCGGTTCGCTAATTCAAAATTTGAGGAACAAAAAATTGAATTTTTCCTCGAGTAGCTTTCAAAATACAAACTATATCGATCATTCAAAACTTGATCTCTTCAGTCAATGTTACACCATGGAGAACAATTAAAAATTGCTATTGAATTTCTGCCTCGACGGTGGACAGTGGACGAACGGATATTTTTTTTTTTGTTGAAGATTCGTATTCTACACGTAAACCGTGACAATTTCAGGGTGATTTAGAGAAAAAAATTCTTCGGTGATTACGATGGTTTATTATTGGATAATAAACCAAAACTGCATAAAATTGAGGAGCATTTTTTGCGATTTGTCGGACTCGGCTTCGACTACCCCACACTGGACAATGAGGGAGCTGTATTTTCTCGGGCCGTGTTATCCTCCGGAGTATTGATGGTCGATAATTGTTTTAGACCATGTGCATACAATGGTTTATGGTCGAGGGGATCGCAAGTTCCACAGGATCCGCATTGGATTGGTCGGGAGACGGCTGAATATTCATGAGCAGGACAGCATACGGCATAAGGGACCCATCCATTCGGACCCGGGACAATATTTATCCGAATCCCAATCAACCTCTTTTCGTTTTGCCCTTTTTTTCATCGGATTGCAATTTTCCACGGATTTCCCGCCGAGGATTCTCATTTGGAGCCTGTAATGAGTCGGTGACAAATTACCGCAACAGCTCGAGAGGTTGGTGAATGAAATTCGAGTTTTAAATGCGGGGACGATTCCACTCTACCGGGAATCCTCTGTTATATGTAAATTCTATGGCAGAGTCCAGAACAACCGCCGGCTGACCCGAAACGGGTGTCCGGTAATTGGACGGCATTTCATCCGTGGAAAATGCGGATTTATTTGTTCGCAAGATACGAACGAGATTTTTTTTGCGGAATTTTGATGAACTTTTACGTTGAAAGTTGATTTTACCAATTAAGGGCAACAGACTCGTGTTATAATCATTTTTAGTACTATATAAAAAAAAGTAAACCGCCGTTCCAGGCGTTGGCTTTTCGCCCGATTACCGAGGTTGTCCCGGGCGAGCCCTGCCGCCCCCTTAGGAGAATAATTTTTACTACTATATTTACGAAGTAAATAGAGTAATGTAACGTCCCAAAATTGAAAATCGGAACGGAGATTCAGAGAAAACTTTTACTTATACACATCAAATGTGTAAATTACTCATATACACAGTAAAATTTACTCAGAATCACTTCCCGAATGAGCGTCTGTGTGTCCGTCTTTTTTAAAATTTCTTGAACTGAAGTGTTGGTCTCGGCAAGACTTAACACCCTGTTTAATCGGAATTCAAATAACTCACAGTACTTCCGATATATTTGCATTTTTAGTTTTTTCTATTTTATTTATTTTTTCATCAACAAAAATGAACCGATTTGGGCGTTCTTGGTCTTAAAATCTTTGTTTTACCTTGCAGAATACGTGGATATTTTTTGTATTTCAATAACTTGACGTATTTTTATTTTAGGCAAGTTTTAAAATTTTCATGGTGAGTTTTTTGGTATTTTTGGTTTAAAAATCTTCAAAAGCAGTCAAAATATAATAAAATTGTGTTAAAAATTTACATATCATAATGTGGAAGTGTTGTGTGTTATCTACGCACCACTGGGGGGCCCATTCTAGAATCAGGACGAACGTTGAAAGACCAAAATCAAGGAAACATCCTTTTTCGCTCAATAGTAGATATAATAATTAATTAATAATAGCTCTAATAATAATTGGATATCATAAAGTTTCGTCGCTTGAACAGCAACATGCTATAACTCAGTTTTCCCAACTTTTCAGGAGACCCAAAAAACTATTTTCATTGCTGGCCAATTGAGAAAAATGAACATGGGAACGGGCTTGGAAACGCCAATAAAATTAATTTCGTTCAACCCCAACACCACCTCTACCAATCACAGCAATGCAGTTCCTTAACCCCATGTTTGTAGAATTTTGAAAAAACTGGCAACAGCAGTGTTGGCTTCTGTCCTTTCGCAATTCTGGCAACGGTCATGGATCCACAGCATTGTTTTACCATATTAACAAGGTCTAACTCAAATTGGTCAAAAATTTAGTTATTACAATGTTGCCGTTTAATCGACGATTTATTTAATAGTAGCACACTTGAAGGTTATGCCTAGGGGAAAAACTCTCCAAGGTCAGGGCCTGGAGACAATAACCAAAAATTGTCAATTTTGAGGGGGCCACTATTCGCATATTTGCAGATTGCAGGTATTCCCTCGTACCAAAACGAAAAATAAAGGATTCAGAGAGTGAATTCTATGTTTACAACTCGCCGGGCGCTAAATTCCTCCCCTGCATGTGTGGGGGTGAGAAATTTAACACCCGGAGAGCTGCGAACATAGAATAGAACCCCTGAGTCCTTAATTTTTCGTCAAAATGCCGAAACTCAGACCGCGTGTTGGAAAGCGCCGATGAAAATTGACTCGAAATTTTCCCGGTACTGTCAGGCCGTTTTGAGGTTATCGTCTGATGTCATCGGTGAGCTTTGTTGTAGGAACACTCAGGGGATGGCTGAAGACCGAATCATGCATATTCATTAGCTGAATTATATCTCCAACCCCTCCCCTCACCCTCACACCTCACCCCCTCCCACCCCCCAGTACCGACACCCTCCCACAGTCCAATTATTCAGAGTCGGCACCTTGCTTATCGAATTTCGAGATCCAGCCGTCGCTATTTTTCATGGATATTGTGGAAGGGCCTTCGATTCCGACCTCTGAAGAGCCGACGCCCAACTTCGGTCTCATTACGCCGTTTTAATGAGCCGGCGACCTCCAATTCAGATTTACCAAGTCTGCACCTTTGAGTCAACAATTATTGCGGAAACTCGAGAGTATTCATCAACCGGCAATATGCAAATTCAATTCCGCCCATTGTATTTTTGAGATGCCTTCTCTTGACCTATTAGCGAGGGCCACTTCCATTCTTTCGAAAGCGGAAAAAGGAAGAAAATGAAGAGCGATGAAACAACAATATTAAATATTGATCAAATTTTGATCACTTGAAAAAGTTCACTGAAAATTTTGAACAATTGTATCATCTCTTCGATCAAAAACCAGTGGTGCTTAGATAACACACAATACTTCCATATTTTGAAACGTACATTTTTGACAAAATTTGATCATACTTTGACTGTTTTTAAGTGTGTTTAGGTCAAAAATATCAAAAAATTCACTACGCCAATTTTAAAATGTGCCAAAAAAAAATTCGTCACATTTTTGGAATAAAAAAAATATCCCCATATTCTGCAAGGTAAAACGAAGATTTTAAGACCAAGAACGCTCAAATCGGTTCATTTTTGTGGCTGGAAAAAAAAGAAAATAGAAAATACTAAAAATGCCAATATATATGAAGTACTGTGCGTTATTCAAATCCCGATTAAACAGGGTGTTAGGTCTTGCCGAGACAAACATTTCAGTTCAGGAAATTTGAAAAAAGGTTGAGAATTGAGTGAGCTATGGCCATTTTTGTAAATACAATACACGGACACAATCGCTTGCTCAGGAGGTGATTCAGAGTAAAAGTGTATAGATAGTGAAAATGTTTCCGAAGCCCCGATCCAATTTTTGATTCTAGGACGATTGCAATGCTCCCATTCACTTTGTAGATGATGAAGATGTGTGGGACCTTTGAATCGAAGAGCCGAGAGGACACGAACTGTCTATGGCCGAGTGGACCTAGTGAAAAGGTCGCCACATCACTCCCCCTCCAAGCAAAATTTAATTTTAGAGGCTTCAAAGTACATTCTATTCTGAATTTCTGACCAGCTGCTACAAATAAATGCTCAATGAAGTTTAGACTTCAGGTCGAAATCCCAAGTAAACGGCCAACTGACAGATAAACTTCCATAATAATACGCACCACTGTCTCCGATTCATTGGCGCTTGAATATCGAGCACTCCCGACACAGACTCGCTCGGTAAGAGGCTCGTCGCTCGTCCTCGAACAGACTAACAGACGCGTTCGAATAGCTTTACTAGTTTCACATCGCTCTCTCTCTCTCTCAAGCTCAGACTGGTTGGGCTGAGGCCTCCTGGGGACAGACGGCATTGACAGCCCAGTCTGGCACGCAGTCACACAGGTTAGTTAAGCCTCTTTGCCTGCGCTAATCGAAACGCAATCCTGGGATAGGGCCGAAAGCGGTTGGTGCTAGGCAATAAAAAATAAATCGCTCAAAATACTAGGAACTTGCAAAAAGACGGGAACTCGAACTCACAAACTCGAAGTCAAACTAACAATGAAAAAGAAACTCGAATCGACAATCGAACGCGAAGTCAAACTCAAAGTGCAACAGAAACTCAAAATCAAACTCACAATGAAACAGAAACTCGAACTCAGGATTTAAACCAGAAGTTAAACTCTCAATGAAAAAGTAACTCAAACTCACAATCAAACTCGAGGTCAAACTCACAATGGAACTGAGACTCAAACTCACAATCAAACTCGAGGTCAAACTGAAACTCGAACTCGAAGTCAAACTCATATGATACCAAAAATCAAAGTGGTAGTCAAACTCACAATGAAATTGGAACTCAAAATCGTAATCGAAATCGAAGTCAAATTCATACCTAATCAAACTCGAAGTCAAACTCACAATGAAACAGAAACTCAAACTCACATGAAACCAAAAATCAAAGTCGTAGCCAAACGCACAATGAAAAAGAAACTCAAACTCACAATGACACAAAAACTCGAACTCATAATAAACTCGAAGTCAAACTCACAATGGAACCGGAACTCAAACTCATAATCGAAATCGAAGTCAAACTCACAATCAAACTGAGACTCAAACTCGAGGTCAAACAGAAACTCGAACTCGAAGTCAAACTCATATGATACCAAAAATCAAAGTCGTCGTCAAAGACAGAATGAAATCGGAACTCAAACTCATAATCGAAATCGAAGTCAAACCCAAAGTGCAACAGAAACTCAAAATCAAACTCGAAGACAATCTCACACTCAATCAAACTGAGACTCAAACTCGCAATCAAACTCAAAGTCAAACTCATATGAAACCAAAAATCAATGTCGTAGTCAAACTCACAATGAAACCGGAACTCAAACTCATGATCGAAATCGAAGTCAAACTCACAATGAAACAGAAACTCAAACTCATACTTAAACTCGAAGTGAAACTCACAATGAAACAGAAACTCGAACTTATACTCTAACTTCATTGTGAGTTCGAGTTTGATTATGAGTTTGAGTTTCTGTTTCATTGTGAGTTTTACTTCGAGTTTGAACATGAGTTTGAGTTTCTGTTTTATTGTGAGTTTGACTTCGATTTCGACCATGAGTTTGAGTTTCAGTTTCATTGTTTGTTTGACTTCGAGTTAGATTATGAGTTTGAGTTTCAGTTTTATTGTTTGTTTCACTTCGAGTTTAAGTATGAGTTTGAGTTTCTGTTTCATTGTGAGTTTGACTTCGATTTCGATCATTAGTTTGAGTTTCTGTTTCATTGTGAGTTTGACTTCGAGTTTGATCATGAGTTTGAGTTCCAGTTTCATTGTGAGTTTGACTTCGAGTTTGAATATGAGTTTGAGTTTCTGTTTTATTGTGAGTTTGACTTCGATTTCGATCATGATTTTGAGTTCCAGTTTCATTGTTTGTTTGACTTCGAGTTTGATTATGAGTTTGAGTTTCTGTTTCATTGTTTGTTTGACTTCGAGTTTGATTATGAGTTTGAGTTTCTGTTTCATTGTGAGTTTGACTTCGATTTCGATCATTAGTTTGAGTTCCGGTTTCATTGTGAGTTTGACTTCGAGTTTGACTATGAGTTTGAGTTTCTGTTTCATTGTGAATTTGATTTCACGTTTAAGTATGAGTTTGAGTTTCAGTTTCATTGTTTGTTTGACTTCGAGTTTGATTATGAGTTTGAGTTTCTGTTTCATTGTTTGTTTGACTTCGAGTTTGATTATGAGTTTGAGTTTCTGTTTCATTGTTTGTTTGACTTCGAGTTTGATTATGAGTTTGAGTTTCTGTTTCATTGTGAGTAACACTTCGATTTCGATCATGAGTTTGAGTTTCTGTTTCATTGTGAGTTTGACCGGAACATCAATGGAATCATAATCAACTTCAATTCAATTTTCAAAACTAAGTAGGTACCTACTTTATTTCCATGAATTTTAACAGTCATGTTAATGTAAAGGATTATTTCTCGTGCAGGTGTTGCACAATAATTGTGCCTTATGTTAATTATTAACATATAACACGCATATAAACAAATTGATCGAAAGTAAATTCGGACAGTAGGTAGAATTAAACCTCTGGTATGAACGTTAGAAAATGTAGGAAGTGAACAATTCAGGAAAATTCGCGTTTTGTTGTGGGCAACCCAGGTCAGGTAATTTCTCATCAGGTTGGTTTATCTTATCAATGTTAGAGGAAAATTTATTGCATCAAAAATTTATCAGGGATAAAGTGAGATAAATGTATTCAAAATGGATTAGGGGCTTTGTTTTATTTTTTCGAAATTACTGCTCTCAGTGACGCGCGAAAGTTCCGTAAGCTGAAATTGTTATCGCGAGTTATTTGAGCGCCAAGATTAAAAATAGGTATTCGCATTCTGCGCGAAAAAAAGGAGTGTTTTCTTTGCAACGCGATGAGAACGAAACAAAACCTATTTTTTTGCCTGCATTGCTTTTTTCATTCTAGCTCACCCGAATTCCCATCTCTAATGGATTTAGTCCGTGAAATAACAAGACGACTTGGAGAGTCCCATTACGGCCGCATTTTTGGGATTCTCTCTCCAAAGCTAACCCGCTGATTTTTTTAACTCGAACGAAAATAATGTAATAAACCTTGCTACGTTTTTCGTTTTCTACGAATCGTCTCAATGTTTATCTACTTATCCCAGTAGCCTGCATAATACCTAGGGAAGGTAACTTAGGGCCAGTCATTAGGCAAATTCTTGACAGGCCGTTGAAAAAATTTTTTCTCTAAAATTATTTTATTATGTAAAATTCAAGCCTAGGAAAAATTCAAAAAAAAAAGAAAAAATTATGAATTTGACTTCGGGGTTTTTGGCGCGAATCTTTAGATTTTGGCTGAGAAACATGAAATTTGGCGTTTTTTCAAGATTTTGGTCAATAGGGTCAATTTCGGGGGAGTGATAAGGCCAAAATTGCGTTTTTTTCGCAGTTTTCTTGGTTTTACGGCCTAAGTACTAATGTTTTTAATGCAAAAACGTTACGCAGAAGAAAATGTCGGGTGTTAAATTCCCTTCGATTTTCGATTCAAGCATAAAACTGCTGCCATTACGCCTACCTGCTCACTTCAGAATCAATCCGCGAGCAATATGCGCAAGCCCAGTTGACCGAAACTGAGTTGATGAAACTGGTACAGTGAACCCGGCAATTGGTTTAAGAATTTACTGTGTCGGGTTTCATCCAGACTTCAAGCTGATGGGAATATCCCATTGCATTGGACCACCTGCTGTGGTATTCTGAGAATCTGATATATTCTTCGCTCCAGGTTTCCCAAAATTCTCCGAATACCGTCGCACTACTAGGGATGGAATACCAAGTGCACAGCACCAACCTTGGCAGAGACCTGAGGAGGAGCAAAGAGGGAGGCACTAACTTGTTAAAGCAAACACAATCGGCCCAAGGGCTTACCTCCTGCAACATAGAACATTGTGGAAAATGATAACTAGCGGCCAAGTAAACAAGAAACTTGGAAGATCCAACACAAACAAAGCACCTCAACTCAGCTAGGAGGAAACGATGGTCCCCAGGGAAGATCGAGCAAAGATACCGATAGCAGCCCCAGTCGATGATAATATCACCATATTATGGTCGAGTTCTGGCGATTCATGGCTAGAGGGAAACCAGTTTACCCTAAATTATGGACTTGTCGTTTTTGCAGAATGGAAATTCTCAGAATTCGAGAAGAAATTCAATTCGGAAAGGGGTTGCCTTTATAAATGATAAATACGATTCAAAAAGTTTAGTAAACATTTGAGGACTGTCAATCTTGAGTAAGAACAAGGCAATTGCGGCTAAGTACGTACAGAACCGCCGCGGTTTTCCGGCAGCGAAAAGTTTAATGGACGCGGAACGTTGTGCAATATTTTTGTCAGCGTGAAAGGGTCTCAGGTTCTCCTCCCCTCGACTTCACATAAATAACCTTACCCTAAGGGCTGGTTTCTCTGCCCTCTAATTTATTGACTATCTAGTTGCGTAGGTAGTAATTTTTTCCGCCCCAGACAAGTAAAAGTAGCCGTCATCGCCTTATCTCGTTGACAAAGAGTACAAATTGGGTGCAGATAATATCGCGATATTATTTCGAACTTCGCCAAACAATTTCAGACAACCTCAGCAGTTTTGTTGATGTTGTTTCAATTATTCTCACCCTTCCTGGGGAAGATGATTCGAGCTGAAGCAGCTCCGAGACACTCCGGGCCTGTCGTTCTCTCGGTTGAAGCTCTTGAGAGTTGAGACTTGCTTTACGCTTCAACGTGTGAAGATACGAGATTAATGAACGGCCGTCTTGTCGGCGAGATGTCACAGGAGACATCGCGGAAGACATCTTTCCCCCAAGGCGCCGAGTTACCAGCTACCTGGTTCCTCCGATGTCGCTTATATATATTTCACTTACCACGTGGAAACATTCTGCGGGAAATCGATATCATTCCTACATAAGGCTGTACTTCACTAATATGACGTGTGACTAGGCCTTTAGAATTAGTACTTTGAATCCGTCATCAGGCCTTGAAGAACTGAAACAGAGACTCAAACTAAAACTGGAACTCTCAAACTGATACCTACTGATCTGAGAGCAAACTCAGAATGATACTCAAACTCAAACTGATACTGATGAACAGGCTCAAACTCAAACTGATAGGTGCTCAAAATCAAACTTAAATGTCGAAAAAAAGATGAACTCGAAGTGAAACTGAACCTCAAACTGAAACTGAAATCAAATTCGAACTGGGGGCCTATTCTGTAACCTGAAAGCAATATGTCTTTGGAAATCAATATCGATTTTCCATCGAAAATCCAATGACAACGCAAGATAATTTGTGTAATGAATCAATAGCGACTGCCAAGACATATTGCTCCAATTTTACAGAACAGGCCCCCTGAAAGGTAGAAAGAAATGAAAACTGAAACTCTAACTGGTGCCTACTGATACACGAACTCAAACTGGAACTGATACTCGAACTCAGAATCTAAAACTATAACTCAAACTGTTACTCAAATTCAAACTGGTACCGAAACTGACACTCAAACTGAAACTCAAACTAAAACTGAAACCAAACCACAAATTTATATGGATTCACATTGTCTAGCTGATACTGAAACTCAAACGTCGAAAAAAGGTAAACTCAAACTGATACTGAAACTGATATTCGAACTCGAACTGAAACCACAACTCAAGCTCAAATTGATACTGATGCAGAAACTCTAACTGATATTGATACTCAAGCTGAAACACAAGCTGTAAGTAAAACACAAACTGATACTCACAGTAAAGCTGAAACCAAATACCAAACTGAATCTTTTACTGATACACTAACTCAAACTGCAACTGAACCTCAAACTTGAACTGACACTGAACCATAAACTCTAACTGAAACTAAAATCAAAGTCTATCTAGAAGATACTGTTACTCACACTCAAGAAACTTCGAGTTTTAGTTTGAGCTTCAATTTGAGTTTAGGTTCGAGTCTCACTTTCAGTTTGAGTTCGAGCATCATTTTGAATTTGGGTTGTTACTTGTGTATCAGTTTCAGTTTGAGGAGCACTTCGAGTTTCTGTACCAGTATCACTTCAAGTTTGAGTGTCAAATTCATTTTGAGTTTGAGATTGTGTGTCAGCTGCGGTTTGAGCTTGAGTTTGAGTTTACTTTTCATTCGACCTTTGAGTTTGAGCATCAGTTTGAGTGTGTGTACCACTATCCGTCTGAGTTTGAGCCTGTTTATCAGTAAATATCAGTTTGAGTTTTCCTGTCTTTCGATTTTTGACTTTCATATGATTTGTGGCACTTCGATACGATCTTGAAATGTTGCACGTCCGTTATTAACGTCCAGATGAATTTTTGAATTATTTATCAACTTATTTCTTCCAACCATATGGGAAATACGATGTAAAAATTGATAAAGCTGTAGTACAGCCTATTGGAAGACGGTATGTCATTCCTGTACCCGGACTTACCATTAAAATTCGATCCTTGAATCGGTCGGCGGGCCCTTGGCGCACTCGAAGCATTTCTCTCATTCCGGGCAGAGCTCAATTCTGTAAGTCTTCGACCCCGACAGAGTTTCCCTTTTGTCAGAATGAAGGTCACCGACGAGGAACGCACCAATGGTCGGGTAGGCGGGTCTGTCGCTACTGGGACATAATAATCTTCGTTAGGCTTTTCTGCGCCCTTTGCAAGGTCGCAAACATTTCCCATCTTTCTCCATTCTTCTCTTTCGCTTGCCGTTTTCGTCTACCAGTCAGTATTTTTCTTCTCTTTTTCCTGGCGTTCCGGTGGCAAACAACCTCCCACACAACAGACACGATTGCGAACACAAACTCGCTTCTGGACGACGGTAAATAAAGATCGGAAATAAGGATTTCATTTTGCGACGGGCAGAAAACCATTCTTTTCACTTTTCTATCACATTCGACCGCCCCCCGGTTAATGAACTGTGACGATTCTATTCCACTCAGCTCAATGGATTCTACTCCGAGGGAACCGGTCGAAACCCTTCCAGCAAGCTGATGAAAATAACGCATCCGTGCTCTGAATACACGGACTGGCAGACTCTTCAACGAAAACAGGTACCTAATCAATGACGATTTTCATTCCATTTATCGAACGAAAATTTCGTATTAGCATTTAATGCTACTTGCTCCAGGTGCCTGCTAAATGGAAAATAACGCGATTTGTTGGTTGGGAAACGTCTGTCGTTAAGAAACCAGCGGTGCGTAGATAACACACAATACTTCCACATTTTGAAACGTAAAATTGTGTCAAAATCAGATCATATTTTGACTGCATTTTAAGGGTGTTTAGGTCAAAAATATCAAAGAATTCACCAAAATAAAATTCCTACGCTAATTTACCGGAATATAAAAAATATCCACATATTCTGCAAGGTAAACCAAAGATTTTAAGACCAAGAACGCTCAAATCGGTTCATTTTTGTGGCCGGAAAAAAATAATATAGGAAACACTAAAAATGCAAATATATCGGAAGTACTGTGAGTTATTCAACTTCCGATTAAACAGGATGTTAGGCCTTGCCGAGACAAACATTTCAGTTCAAGAAATTTGAAAAAAGGTTGAGAATTAAGGGAGTTATGGTCATTTTTGTAAATTTGTGACAAATTGTGACACACGGACACACAGACACTTGTTCAGGAATTGATTCTGAGAAAAAATGAAAAAGTATTTTCTGAAGCTCCGTTCCAATTCTCGGAACAAGCGGTTACTCTCAGTTTTGGCTCATTACAAATACCAAAGTTTATACCAATGAAATTCTTCCTTCCTGAGATTTGGCATTTCGTCGCTTAAGCGGCCCCATGCTATAACTCAATTTTTGCCCAAATTGAGTTAGACCTCATTTATATGGTAAAACGATGCTTTGGACCCAATTCCGTTATCAGAATAGCGAAAAAATAGAAGCCAACAATGCTGTGGCCAGTTTTGTTCCAAATTATACAAACATTGGATTAAGGGAATGCATTGCTGCGATTGGTCGAGGTGGTGTCGGGGTTGAACCCAATGAGTTTTATTGGCGTTTCCAAGCCACGTTCCCATGTCCATTCTTCTCTAAAAGCCAGCAATCAAAACAGTTTTTTGGGTGTCCTGTAAAGTTGGGAAAACTGAGTTATAGCATGTGCCCGCTTAAGCGACGATTTGTTACGAGCCATTAATCACCATGGGATAACGCTTCGAAGAGGACTGGATAGGTAATTCGTAACCTAAGAGCTCAAGGTATTTGCCTACGATGAAAACCTAGGTCAAGTTAAATGAACAATTTACGGTGTCATAGTTTCATTTGCGCGATTACCATCAAGATCAACGGAACTTAGGTTTTAATTGGGCTTGTTCCAGGAGCGCGAGTGTAGGCATGAGATAAACAGGTTTGGTAGGCACCGCCCATACATCGACACTTACGTACGCTGGGAAATTGCCTACATACTTGTTTACCTCATGCCCACACTCACGCGAATGGAACAAACCCAATATTGGACCCAAATAGCTGACTAAACGCACCATCAGACTCCCTCGAAAGGACTGCAACATGATCTTCAATATCAATAAACAAAATTCACCCACGTCTGTTTCGGCCGCAGATGTTTCCTAGCAAAACAGTCAACTGTTCTGTCTCAAGCGGCGGTTTTCGCTATGTTCACGTGCGAAAGGGAAGATTGGCATTTGCATGAGAAAAAATAAAATAAAACAACTTTCCACGAGAGGCGTCTTTGCCGCGTCGCTATCTCAGAAAACTTGGGAAGCACTTGGAGTTATTTCCCTTGTGTATGGGTGTCCATGGGACCAGGGGATGAACTTTGGGAGGCCGAAGTATTCGGGTGTGCAGACGTATACAAAAGGAGACGGACGGGGCGGAGGACGTAGTCAGCCAACAACTTAACTAACTTGGCTGGGCTCCTACCCCTCTCAGTTCGCTCTGATGCCTCCCAGTCATCCCCCAACACATTCGAAAGAACCAAGAGCCAACAAAGAGACTTACTTTATTTTATCCTTGCCTGAGATAAGTAAGGCAACGCTACGTGTCGGTAAATGTTCGGCGAACGTGGCCCTCAGTAATCCTGGCGTCTCGTGATTTAATATAAATATACGAGACGCCAGGATTTTTCAGGAATCCAAAAATAACGGCACCAACAGCAACCAAAAAGATTTTTTCTAATTTGGACGATAGAGGTAGTCTTCGTTATTGACGGTGGGATCAGGCACCAGGAGCCTCCCCATGCCGCTCAGCCGGGTTTTGGGACAGCTCCTTTAGTCGCATCCATAAGCACATGGGCTTTGTGCCTAACCCACAACGGCAAGGGTTAATGATCACCGATCCCCTGGGGGGGGATGGGGTTAAGGGAATGCATTGCTGTGATTGGTCGAGGTGGCGTCGGGGTAGAACCCAATAAATTTTATTTGCATTTCCAAGTCACGTTGCTATGTCAATTCTTCTTTAACTGCCAGCAATCGAAACAGTTTTTTTCTCAGATTTCAGCGTCTCATAATACGTTAATTAATTTCTCTAGTTAGTAAAACCCATCCATGAGGAAATCCATTACCAACAAGTAAGAAGGCGTGTCGTTTTACTGAAACGAGGGAAAAGATACGGTATCTTCGGTGAAGGGTTTTGTGAGGGGAGTGCGTTACTGGTGTGTAAGGATGGTCGCTTTGGTGGGTAACGGAAGGATCGACCTAGGACAGGGTATCTCAGGCGAGGAAAGCGCTTTTTGAGAGCCTTCTATCGCCGGCGAGGCCCCCGAGCGAACTTTGATTGGAAGCAGGCGAACATCAACTTTTTCAGATCGGCCCTTTCGGCTGTTTATAAGGCATTAGCATATCCCCTTCTACCATCGTCCCCTTCAACTTTATCACCCCCCACCCCCGGCAATTTTCCCATCGTCAACCATCCCTCCGATCATTTCCCCGTTCCCGCCCCCCGCGCCCCATTCGGTTGCCGCCTCCATCCCCCTGCTGACTCTATACAAATACCCTCCCCCCGCCTGTGGGGTCTGTTTGATGTTCTCACGGTTTTCGGCGGTCCCGATTATATTGCCTGGCGCGAGGGCGAGAAAAGCTGATGCCGTGGCGCGGATATTCGCCGAATCCTGGGGGAAAGGGTATTATTTAATATTGGCATCAATTTGGCTCCTGATGCAGGCTTTGAAATGGAGAGCGTTCACCGGGTGGAAGAATCGATCGGATGAAATAGAAATATCCTCCGGCTAAATGTAGCTCGTACAAATCCATTGATGAAAATGTACTACTAGGACTAGGTAGGTACTCGGAAATAATTACTGAAAAAATAAATAATAATCTATAAATAAGCAGCAATATGCTATAATAATAAACGGACGTAGGTACGTGTGACTGGGATTGAAAAAACCGCTGCTAAGTCGATTAGTGACATGGGTACACAATACATTATTTTTCTGGGTAGGTACCACAGAAAATATAGTTCAAAATAGAACTAGGTTAATTATATCTATTATAGGAGTCGACATTTTGTCTACAATTTCACCGGAATCACTCATCATCTGAATTGAATTTTGATCAATACTATCCTACCCTCGTAATGGTAATCCAATTCGTCGTTCTACAGGAAACGTCCACTGTCTGAAAGCCGAAATCTCCGAGGAGTCCGTACCTAACAAGGGTTTCGCAATATGGTGTATCTAATTTTGAATTTAACGACATTTTCCTCTGTATAAAGTTGTATGCCCAAAACCCCTAATTCAGACGTAAATGCAAAAACTGCGAAAAACGCGATTTTCGCCCCATCAGTACCTTACATTGACCATGCTGATCAAAGTCCCAAAAAACGTCGAATTTCATGTTTTTTAGTCAATACCTTAAGAATCGTGCGAAAAAATATAATATTTTAATCATTTAATAGACCTAGTTTTTTTTTTCATTTTTCATCGGGAAACTCCTTGAATTTTTCGTGGCTTTTTGCATTTTCTTAATCCTGGGGAGTCAGAGAAAATCGCCACTTTTTCCTGCTATCTGTGTTACTGTACTGTTGTGTTGTACTGGCTGTTATCAAACCGTACTACCGATTAGGTTACCTAAAAAAAGACTGCCACAATTCAATACTACAACAACTCATAAAATATAGGCGCATAAAACTCATAAAACTACCTTAAAACCACCAATGAAACTTTCGATAAAAATATCTTTTATATAATTAAAATAAAATTAATTAAGAACGAAATATTTTTATGAACCTTTGCTCAAATTTTTTTCGGAAAAAGTTAATAGAAATCAATCATTTCGGAATACCACCCGAGCGGGGGGCAGCCTCGAGTATGAATTTTCCCACCCAACGAAGCCTCCAAGTTGCATAATTCAACATTAATTTGAAGTTTTCGAGCCAGTCTGAATACTTCGAATCTTTATAATGGGACGCTAAATTGAAAATTAAAGCAGGAACACGGTACATCACTCCGGAATACAAAAGTCGCAATCTTTCTTTTTTCAGGATAACAAAGTTTGAAAAAAACGAGAACATTGTCCGGAGGAAAGTTTATTTTTCTCGTCCCGTGGAATGGGGAAGGATTCTGTTACTTTTGAGAGTATCTCGAACCGGTGTTATTTCTATGGGGTCCCATCTCACTCACTTAATGATTTATTCCTGGAAATCTGTCTCTTGTGCCTCTTTTGCCATCTTCGCTCTACCAAACCGCCGGAGGAAAATAACAGAAAAGATCCAACAGACCGTAGGTACTGAGGCATTAATTTTGTTACGGGGATTTTCACCTTCAGCTAACCGAAAATTAGCAAGCTGCCACTTATTGTACCTATTTCGTCGAATTTTGATTTAACGCATTATTGTGTCATTAATGGGACATCCACGTGCATTCACACAATACATCCTCTTTTCGTTAAGTGAATGGTTGAACCAGATTGATTAGGTACCATGATGTTTTTCTTATTTCGTATCTACGTCCCTTTTTGCCTTCAGACGTAGTCCGTAAAGGTCGTTTATTCCCATCTTGCTACGGCTTTTGTCAAGCGGATGACTGGCAAATGCCTCGGGTCATAGTGGAGCAGAATATAAGTGGTATCACTAAAAACGCCGAATGAAGCCTCCCCTATGTAGTTCGGTAACGGCCGGTAGTCCACGGAAATTTCGCTAAGGATGTACAAACTGAAACTCAAAACCTCATCGCAATCGTTTAATCCAATTTTTCCAATCTTTCCTTGGCCAATATTTCCGATTTTTCCGGAAACATTTCCGAACGTCAGCACTCTACATATGACACAATCATTACACATGACGCCACACCCAATGTTGACCCGAAAATGACGCAATTAAGGCACAATTATTGTTGTCAATTATTATAATTATTATTGTTGTCATTATTTTAACGAAATATTGGCTCGTGCTTCATCTGCAAAAAGATGATGCGAGCCTGGCGGCCTCATCGTCAACTAGCTCCGGGGATAGGGCAAATAGCAGAGCGGATGGGGGCCCTGGGCGATGCTCTTCTGTCAAGGCGAAGGCTGTTCGAGAGCCCACGGGGTGACCGACCTGCTGTAACATTTCGCCAGGTGGAATGGTCTGGGATGGCCTTCCTCCAGTTCGGCACGGCTACTTCTCAGCTGGCATTATTCTCATCTCATAAATAAAAAAACTATACATATGACCAGAACTTTTCCCAGTCTTCATTTCTCTCTATCTCTTTCCTCCTACTGCAAAAGGTTGAAATAGTGTTTCATTTTTTTACTCACATATCGTTTGTTACCATAAAAAAAAGTAACTCAACCTGGAAACCTCATAAAACGAAAAAAACTCAAAGTGGAACCAAAATCAAACTGATGTAAGAATCGAAACTCGAAGAAAAACCGAAATATGAGTCTTGAATCATTTTGTTAATTTGAAACTGAAATTAAAACCGAATTTAAAACGCAATTTGAATGAAACTAGGAGTAGGATTAATACTAAAATTACACACTTGGACTGAAAGTGGAATTAGAACAGAAAGAGAACGTAAAACTACAAGCAGAAACTGAAAGAAGAAGTACAGAAACTAAAAGTGAATCTCTACGTGAAAGTCAAGTTGAAACTACGAGTGAAACTCAAACTTGAGGAGTGATCTATCAAAAGGGAACATATCCATCCTTCAAAATTTTTTTTATTCCAATAATGTATTGTATTTTATTTTTAATATTTTAAGGCAAATTTTAATAGGTAGTGAATTTTTTAATCTTTTTGGCCTAAACACCCTTAAAAGCAGTCAAAATATGATCAAATTGTGTCACAATTTTACGTTTCAAAATATGGAAGTATTGTGTGTTATCTACGCACCACTGTTTTTTTTTAATCTTGGAAGAAATTCGGGGTTAGATAGATAGATAATATCTATACCAGTATATTATACTGGAGTGGGTATATTTAGGCGATCAATCGCTTCGCACGCTCCATGTATGGCTCTATATATAGAGGAACATCTCCATTCTCGGGTTGTCGGTAGTGACGTCTATTCCAGCGGCAGCAGGTGTCGATGTTCCTGACCCGGTTTCGTGTTGAATTAGGTAGTTCACCGGTTCGGATCAGCATCCGACAAGTAACTGAAGGCGTTCGACAGCTTCGGGCCCTTACACCGCCAAATTTCTGCGGATTTCCTGCTCAGACATTAAAGGAACCTTTAGCCTTCCCTTAGTTTAAGGACATTAGGGCACAGAGGGAAACACCTCAATCTCCGCTTCCCACCTTCGAACTCATTACCTCCTGATATGTTCAAAGGCCTTCCACCATCATCTATAGTTACCTACCTGCGGGCAAACAACCGGCTCCTTTGTAATATTGAGAATGCGACCGAAAACGCGACCTGGAAACTTGGAAGTTGAACCTCATGTATGACGCACAATACTTCCATCATTTGTCAGGTGTTTAGTGAAAAGGATAAACATTTAGTTGGAATAATTTTTCGAGGCTACTAAGATGAAAGAACGAAAAAAGAAGTGGTGCGTAGATAACACGCAATGCTTCCATATTTTGAAACGTAAAAGTGTGACAAAATTTGATGATATTTTGACTGCTTTTGAGGCTGTTTAGGTCAACAATATCAAAAAACTCACCACGCAAATTTTAAAATCGCTCAAAATAAAAATAAAAACAATTTATCGGAATCCAAAAAATATACACATATTCTGCAAGGTAAAACAAAGATTTTAAGACCAAGAACGCTCAAATCGGTTCATCTTTGTGGCCGGAAAAAAATAAAATAGAAAATACTAAGAATGGAAATATATCAGAAGTACTGTAAGTTATTCAAATTCCGATCAAACAGGGTGTTAGGTACTGCCGAGACAAACATTTCAGTCCAAGAAATTTGTAAAAAGGTTGAGAAATGAGGGAGCTACGGACATTTTTGTAAATGACTTCAGACGGACACACGGCCGGACGGACACACGGCCAGACGGACACTCAGACACTTATCCAGGAAGTGATTCTGAGTAAATGTGCATAGGAAAAAGTGTTTTTCTGAAGCTCCGTTCCGATTCTCGATTTTAGGACGACTCCAATACTTTGTAAATATAAAAGGAAAAACACGCAATTTTTCATTAAAATTTCGACGAAAAAAACCTTTTCCGGTCATATTTCAACGTCGTTTATCAAGTTGGTCTTTTTCGGGACGTTAGTGAATACGGCCCCTAATCTTCGGCATTCCTTAAATACCGCCGATAGCCGCTAGCAAGGGGCTCAGCGGAAAGCCGCTCAAGATTATAACGCTCGAAAAGGCCCGGTAAAGCCTCTTCGTCGGCGGAGAATGGCGCAAATATCTTAAGCCCCGCTCATCGAAGGGCGAAAGAAAAAGGAGCCGGCGGAGACTCGAGTATTCGAGAAAGAAAAACGCTAGAGGAAGCGTCGCCAAAAGTGCACGTAAGCTTACGAGGTGGAGGCGCTTCCAATTTTCTAACCGTACGGTCGCATAATGAAACGACTCGGCTATTTTTCTGCCTCGACTGCCGCCCGCCGCTGTCGGCCGCCTTCGCACCATAAATCCGCACCTTTTACGACCCGCGCCGCCGAGCGGCTTTCCCATCTACCGCCCGGCGGGCCCTGGGGAGGTTATCTATATCCATACCGATCCATATTCATATCCGTGTCCTTACCCCAACATCCTTGATCCTCGATCCGAGCCTGATATATTTATAATATACCTATATTTATATGGCTGACAAAAGATTTTGGGACGATTTCGTCAAAAATTAAAAACTTCTAGTTTCGGAAAAACGACGAAAAAGTAAAATAAACGAAAATAAGCGAGGAAAACAATTTTTATTAATACCTAAGCGTGTTGCCTATTTTTCTCAGAGAGGTACAAAATGTTGTGTGTGTTGACGGCGAGAGCATGTTGACTTCTTGAAATTTATTGGAGCTCGAGCGCTTTCGTCCGCATGGGCCTCTCTAAATGTTATTTCTGACGAGCTGCCTCTCTTCGCTGGAGCCGGCGGGCCGAACGGGGATGAATTATTCATTAATGAATTATCCCTATTATAGGAATGAGTAGGGGACGAGTCGTATGCGGCCATTATGATCTTTGGCTTGAAAAATTGTTCCAGTTTCGAGAAACTTGAAAAAAAGTCGGGAATCGGGGTAAATTTTGTACTTTTTTGTAAACATTCGCAGACTTACCGAAGTTCAACTTTAGCCTGTATCCACACGTGTTTGAGTTTCAGGCTAGACTCATCACTCATAACGTTGGTGAGTTGAGGGTTTCTATAGTTCCCGAAAATTCCACAAAAATTGATACACCTTCAATGCTCAAACTTTTTCCAAATTTCTCGAACTAGAGTGTCCGCCTAGTCAAGAGCTATGATTTTGATTAGCAGGAATTTCGATTACTCACAGTACTTCCTTGGTATTTGTACTTCTAGCGTTTTTACTTCCACTTTAACAGAGTATTTTTAATGGAAGTATTGTAATCGTCCTTAAATCGAGAATCAGAGTGTCCGTGTGTCCGTCTGTGGTCATTTACAAAAATGGCCATAACTCCCTCAATTTTCAACCTTTTTTCAAATTTCTTGAACTGAAATGTTTGTCTCGGCAAGACCTAACACCCTGTTTAATCGGAATTTGAATTACTCGCAGTAATTCCGGTATATTTGCAATTTCAGTGTTTTCTACTTTATTTTTTTTCCGGCCACAAAAATGGACCGATTTGAGCGTTCTTGGTCTCAAAATCTTCGTTTTACCTTGCAGAATATGTGGATATTTTTCATATTCCAAAAATGTAGCGAATGTTTTTTTTTTGCGAATTTTTAAAATTTGCATAGTGAGTTTTTTGATATTTTTGACCTAAACACTCTTAAAAGCAATCAAAATATGATCAAATTGTGGAAAACATTTACTTTTGAAAATATGGAAGTATTGTGGGTCACCAACGCACCACTGGTTTTTTCCAGGTCTCATAAATTACCCGATTAGAGCGTTCTCGGTCTTAAAATCTCTGAATAACCTAATTTGCAAAATTCGTGGATTTTTTTATAGTCCGTTAACTTGGCGTATTTTGATTTTAAGCGATTTATTGTGAGTTTTTTGATATTGTTGACCTAAACAGACGATTAGTCGCTTATAATATTTTTCACAGAAGCTCTAGTTTCGATGAAATATCCTCAACGTTATTGTCGAGCTTTTAGAAGGTAAAACCTACCTCGGCCTTAAAAAATAGCATGTGCTCCGTTTTGGGATGGGACTCAATTTGGCCGTTGTACTCTCCTGTAAGATATCCGCTCGGTAAGTGTGTGATAACCGAGTAAGTATCTCCGTGTGAGGGCAAGAAATTTTCTGTTTCGACCCGCCAACGTTTCCACGTTGTCGCTTGATATGTGTATCCCATTCCCGGCCTCTGACAAGACTAATCGAACCCTGGATTTTCACTAGATTAACGTTCTTTTTCATCCGAGCCGACGAAAGCTCCAGTTTGTCGCAGGTTATTCCAGAGAGGAAATGAGATCTCTTTTTTAGCGGATTCCCCCACGTATTTTCCTATACAGACTGGATAGAAACAATAACGCGAAATAAATTCGATCGCCCGGTTAAAGCGGACAAGATAGTCCTCAAACAATTTCTTCCGCGCGAATTCATTTGAAGAGCATTGTGATGTCTAGTGGCAGTGAAAATTGGATTGAAACTCGAACTGAGGGAAAAGTTGTCAGTTTCATAACAGCACAATGAGTGACGTCATACTTATTTTGTCGAGGTACAAAGCGTTAGGGTGATCAAAAATTCCGCATGTGTACGTTAGCGACTAGGAGTACTCGGATCTTGGTTCTGTTGTACATAAAAAGAAGATTTACAAAAAATCTTTTGAAAAATCGGGGTAAATTGGGACGATATCTAGAGGTTGCGCATCGACCTGTTTCGTTCTCATACCTAATAGAAGGAAAACATTGCTATAAACCCGCTAAGGAGCCGTCGTAGAGGCAAAGTTATGATAATCTTTTTGACTTAAAATGTCAGGAACTATCGAACTTAGCCAAGAAATTTCCAAAAATCGAAAATTTCCTATTTAGGTTGAACTGAAACAAACTTAAATTGAAACTCAACGTCGAACTGAAACTCGAACTCAAACTTGAAGTCAAAGTCAAACTCGAACTTGAAGTCAAACTGAACCTCAAAGTCAAACTTAAACTGAAACACAAACTTGAATTGAAACTCAACGTCGAACTGAAACTCGAACTCAAACTTGAAGTCAAAGTCAAACTCGAACTGAAACTCAATGTCAAACTGAAACTCAAACTCGAACTGAAACTCAATGTCAAACTGAAACTCAAACTCGAAGTTGAAGTCAAAGTCGAACTGAAACTCGAATTCAAACATGAAGTCAAAGTCGAACTCGAACTTGAAGTCAAAGTCAAACTCGAACTTGAAGTCAAACTGAACCTCAAAGTCAAACTCAAACTGAAACACAAACTTGAATTGAAACTCAACGTCGAACTGAAACTCGAACTTTGTTTGTGTTTCAGTTCGAGTTTGAGTTTGACATTGAATTTCAGTTTGACATTGAGTTTCAGTTCGAGTTTGACTTTGAGGTTTACTTTGACTTCAAGTTCGAGTTTGACCTTGAATTCAAGTTTCATTCGAGTTTCAGTTCGACATTGAGTTTCAATTCAAGTTTGTGTTTCAGTTTGACATTGAGTTTCAGTTCGAGTTTGACTTCGAGTATGACTTAAAGTTTGAGTTCGAGTTTCAGTTCGGTAAGAGCGGTGTGAAGGTAGTTGAAAGAGTCTTGTTACCCAGTTTCATCTCGATTTCAAGACATTTTGGGTCTGCCCAGGACGGAAGACAAGTTAATTAAAGTTTTCCCCTGCAAGTTAGGCAACCTAAATAGAAATTTTGATTTTTGGAAGTTTCTTGGCTAAGTTCGATAATTCTTGACAGTTTCAATAAAAATATAAGAAATTGACCAAAACTCAAGAGTTCACTTTGATTCTTGACAGTGTCTAGTTATTTTAGTTGGTTTGCCAATCCGGTAGTCAGTGGTGTTAATCATGTTAATAATTTTCAAAAATGTCAATAGCTCCCTCAATATTAAATTTAAATAAAGTAAGCATTTAGCTATCTTGAATTTCTTGAACTGATATGTTCGTATCAGTCAAATAACTGAAATTTGAATTGCTCACTGTACTCTTCTAATTTATTAGCACGTTTTTTATTATTATTTTTCTTCTGGCCGCAAAAATGAACGTGTTTGAGCATCTTAGAATCTTCCTTTTACCTGACAGAATAGGTACGTGGATTTTTTCCGCTAACTTCACGATCATTGATTTTAGGCGGGTTTTAAAATAGGCGTTGCGTTTTTTGACATTTTTGATCAGTGTAGCCAACAAATTAGTTAAAATCGAATTTCTTCCGTTCGAAAATTAACGCATCAAAATACGGAAGTATTGTGCGTTATCTACGCACCATCCTGAGGTCAGCAGGGGACGAGAGAGTGTCACGTGGGAGTCAGTTCACCTTCAGCTGGCGGGTATTGTTCATTCAGCTCAACGCCAATGGTCATACATTCCTTTCCGCCATAGCCTGGACAATACATCATAGCAGCAGCTGCTCTCTTCCTGGCTCCTATTTCAAACTAATCTCACTGATCTCCATTCGCAAGAAAAGTAATTAAACCTGGAGGGGAGAAAGGTTAGAAGAGGGTTAGCCCAAGCTGAGCTCCATCTAGCTCCACTCTAACCCTTCATAGCACCTAACTCCCCTAAACCTCGCAATTAACTTACGAATCTCACAGCCCTCGACCTAAAGCCTAACTCCACCCTCAATATTAAACTTCTTTCCAGGTGGGATACACCGGCTTTTACTACGGTATTGTTTGGTAGTGGGTAACCTCCGAGATATTGCGTTTTCTGGCAAATCTTGTTTTTCCTCGTCCTTTTTTATACGTACGTATATCCTGCGTGCGGATATGTACATCTGTATAGTCGACATTCAAGCGCTAAATCTGAAAACTTTCTTCACAAAAGGTTCATCCTTTTGGTTGTTTCATAACATTATAAGGGAGAGCCCTTCTATGTCCCATAATCCAGGCCAAAGAACCGGTCCAAGTTCCCGATGATGGGATGGGGAAGCTCCAGTTTCCTGGTCCCACCACAACTCTGGGGCCACGTCGGTCTCGCTTCTCAAAAATTGCAACTCATATTTTCTGTGGGTGTCCTGGTACCACTTGTTGAAGAATTAGAGCTCAAAGAACTAGGTGAGCATAGTTTTTGCCACATTTGGAAGAGTGTGAGGTTAGGCACTTCATTCTCGAATACTGGGCGACCTCGGTCTTTCCCCTGACAGCTATAAAACGGCAAGAAACTGGATCAATTTTTTTCATGTCTGTTGGCACCAATACTAACGCCATGGCCTTGATTTTCGATAAGAATGCTGCTGAAATCATCAAATTCGATATTATTCTTCAATTCTTCATTCATTCCCGCTCATCTCCCATTCAGGGCTTGACAAGCTTGCTTATCGCGGTGTTCAGCTTTTCATCTACCTAGTAATTTACACACCAAAGAACAATGGAGGGAGGTGTGTCATCGTTACGAATGCTGTTAAGTCTTCCCTCCGCCTCATCTAGTCGAAACTTTTTGAAGAGTTTCCAGCTTCCCTCTGATGATGGTAAATCCAATTTGTTAGGTAAATTCGCTCCCCGCTCGGCGATGGGGAGTTTCTTATATCATAGGATGATGAACTGTTTTGGCCGCTCGCCGGCCGCACCTTAACCTTATCAAGTCCTAATTCTCCGCGTTCGCGTCTTCTTGCAAAACGCAATTCGTGTCTCTCGGCTCTCGTTTTTTTGCATGACGATCCCAACAGTTGTTGGCCTCTCCATAGTAAGTATAGCAAAAAAAGAAACCGCCGTTCCTGGACATTTTTATCCCTGGAAAACCGAAGTTGCCCCGGGCGTGCCCTGCCGCCCTCAAGGATAGGGTCGGAATTAGACTAGAAATGTTGCGTCAATCTCACAGTACTGCGAGAGTTATGCGATGCAGTTACTCATCCCCCCCCGATATGAAGATACCATCCAACACGTTTGGCTATACCAGCCCTAACCAGCCCTAACCAGCTTTGGATTAATTGATGCCGGGGGGCATATGTTTTCTTTTACAAACGATTGTGTTTTTTGCAAAAAATCTTTCCTCCTTCTCACAACAAACGCAACAACAACAGCAACAACAAAAACCATCGAATATCCTTATCGAAAAACTCGGTCCTGGTTTTCATCTTCATGCTTGCAACGTCCTCTTTCTGTTGGCTATGGTGAGTCGGAAGTCAAGGTTATTCTAGAAAGGCTAACGTAACGTGTAATTTGCACATCATTTAGAGAGGCAGGTTCTTCTAAGTTTGTAAGTTCCCCGCCCCAGCCCGGGGAAAACCGATGGAGATATGAGGCTGCTGAT
The DNA here is from genome assembly GCA_036186465.1 of Nesidiocoris tenuis. NCBI lineage: Eukaryota > Metazoa > Arthropoda > Insecta > Hemiptera > Miridae > Nesidiocoris > Nesidiocoris tenuis. The sequence goes on along the minus strand of AP028914.1, from coordinate 14,718,816 downwards.
GCCAGTTCAAAGGAAACGACACCGGTAGTTGGGAGGAGCGAGGCCTGCGATTTGTTGTGTGTGCTGTACGGTCTTCTTCAGCCTGTAATTTGTGATTCGACGTGGGTACCTTTCAGCCAAGATGCTCTCCTTCATATGTGAGAGCGTAGCTCTTCTAACGACGCAACACCGCCTCTTAACGATATACCTACGTACAAAGCTGATAAAATTGTATATAATGTTAATTTTGCCGTACTCTTCAAGGATGTAATAGGATATAATTTCTTACCGTTTTCAAGATGCTGGGTTGGTCCTTTTGGTATATTTTGTTGTTTTCTGCTCTTGTCCCATCTTTCTGTCTTCTAGAATTCAATGCTGATTGACATTGGACTGAAAAATAATGTACCAAAAGTAACAGAAGTCCCTGATTGTTCTGAGGAACATGGAACACTGCCAATTCAACGATAGAACTTACAGGTCAATGGATGAAGAAGTTGGTCACATTTCACTCACGCATAGGATGTGTTACAATTGTGGGAAAAATCCATTTCGCCAACTAGTCGGTACCTACTCAATGTTAACAGAGAGAGATAGCAGCAACAGTTCGTATGTTCTAGATGAATAATTTAGCATGATCATGTTATTGAGAGATGGGATTTCATGTATTTTATACTGCGTATATTAGGAGAGAGAGGATTGAGACCAAAACTGCTCCAAAGAGCCTCCCAGTGTTCAAAACGTTCCATAAGAACTAGGTATTTCTTGTACCAGAATATTCCACGTACCCGACCCTAAACTGATTTGGGTAGAATGCTCTCTTTCCCTTTCACACTCTTTCGTGACAAGAAGACGAATCCAGTTCTTTTATGGTTGAAGATCTCTTTCAGCAGAAGAGCCTTCGAAGACTGGAAGGAAAGAGCGGATATCAGATTTCATTGGAATCTTGAGTGGCTGCTCTCAAGCACGGACCTTCGACTGACAGGCAAAACACAGAGATGTCGTTTCGGATTGATCTTTTCTCCAGCTTTACAGACGAGGTGTTTCTACAGATTGAGCTTATGAAGTGCGGCTGGACTGTTATATTTTGCGGTACCCATATTCAAACTTTGTTATCAAGACAACACAGCATTATTTCGGGCTCCTGCCTGGGCAATCCAGCGGCTGATTGGTGGACTATTGAAGATTCCAAGATGTGAGAATCTCAAATAAATTTTATTGGCGATATAAAATATATTTACAAAACTCTGAACAAACAAAACAATATAAAGAACAATTTAATGTTCCCTAGTAACAAGTCGTATAAGATTTAAGAATGGTAACAGCCTACGGTAAACACAACACCTACTCACTACCAATTTTGAAGAAGAGTGGACAGGGTGAGAAAAAGGTTCACAGCTAGAACCCCTAATCGTTAGGGCCCCTGACGTAAGCAGGTTATCCTTTATCGCACAGTTATCTACGCAGACACTAAGCGACAAAATGGCTGTAGAAATAAGCTTGACTTTTTGCATGGCATGAGGAAAATGAATAGGTGACCGGGGAACACCCACAAGACAAAGTGTGCCAAAACTAACAGAGAAATCTGTGGAATCATGGTAATAGAACTGTGTTGAGTGCATAATCGTCATATCTCTTCAGCACCCTGGACTCTAGAAAAAAGCTTCCCTATTCGGAACAAATCTCCCAGGCACTGCTCACCCTGTACATGTTGGACGTTCCCATACATGTGGTCCCCGTGCCAACTCACCATCTTCACTTTCTTCAGATCGTTCTGGCTACGTGTGACTAATTCTCGTTTTCTTCGTCGTCAACGTCATCATCGTCGTCCCCGTTATGGCCGCTCACGTTGACGTTGCGCGGTGTGGAATTGTGCACTGGCGTTGCCGGGGTGACGTATTTCGGTGTCGGCGTCCGAGAAGCGCGAATGTAATGGCGCTGGTGAGGCGTCGGGCTCGGACTAGCGCCGATGTACAGGGGTGCCAACGTTGACGATACGTAACCCGCAGTGCTGCCACCTAAATAGTCTCCATGGCCTCCGGGAAGAGGAGACGGACTTGGAGCGTAGCCTACCTCCTTCTGCGTCTTGTACCTGGACAAAATATTTATTGATTTATGATCGATCCTTGAAATGCTGCAGTTGTTAGATCAGGGCTAGAGTCACCAGTAAAACGCATACAGAGGCTTGGAGAGGCTGAGAAATACTGCCAATTAGCCAAAATCTCAAAGAAGACTGTGTTCTGTGTTTCACTTGTGGCACTAGCCCTGGGGGCCTATTCTGTGAACTCAAAGAAAGGGATGTCTTCTGAATTATATGGAATAGGCCCCCTGATTTAACTATTGCATAAATGATAAGGGTTGGTAGAAGGTTTGGGGAAATTGCCTGAATGATTGTCTCAAGCATACCTTATGAAATAAACTTCAGGTTTGCTGGGCTGCGTCGGTTTTGCTGTAGGTATGACGATAGGAGGTGCATCGACAGGATTCTTGTGCAGCACGTAGATCAACGTTTTCTCTTGGTGCTGCTGCAATTCTGGAATTACTGGCGCAGCTGGAGGTGAATACGTCGGTGCCTATTGGGACAAAAAATAAATAAATTGAAAGCTAGCCAACCGATGTTCTTGGAATCCGACAATTATCGAAACGTTTAGGTGTACCTTGATGAAGACGATTTTGTAGTGTTTCTTCGCTGGCGGGGCAGGAACTACCCGTTGAGGAGGAGAATGAAATTCGGGATCTGGAGGTGGCACATGGACGTAGATGTGCTTCTGGACCAGTGGCTCGCCATGAGGACTGGCAAAATTGTTATAGTTGTAACCGTCGGGTCGCCCGAAAGCTCCGACTAGACATGACGCCAGCACCTGGAATTCGATCATGAAATATTTCCGCGATTAATTAACAAAAAATCCTCAAAATTGTCAGGTGTCAAAAGGGTCAGTGGTGACCGAACGAGAGACCCAGAGGAGAGTCAGTGAGTTTGTCCGTTGATCAGTCTGATCGACCGTCTGAGGAACGTCTGGGAGGGAGGCATCAGGACGAACGATTGTATGGCTTGGATTAGTTATGGGAAAATAGCCCAGTAATTGATTTATGTTTGCTGTGCAGACGACCAAGATGTTTTGTGGAACGTCAGGGATGGCGGCGCAGGGGCAAACGAAATTCTTTTCGAATTTCTTCACCAGAATTTGTCAAGGCAAATACCCGTAACTCTAAAAAGGAATTGCGATTAGCACATATCGAGATATGACCAGCATGACTGGATGTACCATATTTTCAAAATGTATTGATTAGGCCGTTTGAGGACTGGAAATGAAAATATAGGTTTGCTAAATACATAGATGTTTTTCATTTCTGAAAATATGAAGCACTTGCGTTAGGTATCTATTTATCTCAACTTTTAGAGCTTGGAGACCAATTTATATGCAGATGAAAAATGCATCGCGACTATAAAAGTACAGTCGTGCGTACCTATCTCGCAAAGGCCATCCATCCTACGAACGAGCGGCCAGCCTCGGCTGATTTTATCGGATCTTCGAGCGTAGAATCAGTTACCCGATTCCGTAACGTCAGTCGTTAAAAATTATCCGCGGTCGAAAAATATACGAGTGTAGAAAGGACCTAGAAAAAGCCGAGAGTTGGAACAAATGGCTGGAACGTGTGAGTATTATTTTGACGCCAACTGCAATCGGCCTTAACTTGGTACGTAGTGTCTTAACTGTGTGTCCGAGGCCGGAGCCGTTGAACTCAACTAGAGCGAATCTGGAATTCGTTTATGAGTCACTGACGCATTTTATTACGACTCGAGGAAAAATGCTAAAATTAATGTGACGTAATAATTATCTATGCAGAAAGATTTTGATGTCAGTACCGAAAAGTTCACTGCCCATGAGGTTTCAGTTATAGCGACGATACCTAATACTTACCTAATATTCATCCTATTAAACGTAAATTATTTTCATTTCAAATTTTTCATGTGACAGCATGGAAAGTTGAGTCGGCAGAAAAACCAACACTGAGCCTCCAACTCAAAACCTCGGGGAAAAAATAATTCGACAGACGGTCGCCTGGTAGTAAAGTGGTGAAGACATCTGCTTGCGGTTCAAGGGGTCTCGGGATAGCACCTTGTACTAGGCGATTAAAATTTTTGCACAATAATCGTTTACGGACGAAAAAAGTCTTCCTTTCTATCGGTACATACAAGTATGGTGATCGCCCAAAAAGGAAAATCGGGTCAGAGGTTCAGACGAACTCTGAACATCGTGCTCGTCTGTCCACGGTCCGTGGTCGATCTTGGCCTCGACCGTACGCGCGTGTTTGAGTGAATCAGACAGGTTTGAAGTTATTTGCGCATACACTTGTTATTGGGCATACACTCCGTGCGCGTACACGATCGAACGTGTATGGTAGTGTAGTGCAAACTTTGGACCATACAGTGCAAGGTGTGCCTCAGCCAACCCCTCTTCAACCGCAAGCTGATGTTAATAACATTTTTAATAAAAATTTTAATAATACAGTTTTTAAATAAAATTTATTTAAAAACTGTATTATTAAAATACAATACTTCTGTTAAGGAAATAATAATTATTTGGGAAATATTTAAATTATTACAATACTTCTGTTAAAGAACAATAATTGTTTCCCAACCACACCGGAAATGTTCATGATTTACGTATAAAAGGGTGTAGGATCCAAATCGAAAAAATCTACGGAAAGAAAATTACGAGTTTAACCAGCTGGTCGTTCTATACCCTAAAACGTGAGGGTACGAGATCTCACTCAAGAATAGGTATTTAACAGCGAATGGGTTCCCCTATAAGTACTTTTAGTGAAATTGTCCTACAAAGAAGAGCCATTGAACCGAGGGTCCATTACTTTGTTTCTTCGGTTCCATTTGTCAAGTTTGTTCTTCGGGCTTTTTTCATCTCATTGGTTCAAGAATAAATGGGCCTCGGTGTTCCTCAAGTCGAAAGTTTTGGACTTTCGGCCGTAACAGGCAAGGGCAGATAAGTGCCGAACCTTCAAGTTCTGTGAACTCGATCCTCGTTCCAACCAATGTTCGCAATGCTCGAGGAACTTAAGTTAAAGTGGACCTCGGGTGGCGGTCAATGCTGGTCTGCACTTTCCCTCAGTGTCAGTCCTCATTTTGTCGTAATCTTCACAGGGAACGTGATTCTTTCCCACCTCAATTTCAACCTCGTTCGTGAAAAATTGTAGGTGTGCATAAAATGCTCGTAGTTAGGCACGTATTTTGCGTAGCTTTCGATAAATTGTTGGTAAAATATTTGATGCATTTTAGGGAAGCGATTTATGGGGGGCAGGATGGTCATACCGAAGGACAGCCCCCCGCTTATTGCCCCTCTCCGGCATTTAGACAATTTTTTGAGTTGACACCCTCCCTCTAGAGTTAGTTCGATTTGTGTGTATTGTATTCTTTTCTGGCCACAAAATAAACCAATTTCAGTGTTTTTGGTATCAAAATCTTTGAATCCTGACTCTGAATCAGGTATAAGATCAGTTATCCATAAGCAGATAAGTAGTACTCACAAAGTAACCATACCTAACCTTCCAGTTTCCGCCCAATAGCTATAGGTAAGCTTGTTTAATAGGTATTCCTTTTTTAATAGGTAACCTTTTCGTTCAATCCGATATTTGGGTATTTAATTTTCAGGAAATGGTAAAAAAATTTGTGTGTAGTATTAAATACTTGTGCAAAAAATTAAATTTTGTGCAATTGGCAAAAAAAATCAGGCAAAAAACTTGCACAGGATATTTGCTCCCTAATGATTTACCAAATAAATTTCTGGGTATAAAAATTTTTCCCACCAGAAAGGGAGTGCAGCATACGATCGTTTTTTATAAAATCAAAACTTCTCTCAATGCATTTGTCGAAAGTAGATTTTTTCCATCAAAACCTGAAGTTCGATCAGCATATATCTGAATGATGAGTATAGGTAATGTCGAATAATACCTAGGTACCACTTAGTCACAGATATTTCTTTTCTTTGGAGCATTTAGAGTATCTGTAATAAATTACAGATTATTTATTTTATTTAGTACATTTTTATAGAATTCTGAGCACTTAATAGAAAAGTACCTTGTCGATTTTTATAGAATTTCGATTACTATAGATTTTTGATTTTTACAAAATTTCAATTTTTATAGATTTTGTGAGTCTGCTGGGAAATCCGGATGCAGAAGGCAAAAGATTTTATCGATTGCGTCATATGATAACCTCGTATCTCAGAAAAACCAGTGACATAGGGCCTATGTGAAAATCGAAATACGAGGTCCTCAAAAAGGGCGCTAGAGAGCAGAAAAATGTATTTTCCGGCAAAATTCGAATACTAGCCGATGAGATACGAGGATTTCATTCAGAAACTGCAATTTAAAAAAATTGCCAAAATTTGAGATACGAAGTTATCATATGACGCCATCGTTATATATTTTGAAACAGAAATAGGAGTTCAATGCTATGCTGTACACCCACCAGACTAATAATATTTTTATTGGTCTTGTCCTGAGCTAACACAATACCTACCTGCCCTACAGCAAAAAATTCGCTTCGTCATCACTCACCAGAATGTATGGAGCAGCCATGTCTTCAGCCCTGATGGTGTCGATGCACTCACTTCACTCACCGCTGTATACAATTAAGTTACTAATGCGTTCACACAGTCGAAGTAACACTTTTTAATCAGGTAAAGACCGATTCGAGAGAACACCAACTACCCAGATCTGCTTATTGGTACATTTCTCCCGACGTTTATTATAGTGTGCTGTTATTGTTGATCCGAATCTCGACGACCGCACATGAATCTGTTGACCGAACAATAAGCAACCCGCGTTACCCTTTTGGACCGATAGACCGCCCGCTCCGATAGTTGTTACTGTTCAGCCATCGCCCGACACCAGTCCCCTATTTATAAGCCTTGCTGCCAGGGGACCTCACGGTTATGTCACCCCATAGGACAATGTGGTGGGCATCGGCCCGGGGTACATGTGCATTATGGGGGTATGAAAAAAACAATTATCGAAAACTGCCCTCACCTGCTGTTGACATGGAGGTCATGTTTCTGAAAAAAAAATAATCAGATCCGGAGGTTGCTATAGGACCAAGAAATAAAAAAACTTCCAATTTTCACGACGGTCAATATTTCATTCCTTGTTTAAAAAAATAAAATAAAAAAATATATTCTATTCCTTGTCCGAAAATTCCACTCCTGATTTTTTCATTGCCGCTATTCTATAGAAATCCGCGCGAAGGCAGCCGGAAATTCCAGGCTATGGACGTGTAAAATGGAAGAAATATGAAAATTTTCATTTTTCAAATCAACGAATTATTTGGTCTTTTATGGAATTCAAATCAAAGTCAACCCCCGGTTCCCTGGCTACCAGAATCATGATTAGATGGCGAAATAAATGAAAAATGCGTTATGAAAGTCCGCGGTTTTTCTGATGAAAAAGATGATTGATGGACAGTCGGAATAAGTGGAAGAAAATGCCCTATTGAGACTGAGATGCTCTGGTATTCAGATGATGAAAATTATAATGCGCCAATATATCATTTTTCATATTATAAGTAGTATAAGTTCGGTCAAAACATTACAGTTTTTGGCGGCATTCGGAGCAGAATTGCGGCAGTTGAAAGGGAGAAGATCAAAGCAGGAATTGAGGCTTTCGTGCCGAGCTCCCTCTCCTGGCAAGGGTACCTCCTTTATCATCATTATCATCCTTACCCTTCATCCCGCTCTTATAATCATTATCATCACGGCCCTAGGCTCTAATGCTGACTGATGATCTAACAAGGGGCCTCTAACGATAGCAATAAAGACGCTTAGGCCAACCGAGGGATTTGTTCTAGGATTTGTACCCTGATCCTTGAAGAGTGGATCACCCCTCGAAATAAATGGACTGGGCATTTCCTCGAGTCATGGAGTCTAGAATTTTTCATGGAATCACGTACAAGGACTTATAAGTTTATAATATAATATAAACACTTTGAGAAAAATGTTTAAAAAATTAAATTTTAACTGTAAAATTTAAAATTAAAACCGCAAAAATTAAAATGTCTACCGTAATTTTCAATTTTACGAAAAAAATACTTACCAGGGTAACTTCAAGATTAGCGTGGTGGTTAACATACGATGGTAAATTTATTGATAAAAAACGGGACCAATAGCAACTAACGAGGCCTTACATTAAAATACTCGCTAAGATTAACGTGCTGGTCATCATAATAGATCATTGTTGTTATTGTGCATGCAGTTGACAGCAGCTTTGCTCCACGTTAACCGTTAAAACATGGTGAAACTGTATCAAGTTTCATTCTGAAGAATCGGTGCCCTACGAAATAAAATTCCAAAAATAAGCCGAATTGAGAATTTCTTAAATTATGCCGCCAATGGTTCAGCAAGAATAAAAACATTCATCACGATAGGTGCACTTAACATGCCATAACTCATCGTGTTCATTGTTATCGGTCGAAGGGGAATTATATTCGACAGATGTAAGGAATACCCGAGAGCCGATGCTGCTTGAGAAAAAGTAGGATAACGGCGGTGTGAATAATTCAGCGATTTTTACCAAATAGACGTCGCTGTGGCTGCTGCGAAGGGGGATATCGTATAATACATAGCGGGCTGAAAAGTACACCATCTTGCTGTAGGTAGGCACAGCATGCAATACACAACATGCTCTCACCTGGGGGAAGACAAGCCCGTCGAACCTGACTTCGGATAGTATGAAATATACATGAGGCAGCGAGATCAACAGACTCCCCTCAACACGTATAATATATTATAGCATATATCCAGTCCCAAAAGGCGAGCCGAGCCGGGAAAAAATCGAATATTATCGACACGCGACTAGGAACAGGTTGGCATATGTGTTCGCCTATTTTCATGGTTGAATCTTATATTATTGTCATCAGTCGAGAATTTCTCTTTGCATCACTTCCCTAAATTAGTTGGAAGACGTTTTGAGGATAGTGAGTCTTCTAGGACAATCGTTGCTTTTCTAGCCCTGTAATACGTTAGAGACATGTATGTCAAAAATTAGCCTTTAAACCAGGTTTCAAACACTGAAATCCTACCAATTTTGACTTACAGTGAGTGGAAACGGTGTAGAAACCTCCAACAAGGAATACAACAAGCTCAAAGAATTCAAAATCGGTTCAGTAGAACTCCCTCAAATTGCCAAAAACGCGAAAAAGGAAAAATCGCGGCAAGAAATACGAGCCAAACCAATAAAAAACAAAATTTTCAAAGATTTTCGGAAAAAACCTCGTGACTTATGGTGAATCAAGTGAGAAACCCGGGAGAAATACTCAAAAAATTCTAAACCCACGGCATCACCTTCAAAATTGAGTTTTTGTGTTTTTTTTTCAAAAATTATGCCAAATTGGACCCCTTAACCTTTTCCGATCGGATTGCCCGGACAATATGCACCAAGTTGGAGCGAACCACAACTTTTAAGACCAACCGCGTCCAAATCGGATCAGTGGTTCAATTTGGTCAAAATTTCGTGGCCACGACATCGTTTCGAACCACTGATCCGATTTTGATGAAACTGGTCCTAAAAGTTGTGGTTCGCTCCAACTTGGTGCATATTGTCTGGGGAATCCGAACAAAAAATGTTAAGGGGTCCAAAACCCAAAAAAACTGTTTTTGAAATTATGACTTTTTTACATTTGAACATTTTTGAGTACTTTAGAGTGAATTCTTTTACCCGAGGTGTTCAACTAGAATAAATTTGCTAAATTTTGGTTTTGTTTTTAAATCTGACAACTCCTTTCATGCGTTTTGCTGCAGACGGCGTACGGCGGACGGACAAAACAATTTTATTGTATATTCGTGTTTCAGAACCACTGAAAGTGAAAGAAAAATTTTTCAGGGGGTGTTGTAAAAAAATTTTCCCGACATAGGTACATTATTGGAAATAAGAATTTTTTAAACCCTCGATTTGGGAAATTCTCGGTTTAATTAGAAAATGCTCAAATTAAGGAAAATTCTCTGTTCGGTTTGGAAAATTCAACCAGGAAAATCTGTAGCAGGGCTCCCCCGAATTTCGGAGGATGTTCCAATCTTTAAAGCAAATTGGGTAAATCGAAGCATTAGGCGAACAACAGGCCTTGACGACAGATCAAAGCGACACTTCTTGCCAAGGTTTGAGTGACCGTGGAGTCGTAGCTTTGGCGGCTTCCCCGTATCCATCGGTTTCCATTTGTAGCTTTTATTGAGGTTGGACACGTCTGACAATAGGGAGGGTTGCTTTGCTCAGCAGCCTCTGTCGCCATCTAGTTCCAATTAGAAAACCAATACCTACCCTGAAACTGGGAAAGTCCCAGTGCTGATTAATGGGGCCCCTCTACTCTGAGCTTTGGGATCCAATTTCCCGGTTCCTCGAGCTCTAAGAATAATCCGCACATCCATTGGGTTATGCTAGGATCGATTCGGCTTTGAGCTTTGAGCAAGTCCGAGTCATAGAGCACTTTCAATCCTTTTACACATAAGTGCAATTCCCGTTTATTAATTTAATTGAATACGGAATTTATTCGATGTCCATGCAAATAGCAAAGAGGCAGATGCCCATATCAATTAATTTTACCCAATAATTAAACTAGAAATTTCTAATATTTATACGCCTATTTATATCTACACCTTTCAGCTCCGCGGCTATATCATCAGTTTTCAGCAAAACGACCTACATTTATGGTGACCAGGTACTTAATAATGATACGAATGTACTACCTACTTTTGAGTTTAATGTACTACCACGTACCATATATCACAAAGCGTAGGTAACTATATACCTATAATAGGTATATAGTTACCTACGAGCAATAATTGCTCTTCTTGCCAGAAATTGAAAAAAAACGCATAACGAATTGTATTTTTGTCACATCTTTGTAAATGGTAGTAACTCGATTGTGAAATCAAATTAAATCGCGAACAAAAATATTGGCATTTGAGATATTTAAAAATCGAAAACATATATCTAAACGTCTATTAGTGACTATATAATGCATTACATTCTGTAGCAGTTATACGTATTTAAATTTGGGAAATGTACTAATTTTTAGAAAACAAATCTGATCAATATACCTATATCTATTAAATACGCAATCACGTTTTCCATGAATGTTTTCTAATTCCCTGCCCTAGCTATATACTAACATTATACTCAATCCCAGAAGTCTGGATCACTCTTGACAGCACGACGATCCAATAATAAATTATAATTATCGGAGTAACTCCTGCAGGCAATTTTCGAATTCCATTTTTCCAAGCTCAGTTTCCAACCTGTTTTTTAATCTAATAAACGACGAGGGTTAAGCCATCAAGGGGGAGAGTAGCACCCGAGAAGCCAGCGACGTTGGCCGTCAGGGTTTAAAAATTGCTGGCATCAATTACTCGGAGACAGACTCCCACTCCTGCGCAACCCGACCATTGAAAATTCGTAACCACTCCAGGCCTGAAGGTGAAGAAAAATCGCTTTCGAACCGACGTCCCAGCGGTGTAAAATAACCCCCGGTTTTGAGTCGTCCATTATCTTCACCGAATTGTCCATGCCGGTAACTAGCCCTATGGTAATACCAGGCACGTAAATAATTATTTCAGCACTTTTGGTAGGTATGCCTAAATTTATTCAAAATTGAAACCAGGAACTCAGGAAATTGTTTTACAACACCCCCTCAAACGCTCTCACATCAATAAGTATTATCGATTGAATTCAGCTCATGAGCAAAATTAGCTCATTTTTGTCATATTCGAGAGAAAATCCATAAAAATCATCATCCTGGCTTTGGAAACAGCTGCTATAAACCATGGTACCTAAAGGAAAGAACGTTCTAGTCGCATGGTGTTTCCGCGAACGACGTTTTTACGTGAACTATACTATTTTTACTTCCATATTTACGAAACATAGAATCTGAGCATAGAATGTAATCTTCTAAAATTGTAAATCAAAACGGAGCTTCAAAAAAATCTTTTACTCAGAATCACTTCCTGAACAATTGTTTCTGTGCGTCTGACTAAGTATAAGTGCATAAATAAAAAATTTTTGAAAAACGTTCTGAAAAATTTTTTGAAAAATTTTCTGAAAATTTTTTTGAAAATTTTTTTGAAAATTTTTCTGAAAAATTTTTTGTAAATTTTTTTGAAAAATTTTTCTTGAAAAATGTTTTATATTTGAATTTTGATTTTAGAACGATAAGGTATTGTAATCTATGATAATTGTAACAATTGTAGTTCAATTTACTTGTATTAATTGTTGGTAAAACTGGGCTTTAATATAGCGTTTTCGAGCCATGTGGCCTGGTTTTCCGCAATCAATGCATGAAATCTATAGGAAGGTTATAATAGGTAATAATTAGGTACTTCAGTAATGGACTAAATAACGCACTAACCCTTTGAACTCTTTATTTTGGATCCCATCTACAAACCGTTACAAAAATGAGAGCGATTAAACCGAACATAATTAAATAATGAAAAGGTTATAATTCAATCAATTGGTGATCACGAATAGTGAAAGTTGGAAAATAAAACGGGTATAAAAATATGGAAATACTCTACGTGTTATCAACGGACCAGCGGTTTAGTGAGTAGTCGGTGCGAGCCGGGATAGCCCCGGGTGGCTGGCCTCTTCCATGTCAGATTGAATCCACGGAACGAATCTTTCTCGACCTTGATTCTCGGGCCATCTTTGATTATGCGAAGAAAGGGAAAAGTTTCGCAATATGTAGGTATTCTGTTGACGATAAAGGAAAGAGAGAGGAAAACAGCGGCGGCAATTTTCAGACGATCGAAGGTCAGCAAAAGAAAAGATGGAAAATCCTCTTCTATTGAAACGGTGAAGAATGTTGTAACACAATGAAGTCGTGTGCGTAAATCTTCGAAAATGTAGTGGAAGAAGAGAAGGGTCGTAACAAGTAGATAGGTATAACAGGCCTTTTGTCGCAGCCGGCGGATTGATTCACTCCTGCAAACAGTTTTGTGTTCCGCCCATTGTCCTCGTACCTTGCACTCACACGAATATAAAATCGCACGCACACACACGCGAAAGTTACCATTCCTAACAATACCCAAAGGTTCATAGTCCACTCGATCCGAGGCCCGGGCACTCGATATTACGACAAACCGCGTACACCTTTAAAATGACCGCCAGCTCAGTTGCTCAATCTTTCACTCTTGTTTCCAGAACGGAAAACTTACGTAATTCCAGTAGGTATCTATGGTTTGTCCAGTCGACACCTTGGCCGATCTGTCTGCTAAACACAAACCTACGGAACCTCTTGACAAGCGTTCGCCGGGCGGTTTCGCCGCTTTTGTCCTCAGGCGCCCCCTGGCCAGCAGTAGCAATCGTTTTAGCTATTGTCGCTCATCTATTCGCAACTGAAAATGGTAGACCTTGTTTTTTTTTAACGCACGTACTACACGTCCTCGATGTTGTCACTGTAATGGAATCGTCATTTCAGTCCAATCTAGGGCCGAGCGTCCAATTGGCAGGTTTAAAAAGTGAGGTCAGTTCTGAGCAGGTGGTTAACAGATCTATGGTTCTTATTTAACCTCTTCTAAAAATACTTTCAAATTAAGATGGGTATTGGTCAATAATGAGGTTTATTAACACGTCACCAGGCAGAAACACTCAATATAAAAAGAGGACACGAGGAAAAAGGGAGCATAGGCACTCCAAAAAAGGGCCAAGCATCAAAGAAGATAGAGAGAATGAATTCTCACAATATCTTTCATAATAAGAAAGAGTCTACCCCCAAGTTTCAGGATACATAATAAGAATGGTCGACTCTACCCGATAGAGTATTTATATATATGACACAATTCTATTACATTTTTGCTACTTTAGAGGCTCTTTGGATAAGAATGTCAAAAAAACTCACTACCTATTCAAATTTTTAACGCGTCTAAAATCAAAATACGTCATGCTATCCCAATACAACCAATATATCGACGATGAAACTGCAATACTGCCCAATTCAAAGCATCGTGTCTTTTGGGGGCGTCTGGGTTGCCTACTTCTCAAAACTTGGATTGGTGGCAACTTGGCAAATCACGCGTCCATAGATTGCATGGCAAACGAATTGGGCAGTATTGATTCTACACCGTCGATATACGGATTTTGGAAAGTGAAACAAAGATTTTAAAACCATGAACGGTCACATCGGTTCATTTTCGCGGCCATGGCCATTTTATTTTTTCTGCAGAAAAAATAAAATAGAGAACACTAAATGTGCTAATATATCGGAAGTACTGTGAGTTATTCGAATTCCGGTTAAACAGGGTAATAGGTTTGTATGAAACAAACCTCTCAGTTTAAGAATTTTGAAGAAAGGTTGAGAATCGAGAGAGTAATTCAAATTTTTGATAAACAGGGCGATAGTTCTCGCCGAGGCGAACATTCCAGTTCAAGAATTTGAAAAAAGGTTAAGAATTGAGGGAGCTATGGCCATTGTTGTATATGACCACAGACGGACACACTGACACTTGCTCAGGAAGTTATTCTAAGTAAAACTTTTTTTGAAATTTTGTTACAGTTGTTTGGGAAAATTTTTCTTGAAACACCCCCTCAAATTTTTTTTCTGAAGCTCCGATCCGATTTTCGAATTCAGGACGATAACAATACTTCCATTTACTACGTAAATATGGAAGTGAAAAGAAGAGAAGGTTTTCTTTAGTATGCTGTATCAGTAGGGAAGTTCTTGCTAGAGACAGAGGAGACAATGAGCTCCTCGGATGAATCTTGTTGAGATAAGTATGCTGAAGGGCGGCTGAATGAAGAAAGGGCCGGTAGGTAATGTGCTCGACGATGCCGCTTGTCTTCATTCCGCCATCAGCAGTTGAAAGTCAACAGGGCTCCACTTGCCTGCGTACATCTCTGTCCCACTATTTTCCATAGCTTCGGTCTCGCTTCCGCAGATAAAATGTCACACTTCTCCACCCTGAGAAGCTTCGAGTCATCTACGGACTTGGACCTCGAGCTAATGACGATACCGCTCCAGCCCCTCCAGACGGCGTACACCCCTGCACCACCTCCGCGTCTTGCTAAGCTGTTCAGCCGCCGCCTCCCCTAATGCCGCTGTTTGTATGTAAACTGTTTCATTCATTAGGGGCCCGTCTCGTAGAACAATACTTAGCATACTTGAAGAGCGATGAGATGGGGCTAGCCCTCGAAGGGCATTCAGGTTCCCAGCCTCGAGTCAACCGGGTTGGAAACGGATGTTATCGAATCTAAATGTTTATTGGAATTGATTCATTCTTGAATGCTATTGATTGTAATTGCTGTATCTCTACTTGAGGTGTAAATGCTCGCAGATAACATTGCAATAATTAAGGACCAGTGGTGCGTAGATAACGCTCAATACTTCCATATTCTGAAACGTGAAAATGTGACACAATTTGATCATATTTTGCCTGCTTTTGAGGGTGTTCAGGTCAAAAATATCAAAAAACTCAGCATGCAAATTTTAAACTCGCCTAAAATAAAAATACGCCAAGTTGTAGGAATATAAAAAATATCCACATATTCTGCCAGATAAAACAAAGATTTTAAGACCAAGAACGCTCAAATCGGTTCATTTTTGTGGCCGGAAAAAAATAAAATTAATAGCATTAAAAATTCAAATGTATCAGAAATACTGTGAATTATTCAAATTCCGATTAAACAGGGCTTGCCGAGACAAATATTTCAGTTCAAGAAATTTGTAAAAAGGGTTGAGAATCGAGGGAGCTATGGCCATTTTTGTAAATTCTCTATTGACCACAAACAGACACACGGATACTTGTTCGGGAAGTGATTCTGAGTAAATGTTCATAAGTAAAAGTTTTTTCTGATGCTCCGTTCCAATTCTCGATTTCAGGACAATTCCAATACTTCCTGTATTGTATGGAAGTAAAAACGCTTCCTGAAGTCAGCAGCAGAGCATTTTCCCTCATGCGAATAGAACCACCCCCTCAATTTTTTACGAGAGTCGTTAAGCATTAACGCAACGTCTTTCGATACTTGTAGCTCACGTGTGTCGTCGTCAGGTGAAATTTGAATATTCACGTGACGTCGAGTGCGTCGAGTGGTGCGTTGAGGCGGAAAATGTCAACTTGGTTGAAACGGCGGCGGATCGTCGGACGATGTAGCATTCAAGGCAGGTAGGTAGTTACCGTGTGCCTTTAGCTTGATGCCCTCACAAATGCCACATCTGGATCTGAGCAATTAGGGCGTTGGGGCGTGACATTGCCATCGCAGGGATGTCGAGAGGAAAGCTTTGGTTTGGACACGCTTTGTCTTCGTGACTTCCATGGCGAACATGGAAGCCATGGCTCTCGGTCATCGTCACCTTCTACATTGTCAACATCTACCGACCAATAGCACCTGACAACCATTACAATTCCGCAGACGTTGAACTTCTCATTTGGACTGGTCCAGATTGTTGCCGCTGTTTTCGGTTCCGACCGAAGCGCCTGTCAGGCGGTCAGATATATGTGATATAATGCGGAGCACTACTCGAGGGACATACAATTCGCATATCGGCCCGTCCCCCACTCCCCCCTGGCCACGGACATTATCTTGGTATCGTCTCCGTATTTCATTCAGCAAATGAGCCCCAATAGGCAGGCGAGCACCTACTACTTACCACGCCTAACACGCCCCAGCTGTAACCAGTGGTGCAGAGAAAACACACGATACTTCCATATTTTGAAACGTACATTTTTGACACTATATCGATACCTTAAAGCACAAAGGGCATATGTCCAAAAATGGCATAATGAGAAAAATGCAAAATAAGTTTTTGATCAATTTACAAAAATAAAGATTTCTCCCATAGTTTTCAATTCCATTAAAAAATTCGCTAAATAAAAAATGTTTGTCTGGCCAAGATCTACAACCTTGTTTAACCAGAACTTTGGTAGCACTTAACACTTCCAAGATAAACGCTCTTTAAATATTTGTCGTTTTTCTATTATATCGTTTTTTGGCCCCAAAAATAGATAAAAGGATCATGATTCTTGGAGCGATCGATAGGTCCTGATGAGTAGATTCTTTCGGTACCGAAATCTCAAAATTGATATTTTGGGACATACCTACTCGTATGCCCTTTGTGCTTTAAGGTATCGACATCGTAGCTACGAGCCAAGATATGGAAGTAACTGCGTGCTCTATCTACGCACCACCGGTCGCTTTCCCCCTGTAGTTTCTTAAGTTTTTCACAGTGTTGTTCAAGTCTTAAATTATCTTATTGGATGGCAGACAGGTATGTATTTACGTCCTGCAAGCCCAGACGAGTTGGTCAAGCGGTAGGACGGCAAACCTAATTAAACGGCCAGTAACGCATAATATTCGTAACAGTCGTAGCGGCAGTAATTGAACCACAAGACCTAGCACCTGCCGGGAGTAAACAGAGCTTGAAGACGAAGGCGCCGATGTTCGACTTTGGCTGCATGGAAGTTGCTCTTGAGCTCGATGCAGCATAACCTAATAACGTACGCTCACTTGCTCCTATTACATTGTACTTTTGTTGCCTTAGATCATGGTTAGAAAGGCTACGAGCGAGATTATTGTTGCAATCGGATTGCCAACTACTAAACGGGACTGGAGGAACGAGGCTGGATAGGTACAGGAATTCAACGAGCATTTTTTTAAAGGTACAATACCATTTTTAGGTGGAAAGATGAAAACGCACTTGCCCCATGACCTGGGCAAGTGCGTTCTTCGAAAGCCTCCAGCAATTTCTTATTTGACATGGAATTACTTACGCGCATGTACCTATTTAATTAACCCCGACCTATCCTGATTCCGAAATGTCTGGAGAACGTGAAAGAACCGTCGCATACCGAAATTCCAAGTGTGAGTAAAATGTTAGAATCACAAATGATTTATGATAAACAGGTACGCACCTCTCTCGACTAGCCCTAGACCAATTTTTCGGATGCTCGATCACAGTTCATGTACCAAGTAACAAATTCTGGGAGATCACACGTTTCTAATAAGTTCAACTAATCTAAGTACTTAGCTGCTAAAATAGGGTGGGGAATTTTACACTGAACTAAGTACTCAGGTGCGTATATATTTATCCATGTGATTTCAGTTTTACCTATTAAAAATACCTTGAATAATTTTTTTTAGGTAACTAATTTTTGCAATTTTTGTTGAAACAACTTTCATTGCTAGAAGATAAGACACCATACCTGACCTATAACTATTTGCGCCCATTCGCCAAATTGTAAAGATTCACGTACGAATAGAATCCTTGCATCACCTGAAATTAAATGATGAAAATAATTGTACAAATAGATACCTTATAGGAAACTTTTAACAAACTTCTCACGTCTCACTTGTTAACCTATTTATTTATCTAGCATTTCCTAATCAAATTGAGAATTTTCCAAACGAAGTAATTAGACAACTTTTTCAAATTTTTTCTAACATTAGCGAATTACTATGTTATGCTCACATTGGCGAAGAGTTCCCAGTTCACGATTGCGAGGCCTCCTGCTTTCAGTACAATCGGTCTTTTCATTTTTTCCAGCATTATCTTAATAGCCTTCTTGGTAGACGGATGGTAGTCGTACCAATTCAAAAAGTACAAGTCGTTCTTCAGATCAGCACTCTACATGTTAGAAAAAAATTAGTGACTACCTAATCTTCCAATTTTTTTCTTGTAAAAATCCATTTTTTACTTCTATATTTACGAAGTAACGGCATTCTAATCGCCCCAAAATCAAAAATCTAATCGGACTTATAAATAAAAGTTTTTCTGAAGCTCCGATTCGATTTTTTTTAAATTTACATTTTTGTAAATATAAATTTTTTTAAATAAAATAGATTTTTAAAAATAACATTTTTGTAAATGACCATAGACGGACACACGGACAGGAAGCTTTTTTCTGCAGAGCAATACGAAAAAATGAGACAGAAGGGAAAACTGGTATAAATTTCACTTTTTTCTATCGAATTTCTTCTGAAATTTCTCCTGGTGGATCAAACGTGCTCTTCGGGGAAAAACTTGCCCGAAAACTCAGCCTTTCGACGGTATTGTCATTTTCCTGTTTTCTCCGCTCCTGGGAGAAAAAATCACGTTTGAAGTTCGAAACACGTGGGGGTTTTTTGCTAAAAATAAAAATCGACTTTCTCCGTATTGCCGTGAATTGAGATTTCGAATCTCCGACGTTCTGCTACACCCTATCGATTGCTGCCTCAATTTCGAACTTGTCGGGAATAACCGCCGACATCACAAAGGTTGTTGAACGATAACCTTGATTTATTCCATCCCAACCGGTTTACAACGCTCGATCTCGCGATATGCTATTTTCCGCGTTTCCCGGGAACGAAATTCCCCTCGTTTTTTTCGGCTTTAACGAATACTGTCAGGTGACAGAGCCACGGACAGGTGCCATCGGTATGAGGGAGAGGTGGTCGAAGGAGGACAGGGAATCAGATTTCAAAGTCCGAGCGCACAATTGAAACCACAGGCTAACCAGAGTGCGCAACAGCGCCTAGGTATACTTACTATTGAACTAATTTGACCGAGTCCGAAACAAGTGGCGCCAAGGGTTAAGATTTGCGCAACAAGCAGAGAGAAACACATCATTTTCACACTCGGAGAAGCGTCTTTCTGTTGAAGCCGAGAAAATAAGATTAATGCTTCATGGTACAAGGCATCAAAGAGCTCAAATTTTGAAAATCGCAAATGGAATTCTTCGAAAATCGAATTCCTACCTACGCATACGTTTCTGTAAGCAGAACGTTATTTGTTCTACAATGAACATCAGTGTGACGCCGAGGGCAAGTGACTATGGCTAAGGATTATATGTAATTCTATGTAATTAACATGAATAGGTAGGTACTTACTTCTTGAAGTCCAATAGCTGATGTTGCCATAAAAACCGCGCAGAAACTCACATAAAAGAATAGCGGATATGTCATTACTGATGTGTAGTTACCAAATTTCCTAGAATTCAAAGCCATTAAAAAATTCACGTTTTTAGCAATATTTTGAGTATTTGTTAAAATGTCGGTTGCTCTGCAAATTCTAGGTTCAAGACATGCACCAACGGGTGATTTTCAAACTGCGGTCAGCATTTTTTAAATGACCCCTATGAATGACCCTATGCACCATTTGGCTGCAAGCGTTCAAGTCAGTCAGTAGGGTTGATCATAATTAGCTGCACAGATCAAAAATGTCAAAAAACACACTATACAAATTTTAAAACTCGCCTAAAATAAAAATACGCCAAGTTGTAGGAATATTAAAAATACCCATTTATTCTGCAAGATAAAACAAAGATTTTTAGACCAAGAAAACTCAAATCGGTTCATTTTTGTGGCCGGAAGAAGACAAAATAGAAAACAATAAAAATCCAAATATATCGGAAATAGTGTGAGTTATTCAAATTCCGATTGAACAGGGTGTTAGGTCTTGCCGAGACAAACATTTCGGTTCAAGAAATTTGAAAAAAGGTTGAGAATTAAGGGAGCTATGGCAATTTTTTTAAATGACCACAGACGGACACACAGACACTTCAGGCGCTCCAAAAAGTCAGGTTGACCTTCCAAAAAAATCAGGTTGAACATCTCAATCAGGGGACACATTCCCACAGCCTGAGGGAGAATTGTTGGATGGTTTGCAGTCCAATTGCGCATGAGCATTGGCGTAGAAAGTCCGAATTGTCATTGTCATGTCCTCTGCTGTAGGCATGGTGGGGAATAATGAGGCGTCTCCAATGACAGAGTACCTATCAAAAAGACCATCAAGTAAAATGAAAATTTTAATCATTCGTTGCCCGCAGTAAGAGAATCACCCCCAACGTGGTAATCATTTTTCACCGTACTTAATGAGGACTTGATGATGCTGAACCGTCTGAGCGAGGCAGTAGTTCATGCAGCTCACGTAGTGCGAATCTTTATGCAATGCCAACGAAAATGGAATTTTCCTTTTGACACGCTTCCTGTACATATCATACGCTCGGCTCTCGAGGCTGGAGATGGCCGTTTTCAATATGTTCAGCTGCAAGATAATCGTCAGCGCCCCGAGGATGTTGAAAAGGTTGAGCGCCATTAAAGTGGTGCCGGTGGTAAACACATTGTGGAGCATGTACAGGGTAACGGCGGTTTCGAGGCTGAATTGTGAAGTCGCATTGAATGGAAACCACGCCTTGACGTTCCCATGCTGATATATGCCCTCGATGCGAATTTCTTTCTCCTCGTATCCGAGCATAGTGTCTATGACGGCGGAGATGAAGAATGAACCAATGCAGATGGATATTACCCCTGTAATCGATAAAGTCACAAATTTTCTCCTTTCGTTCGACTCGGCTATCCTTTTGTCGATTTCCTTCTTCGAAAGTGTGCCCCCGTAGTCGTAGAACCCATCGTGTACAGCCTTCATCAGCAATGAAACGTTGGTGCGATTGGCTGCGTTGGTGATCATCGTCAGAAACGAAAGGTAAGTCAGGCATGAGAAATTGATGCTGACCACGGCGTCGAGGAGGTTGGTCTCGATTAGAAGGGCCATCGTGTACAGTTGGATACCTGCGAACGGATAACAGCAGAGGAACACGCTACCCATTTATGGAAATTCAACCAAAGGACCATTCGACCTATTAAAGGAGCCATTCAATCAATCAAAGGAGCGAACTGGTCCGTCAAAGAAGTCAACTCACAAATTCAACAACACAACTGTCAAACTTAACCCACAACTTCAACAAAACCCAACAACTCGACCCAACCTACAAACTCAACTTTCAAAGTCGCTTCACAACCTCAACTCTCAAACTATACTCATAATTTCAACTCTCAAACTCAAGTTTCAAACTCTACTCGCAGTCTCTACTTTCAAAATCACTCCACAAACTCAACTTTCAAACTCACTTCACAACCTCAACTCTCAAACTCAACTCATAAACTCAACTTTCAAAGACACTTCACCGACTCAACTTTCAAACTCACTTCACAAACTCATCTCTCAAACTCAACTCTCTAACTCAACTTACGAACTTAACTCTCAATCTCAACTTTCAAAGTAACTTCATAAACTCAACTTTCAAACTCACTTCACCAACTCAACTTTCAAACTCACTTCGCAAACTCATCTCTCAAACTCAACTTACGAACTTGACTCGCAATCTCAACTTATAAATTCACTTCACAAACTCAACTTTCAAACTCACTTCACAACCTCAACTCTCAAACTCAACTCCCAATCTCAACTTTCAAACTCTACTAATAATCTCAATTCTCAAACTCAACTTACCAACTCAACTCTCAATCTCAACTTTCAAAGTCATTTCACCAACTCAACTTTTAAACTCACTTCAGAGTTTAGTTTGTGGGTTGAGTTTGTGATTCGAGTTTGTAGGTTGAGTTAGTGATTTAAGTTTGCATGTCGAGTTTGTAAGTTGAGATTGAGAGTTCGGTTTGAGAGTTGAATTAGTGAGTTAAGTAGTCAAGTTTGGTTCGAGAGATGAGTCTGTGGGTCGAGTTTGTGAGTCAAGTTTGCGAGTTGAGCTTGACTTGCGTTTGTAAGTTGAGTTAAAGATATGCGTTTGAGGGATGAGTTTTTGAGTCAAGTTCGTAGGTTGAGTTTGACAGTCAACTCTCAAAAAATTTATGAGTTGAGTTTGTGGGTTAAGTTTTTGTCGTATTAGGCTCAATGTTGGTGTCTAATCTCAATTTCGAGTGCTCTGTCAACTTTTATACCTGCATACAAGAACTGATGGACGATGCAAAAGGCGTGATAGAAAATCGAGATAAATTTCCAGCCAGCCGACAATTCATCGTACATGAAGCCTATGTAAGCGACGATATGGAAGTTTTTCCAAATGGCTTCGCGCACTTCGGGTGTCGCTTCGGCTTCAGCTTCTTGCAAGGCGCGGAGCATGATGACCTAGTATTACAGGTAATAGTGTAATTAAAGATGATGGTAGTCCATAAGGTTTTATGAGCTGGATGAACGTTTCTCACACGAGGTGGTAATAGACCGTGAAGGTGTGTACCCGCCTACCAATTAATCATCAAATTATTAATTCATTAAATTATTTGAATTCACGGGATAGATGGGAGCTGTTCTGGGGATGGCCCAAAAAATCAGAAAACTGATGACCTATAGCACACACGATGAGTCTTTGAACACCAGGTACGTACCTACCTTTCTGTCTCAGGGAGAATCGATACTTGACAGAAAGAAGCTACTTAAGTAGGTGTGTAAACACCAGTAAGGAGTTGTAATGGGATAAGTGGGTGAAGATAAGATGATTTGTTGCCCACTTATGTAACTTTTCCCTCGCTCAATCTGACACACGTCAATTATTATTTATACTACCGACAGAACCGGAGCTTAGATCCCCAGGGCCAGAACTTTGTTGAATAATCAGCTTTCCCAAACTGGCTGAGGAGGTAAGTTATACCAGGTATAATGTTGTAGCCACCCCACTTGGCAACTTTGCCGAGTTCAAAGGGATTGAGTTATGCATTTTTAAAAGACATTATTAGCCCTTCGTTAGATGGCAGGCTCGTACCCTTTCCAGTTTACTCGACCGACGGTTGGTGTTCAGTAACTTTGCAGCGTTCCGGAGAGCCAGGCCAGGGGCCATTGATAGGACAGCAGGAAAGACCGGGGATAGTTGGCATAAGGGGCTAGTTGGCACACAGCTTATTTCAGGCTGTAGATGAGAGGAAGCGCTGCCATGACCGTGGTGGGGGGTGCATTTTGGTGTTTGTCAGGTACCTCTTTCTCTTTGTATTATTTCTTCTGGTTTGCAGATCAGAGGCTGCCATCTTGTTCGACAATCGCTTTGAGGCTAGTTGCCTGAGGCCAAAGGGTCAGTAGGTACCCCGCAACAATGAGGTCTTTGCCAACTAGCCCCATCCCTTATTTTCGAAGTTTTTAACATAATTATCAACTAAACGGTAGACATTGGAAGTAGATAGGTCTCCCCTAGGTATTAAAAGCAGGTATCGACCAGGTCGAGCATTTATTGAAAGTATAAACAGTTTATTTACAATAAAACGTCAAATTTTAACTAACCAAATATCAAACAAGGGGCATCGGTTAGTACGCAAGTCGATCCAGAAGAGCGTTGTTCATTATTCGATCAAATGTCAGTTCTATGTGATAGGCCAACGTGGCGCTAGTGTCGCATATCGCACTGTACCGTTTACCAAGCATGGTATCCGAGGTCGGGTTCGGCCAGGACCAGGAACCGGCCAGAGAATCTTCGGATTTGCAGACGCGTCCAAGTTGCAGAAGGAGCGATAGCACGTCATCGATCAAGGGGGGAAACGCTTCGCAGATCCTGACGAAGCAGTCGAGCGTGCTTGAGAACAGTTCGATCCGAGCCGCTCTTGGCAAAACTGGACATTATACAATTTCAAAAGAATTATGGATTTTGGCGCAATGTTTTAGGTGTTGACTAGAAAAGCACAGAATTTAACGGGTTTTCAAGATTTTGATCAACATGGTCAATTTGAGGTGTAGTGGTACGGCCAAAATAGCGTTTTTTACAGTTTCCTTGATTTTTTGGCCAAAGTATGGGGTTTAGGCAAAACCTCGATAGAGGAGAGAATGTCGGGCGTTCAATTTTGTATCAGATGCATTCCCTGCGAAACCCTTGTTACAGACTATTCCACTTTTTGGCTCGCGATTGCAAAACGGCAAATTTGGCTTTAGGAAAACTGACGTTTTGAATCATAGCTTGTGGAATTGAGTATACAGAAAGTGATTACGAGGGTGTTAGGCGGGTAGGGTAGAATTGATCAAATTTCCGATGAAATTTCTCAATTTATACACAAATTGATTCCTATAGCACGTATGATAAGCCTACTTCTATGAACTTTATTCAACTTCTATGAACTTATTTTCTATTGGTCACAGACTTTTTTGAATGGTCAAATGCTTACCGGCGAGAAGAGTGGACAAAGTGTTGATGGCAAGCCTTGTTACGCTCATCGCCTTGGGCAGGGAATATTGAAGGGCCAGCCGCGACACCAGATCCACGGCAAAGATTTGTTTCTCCAACACTGGCTGACTTAGAAGCTCGGGGATGAAATCCAGACAAATATGGAGGGAGGGAACTCCAGCGATTGTGACTGGAAGCAGGTCTCTCATGTAGCCCTGTTGGACATCGGAGCATTCGATAAGGACGCCATACCGACCCTGAAGATTGGGCTAGTCTCCAATCATGAGAAGTGAGGACGTCTAGCCGTGAATCGATAATCGTAAATTTACCTGGAAATGGATGAGTTTGGCAAGGGACGGTTCGGCGATGAAAAGCTGGTGGAAATAGGAGCAAACGACGCTTCTTACTTCTCTCAGCGCCCATTTGTTGCCCCGCTTTTCCTGCAAACCAAGGCCACAATTAATCCTGACCACGATGGTTACGCCGCCCGACTCGCTAAAGTCTCCACCTCACCTGATCTTCAGACGATTCCAGGCAAGCCTCCAGCAGGATTTGAACGGCAAGACTTTCTTGTGCTGAAACCAATGCTGAGCGGAGCTCCTCGCGATCGCTGTCG
Organism: Nesidiocoris tenuis; assembly: GCA_036186465.1. Classification (NCBI taxonomy): domain Eukaryota; kingdom Metazoa; phylum Arthropoda; class Insecta; order Hemiptera; family Miridae; genus Nesidiocoris; species Nesidiocoris tenuis. Next base: position 14,693,325 of record AP028914.1, on the reverse strand, counting down.
GTGCAGTTGGCGATCGACTTTTCCTGGATCGGGTTGTCCAGGAGGTGCCGCGACAGCTGCGACTGAGAGGCGGCCAGACAAGACTGGAGAACCCTCAGGACGACGCTCAGAAGTGGTGCGCATCTATCCAATCGATCGAATGGCGTCAGGCATCGGGGTAAAGGTTAAAATTTGATAAATCAACGTTTTAAATAAAGATGTAGAGGAATTGTTGATCTCATGGCATCGGATCACTTCAGGCAGTTACTCTAAAGGTACCTGAATATTCGAGGATCGCAACGTAGAACCTGTAGGGGGTCCAAAATCACGTTTTCTTGGGTCAGCTCAGGTGCCGGGAGAGTCGGATTGTCCGGAAGGAGAGCGTTCGTCGTCATTACCCACAAACACCGGGGCAGCACGGAATTGAGCCGGAGCCAAACTTGTTTGTACAGCTCTGAAAACACCGCATTGTAATCGCAACAACAACAACAACAACAACAAGATGCTTGAGGGTTAGTTAAGGGATGAGGGATGGGGATCAACTGCCGCTGCACAGCTATTTGGTTTGAAAGATAAGGTAATTGGGATGTACCTACCTACTTGTGGGTACTTTATATGGAAGTTTTGGTGTGTCTATCCACTGACTTGTCAAAATAATTGGGGTTTTTTGACATTGTCTCAGAGGTTTCTGACAGTGCACCTTGGCAACACAACGAATCTGAACGGTCGGGCACATACCTTGGATGTATCTGGGCACAGTAGGTTCAAGAGCTTGTCGAAAGTGTTTGATGATTATTGGAGCGAACTTCCACAGCTTGGCAGGCGGAGTTTCCAGCATGCTGCCCAGTAGGCGACCTGTGTGCGACGGGCGGCTTGTCATGAGACCCAATCCTGGAAACAGCAGTCGAATTATTGTTAAGGACAAGGAATATGAGGATTATGGTAGGGAGAAAGGGGAGTTAGTTGTATGGAATACGATTTTTCATCTCTTCAACCAAGAGATTACAAAAGAGGGGTTATTACAAAATAATAAGTCAAAATGATTTTTCTCACCGTGGGATATATTTTCAGCGGTCAGTTCCAGATTTTTACTTCTATTCCCAACATTGTACAGCATCCCGATACTGTGCGACTGCCTTTCCATCCAATCATCGACGAGACACAGATGCGGGAAATGAGTGGCCAAGAGTCTCAAAAGCGACGAGAAAATACCTGGAAAGATGGATAATATGGATCAAATTGAGAAATCAGCATGAAACAATCTGAAATGCCTGCGTATGCTGAGCTGATCTTACCTCCGTAGCTCGCTTGGTCCCGCTGAGCCTGCTGCAGAAGATATTTGATTGGCAACTCGGCCAGGAACTCTTGACTGTACGCTTTGACTTTACGGTTGGTGGCCGAAGTCGACAATCTCACATCTTCGTAATGCAACAGGTAATACAACATCAGAAGCTGCGACGTCAACGAGCTCTTTTCTACCTTTGCAAGTTTGCCGCCCTCCCTCGAAGACTGCAAATTGAAAAGTAAGGAGTGATCAGCGGAAAAATTCTGGGGAGATTAAGCAATTCAGAGGAGGATTTGTTAATTTTTTGCCTGGGATCAGAGGCTGGGGACTGAAATCCGAGGCAAGCTGGGGATCTTGGCTGATCCTGTGCTGTAGCCAAGATGTCCCATCCGCAACAGCCAACAAGGCCGGAAAGCTGGTCAGATCTGGAAACCCCCGGCCTCCGAACAACAGACAATCCAGCCGACTCGAGTTGAATGAGGAAATCGGCTGACAGACGTGGCATCCGTTTGTGGGGACAGTCGTTTCAACCGGTCACGAGCAGTGTTTCAGGGGTTTTTTAATGCCCAAGGGAGATTCTGGGGGTGACGTTTTTGGGGGTTTTTAAGAAAGTCATGGGGACTGGGACACAGGATCATTTGGGGGGATTTGGGGATGTGGGGGAATGGATGGCTACAGCAACAATTGGAATTACTTACGCAGCTAATTAGCAATGTGGAGAAAATCGCTCGAATTTCATCCTCCGACATCGGCTGATTGGTGTTCTCCTGCGGCCCCTTGCCGGCCGGGTGAAGTATCGAGTTCACATAAACTTCAACCAAAGCTGGTAAAACTGGATGCAGCGGTGGAACACTGACGCATATTTGCCTGCAAGAACCGGCACGATTAACAACTGAAACTGCAGTTATATCATTCTGGATGGCGGTGAATCGTCAAAAACACGAGAAACGGAGATAGCGATGGCCTACCTGTAAATCCAGTCCTTGATAGGAACTTTGTACTTGGTGAAAAGCCTGCTCTTCAACAATTGGTGAATGCAGTGGACTGGAAGGAACCCGGGAACATTGGCATTTAGGTTTGGAGTCACTGGCACTTTGACCGCATGCGACGTGACCACCTGAACATCGAATGAAAACCAGCGATGCACATATACCGCACTTTAACATTTTCCTAGCTTAACTGCAAAAAAAAAGAGGTCTGGAGAAAAAAGGTAAAGTATTTACGTAGCTGGTGAATTGTCGGAAAGACTCTCAAGTCGCCCGAACGCTATCCGTTAGCTGGTGGAGGGGGTAAGAAAATGCATATCTGTAATTGGTCGAGGTGGCTTCGGCGTCGAAGCCGGTTAATTTGATTGGGGTTTCCAAGCGACGTTGCCATGTCCATTCACATATTCCCAAGATATTCATAATTGAGAAAAATATTCGAGGCGTTTTTAATAACAATAAAAACCTCAGCGAACGTACCTGCTCGGTGAATATCTCTTGGGTGAAAACGTGTTTCATCCGGGTCATCGTATTGTGGCGGATCGGTACTTTCATGCCCAAAGTGGAACAGACGAGCTCGCAGATGGCGCTCAGCTGATTGCTATGGAAATGTATAGCCATCAGGAGGAGCATTTCACCGAAGGATGACGTCACACCGCTTCCACTGTTGAAACAATATTTTATTACCAATGCTGGTTTAGAATTGAAGTACGTTCATAATAAATTAGCTATTAATTTTTAGAAGACGTAATTTTATTATTCAGTACCTAATTTGATCGACATTTGGGTTTGTTTTGCTACCATTCTCCTTCAAACGCCATTTACAGACAGTTTTTGCGAATAAAATTATTTACTTTCAAAATTATACCTTTCAAGGTAAGCCTCTTCGCCGGCAAGCCATTTGACCCATTGTATGCAGGTAGCTTCGTGATTACCGGTCAGCGACGGACAGGCGATCAGCATACAGAGGCCAAGCGACACGAAGCGTACGCCAGTCGCTGATGGAGGCGGATGGGAGGTGACAAGGTTCACCAGAGAAGATATTTCGTCTTCTTGCAGCCTGCAATCGGTTTTTGAGGATTTTTAGCGTGCAATTTTTATTCCCATAAATACAAATAAAATGGAAGCATTGTAATTGTCCTGAAATCGAAAATCGGATCGGAGCTTCAGAAAAAATGGTAACCTATACACTTCTACACAGAATCACTTCCTAAAAAAGTGTCTGTGAGGAGCATATTTTGATTTTAGGCGGGTAAGTATAGTGTGTTTTTGACATTTTCGAAAATTGCAGCCACCAAATTAGTCAAAATCAAGTTGCTTTAGTTCAAAAATTTAGTTCAAGTTGATCGCAGTCAGATTGACTGGTATCAAGGTGATTTCGTTGGTCAACATCAGGGTGCCAGGTGTCAAGTGCCTCAGGGGTCCAGCGTGGGCCCGCTACTATTCCTGATCTGATTTACAGGGAGGGAGGTACATTCCAAAATCCTACTGAATGACTGACCAAAAATATCAACAAGCGGGGCACATACTTGATCCCAGCGATCCCTCGGAGAGCGCAGTAAAGACGGAGCAGCGATGACGCCTGGACGACGTGGCCTTCAGGAAGTTTGTTGTCCTCGCATTTGTTGACTATGGCGTTTAAATATATAAGGAGTTCGTCTCTAAAAGACTGCAAACTGCTGGCAACGTCTCGGTTCCTCTGGACAAGTAGATTCATATGAAGACTTGTACAAGTGTCCAAAATCGTTTTTTACGTTCATCGAGCTAACTATTTTTAGTAATAATCAATCCTCATACCAAAAATTAAGGATCATCGATTGCTAGTCATTATTAATTGCAATAAAAATTAGAATGATCGACTGAGATTAAGCAACTTAAGATTCTGAAGACTCAATATCGTGTTTTGAGAAACTAAAATTGTAAGGCAGGATTGAAATTTATGGTCTGTTCGATCAGGCCGGTCCTGGACATTTCCGGACCAGTGACTACTGACGACACACAAAATTTGAATTTAATTCAAGCCATGTCGTTAGTAACTTGCCTGCAACTGTCCAGGGCAGGCCCGATCGAACAGACTCTCAGTCTACAAGGCTAGAATGCGGAATGGTACGAGGGCTCAATACTGCACCATCGTATGCTAGCATGAAAATATCAAAATATCACTACCTTTTGTCTGTTTCGAATGAAGCTTGAGAACCAGTTTCTTATCTGCTGATCGGTACCGAGAAGAAGGCCTGACGTGAACGAAACTATGTCCCCAATGCCATTCCCTTCCAAGCTGAGGTTGATGGCCAGGGCGGGCATTTTGCATAATTCTACCTGTAAGAATAAAAAAAATGTTATTTCTAGGGGTTAGACAAGTGCTTGAGCCTGATAAATCCGTCAATTTTACAGGGCAAAAGTAAAAAATCTACAGGAACCACTCAAAGGTCAAAGCAAAGTAAACCGCCGTTCCAGGCGTTGGCTTTTTGCCTGATAACCAAAGTTGTCCCGGGCGTGCCATGCCGCCCTCAAGGAGAAGGTCGTAACTATTCAGGAAATGTTGCTCTAGTCTCACAGCACTTATGGACCCATGTGTGTACTTATGTACACTGCTACTCATTGCCTCACCCCATTGAGTGGAGAAGGACGGGATCCAACACAATAAGCCTATTTGGTTAGAATGCAGGCAGCAACAATGCTGAAATCCGTACCTAAACATAGTTTTGAACTGCTCCTTGATTTGAACACGCCCCGGACAACTTCGGTTGTTGGAACGGCGGTTTACTTGATTGTCAACGATACATTAGGCACTCAAAATACATTAATTATTATCTGTTCAACAGAGTGCATTGCTTACGCATTTGGTTCTGATGCTCAACGCCGCTTCCGGCCACATGCGACACAGCTTCATGAGAGCTTGAATCCTTATTTTCCCTCCATTATTCTCGTCTTCTAGTTTGTCGGAATTGGCTACCAATGCTTTGCACACTGAAACGGTGAAAAAAGCTTAGCTAAAAATACGATTTTTGGTTTTGGAAGAAATTCAACCAACTCCGCGAATTTGACTTACCATCCCAGTAGCTATCAGGAGAGTTGGCAACAATCCAGCAAATTATGTCCGGCCCGTATTTCATGTGCAAGAGGGTCTCGACGATTTCGACAGGCGACAGTAGGAAGGGTAATTCCGATAAAGCTATGCTGAGAACGTCACAGATCTCCGGTATGTAGACAATATTTTCAAACAAGTCCGAATGTTTAACAAAAGTGTCAAGAACGCTTCTTTGTTGCTGCTGGTCCTCTTGGATCTGTTGACAGTTTTCAAATAAACATGAGGACGGAGAAAGAATTAAAAAGCTAAAAAGTAGGTTGCATGGAATATTTTTTTTTCAAGTGTATTCAGTTTCATTTTATACGGTTTTTTAATAGTTCGTTTGCTTCAGTCTCAATTTTGAAAATTGTACAAAAGTAATTGATACCTGTGAAGAAATGAAGAGTATTTCACTGAGAACCAGCCGCAGCCGTCTGGTCGGGTCTGACCGCTCGAACTCCATGGCCAGACCATTTTGTACAGATTGCACGAGGAGACCATCCGAATGAGCACTTCCAGCTTTTTGCCTAAAAAACGTATCTTTGAGAGAAAGTTGAAATGATTGAAGATAATCATATATCAACAGATCAGTTGTGCATAGGTCATTCGGACTCCTCCTGAGTAAAATTTGAACGCTATTTTTGACCAGGTGTATATAATTATTAGATCAGTAAATTTCCAGTCAAATTCATTTTTCTGACGTTGAGACTTTGAGACTTAGTCACTTGACTGTCAAAGACTTTGAGATAAAAGTATCCATGGAAGAAAAAAGGACCCAAGCATAATTTGCAGCATCTCTCACCTCAATTGTTGCTCCTTTTTCACTTCGATCTCCAAAGCGTGAAAATCTATGGAGAGTAGAGCAACGATGGAATTAACCATCTCGATACCAGAGAGCACTTTTAGAATATCCTTGCGGTTTTCGGAACATGTTTTTGTGGTATCGATCGGCGAAATCAGACTCATCCTGACGAGGCAAGGAAGCACCGGACGAAGTTCCTGGAATAAGTTTGAGGATAAACAGAAAGTAATGACAGTCCCGTACGGATAGTTTCCATTGGGTACCTATTAGTGTTGTTCAATTTAGTTGACGAGCAGCAAGAACCATTTCACCGCTGCAAGGGCAATCAATTTATCCAAAATAGGTAGGTACTTGAAAAGTTAGCATAGATGAGCCGATTCATGAATCATGGGCCCCATGACATGGGGTTCGTTCCAGGAGCGTGAGTGTGGGCAGATTTGGTTGGCAACTGCACAATTTACAAACATTGCAAAACCTCACATTGCGCATGCGCAGGGCACCTATAAATCAGCACTCACTCTTTCGGAACAAAACAATTATCTATCGAATATTGTTAACGGTGAGAGCGGAGATGCGCAAATAGTGCGAGGAGGCGTGGCTTGAACCAGCCAATGAGATTGGGTCCTACTCCAAAACTACCTCGACCAATCGCGTTGCTCAATCAAGCCACGCCTCCTAGCACTTCACCATTCACTTTGGGTTGCCTCCCCCTTCTAGGACTACCCATACCATTCCCATACATCTGAATCGCTAGGCATAGTAAGTACCTGAGTGCTGAATGCCATCAGCATCCCAATATCCAGAGTGCGAAGACATTTGAAAACTGGCGGCGGCACAGTCAAATTCACCGACATCTTAAGTTCAGGAGGCGAAGAGCGATCTTGAGCGAAGTTCAGGTGGAAAATCGAAGCAAGAAAATGATGGATCACCTAACTTCATCCATGAACACAATAATAAATAAGTACCTAACTAGGTACACGGATTTCAATTTCATTTGGAGCGGAGAAGGGTATTTGCCAGAGTTTATGAGGTTTACGCTTACTTTACATTTTGCTACACATATTACACACACACGACCACACATTCATCGTCTCTTCCAGTGTTGCCAAGGTGCGGCCGTCAAAAACCCCTGAGACAACGTCAAAAAACCCCCAAATCCCCCCAAATATGAAAAAATCCCATCCCCGAAAAACCAAAAAGGTAGGGACAAATTAAAAATATTATTTTCTCATAAAACATACCTAACTCCATATCATACAACTACAATTTTAAATAGTACCTAAAACTATCAACTATTGATTACTCATTCTTTCTGACTACCCTTTCTGATCAGTAGTCAGTCAATAAACATACGAATACATCAATTCAAATTAGGTACCTATGTGCTCGTACCTACCCGCAAGTATGCAGACGTACATCTCAATTCCCAAATGACCTTTATTTGAGTACCTACCTATCTTTCAATTCAATTAGGTGTGGAGTGGCAGTCTTAGCTGTTATTTTTTTGCTGTACATTGCTGTTATTTCCTAATTGATTAACTTTTTCCTAGTCCCCCTACTTCCACAAAACCCCCAACAAAAACCCCCAAAAAAATGTCAACCCCAAAATCCCCCTCTGGCGATGAAAAACCCCCAAATTTGGGGGGAAAACCCCCAACTTGGCAACACTGGTCTCTTCCCCCTCAACCTCGACCACACACATGCAACACGGTTATTGTTGTTGTTTATTCGCAGATTGTCCTCATGCCGAGCACCATGTCCGTGGTTGTCAGGTGGAAAATCGAAGCAAGAAAATGATGGATCACCTAACTTCATCCATGAACACAATAATAAATAAGTACCTAACTAGGTACACGGATTTCAATTTCATTTGGAGCGGAGAAGGGTATTTGCCAGAGTTTATGAGGTTTACGCTTACTTTACATTTTGCTACACATATTACACACACACGACCACACATTCATCGTCTCTTCCCCCTCAACCTCGACCACACACACATGGTTCATGTCCGTGTAAAATTACTTAGGAACACCCATGGAACACCTTCCATGGGAACACCTTTGATCCTCGGTTGTTGTTGAACACCCTTGTGCCTAGGCGTTGTTGGTCGCAGTTGCATTACAAAGGCGGGATGTTTGTGCAAGTGCAAAATTGCTGTACTCACTAGTTTCATACCTGAATGAGCGCTACTTGGTGTTCCGCCGCTTCTAAGAACGTCTCGACGAGTCCATGAGCCCACCTCATCGACAAGAACTCAAATCCCTAGTGTGTATGCTCTATTGCTCTGTGTTGGGGCTTGTGTTTTGCTTGCTTTGTGCTTTCAAGTCAAGAAAGAACACGAAATTTGACCCGAATTTCTAGTAGAAATGTCCGCATAGGGTTACCAGGTTGGTCACTGTTGTTAGTTTAACGTTTTCTTTTAGAGTTTTTTCCGCTTAATATTTTCTGCCCGACGTTCGACAGGCCGCTGGATGATCAAGCTGTAGTGCTCGGTTCAGTTTGTTGTGTGGTTCCAACTAATCAATGCGTAGTGCCTGTGCGTGACTTGAAAGACAAAATCGTCGTTTCCCGTCGTAGCCCAGGTTCTCTCTCTTCGCTAGCTAGCGAAGGGTTTTTCTCAACGGACCATTTCATCGAAATCCTGGCTTAAACCAGGTACTTACTTAGTGTGTTTTTTTCCGTACCTGAATTAGACGTATCTCGGTGACGTGAAATGTGTGCTCGGTCGATTTTTACAATGTGTCTCGTATACCGATAGGAGCGTAAAATTTGACGTTAAAGAATCCACATCAAAGCCCCCGAAGCTTCCTAGCTCCAAGACACAGGACTGGGAGGCAGATTCTTATCGAATCCCATCGGGTCATGTCAGCTCTGGCTCTTCCGGGCAACCTCGTCGGTGTCGACCCTCCGGCTGCTGGCTTCGGCCATCAGAAACGACCCAACGGAGACTCAGCTGATTCAGACGAAGATTCCAACCGAGGAGGCAAGTACTCCAGGATGGAAGAGGACGGCCTTCAAGAGAAAGAACGGTACGTCAGCCGCGAGAATCACTGCGAAATCGAGCGTCGACGTCGCAATAAAATGACGGCCTACATCACAGAGTTGTCCGACATGGTGCCCACTTGCAGCGCGTTGGCTCGCAAACCTGACAAACTTACAATACTGCGAATGGCTGTGGCGCATATGAAAGCATTGCGCGGCACTGGAAATACCTCGAACGATGGCACGTACAAGCCTTCGTTTCTAACCGACACGGAACTCAAACATTTGATATTGGAAGCAGCCGACGGTTTCCTCTTCGTCGTCTCCTGCGATACGGGCAGGATCGTCTACGTTTCAGACTCGATCAATCCGATTTTAAATCACAATCAGAGCGACTGGTTCGGCACCACAATCTACCACCACCTTCATCCTGAAGATGAAGATAAGGTATGTCGTGTTGTTGGGTTTGTTCCAGGAACATGATTACAATCACGCTCCTGGGACAAGCGCATCAATTTATGTTTGGATAATTTCCCAGTCACTACGATTGTATTATGCCCTCGAATGGCTTCAGATTTGACGTAATCATTTTGCAGGTACGTGAGCAATTGACGACGCAAAGTCCCCAATCTTCCGGACGGGTGCTCGACCTTAAGACGGGTACTGTCAAGAAAGAGAGTCACCAGTCATCGATGCGTTTGTGTATGGGGTCGAGACGTGGATTCATCTGTCGACTGAAGGTAATACGACTGATGTTAACCATACTAAAATTATAGATGAACTTACATCTGTGACCACGGCTGTTGCCTTGGGGCCCTTTCGAGTTCAACTCGGTTCAGGGGCTTCGTCTAAGGTGGGGAAAATTTAAACTGCTGTAATCTTCTGCAGCCTGCATGACTCCATGATTTTTTTCTTTGGTTCTACAGGTGGGTAACGCTGCGCCAGACGTAGCAAGCGCTACGCAGTATGGAAGGGCGAAGCAGGCCAATTCCCTTGGGCCGTCACGAGACGGTAACAAATTCGCCGTTGTGCATTGCACAGGTTACATCAAAAACTGGCCCGGGGCCAGCGTCAGCTCTTACGACGCCTACCCGATGGCTCCTACTATAGATGGTAGCGCTGGCGCCTTGGACGATGACGCTCGCCATTGCTGTCTTGTTGCCATAGGACGTCTACAAGTGACGTCAATACCGAACACTAACGATCTGTTGGCAAACGGTGCCAATGAGTTTGTCTCCAGGCACTCGCTTGATGGAAAATTCACATTTGTGGACCAGACTGTCATGAACATCATGCAATACGCTCCGCAAGATTTGCTCGGCAAGACTTGCTTCGAGTTCATCAATCCGGACGATTTGAGTCATATGAAAGAATCGTTCGACCAAGTCGCCAAACTGAAGGGTCAAGTTATTTCAGTGATGTACCGCTTCAGAGCTAAACATGGCGGTTGGACTTGGCTCCGCACTTCGGCTTTCGCATTTCTCAATCCGTACACCGATGAAGTGGAATACATCGTCTGCACTAACTCTCCTGCCAAGCCATTACAAATTACGAATGTGACATCGACCGATAGTGCTGGTCCGACTGACAATGCCGCAACCTACCAGCCGGCTCCAACTGCGGTCGGTTACCACGGCTACCATGGCCCGTCTGATCCGCAAAATGCCAACAAAGCTTACGAGTCGCCCTACGAATCACCGCAGGCCTACGTTCCGCCTATAGGAGGACGCATCGCCAAACCGACAGCCACGCCAGCTCAAGCCCAGCAGAGCCCGTGGACCTTGTGCCAACCGCCAGCTAACGAGGCAGCCTACCACTACAACCATCAGGTAATTTTCGCTCAAATTGTTTGCGTACAAGCTTGAAATACAAGTTTTAGTGCAAATTCGTTATCCTTCCCCAGATCTCCTGGTTTCAATCGTACAAACCAACTTCTGCTACCCTTTGATATTAACAAACTGTCGGCACGAGTACATTGTCAGTTTTTCATAGCTCAATTCTTTTGTATCATACTGTCTTCAGGTGAGCCCACCTGTTTCGAACCATTCGCCCAGCGGCCCGACTTACACAACTTTAAGCGGGGAACATCGAGTAGCTTCGCAAGCCGCCTCCACCGCCCAGGCGTACCAGGCTCAGGCCGCCCATCCCAGCGCTCAAGGCCGTTGGGGTGCCTGGCAATCACCGCACGACCATCCGAACGGTACAGTCGGGTCAGGGCCCAACGATCATTCCGGGCCTGGGGGCCACCCGCCGCATCCCCCGCATGAACTCTCCGACATGATGATGATGCAAATGCTCGATCAGGGTAACGCCTCTCATTTCGAGGATTTGAACATGTTCAGCGAATAGTCGGTGCGATATCCCTGTTGAGCAGCTCGGATCAAGTTGGGGTTCCTGAAATTGAATTTGATGCTACCTTCGAGCATTGGTCCGAGCAACGTTGGATTTCAGTGGGAGTCAGTCAAGACTTTATTGTCTCCCGGGAGTCAGTTATGAAACACCCACGGCTAAACCATGGAAGACCTGGTTCTGCCGAAGCTGAACTTGGAAATTTGGAACGCTGGAATAGAAATCATGAAGGAATAAATATTTAAATGCGTCGAAGCCGCCAACCTGAGGGTAGCATCGAAAGCGGTTTAGTTGTTGAAACCCCTCCAGTTTTACCTCCTTCTCCTTCCGGGGCGAATTCGATTGGTTCCATCATTCGTAATTTATTGAGTTTAAGTGTTCAGCACAGCTGCACGAATTTCTAGCTGACCCGCTCTAATTACATAATATGTAATTATGTTTTTGCTGTTGGGTCATTTTGGTCTTTCCCACAACCGTCTACCCTACGGAGGCGGAATGCTTTGGTATTTTTAAGCGAGGCGTTGACGTAGTCTTATAATTTCGGTGGGACCAGAAAGCTGGAGTTCTCCTAAATTTCTCACTCAAATTTTTTGAATTTATGTCAGCCTCGCTCCTAAAGAATGCTAATTTTTATTTATATTTTTATTATAATTTTTATCGTATTTTATTATTGATTGCCAAACAGTTGCATTTCATTCAATCGACTTAAGGTTCTTTTGTAAAATTATTCTCTTCAGTAAAAACAAGTTATTTTTCATGATTGCACTCCGACTACATCACGTCATGTTATTACTGGGAATCAACTCTCAAGTATAGGCGCCAATTATTGTTTCCCTATAAACAACTCGATGCTGATGTCCACAAATACTGCACAATGTTTCTAGCTATCATGATAAATTTTAAAGATAGTATAGGTACGTTAATAATTATGCTCCGCCGAGTTTGGTTTTTATATTAACCTAGTTCATATTGAGGCTTAATTATAAGAATTTCGATCGGACAAGTAGAAATTTATTATTATAAGAATATAACAGGAATTTCGTTCAGACGATTGGCGCATAGAAGTGAATATGTACGTTCTCAGGTTTGGTTGTATGCTGGCGAAAACTCCCGATATTTATAGTGTAGTGTGCAATTTCGGTATTTAAGCATTTCATGCGTACCGATGAAATTTAAGCTTGTAAGGTTTTACTATACCTAAATAGCTATAAGGTATACTTACTCTATTTTTTACTTTTTGTCTTGCATAAGCATGGTTGGGTGGGTTACTGTACGGGTGATGATGGATCTGACATATCTGCTGCTATTAATTCAGCCATTGTTCCTCGCTCTTGTAGAAATAATCGATAGTTTATGGGTTTAGTGGCATTGGTATTCAATAAAACTTATTATTTCCAAAATCATTCTTTCTCGCTCTTATTCCTTCTGAAATATTGGACAGAAACAGATTTTTAACTTTACAAAAACGAGTTCCTCAAGTTGACTTGTCGCAGGGATTTTTTATCAAGCGATGTTGGGTTATTTGAACCAGGTTTTTTCAAAAACCGGGTATGAGTGGGGTCCAAGATTGAGCTAAAATACGCTACGCTTACAAGGCTCAGCAATTTTTGAGGAGGTTGCAAATTTCTGAAAACATGATATTAGGTACTTAGGACTCAGGGATGTCTGAAATGAAAACGTACCCCTCAAGTCCGAATTTCGGACCCGATCGACATCTTGTCCTCGGGTACATTGTACACCTTGAAGAGGAAGACGAAAGCCTCTAATCAAAATAGTAGAAGGACGTATAGATGAAAAGTCGAACTAGTTTATTATTAATTCAGGAAAATTATTAATCAGAATGAAGAGATTGTGAAAGGGTTTCGATCGTCTAATAAAAACCTTAAATTACAGTTTTACAAAAATCCACACGTCAAATGAAGGTTATTACATGGAAAAAATTCGAATCGTCATCCACATTAAATTGGTTTGATCTTGAAGTGCAACCCAATCAGCGAGAAGACGAGGCACTTGAGATCCTGAACCAAATAGTAGAAGCTACGCAGGCCCTCGGGATCTTTTGAATGGTTAACGTCGACGAGTGAGCCGGTTTTTGACGTTGTGAAGGCGATATGCTCGTCGCCAATGACGATCTCCAACTCCTGACGCCCGACCTGTCGAGAAATTGTCAAATGAAAGAGGCGGAAGAAAATTATGGCGCTTACTTAGCTGGGTAAATGGGGGCTGGAATTTTTATTGGTCTAATTTCCGAAAACTTCGTGAGATTGGGCGTCTAAAGCTAGGTACATATTTCATCTCAAAACCGTCGAATTTTTCCAATTGAAGGGGCAAGTAGATGAAGGTGATATGTGACAAATTTGTGAAAACTTACTTTTTACCATGGATGAAGATGATAAGTACATCAGTTTTATGTCCCCTTATTACATTTCGCCAAATCCCTCTAAAACACTCAAAACTGAAGTGATTTTTACCCGTAGAAAAAATTTCCATACGAAAATACATAGGTACATTATTTCTGGAAATAATGTACCAAAAGTAACAGAGAAAAAACTTTGAAAGCTTTTTCTAGAAATGTTAAAAAATGTCGCATATCACCTTTATCCACTTGCCCCTTCAATTTTGGTTGATATTTTGAAGGCTAGTTGATCCAACGCTTTAACCTCTAGCTTGATGCCGGTTGCAAAATAGTATCATACCCGATCCGGTTGGGGCCATAACGAGTCATCCTCCTGCATGATTTCTGAATCGATGATGATCCTCTTCAGCTCTTCCATGACGCAGCGATGAACGTAGGCCTCTTTTCGGATCATCGTGTCGTTTTTGTAATTGGAATTGTTGGCATAGCGGAGTTTGCCGTCGGGCCGGAATTCAAACTCGAGGAACTCGTGGCCGAATTTGCCCTTGTGACCGACGTAGTACCGCAGGTAGAAATCGTGAGAATCCTTCTCTTTAGACATATTGCTGGTGCCGTAGATTCAAAAACTCACACGGTACAGAATGTATTAAACTGTTGGATTTCTCTAAGAAAAACGAAAGACAAAGAATGGCGTACGAATTTCAGAAAACATAACAGCGAGCACTCCTCCTTCCCAACAGCCCACACTCAAGTTGAGTATCGATTAATCGAAGTGGTAGTTTTACTTCTTCCCGTTTTCGATCGACGACAGTGGGGCTCGATCGAATCAATATTATTTTGATCAATGGATTTTCTTTCATAAGGAAATAAATCCAAAGAATAAGTACTGTCAAGTTAATGAATAGTCAGTTTTTGAAATGACAGTGAAGTTTCAACGGAACCAGAAGGAAGATAGAGCCTACTTGATGACAGATATATCGACCAGCTTATTCATCGATTCCATCAATCGATTATTTGCTGGTCGATAGCATTTTACAGCGCGAGCCTCCAAACCTTGGTTGTTGTTGTTAATCATGATCGGTATAACAACTACCCGTGGAAGACGTTATGTTACCATGGGGATTTTTTTTTATTCCCAGAGTGTACCAATTGTTGTGTTCATGGTCTAAAGAATGGGTTGCAAAATTTCGATTTTGGTACTCACCTAGATATCTTCATTAATTATTTTCGTATCAAGTACTCAATTAATTTATCATATTGGTGATAATATTATTTGAGGGTCTACCATGGCCTACAACAAAACGAGGGGCGGCTCTTCAGTCATCAGTGTGGCCAACTTTTGAATGCGATGAAATGATGAGGCGAGATGAATCAAATAAAATCATTTAAAATTATTTACCTTGATGTTGATTCTTCAATAATTAATTGGAATAAGAAAAAATATTATTCAAGGGTCAAATCAAAGCAGAAGGGGCCTATCTTCAACTAATGAAAAGTGGTCTTTGAAAGACAAGTTAGGTTGTTTTGTTTGTGACTGCATCACCGGGAAGGAAGGGGCCTTCACATCCGCAAATGACGCAAAGCATTCTGGTTCTCTCGTATCGGATTTGGAGGTGGAGGAACCATATTTTTCCAACATAAACGCGAATATCAGAATATCGTCGTCATAGTGTCGAACTTGTACGCAGTCGTGAGTGGTCTTCGGTAGTTCCTCCTCGTTAATTCTACTGCTATTTCCTCATCTCGGTCGGTTGCTAGATTGATTCAACCCGAAAAAGCCTCGGCGATCTCAAATTCGCGCTATTTCGCGTTTTTCGATGCGAAAAATCTGTGTGTTGTAATCTAGGTTGAGGGCCAGGTGTGCGAAGGCAGTCGAGTCGAGTGTCGTCGTCGCTTCGCCGGAGATGGTCGCAGTTTCGTTGCCCGTAATTTTAGTTTTTTGACTTTTTCGACAAAATCCTCGCTAACTTCCGAGCTATACAAATATTTTGCCTTTGCGATAGTACGTGTGTCTCCTTTATGTGGAACTAGGCTGTTCGGTTTATGTGATGTCAAGGAATCTCACAGCTGCTCCTACAATCTTTTATGGTTTATTTACGACATGCAGGTAAGCGAAAAAATTGCTCTTTACATTATCGATTTTACAAAGAAATCCGTGGTTATTTTAATTGATCAGCTATTATAGAATCTGATGATATTTTAACCTTCAAGTAAGTAGGTAGGTACGTCTAGAGAAGCACCATCTTCACCAATAAGGTGCGAAATAAAAACAATTGCAGTTGACTTCAAGTGATAGGTGCAATACAATTTTCTCTAGGATAAATACCTACTTACTTATTTACCATACTAGAATTTTTGATGAAAGATGTTCGACCCGTATTACTAGGCTGCAGTAGTGCGATCAGGGTTAGGGTCAAACAGCCTAACCCTAATCGCACGACTACAGTTTAATTTTTTGGTCTTGCGGGTCGACTAGGTATGCCGATGAAAAGGGGTACAACAGGGAGATCTGAATACCAATGTGCTTCCGGGGAAGCCTTAGAAGTTCCGAGGAACATTTTCTAGAGTTGGTGGAAGGACCAAAGAAATTACGTACAATGCTAGGTTTTTTCTCTGGTCCTTTTTCGACGGACATCTAATAAGTAACTCCAGAAAATGTTCCTCATACTTCAATAGCTTCCCCAGAAGCTCATCTTTTTGTTGTACACTCCCCTTTTCATCGGCATAGTCTTACCAGAAGGCCATAATAATCATTGGGTATTCACTATTTTCGAACATTCCAAAGTAATCAGTTTTTCTTCGGAAATAGCGAATAAAGAGTGGTTGTACGTTATCTATTGTTCGACTATAAATTTTCCCTACTCTGCCTCATATCAGCTTGTTATAAACAAAACGAACGTTCTCCAGCACCAATAACCAGCTGGTACCATCCTACAATGAGCCTTCTCATTTGCTGCTCTTTTTTGGGCTAAAATCAGGCTTCTATGGCTGTATTTTCAGAAACTCTTTGCATAGAAAATGCTCCCAGCAATAGGCGCCAGCCTATTATTTTACCGGGCCAAGGTTGCCCCGGGCTGCCTATTGAGGCTCCTCAGGGTGCAGGGACAGCCTAGAAAACGCTCTCTAGTTCACAAAAATTGTACGCCTCGGTACCATTCATCAAAGTACCTGTATACTGATGAATTCCCTTTTCTGTTTTTGTTGCAGAAACCTGTTATGGTAGGGCGGGTGGTCATCAGTGATGGTAACGTTGGTGCTTGGAACGGAACATGGCCGACAAGGCACCGCCGCCCCTCTTGCCAGATCAGGACTTCCTAGTTTACGTGGCCGACCATGCACAGCTTTCGTCGACGGCTGCCACCAGCAAACAATCGTTGGCCCCGCCAAGGAGCCATTATGGTTTATCCAATCCTAGCATCTTACATCAGCAGGCTGTGCACCAAAGAAATGGTGCCGCCCATCCGTTCACTAACATCCCCAACAACAGCCACGTCCTGGCGTCGGGGATTCATGTCGGATCGTCTCCTGGAACGTCCTCCTACAGTCCAACAGTGTCATCAGTGCTGCCTATATCCAAAGGAAGCGGCCAAGGGCATTCGTTACCGTTCGTATCCAATCGGACATACGAGAACCCGAATCGTATTCAAGCGATGGCTACGACGGAGACTGCCTCAGTTGGAACGGTGTTGGTGAGGGCTGAGCCAGCAGAGTCGACTGTCCGCAGCGACTCCACACCTCCGCCATCTCAGCAGCTGGTCCATCGCGACGGTGAAATGGTGGTTAAACACCAGTTGGACACCATAATGCCGCCCTTTGGCTGGAAGAGGATCCTCACCAATGGCATCATTGTATATATAAGGTAAGTCATACACAATAATGCTTTTAATAAGTAGGTACTTCTTGTCGATTTCAATTTCGCTCCATCTTCCTCCTTCAAGGCAGCCGCCGAAATTGCAATTCCGATCGAATCATCATTTTTGCTGTAACTGTAAAATTGCCGTGGAAATCTCGACTGCAATGAATACCGTAGTTACCTTGCCGCCCCTGCTACGGCAACAGGGCCGAAATGGAACCTAAGCCAGCGCCAACGATTTCAAGGCCATTAGAATTTAAAATGTCAAAAAAAGCAATTAAAATTTTAAAACCCCGGGCAACAGAAACTCCTAGAAAACCCCTGACATCAACAGAAAACCACAAAAAAGTTTTGAATAAATTGGATAAGTCCGTAGTAGGTGTTCTCTCTTGAAGAAAAAGCTCAAGTATGAAAATAAAAATTATTGATTTTCCGTGGTATAATTTATTGTGTATTAAAGAGTTTGTTTATTTATTGTGTGGGTAGAGCTGAGTGTAATTTGACTGGTTTAGTTAGTGAATTCGTTTGAGTGTAAAGTGCAGCTTATTTCGATAGTTCGTTGAGTACCCACGCCTACGGAGCGAGTTTACTCGATCAGTGAAAAGGCTTGACCCTGTTCGGTCGTGAACTTTCAAAAGCGATCCCGATAGCGGGACTTGTGAGTTCAACTCAACCGAGAGTCTGACTGCCCGCTCAGCGGCGTCATCCCGTTCGCCGTCGTGTCACTTCTCTTCTTAACTTTCAAATTCCAGCTCCAGCCGTCAGTCGGAGATAGGCAGGCTGCGATTAATCCGCATTCATAGCGAACTGGAATAGGGGAAAACTTGATTCGGATTCGTCGAGCCACTTCCGTTTTTCGAGTTTTTTACTATTTGCATCACAATTTTACTCGCATTTTTCAGCAGCCTGAAAACAATCCGACTGTTGGTACTTTGTTGGTTCACATTGATCAGTAGGTTTGCATCGAAGAGAATATAATTTTTGAACACGATTTCACGTGATTAAAACGGCCACACTTTATCACTTGTATCGAAATAAAAATTCACTCGTGCATGGTTGGGAATGTTGGCATTTTGACTTCTTCGCCCAGGGGATGCCTTGAAAATACTGTTTTACGAATTTTCACGTCACTGAAATTGGCGCAGCCTGAGATATTGACGGTTATTTTCGTGAATCACCTACAATTTCTCCTATGAATCCTTCTCATTAAACGCCTTCCTTTGATCGGATATCAGCCCCCTAATGCTGTTAAGCATAAAATTTATGCTTAACATCACATTTAACGTAGGTAATCAATTGGGAAATTTCAAAAATATTTAACTTTGAAAATTTTTGAAATTATAAACTACCCCATGAAAGTTTGATAATATCACCGCAGATATTATCTGCGGTCCAGTATAGTAAGCAAGCATGACCGATCGGCTGAAAAGGACGATCACAACGGGATGATCGAAAGGACCGGATTCCAGAATAGAGAATTTACACAACACCCGATCCTATTAAACGGGTTGTGGGAAGGGTGAGGTAAGCTCGCAGGGGGAGCATCCGTGGCCTAGAACTCCGTATACGAGGACCCCTTCTATTCTTCCACTCCCGAAAAATCACCCGAAATAGCGCGATTGCACCGAGGTCGTGTCACAAGTTTTACTGTTGAGCCTATGGATTTATTTTTATCGAGACGGCATCGCACATTTCGAATGTGTAAATTCGCCTCGATTTTTTGCTAATAGGCGGCCAAGTGATACGTGCCATATTATACCACATACGTTACCTATGGATCAAGTGCCGACTGGTCTGTTATCGCGCCTGAAGTCGAATTTTTATGTTTAATAAAGATTACTGATTAATTTGATCGACTTATTGGCTTGAGCAGGTACAGTGTATTTGGGTGTCAGAGGGGAAAACGATGAGAGTTTAAAATATTTTTACATCAAATTTTTCAAAGTATGACTTCTTTTGAATAACCAGAACGTACATAAATGTCTTTTCAATTTTTAAAAATTAGAGTTCTTCAGGAGAAGTTTCATCTTTGAAAAATTAGTTGTTCAATTTTTTTTAATTTAAATAAATGTAGGTACATTTTGAAAGCAAAATATTTTGAAATTTCATCTTTTTTCCCCTGTTGACTTTACTTCTTTCAAAATGAAACATCACCCCAATTAGCGTTGACATTTGAGTAATGCAGCTCAAACATGATTGACTGCCCCCTTCATATCGGATCTTGAGCAGAACAAGCGCTGATTGCTTCCTATAGTAGCAGTTAAATTGAAATAGGTCACTCTGTGGTAAACAGATGAATTGGTTTCTTGCCTAATGGGGCTCACTCGGGCTCCGAGTTCCACCGTCGCTTCTGAAACCTTCGAGCCAAGGCCACAAATCTTTCCCGTATGTGTGCCCCTCCACATTGTTGGTGTGTCGACGTTGAGGTTACATCGGTTCGGCAAACATGTGGTGTTTGGAGGGGGCCCTGAGAAGCATGAGTACACACTCAGTACTTCTTCAGGGTTTTTTCAGCTTCCTCAAGCTCGCTTTCGTAGCGAGGATCTCTAGAAGGATCGAACTTTTCAAATATTTTAGATTATTACATTATTCTATCTTTTAGTAGGTATGCTAAGGCCAATGAAAATGTTCTAATTTTCCGTATTTTTTCACTTAAGCTTTTCGGCACAATTCACAATTGCTTTAATTTTTTCAACCATCCTAAAAATAAACTAGAATGGAAGGCTGTTAAACGCAGATGAGTCAATGGTCAAAGAGTACCCTCCCCCATGGGATGTGACCTGGCCCTTGCCATCCCTTTCAGTCCTACAGGAAATAAAAGGAAATACGCAAGTTAGGGATAGTTGGGTCAACCACAGCTGGCAGAGGTCGGAAAGTTACGGTTATCTACATTAGCCAAGTCAGGTAGTCTAGTTATTATACCGTAGATACCTACCTACAGATGGACCGGTACAACTCCTGGAAAGCGGCACATGTGACAATAGTGGTAAATGGCTTTTCAGCCGCTAAGGTGCGGTGTTCCTGGGGGAGGAATAATGGAGACAATTATATGAGACAACCCTGCATATAATGTCCTTCTGTCCGAATTCTTGTACCTATGTACCCCTGCTCGGTTCACATGTTGCGTTTGTCTCAGTTTTCTTTCAATCCCTTGCATTGAACTGTAAAGAATGGCGATTGAAAATGAAAAGCTCACGTTAACCTAGTGCAACAAACGACGAAAAATACAATCGCACAATTTGAATTTCTCATGCCTTCCGGGGTGATTTTGGGCGTCATTTTACCCATATAATATTGTAGCGGTTTCTTTCGTCACATCGGTATCCATTCGTTGGACGGCACTTCTACTAGGTATAATATATATGACCTACTATTCATATATTATACGAACTACTATATTTTCAATGTTTCTCGTTTCAGTCCGAGTAATACTGCTCTGAGTTCGACAGAAGCGGTGAAAACCTACCTTTCTTCGGAGGGCACCTGCAAGTGCGGGCTCGAGTGTCCTGTTAACTGTGATGTTGTTTTCAACTTTAATCCTAAGGTAATCATTTTAATTTTAAAGCTGTTGGTTCTTTGGTTATATAATGAAACGAGTTGAAGATTGAGTTGGAAATCTGGCACGGAAATTCCGCCCTAGCCTTCTGATCATTTCAATCTTCTTGCCTAGTAATTCTGATCATTTCAATCATGCAGCTGGTTTTTCAGTGAACTCTCGGCACCTACCTTCTATTATTATTGATTTGATGTCTTTCAATCGGTGTACTCAAGAGGCTAGTCGAAGAAATACTTATGGTTACTTGTCAGAAGGTGATTTTGGGTAAATTTCTGTGAGATTATATTCTGTCTGAACGTTTGTTCAATTTTTCATGCTTGGGAATTCTGTTCCTTTCTATTTGTAGGAGATTCCTCAAGTGTTAAAGCTGTAGGTACCCTGAGATTTGGCGATTTTGGCGGTTCAATTCTTTTTCGCCGGGGGGCGGCGTTGCCAAACCCTCTCTATTGCTGTTGCCATTGTTCCGAATTGGAAAGCGGCAGTCGTAATTTTCCTGTTGTTCCGCAAACTCACTCGTTCGCATTATTCATGCTCAATTTGTACCCGTTCTCGGAATAAATGTTAGAAATTACGCGTTTTTTATCCGAAATGAATAGGTAGGCTGTAAAATGAAGTAGTTAGGTGTAACAAAAGTTGGGGTGAGCGACGGGGGTCTCATTCGCGTGTTGAAAGTCGATGATTCATTAACGAGGTAGCTTCGGCTAAAGGAGCTAAGGTGGGGCAAGGTGTGGGGTGAGGGATGCTGTACGATGTTCGTAGGTTATACGTACGGGGGAGTGGAGGGACAGGTGGATCCACTAATGGAAGGTTACATGCCCCCACCCCTCCCTACCATGCTCCATTTCATGGAAAGCACCTGTTTGCCCTCCAACAGAGACAACACTTTTCATTTATTCATGAACATTAGCGAAGCTTATTTAAAATACGTGGGCACTGACTCCATCTCCATCACACGCGTTGACTGTCATAGAGATTATATACCTCTGCGTTTATCCATTTATATGCACCTTCCATTGGAGTCGTTTTCGCCTCTAAAACTCCCCCGTCAGTTTATACGGTGTAATTAACGTTTGGGGTTAAAAACTGGCTCAATATGAATATTAATAAATTCATATTCGTTATAACGACTGCCGCATTTCGAACGGATGGCATTTTTGAGCTGGAAGTCTGGGAGCAGCTGCTATCCTAATTACTTGGCGCTTGACAAGTCATCGTCTGACGAACGAATGCGCACGATTTTAGCCAGGGGAGTTTTTCTTGAGTTTTTTTTTATAGCCCCAACTTTTCTATGAAAGCATGAACGCAAGGAAAAACATAGTTGTGTATCGAATAAAAATTAAATTTTTCTTGGAAGTTCGGACTAAATATTTGCATATCTACAGAGAGGAAAAGTTGTGAAGGAATGTTGAAATTTTCCAGGATTCTTAACTTTTTTTAAATCAACTATTTTTCGTAAATTTGTAATTTAAAATTCTCGCAAATTTTCTCCATCCTCAAAGTCCCTGACGTATTTTTTCTGGCCGCAAAAATAAATTTATAATATCAACCTTCGCGAATATAAGAAAAAGTAGTTTAACCAATTTTTTTCATTCCTCTGTGCAATTTTTTTTACCGGCTTTGATACTTCAGACGTCCACCAATGTGTTAATATGATCGTCGATCGCTGAACCCGGTGAGAGATTTACATTGTTCGCTAGACGATCGATATTCCTTAGGTTCAGCCTTTGTCGTATTTTTTACTGTGTTCCACCTATACGACGAAAAGGGTTCAATAAGCTTTTACTTTCTCAAAATGTTTATACAGTCCGTTTTATTACCGGCCTCCTTATCTACTCGGCTTGGTCTTTGTAACGCGTGTTCCAAAAACAATAATTACCCTTAATTATTCCCAACTCGATCCCTGCGCTTAGATAAAGGTCGAAATTAAATTACGTCGCCGCCACATGTCGTCAGAATGGCAGTGTGTTGTGTTCCAGTGCACCTATACCTTCTATAACGTACTTCTTACCCTGCGTGTGTATACGATCGTATATTTACGTGTAGGGCCAATGGGAGATGTAATCGTTTCCAACTTCGGACATATTTATCCCGTCTCTATGAATATTTATCCCAGCCATCTTTCGCAACTTGGCGTTGGAGCAATAAACTTTGTTTTGTTGCTAAGAAAAACCTATTATGTAAATCCGGCCACTCTTGAGTTTCGGTAGTAAAATTGTCAATCGATCTGTTCAGTTTTACGCGTGCATAAATTATAATTCACATAATTGGAGGAACTTTTTATTATTATTTGCTGTAGGCTGAGTGCGTTCCTGTTTTTCATGAATCTGTCTCTGCGGTTCTACCATTTCTCCAGATATTTCCAAATTAGGATGAGTCGGGATTAATTGAATTCATGCCCTTAATTCCATGCAAAATGGGAAATAGCCGTAGGGTTTGAGGACGCACTTGCCCAGGTCATGGGGCAAGTGCATCGGTGTGTCGGGGCAAGTGCATTTCCAACTTTCCACCCTAAAAATCTGTAGGGTAATTTAAAAAAAATCGTTAAGACCACAAACACTCAGATTCAGAGAAAGAAAAAACGCACTTACCCCGCCTCACCCTATATTTTTCTGAGCTCCCTTTAATCACGTTTAAACGTATGAACCGATATTGGTTTCAGAGAGATTTTCTCGCTAACTGCTGATTTTTGTATCCATTCCCTTCTCATTAAGAATCTCTCTGGTAATAATTACCTAAGAATTACTCTAAGGTTGCAATTGCAACGTTAATGTGCAGAATCCATTCTGTTCGATGTAGCCTATCAAATGTGTGGGAAATTGTAGCAAAGTATTATCAAGGTTTTGGTTTTAGGTATTGACGCGGCCATGGACGGCTCCCGCGGGTGCACCGGGCGATTTAACAAAACTTTGCAACCACAAAAGAAAACTTCTTGCCACTCTAGATTCTATGGAGAGTCGATACGGTGAGTGAAATCAAAAGTAAAGTTGACGCAACGAAATTCAATTTCTCTATTAACCTCTTGAAAATTATTGATATTTCGGCACTTATTCATTAATCCGATGATGAATTGTTGTGAGTTTGTCAACACAGATTTTGTTAACTTTTCATTTTCAGATGGTTTTCGAAGAAAAAAGCGGCGCGTTGCTATCCCTCCAACTTCGGTGTCTCAGCTCCTGTCTCAGAGGGAGCCAACTTCTAAGGAGCCAGAAATTCAAAATGGCCTTGTTAGTATTGAACTATTATTACTTCCAGTTTTACACGAGTGCAGTTTGCAGCCCAGTCGATTGGACTTCACGTAAGCTGCGCTTACCGCCAGTGCAATTAGTGACCGATTGACTGGCGCCAGTCAACTGTTTTCTGCCGTCTGGATTCGTGTGAACCTGCCATTAGCATGAAACTTTCGAAAATGCCTTTTGTGGTAATTCACGGCAATACTGTAATCACTTACAGCCTTGGAAGGACTGCGGCGCTGAATCTGTGGCCAACGGAGTTAGAGAGCGGAGCCTTTTGGTTGGAACAGCTTCAAACAGCACCATTGCTGGACTCCGGTTAGTCGAGACTGCAAGTTCCTCTTTGGCTGGTACAAGTCAACTGGCTCCTAGTCAAGTTGTCTCTCAGTACCAACGCCTTGAAGAGCCTCGATTTCCAGCAACGCCAGTTACTGCTATTGAGATGCCCGCTCACGTCTTCCAACCTAGGACTCAACAAGTACGTACACGTCTTTTCTTCCAGGGTTGTCTGTGCTATTCTCCATCGGATAGTCTTACTTTATATTCATGTATTTTGCAGGGCCCTGTCGAGCAGCTCCGACTACCGTATCAAGCGTACGAGTTGAAGTTGGCCAAGGCTCCAAGTCGTGTTGGACCACCTGCCCAAGAGTTGGCTGGATCGCCCGTTGTTGTCCCTCAGGGCATCACCGTCAATAGAACTCCACCTTGGCAGCAAAACAAAGTCCCAGCCCCTGCCGGCTCAGCTGTTCAGGAGCGAGTGCCGCCGTTGCATAACCACGCTAACCTGCCAGCATCAGCATTGTGGACCCTTGACAGTAGAAAGGCGTTGACAAAAGTTTCCAGACGGAGGTCTGAAGATGTGCACAATCCTGCAGACGCCTTGAGAGGACCTTCTTCCTCCGAACAGCAGCCAAGTTTCATGGACGATCCGAGCGGATACTTGGCCCGCCAAACAGCCCTGTTGAACAGCACCATATCCAGGCAGAACGTCAACAGTCCTTTGATTGAAGGCTTGCCTCTAGCTGGCAGTATCTCCAGGTATAACGCTGCCCGGCCAAAATCGAGACAACCAGATTCTTCTATCGAAAGAAAGAAATTCGAAGAGCCTAGCTCAACGGATGTGGACTGCAGTCCTGACGATCGGGGGCCGATTCAAGGTGCAACAATAAGCACGAGCAACAGAAGAGACCCAGTTGAGGCTGTGATAACTGCTGGAGGGAGAAGTGGGGGGACCGAGTCCATATTGACCATTGTTACAACGATGGCCTCAGGTCATACGGCCAGCAGTAACACCATAACTTCGGTGCTGGCCGGCCGCGCCAACACCGCTACCGTTACCACCAACAACCAAATCGGGCTTCAAAAGCCTCCGCAAGTCGAGACCCCTCCATCGTCATCGAGAACGTCTTCTCAAGGGTCTGCCATGGCTCCTTCTCCGGCTCCGGCCCCGCTGCAAGACACCAATCTTGATAATCACGGTAAATCCGGGAACGGACAGCAACAGCATATACTCGTCTCCAACTGTGGCCAGCTGATAGTCACCAATTCGTCTATGCTGTCCCCGCAGCAGCTGCATCAGCAGGGGAATGCGCAGAAGATTGCGACGAGCAGCCCTCAAGCAACTAGTCAGATCAGCGTTTCGTCTCAGGTTTTGAACCATCAGCCGACCGTCCTTGTAAACGCCCTCCCCGGGCCGCTTCTTCTGCAGCCGAACGTTGCTATGGTTGACGGCATCAACACTGTCCAGTTACCGCAGATAGTTGGCAATGTTGTTCAAAATCAAGTTGTCGACGATGGTGCCATGCTTTCACCGGACTCCAAAAGAAAACTGGCCTCCGTGAAGAGGCGCAAGTTGTCGCCCACCGCCAATAACGCTGCTATGCTTTTGTCCCCGCCGGGGACGAGTAACATGGCCGTTCAGCAGCAATCCCAACAACAACCCCTCAACACCCCCATGCTCCAAGCGCTAACGATTTTGCCAAGCAAAACAAACTTCCCCAACACCCAACAGCTTATAACGGCCAACATGTTGCAGCCGCTGAATTTGGTGCAGAATTTTCCGATTCAGCAGTTCATCGTACCGGCTGGAGTCAGCGGCATGGTCATGAGCGATGGGACGATACTCCAAGATGCCGTTCAACTGAACGTGTTAACGCCTGTTCAAAATTCCAGCGTTTTTGGCAACGGGCAGAACTTGATCGCCCCCGGGATGGTCATCCGAACGCCTAGTAACGAGTCGGCGGGTAAAGTTCTGCAAAACAACCAATTTCTCAGCTCCCCCAATCAGTTTGTGGTCAATAACACGTTCAGCAGTCAATTGAGTCCGCTCCTCAGCGTCAGTCCGACTCAAGGGAACAGAAATCAGGACTACATGCCTCAGAACGTGGTCGTCCAACAGCAGCCCAACACTTCGAATACGACCGTGTTGCAACAGAACACGACAATCGTTCAACAGACGACGACCGTGTCCAATCAACAGACCCAACCCTCTTCAACTTTGAATCTCAACCAAAATTTCATATTGAACGAAAAGCAAAATTTCATTTTGGCTCCCGACAAGCAGAATTTCATCCTGGGGCCCAACAATGAGAAAATAATCTTGAACGACAACGGCCAAGGTAGCTACGTTTTGGGCAACGTGGACAAGCAGAATTTCCTCATCAATAACGTCGACGACAAGCAGAATCTGATGGTGGACAATTTCGACAAACCCGGGCCGGCCAGGGGTGTCGACGCCGCTACGCACAGTTTGTTCGTTGACCGCAAGAACTCCGTGTCAACTCAGACTCAAAACAACCAAGTACTGCAAATCGCTTCGAGCCCGGGCCTCGTCGTGGCTACAAATAGCGCCGTGTACAACACTTCGTCTTCGTCGTGCTTCTCTTCGGGCAGTCCGCCAGACACGACGACGCTCAGCCCCATCGACCAGGAAGTGACGACTTCTTGCTTCCAGCAGCGAACCGACTCGCCCTTGAGTGCCGATTCGGCGGCACTTCCGATGGTCCATTGCATATCCAGCAGTTCCCAGCAGGAGGACTCATCGCCCTTCTCGCTTGACTCCTATTCCTGTAAGTTGTACATTTTGGAGTTCATTTTCAGTGTTGGTTCAGTAAATGGAAGTGATTTAATCGTCCTAAAATTGGAATCGCTTGGGCCCGGTTTATTGACAAAATTTATCGTTCCAATATCTAGAGAAGCTCCCGACACCTATCACCAATGAGATTTTTACATCAAAATTTGATGTAAATACCTCCGTGGTGAAATTTTTCAGAAGCTTCCTTGGATATCAGACAGATAAATTTTGTCAATAAACCGGGCCTTAAGGAGAGTTCATCAATTCAGTTTATTCATTGAATATCCATTATTGTCCGAATAAAATGTTCCATGGGTACGTCGACGCGGAAATTCATAGTCATCATTTTCAAGAGATTACTTATTCGGAGAATAATGGATATTCGATGAATGAACTCAATTGATGAACCCACCCTTACACACTTATACTCAGAATCACTAGTGTGGGTGTGTGCGTCTGTGGTCGTTTACAAAAATGACCGTAGCTCCCTCAATTTCAAATTTCTCGAACTGGAATGTTTGTATCAGTAAGACCTATCACTCTGAATAATTGGAATTCAAATTACTCGCAGTACTTCCGATATATTAGCACTTTTAGTGTTTTCTATTTTGTTTTTTCCTGGCCACAAAATACTTTTGGTATTCCAATAACGTTTCGCATTTCGATTTTCACTCAGTCAAACTGCTGTTGTACGAGTATTGGTAATTAAACGAGTTTCTCTCTGTCTGTTTCAGGTGTAGTTGGAAAATCCTACCCCGAGACCAACGTTCATATGAGAAGAGAGGTGAATAATCTTAATGCGTACCTTGAAATATTGAAATCCTGTAGGGAAATTTTGAGGTTGGGAAAAAATTATACTTTTTAGGGTTCACAACCGAAACTCAAGCAAGTTTTGTTGGCTCACCCTGTTTACTCTTTGGTCCACTTATTCGTTGTTTTTGTTTTCCAGAATGACGAATATGATCGAAAGCCGAGCTTATGTGATGTTCCTGATAGTTTACTTCTGCCTAACGGTGATTCGGTGAGTAGGCCATTTCCTAATATTTTTTTATTCTTTTGCGTTTTCTTTAATAATAATTGGTTTTTACCCAACTTAAGGTCGAGAGGTTTCCTTCACAACCAAAGATAACCTTTCCCCTTAGCATGACATAATAAGACCTACCTATATAATATAATGGTGAACAATTTTTCACTCCAAATACAATAGAAGACGTCAATGACTAGGAAGCTGATGTAATTTGCTGTGCGAATTGTCAAATTGTCGCTCAAGTCTCTGAAATTTGCCTGGTCGATTTACTTGATTTTTCTATCTTCCGTTCGTTTCAGGACAATGGCTTCATACAAGAGCAATAGCAACGATCGGCTTACCCAATCCCAAAGCATAGCTGATGGTACCAGTATACTGTAAGTTGAACCATTTACGTACAGGCATCAATATGAATCGAGAATTTAGGATAGAAATTATTGTTAAGCCCGGAACATCAATAGTCGATTGTTATCACTCAGTTGATAGGCATTATATTTATTGTCAGCTTTTTGCCGCAGAACTGAAAATAGGAATTCAATTTTGTTGTGATCAGCACGGTGAAACTACGTTTCATAACGTCTCTTTTTTTCTGTTATAAAAATATTGAACTTTTCTTCTCTATGCCTACTTAATTATATTAGAGGACGAAGAAATAGGTTCTGTCTATTATTATACTGTTAATAAATAGGTCCTTCACATTGGAATCATTTGTCAATTCGAGCGTTATACTTCTTTTAAAGGCCTTTAGTTTGCCAGAATTTTGCACGCGAAAATTTCGTAATTTTTGCTGGGGGTAAATGATGATGTGATTTAGCGAAGGAGATCCTTGTTGTCATCGAGTAAAGCTGGGTTCACATGTGCGTAAAAGTCTGGGTAATCTGCGTATGCGTAAAGTGCGTAATGAGATCTGATTGGCTCGCAATTTTACGCGCGCGCAATTTACCTGGTAAATTTACCTGGCAGCCAATCAGATCTCATTACGCACTGTACGCAGTACGGAGATTACGCAGACTTTTACGCACATGTGAACCCAGCTTAAGTGACTACCCTTCCACATCAACATCAATGTTTTTCGGTCGCAAAAATTTTTTTCCGGTTCTAACAGACCTATTGAGTGTTGAAGTTAAGCGCACACTGCAGATGGGGAACATCGTCTATCAAAACCTCCCAAACCTCTCCTTCTGTATGTCCTATTCTGTATGTTTTAGTTGATGTAGGCACGCGCACTACAGTCGGTGCGAGCAGAAATGCTGGGAAAACTCTTAGCTTCAGTTCAAAAAAAGTTCGGATTTGGTTGTGTTTGCATTAGTTACATGCCAACGACTTTGTACTACGAAATTTTAACAATTCGTGTACGAATTGGGAGGATAAAGTTCGTTAACGAGTTTAGATCTTTGTACACAACATCTGAGACAAAGTTGTAGCCATGGACGTTCAAAAAACAAATAACTCAAACTCTGACTTTTGGAAAAAATCCAATTATGTTGCCCCGAAGCTTCGCCTGTGGTGTGCGCTTACCTAAAAGAAACACAAAGTGAAGCGCCGTTCTAGGAGTTGCCTTCCTGATAACCGAAGTAGCCCTGGACGTACCCTGCCGCCCTCAAGAGGAGTATCGGAACTGTATTAAACCCGTGAACGTTTCGACTGCCTCAAAATATAAGTATAAATAATCAAATGTGAGAGTCTTTTCCCAATGAAATGGTTGTCCCGAATTTTTTCGCCTGTATACCCATCTCTGCACACCCCCAGCGATTTATGAATTTTCAGAAAAACTCAATTCGAAACACCGGCGTTTTTTGGAGAAAATATTATGTACGTAATCTTCAAGTCATTGTGTATAGTTATTGACCGATTCTGTTGTGAGAGCAAAAGTTAATATATATTATGTAACTATTTTTATTTATTTGAGGCGCGTAGATCTCGAAATCAAAACTTCTATAGGCTATCTGTATATAATTTTAACGTCTGATAGTTGGAAAATTATAACAAGTATTATTGTGAAATAGTACCTACCGTTAGACGAATGGAAATTTTATAACATCGCTTTAACAATTACGTACTATTTTAATTGGCTTGCCTAGGAGGTATTACAACCTGCAGAGTTGAGGTTGACAATATTATATGGATGGACTATCGTTGTATCGTTAGCTTTGTTCGTATTTCTTCCAGAATTTGTAGCTTGAAAAAATTCAGTCTTGAAACATTGGGAGGAGAAATTTTTCTGGATTTATTCGAAACATGAAAAGTTTAGGTGCAATTAAGCGTTAAAATCAGTTTTTGCTCGAGCAGTCGAGCTTTTCATCTAAAAATTCCGAGCCAGGAGAATGACTTCCTACTGCCGTAGAATTTATTGGAACTCGAGCGCTTTCGGCCGTACTGGCCTCCTCGGGCCGTACTTCTGGAAGGCTCTTCTGTCAGTAGAGCGATGATAGGCCAGCAGCACTTTACCTTCTGACGTAAGCATACCCGCAAGTGGTGTAGATAACACACAATACTTCCTTATTTTGATACGTACATTTTTGGGCCACATGGTTTTGATTTTGACTAATTTGGAAGCTACAATGATATTATCTATCTATATCTTACTGTGAGTTATCGAAATTAAGCAGGACGATAGGTCGTGCCGAGAAGAACATTAGAGTCAAAAAAATTTGAAAAAGCTAAGAATTGAGGGAGTTATGGGCGTTTTTGTTAATGACTCTCGTCTAACACAACGCAACAGTGAAACGGAAAACCCGCCAAAGTTAAAAAGTACCTAGGCATTTTATCGAAATTTCCAAGAATTTCTCCTGCCAATGAGATTCAGGTGCCTCCTTGTCAACCTTGAACTACGTCAAAATCGCTTCGGTGTTTAATGTACATGTAAAGGAAACGAAAAAGATTTTAGAGGAAAAATATTCGAAATTAAAGAAGAAACATAGTAATTTTATGTATAAAAAAATGCATGAAAAAATAATGTATATAAAGTATTTTTATTTTCATTAAAATTTATTTATTGAAAAGAAATCTTCCAATGATGTCTTGCGCTCTGAGAAGCCATTCGAGTTGGTGCAGTGATTTTTGGTTTCCAATAACAAAGTGTAAAAAAACTTCTTTTTCTTTTTTTGGTAGAAAATCCAATTTTGTCAATGTTGTTTCGATAATGAAGCCCATCGCGAAGGACAACTATTGAGGCCTTCCTTGTCAACCTCGCATTGAAATTCATCCTTGACGCAAATCTGTAGATCCTCGTGGCCTCGGTATCTTACTCTTTTCCGAAAATCAGATTTTTTCGAGAAACTTTCACGAAATGGCTTTCGACAAAGAGATAATTGGTTGAGATAATTTATTGTACCCCAGTGATTTTTAATCCTGTAAGCAATAAAGCGGATCGATTGTTTTCTAATTATTAAGCGTTGGGAAAGAAATTGTTGTTAAATTGTGTTACTAATATTTGAATGTTGATGCAAGATGGCAATTTGGCGAGAGCCGCATCGGTCACTGTGCCCTTTGAAAATTTTCCAATTCGAAATTGAGGGTTCCTCTTGAAGGCTTATTAATTTAAAAAAAAAAATAACGCTGCATCTATTCACAACGTACTACTTTGAATTTTTTCTTCGTTTCTCTGATTTCCTGTCAAAACATCAAGAATTCAATTGTGATATAAAGTTAACAAACGTTATTTTGTGGGTCCATTCTCTATTTTAATTTATTCACATAATTATTCTCTTCCATTTATATTTTGCGTTTTTTTTCTGTTCTATTATTTTATTTGTTTTTTCTTCCACACTCCGCTATTTCCAGCGGATTTCCCCTTCTACGTTGACGCTATTTATAACTGATGATAAAATTATATTATCTAACTCAATATGGAATTATATTTTTATTTTAACGCATAAACTTTAGTAATTATGTTCATTTCCTTTCCCGTTATTTCAGGCATTCAGAAATGATTTCGTTGATTGCTATGGCGTATCTTTTCATCCATTCAAGACTTTGATCGATAACCAGAAGACGCGGACGGCGAGGATAGAAACCGAGAAAAATAGCTTTTCCGGTAAAAATTTGAATTATTTTATAATCGAGTACAAACTAGGCGAAAAAATTTCTCGAGCTATTTTTATTCGCTGGGCCGTGGCGAGAAATAGTTGAGGATTTCAGGTTTCAGATGCGGGATGTCATCTTCCGCAACAATATTCCTCGGAAGGTAACCGTATAGTTGGGGGCCGTGCTCGTTGATTATCCGCCGTCTCTCTTCGGCTATTTTTTCTCGTCTGGAATAAAAGCGACGAAAAGAGCAATTGAGAAAATAATCGGCGCAATTTATTTTTACAAAAGAAATTGATATAATTTTACACGTAGTAATAGAGCGCTATCGATTTCAAGAAACACTATCGAGCGTTGGCTGGTTTTGGGCAATTCCAGGCATTTTCGGAACATTTTGGACAGTTTCTTCCTGTTTTGGACCATTTCAGCCAGTTTTAGACAGTTTTTGATAACTTTGGACAGTTTTGGGCGAGGATCAGATAATAAGGTCTGTAGGTTGGGGAGGGGAATGGTCTGATACGGATCTAAATGGGAAAACCCCCTAGCGCAGTCGCTAATCCGGCCGCGATCTACTTGCTTAACAAGTCCATTAAAAACAACTGCTGACATGAGCAGATATTCGATCGAGTGAGAAATGGCAGGCTCTCCGGCAGGACTCTAACCTGCCACCTTCTGCTCGCTAGGAAGACGCCCAGGGACTTCTTGATACCTATCTACTTCGATCTATTTTCTTCATTATTCAGTTGCGGTTTTAAGGTAAAGAACGTTTTCTACTCACAATGCCTTCTTCTCATTTTCTATGGCTTCTTGTTCCAAACTGTTTTGTAATTTCTCGGCAGCCCTGTGCTTATACAATTGTTCCATATTCGCCCTAAGCTCGGCGTTGTATTGTTTTTTCTTCGCCTCTTCAACTTCCTTCTCTCTTCTTTCAGCTTCTTTTGCCATTTCGTCCTCTTTCTTCATCTGGAATCATTGATGCATAATATACAACATTCAATAGCTTGGTAATTCCATATTACGCAATATACAGGGTAGTGCATGTATTGCTTGACCACATTTTCTGCTAAGGGTTGTCGTTTTTAGGGGGGGGGGGGGGTTGACAATTTCATTCCCAAGGTGAAAACGGACCAATTCTTGAAAATAAATTTTTCAACGCTCCGTTGAAATTTCAATCTGTTGTCGGTTACGCACGTTTTCCCTCAGCATGTCATTCGTCCGTTTATCCTCTTCGGCCTTGGCCAGTTTCGCTTTGAGCAGATTCTGGACGGTCTCCTTCATTTCCTGTGCCCGCCTCAACGCCTCTTCCCTCTTCCTTCTCTCTTCTAGTTCCTCTTTCAGCTGGAGTTCTTCATCGCAGAGTATCTGCGCTATTCTTTCCCGCTCTTCTCGGCCGGCCTGAAACGAGAGACGAATCATTTAATGTGAAGTAATCCTACTCTCCAGGCGTAGGTCTTCACCCGAAAACCGAAGTTGCCCAGGCGGTGCCCTGCCGCCCACATAGACTGCTAGAACTGCTCAACGATGGAGCCATTGAATCTGATTAGTTGTACATACATGGGATTGTTCTAGGAGCGTGAGTGTATGTATTTGTACGCAACCATGTATGCAAACATCAAGAAACCTCTAACTGCGCATGCGCAAGGCATACATGCCTACACTCACGCTCCTGGAACAGGCCCCACTAGAAAAACTATGAGAAAAATGTGCGACTCACGTTGATTTCTTGAATTCTCCCTAATAGTTTTTGCTGGGCCGCTAATTTTTCTTTTTCTTTCTGGCGATTTTTTTCCTCCAAACTCTTTTCGTGCTCGAGTTTCTTGGCTAAATATTCCTGTATTTTCCTGTCAGGGGGACATGATGAATTACAGGTCAGTATGTACACTTGTTATTCCGGCTTGTATAACTAACATTTTTTACTACGGAATTTCCAAACCTATTATCCGAAACTCACCTTTCCTCTGCTTCTTGTGTTCGTTTTTCGTACATCATTCTCTCGTGTTTCGCTTGCATGTGCGTCTCATGGTCCGCTTTGGCCATCTCTCGCCTTCTATGGATCTCTTCTTCTTCCCTAATTCGAAACATTGAATTCATGGACAATCAGGGTACAGGTCAATTCATGGTCAATCAGGATACAACTATCAGGGTCAATCTCACTTCAGCACGTGAGGAGAGGCGCAAAAATCTCATGAAAATCGTCACGTTTGAGTTGAAATTTTGTTAATTCTTGCGCTCAAGAGGGGGTCGTTTTTTGGAAATATCGACTGTGAAGGTGCAACACTGCCCAAGTCAAAGCATCGTGTTTTTTGGGGGCGTCTGAGTTGCCTCTTTCTCAAAATTTGAATTGGTGGCAACTTGGCATATCACGGATTGGGCAGTGTTGCACCTTCACTTTTGAACAAATTTTGTAAAACGCACATTTCCTTCTGCATTTTGACATGCTTAGCAGCTTCGTTGATCAACTGCAATTCGATGAATTTCTCCTTCTCTTCTTCCTCTTTCTTTTTTTGGACTCTGACCATCTGCCCTTGAAGTTCTTGTCTGTACGCTCTTTTTCTCAGTTCGTTAGCAACTTCTAATTCCCTCGTTTGTCGCTCGTACTCTTCCAATTCTCGATCGATTTTCTTCTTGTATTCTTCATCCTCTACCTGCACAACGATGGAATACATTGGGAAATCATATTAACAGTATAAAACATTCGTACATCGTAAAAAATTGAGCTACGCTCTCCTCCTGGACGATGGTGAAAATATGAATCCTAAATACTTGTACGAAACGTCTAGTTATCGCTTCATTTGGTTCGACTTACCCGATTTTTAGCTTCCATCATTTGAATTTCTGACAGCTGACACTGTAACGCTTTACTGAAGTATGCGTTTTTTATTTGATTCTTCAATTCGACCAACTCAGTCATTTCCCACAACTTCTGCCTAAAATCGACGAACTAGTTACTTATCCAGTACATAAAGTTGAATACCCCCACCCAAAAAACTCGATCATGGGGGTAGGTACTTAATTTTCCATAAAATGTATCGTAGATAGGTAGGTACCTTTCTTTCAAGCGACGAATCTCTTCTCTCTTAGCTTCAGCCAAATGGTAATTTATTTCTTCTTCCTGGCTCAATTCGTCACCTCTCCATCCCCGTGATTCTTGGGCCTAAAAAAATGTTATCCGCATAATTTTTATTTTCTAAGTTTAGGTACAAAGACGGTTAACAAATAAAAATAGGTGAGGCGTAATGGCATATTTCTATTTTTTATCATTATTTATTTTACCTTCTTTTAAAAATTCTGATTCATGAAGGTGTTGGTACAGTAGCAATAAATGGTGTGTGCCAACCAGCCCCCTATGCCAATACGCCCCGGCCTCCCGAGTGCGATGATGGATTCGGTTTTTTCAATTTTTCGTTTTCACTTACTCCAGCCAGACTTTTTTCGGTTGCCGCTTCCTGCCTCTCTTCGTGAAGCCTCCTCATTAGGTAGACGTGTTTTGACTTCATTTCCAACTCTCTTTTCATGTCTTCGAGCAGATTTCGTCTTTCCAATTTCAGCAGCTCTTTCCGTGCATCCATCTTGTAGATTTTTGGTAATGCAAAGGGAAAATAAGCTACTTACTTAATAAGTGGAGTTCAACTTTAATTGAATATTATTCGTGGAAGAAGGAATAGGTTCACTGTTTTTTGTTGAACCTTAAAATCGGGCTCGTCATCTTCGATTATCAGAAAAGCCAGAGAATACTACTTATTTCCAAAATTAATATTTGAGTGCTTAAATCGGCCAATATCAAACTATCGTCCATCAACAAACTTCAAATTCATTCAACCGGCCGGCAGTGCTCACCGATTGGCGTACGAGTAACCTTGGATGATGTACAACGCAATTTATACCAATCAAAATGCAGGCGTATAAACGCCCTCCTGCGGGAGCGCCTCCTCCATTGGCGACTCAGATTACCGATGAGTGCGCTGCGGTCGCCTCTACAATGGCGGCTATTGGTTGGACAGTCTCTCATCCATTTACTAATATGACCGTAACTCCCTCAATTCTCAACCTTTTTTCAAATTTCTTGAACTGAAATGTTTGTCTCGGCAAGACCTAACACCCTGTTTAATCGGAATTTGAATAACTCACAGTACTTCCGACATATTTGCATTTTTAGTGTTTTCTATTTTATTTTTTTCCGGCGACAAAAATGGACCGATTTGACCGTTCTTGGTCTCAAAATCTTCGTTTTACCTTGCAGAATATGTGGATATTTCTTATATTCCAAAAATAGAGCGATTTGTTTTGTTGCGAATTTTAAAATTTAATAGTGAACTTTTTGATATTTTTGACCTAAACACCCTTGAAAACAGTCAAAATATGATCGAATTTTGTCAAATATGTACGTTTCAAAATATGGAAGCATTGTGTGTTAAGCACCACTGGTTCTAAATGACCACGGACGGGCACACAGACACTTGTTCGGGAAGTGATTCTGAGTAAATGTGTATAAGTGATAGTTTTTTATGAAGCTTCGTTCCGATTTTTGATTTTAGGACGATTCCAATAGGTACTTCCATTTCCTCCGTAAATATGGAAGTAAAAATTTCGTAGGAAACCTGCGATTAACATTTTGATCAATAGATAGATGCTTTTATTTGCCTCAAAAGCAGTCAAAACATAATTCAATTGCGTCAGAAATGTAGGTACCTACGTATCAAAATATGGAAGTATTGTGTGTTATCTACGCATCACTGGTTTTATACTCATGTATGATTAGTCTAATGAATGGCAACGTGCGAGAAAATTGGAAATTTTCGTCACCAAAATAAACAAAACCAGCGTGATGACATGATCTGAGACCTATTGAGACCCAGATATCCTACTTAGACTTATTATAACAATGTTTTAGTATAAGTCAGTGGGCCTATTTCATTTTTCTTTCGCGTTAACAATACCAATATCCATACGGAAAAGTATAAAATCACTCGAGCTAGAACATTCTGGAGTTATCAAAGAAAATTCATCAAAAAACTGGTCAATCGCTATGCTTTCCAAGGGACTGGAGCCGGGGTTGTCCAACCAATACTAGTTCCGCCGCTCGGCCGCTAGAGCGCTCATCGTTAATCTGAGTCGCCAATACCCAGATATATTGATTTGTTTTGTCAACAACAGCCGTTGCTACCAGAGAAAACAACACAAGAAGAAATCCCTTACTACCTTGTAACTAGGCAACATGAATTATGACCGAATCACGAATTATTAATGAACTAAATTAATGAATTTTTGAGAGTTTTCTCTTATGACTCGCCACTCGCCGGCACTTTTGTCAATTTGCTAGGCTGAGGGCCCTGATAGCGCGTTGACTAAACATTGCGGTACATTGGTTTTGCGATGATAATTTTCATCAATGGTGGGTCTTCTACAATCTACCCTGGATACCTATCAGTTGGTAAATAATGCGGTATCAATGGAGTGTAGGTGCTGTAGGATCGAGGGCCTGGCCCGCTGCCCTGCTGCTGCGCCGTGCATCCTCCGAAGGGAGGACGTGTGACCAAGTATTTCGAAATGTCAAAGGTTCAAAGATACATTGATTTTCTCCTCCATTCAAACCAGCCGTGGGTGTACCTACACGATTGCGGGTAACGTTTCTTGCCAGACGCCTGAAAATCGGTACAGCCTCGGTGGCAGTTTATTCCGACCCGTCAACCATCTCAAGTTTGTCATGGTAGATGTTAATGTGGGCGTCGTGCTTCCTGCCGCCGGCTCGGGCGAGCGTATGTCTTCAGGGGCCTCTCTCCCGAAGCAATACATCAAAATCTTGGTACGTTTTTTGCTTACGAGGTTTTCGCTCAAGTGTAGAATAATGAAATATGAGGATAAAGAGATTATCCATCTACTTACTAGGTAAAAGTACCAGAACAAAAAAGTGTCAACACCAGCTATCTCAGTGTGTTACGCTTCGAGTTAGGCATTGCCGCTTGACCGACGAATATTCTTGGAAGAATGGTAATTTGTAATCTATGCACTATCCACAACAGAAAAAGCCCCTGTTCCTGTATGCAGTCGAAGCGTTCCTCGCCCTGGATTATGTCAAGAAGATCGTTCTGGTTGCCGACAATGTCGGACGGATGTCTACATGTTTGCTGGACGCTGGCCTGGGTGAAGATGACCGGATCCTCGTTACCGGGGGCGACACGACGCGCCATCGCTCGATCAGGAAAGGACTGCAGGAGCTACAGAAATTCAGAGACGGTACGTCGGTGTTGGTATTCTGACAAATTCTAATACCTCCAATATTTTGGTGAGTTGATTTTCCGGTCATCGACGTCTTCAGAGGGATCTCCCTGAGAGCAAGCCGTGCAGTTTTTTTTTTTTTTTTTTTTTTGACCAGAAATATCGACTTTTTCAGAATTCGATTTGAAGGTGGCCATAGTCCATGATGCCGTACGGCCTTTCGTACCTAAAGCCTTGGTGGACGAGCTCGTCGCGGAATCGGCCGGTGCCGGTGCTGCTGGTCCCGTTCGTCCGCTCGTCAGCACGGTTGTCAGACCTGACGCCGACTCGTTCCTGGAAGGCAGTCTGAAACGTCAGCTCTACGCTAATAGTGAAACCCCTCAGGCGTTCAGCCTTGACATCCTCTCTTCAGCTTACTCTCAGGTAACGGAAACTTGGTAACGTAGAGATAACCTTTTGGCACTAGGGTCAGTTGGGGTGAATGTAAGCCCAATTTAAATGTACGCTAGAGTCGGCCACACATTATCCGATTGCTGGTGGAGGGGGTAAGAAAATGCATATTTATAATTGGCCAGGGTGGCGTCGGCGTTGAACCCTATAACCTTGATTGGAGTTTCCAAGCCACGTTCCCAAATGTATCCCCAATCCATCAGCCAACAATCAGTTAGTGCGTGGCCGAATTAATCAAGAAATATGAAAGAATTGCATTCACGTAACTCTGCTACCGAACTTACGGCTTATCAGTTAATGTATTTTCGACAGATCTCTGAAGAAGAGCTGGACGAAGGTACGGAATGTTTGCAGCTTGTCCAGAACTACTGCGGAGTCAGAGCTAAACTTATTCCAACTGAGCAGAATTTGGCCAAAGTCACCTACCACCAAGACGTTTTTGCGGTCGAAGCTGTGCTGAGAGGTACTTCCATCATGAACGTTCTCATTTAATTGATAAGCTCAATCCATGTTTTTCCGAAATTAACTTTTTCCCCAAGTTCATGATCCTTCCTATCACCCTGCGACGCCTTATGGACAAAATCCGGCTCAATCCAATAGATAAACGCTTCCAAAACCGCCTAATGTTCTCCAAGCCCTGATGAAGATTACAAATTAATCGAAAGCTCGGCAAAAGAGGCGTTGGTTTTCTGGTTGACCCTACTCCCGATCAACTGACATCCACTTCCAAAACAGTGGTTTCGCTTCAATACTATGCTTAACGGGATAACGAGTTTTGCTTTTAGTGAAATTTTTTTTAAATTTTTATTCAGCCAGTTTTGTAAATACACGCCTCTGATGTATTCAGAATACTTTTTTGTGCGATCACAATCTTAATCGCAAAAATGTCTTATAATTACCAGTTTTGTATAAATACCAGTTTTTTATCATCATGAGCATGTTTACCCTATGCGTGACATGCTCAACTTACTAACCCAACCCACCAACTCAACTCAAACTCAACTTCCAAACTCGACTGTCAAACTCTACTCAGAAAACTCAACTCACAAATTCAACTTTCAAACTTGACTCGCATACCAACCCACTAACTCAACACCCAAACCTAACTCACAAACTCTGCACTCAAACTCAACTTACAAACTAAACCCTCAAACTCAACATTCAAACTCACTTCACAAGCTCAACTCTCAAGCTTAACTTTCACCCAAACCTAACCCACAAACTCACAAGCTTAACCCACAAGCTTAACTTTCACCCAAACCTAACCCACGAACTCTGCACTCAAACTCAACTTACAAACTAAACTCTCAAACTCAACATTCAAACTCACTTCACAAGCTCAACTCTCAAGCTTAACTTTCAAACTCAACTCTCAAACTTAACTTTCAAACTCACTTCACAAACTCAACTTTCAAATTCAACTCTCAATCTCAACTTTCAAACTCACTTCACAAACTCAACTTTCAAACTCACTTCACAAACTCAACTCTCAAATTCAACTTTCAAACTAAACTCTCAATCTCAACTTTCAAACTCACTTCACAAACTCAACTTTCAAACTCACTTCACAAACTCAACTTATGAACTCACTTCACAAACTCAACTTTCAAATTCAACTCTCAATCTCAACTTTCAAACTCACTTCACAAACTCAACTTTCAAACTCACTTCACAAACTCAACTCTCAATCTCAACTTTCAAACTCACTTCACAAACTCAATCTCAACTTTCAAACTCACTTCACAAACTCAACTCTCAAGCTCAACTTTCAAATTCAACTCTCAATCTCAACTTTCAAACTCACTTCACAAACTCAATCTCAACTTTCAAACTCACTTCACAAACTCAACTCCCAAACTCAACTTTCAAACTCACTTCACAAACTCAACTCTCAAACTCAACATACAAACTAAAATCTCAACTCAACTTTCAAACACAACTCTCAAACTCAACTTTCAAACTCACTTCACACACTCAACTCTCAATCTCAACTTACGAACTCACTTTACCAACTCAACTTTCAAACTCTCTTCACACACTTAACTTTCAAACTCAACTCATAAACTTAACTTTCAAACTCCAAAAAACCTGCTCTCATTTAGTTAGTTGATTGTTAATTTTCCAAGTCTTTCCGACTTGCGTTTCAGAGAAAACGACCGACGTCTGCGTCATTTCCGAAAAGGAAACGGACGTGCTGCGACTCCTCGTCGACTCACTGGCCGGTCGGGTCTCCTCGCTGAAGACGATACTCGGAAGCCCTTCCGAAAAAGCCAAGGAAAACGGCAAGACGTACAACACGGTAGTTCTGCTCCACCACAAGGAAATCCAGCCGGACCTGCATCTGCTCGACTTCGCCAATCTCATCGACCTGGACAGGCGCGGTTTGATCGTTCACATTATCGACCACGCGTCCGTCGATGGACTCCAGTCGATGTCCGTCTACAATCTGCACAGGAATTCGCGCAAGATGGCGCACCACTACGAAAAGCTTCACAAAGGCGTCGTCGTCATCCATTGCGTCTCGTCGAACGAAGTGCAGAAGATCATCTCCATCGTCTCCGCGCTAACGTTGGAAGATCCCCACACCTTCTCCGGTCAGACGCTGTTCCTCTAATTGATTGCAGTAGGTACGCTAGCTTTTATTTCACTCGAACCCATCTAACTTTTTTTGATAATTTCCGTTCTGCGGTACCCGAATAAAGGCAAGTATAGCAATTGGGCCGAAGGGTCGTATTCAGAAAAGTTTCAACAACACACCTCATAGCTTCACAGGTTGGAAAACCATTGTTCTAATGGCATATATTTTCTCATATTTTAGCAATTTTATTCGATCAGTAAAGTCAAGAGTTCAGCACATTTTCAACTAGTCTAAAAAGGGATTGCGCGGTGGCAAAACATCGGGGAAAATGATCTGAAAAACGCTGCTAAGTAGATTAGTGACATGGGTACATTATTTGTCTGGGTACCTCAGAAAATAAAGTTCAAATAGTTGGAGTAGGTCGGTTTATCATCATATCATTTGTGGAGTAATGGTCAATCGTGAATTCAATTATGCCGAAAAGGTACGTTTTCACAATGATAATAAATAGGTAGGTATAAAAAGAAAATACCTGGCGGCTGCTTTCAAAGAAATATTTCCTGAGGCCTGGCGGCAAGAAGGCAGCCATTTTGTTAACCGCGTTAACAGGTGACAACTGTTATCAAGATCCGCCCCATTAACATAAGCTGTCCAATCCCAGCTTCACACTTTCAGTTTCTAATAAATCTGAGCCAATAGGCCGGTAGGGGTAGGGGTAGGGGTAGGGGTAGGGGAAGAGCCGGTAGGGGTAGGGGAAGTCCCCTACTTCCCCACCCTACCAAGATCAAGGGTGGGAATGTTACAGCCGCCATTTCGTATTCCTCACGCCTTGAACCGATTGGAACATGTGCCGTGAACCCAAGAAAACTGCAAAACCGCAATTTCAGCAGTGTCACTGCCCCCAAAATTGACCCTGTTGACCAAAATCTCGAAAAAATGCCAAATTTCATATTTCATAGTCAATATCTAAAGATTCCCGCCAAAAAACCCCGAAGTCAAATCCATCATTTTTTTGAAATTTTTCCTAGGCTAGGACCTTGGATTTTCCAGCTGAAATCGGTTTTTTTCATTTTTCTTAGTCCTGGAGAGTTGTAGAAAATTGCAAATTTTTTGTGTCATGTACCTGCCCAAAACCTACTCAAAAATATTTTTTTTGGAATTTTAACATTTTTTTTAAAGGGTCAAAAAAATATTTTTTGTTTAGGTCAAAAATTAGTCTTTAAACCAGTTTTTGATTACTAAACCCCAATCGATTTTGACTTATAGGGAGTGAAAAATGTGTAAAAACCTTCAAGGAATCCAACGAGCTCAAAAAATTCAAAATCGGTTCAGTAGGACTCCCTCAAATTGCCAAAAACGCGAAAACGCAGAAATCGCATTAAGAAATTCAAGCCAAACCGATTCAAAAACCAAATTTTCGAATTTTTTCGGAAAAACCACCCTATCTTATGGTAAATCAAGCGAGAAACACGGGAAAAATACTCAAAAAAATCTAAACCCACGGCATCACCTTCAAAATCGAGATTTTGTGTTTTTTCAAAAATATACCCTAATTATGCCGAATTGGACCCGTTAACCTTCTCCGATCGGATTGCCCGGACAATATGCCTCAAGTTGGAGCAAACCACAACTTTCAAGACTAATTTAGTCAAAATCGGATCAGTATTTCAATACGAAGTGGCTGGACGAAATTTTTGGCCAAAATTTCGTCCGTCCACTTCGTATCGAACC
Organism: Nesidiocoris tenuis; assembly: GCA_036186465.1. Classification (NCBI taxonomy): domain Eukaryota; kingdom Metazoa; phylum Arthropoda; class Insecta; order Hemiptera; family Miridae; genus Nesidiocoris; species Nesidiocoris tenuis. The sequence goes on along the minus strand of AP028914.1, from coordinate 14,649,779 downwards.
GCTGATCCGATTTTGGTGCGGTTGGTCCTAAAAGTTGTGTTTTGCTCCAACTTGAGGCATATTGTCAGGGGAATCCGATCAAAAAATTTTAAGGGGTCGAAAACCCAAAAAAACTGTTTTTGAGATCATGACTTTTTTTACATTTGATCGTTTTTGAGTAGTCTAGAGTTGATTCAGAGGATTCCCTTATAGGAGGTGCACGTCACAGGAAAATTTGCTAAACGCTCGTTTTTTTTTTTTTGAAATCGGACCACTCCTTCTATGCGTTTTGCTGCTGACGGCGTACGGCGTACGGCGTACGGCGTACGGCGTACGGCGTACGGCGGACGGCGGACGGACAAAAAATTTTTATTGCAGATTCTTGTTCTAGAACCTCTGAAACGTGAAAGAACAAATTTTCAGGGGGTGTTGTAAAAAAAATTTTCTTGAACAATTACATAGGTACATTATTTCTGGAAATAATGTACCAAAATAGGCACGATCCTTCAACTTCTTTGATTTTAATCCTCACGCCTTAACCCAGAACTATTTTTATAAAAGCCTGATAAAATGCTGAAGCCTTCTTACTGAGAATCAATTGATTTTATAGTTGTTGACATTTTTCAGCTGAACAACCGACAGAATTACGCAGAAAAAGTCGTATTTTCAAACAAATGTATTTTTGATGAAAATTATAATTTCAGTAATCTGTTAGATTATTTTTCAATGATGAACCTTTGTGTTTTTGAGATGAAAGTGTTCAGGCACCGTCTAGGGGGGGGGGGGTTCACCTAGAGCCATAAGATCAACTTACCGCAAACAGCCTGTTTTGTTGATGAAATATTATGGTTGTCGTAATATGATAGTTGGGTACTAAATGATGTTCCAATTATTATTGTTGAGATAGGTTTAAAAAAGTCTAGTCATTTATTGTGAACGTTTATTAAAAATAAGTCGTAGGTTGTCATGTATGAATGTATTGCGCATCAGAAATTGAAACTATATTCAAACTGGTGTATTATATCTCTTCTCTCTCAAAATTTCTCTTTTCATTCCATGTTTTCCGCCTTCATCATGAAGCATAATTAGTTTATTCTTGTTTCTGAAGACAGCAGTAGCTTTGATCACAGAGTGTAGGCATCTGCAGAGCAAGGTTTGGTAAAGCCTGTGTCACACGTTTTTCGGGAAAATTACCAAATAATTTGCATTCGCTGGACCAAAGAACGCATGACTGCAACTATCATCCTTTGATTGAAAAACTTGAGGGAAGATCCCGTCCGGCCGTGTGCCGCCGACAGGTTATGACGTTATCAGTTGTTTAGCTCCTAGTTTTCTCCATAGTGATACTCATCACCATCGCACATGAAAACTCAAGAGTTTTAAGCCTGGTTCAGATATCTTGATTTTCATTATTGTTTTTAGCACCAAAATTACGGGCCCTCCAAATCAGGGTTGACAAAACTCAATAAAACCCCTCCATTTCCAACTGGGCACGTCTCTGCTGATATTCCATCCATATCTCCACAAAGTCACTCGAATTTGATGCCCTGCGCAAGCGTAAGCGTAGGACTATAGTTGATGGTGATTGTAGAGCGTCGCATGTATTGTTTCCACGAGTCAGAGCCGCTTTCCCGCCCGCCGCCAGTTTCTTTTTCCCCGCCGAAAGCCCCGCCGATTTCAGCTCCTGATGTTGGAATGTTTACATTGACGATACCGCAGTCCGATCCTTTGGGTCCAATCCACTGCGAACATTGACAGGCGTTTTTGGTTGTAATGGCATGCTCTTGATAGGTACAGGTTATAAACTTGCAGGAATGGAAGTACCGACGCTAACATTTTGAATTTTTCTAAAAATTGTCCGATACTCTTGTAGCTATTTGACATAGCATCCATTGCAATGCTACAGTGCGCCACCTACGTGCTTGACAACATTTTCGCAATGCGATGCGCCCCATTGGTAGAGAGTCGTCTGGATCTCCGTCGGGTGCGTCCACGAACCAAGCGCTCCTAGCGGCTTTCCCGCTAATTCCACCACTTTGCTTCTCCGTTTTGCTATTTTATGCCACTCCCCTGGACTGCGAAAAATACAAAAAACTGACTCCCCATAGTAAGTCCTAGAAAAAACTCAAGAAAATATGAATTTTACTTCGATGGTCTTTTGGTATTAATTTTTAGTGGTACGGTCAACAAATTTTTAATTTTTCCAAATCTAGCTCGTCGTCGATGTGAGATGGTGGACTTAGCAGGACGGCCGCTAGGAGCGCTTGGGTCGAGGACGCACCAGCTGGAGATCCAGACACCTCCCATCAGTAGTGTCTGCTTATCGCAGCAGTTACCAAACTTTATGGTCCCTACCACCTAAACTAGTCCCTCACAGAACAATTGTAGAGATGGAAGTGGTCAAGCGAAAAAGGGTTATATCGACGGTCCCACAGCAACACCCCGTGTCGTCATTTTTGCCATAAATGAGTTATGCATATGGTTGGAAAGCTCTCTCCAGCACGGATTCAATAAAATTTGAAGATCCATCGCAAGTCCAATAGGATGTGCGCAATTCACGTATTAGATAACAACCTGTATTGTCATTGTGTCGGTAACAAGCTGTACTTTCAGCTATTTGGCATCGTTTACCGTTTCAGACGATGTGGCCTCGCATGTGCTTCAAATTTTACCGCAAGAGCGATTTTATTAAACTGCTTTTATAGTTTTTTTAAAGTTTTTTCATTCCTTGACAACCAGGGTTTTGGCTTTCCTGAAAAGTGACCAAAATTACGATACGGGGTGTTGCTGTGGGACCGTCGATATTTGACTTAAGAGCTTTCAAACTTTACTTTGAATAAGTCCAAGAGGTTGTTCGTGAACAGGCTCGAGGAAAGGCCTTGGCTGACTTGATTGTTCATAGTGATGGCTTCGTCGACACTCTTAGCGCGCAGTGCGTACACGATTGGTGCGAAGGTCTCTTTCTTCACCACCGGACTGTCGTTGGTCAGTCCTGTTACGATTGTTGGCTCAACGAAAAAGCCGGCTCCCTCGCAAACCTGGAATTATGGGTACGCGTTCAAGGAAGGAGCCCTTAACATTTTTCGATCAAGCCTTATATTAATTATATACAATTATACATCAAATTGTACCAAAATCTTTTGTTGCATTTAAAATTGGTTCGGTGGTTTGAGGTGCTCTGCCAAAAATTGGCAATTTACTAGTTTTGATACTTTAACTATATTTACTGAAATTTTGAGGAACTGAAATCAGCATATTGGTCCCTCTCATGCATAAGACAAGTTTCCATCATCAGTAATGCCTGCGACTCACTCGGCCACCAAACTCGATCTGACCACCAGCTTCCTTGATTTCCTTGATCGTGTTAACATAATTGTCGACTGACGATTGGCTATGGAGTGGCCCATATAGGGTATTTTCATCTAGTGGGTCTCCCATCCTTTTCAGCACCTGCTCGAACGATTTCTTCATCCTTCCCAACACATTGTCGTAAACCTGAACAGAAAGCAGTAGTGGCTAATTTAATAGCGAAATTCAAGGCTTGAGATAAAAATTTCAATTTACCGAAGCTCATTTTTACATCCCCAAAAGCTCCAATAATAAGTTATCTTTGACATGGTCGTCTACTTATGGTACAGGGTCCATCAGAAAGAACAGAATCTGTCATCTGATGACCAGGAAATGTTACCAAAAGCGGTAGAGCCGCCATTTTGAAAGAACTGCCTTACTGGGGTAGCCATGTACCTCCACACCATGATGCAGACTGAAATCCCCTCTGTAAAACGACCCCACCCCAAGCAGACCTCCTTTTGGCGAGTGGTACATTTTCAAAACGCCCATTCCTTCTCACTGGCCCTGTACTTATTGCCTTTTACATTCATGCTATCCAAGGAATATGTAAGTGAAAATGTAACCTTATCGTGCAGAATGAGCCTTCTTGTTGAAGTGCACCTCTGTCCTGCTGTGCCTATGCATGCGAATACGACCGATTGAGCGACCATGTCCAGATCGGCATCCGGGCCCACAATGATGGCATTATTTCCTCCAAGTTCCAGGAGGAATTTTCCAAACCGTTGTTGAACGTTGAGAGCGACCTGAAAACGAAAATCAACCTCATGATCAACCTAAATCCTAACCTCAAACCTGTTCAAACTTGATTTTCAGGTATTGTTGACAGATTGGTAAATTCGGATAGATTCTATGCAGCGTTGAACCTTGAAAGAATCTGTAGGCAATATTAACGCTAGAATCGCTTACTTTCGTAGCCCCCACTCACTTCTTTGCCCACTTTGGTGCTGCCGGTGAATGACACCAATGGTACGCGTTCGTCCGTCGAGATGGCATTGCCGATATCGCTCCCGCCACTCACTAGTGAGGCGATGGCGCCCGGCAAATTATTATCTTTCAATACTTTGGCTATAATTTGAGTTGTGGCGACCGAAACGAGCGGTGTTGTCGAGGCGCCTTTCCAAATCAACGTATTCCCACAGACCTGAGAGAGTTTGATGATGAGAGTGAGTTCCTGCCTGTCGATCAGGGCTGATATCTTGACTCAAAAAATATTTACTTTTACTATACAGGCTCACCATGGCGATTGCGCTATTCCACCCGTACACAGCGATGGGAAAATTGAAAGCGCTGATAACACCAACCAATCCCAAAGGATTCCACTGCTCCAAGAGGACATGTCCTGGCCTCTCTGAAGGAATAATGCTCCCGCTGAACATCCTGGACAGGCCGACCGCGTAGTCGCAGATGTCCACGTACTCTTGAACTTCGCCGATCCCTTCGGCGAGAATCTTACCTTTGCAAGAATGAGCAACAGAAAATTAGTCATTATACTGGCCGGGTAACCTTTCAGCACAGAGACAGTTTAATTGCGACACTTACCCATTTCCAGGGAGACGAGCTGCCCCAAAGGTTTCAGGTTGGCTCTGAGGGCATTACCGATCTGTCGAACGATTTCACCCCTTTTCGGAGCTGGCAGGTCAGCCCAGAGTTGCCATGCTTCTTCGGCTCGGCCTCTGGCTGTGTTATAGTCTTCGATGGTCCCTTGCTGAACAGTCGCTATCGGAAGTCCATTTGCAGGACAGATAGATGTCACTACCTGGATATAAAAAAAACTATATTCAATTGGAGCAAGGGGGAAAGAAGAAGGCGTGTGACTACTAGTGAGACTACAGCAGCATGTCGTGACCAGTTCTGACCCTCTCTTCGAGGGAGGCAGGGCACGCCCAGGGGGGCTTTGGTTATCCGGCGAGAAACAACCCTCACTGCCATGGTGAAATTCGGTTTGATCGAGAGGACGTCAAGACAAATTATTCAAAAGGATTCAACGACAGCTGTAAGCAGCTACATTCATTAGCTTCAAGTAGTTTTTGGTGTGAGCTGCAGCCAGTTGTAGGAATTCCTATAAAAATCATCAAGTATCTAGGCAAGTACCTGCTTCCTAGAACTTTTTTTTCAATTTTTACGGGGGATCAGAGCCTCAGATTCAGAGGTTCCAAAATAAAACGTACCAATGTATTATTACCCAACATCACCTTCTGCACAAAGCGTATGCGTCCGTCTACTTGACCATTTTACTGTGACGTGCGCACGCTATTATCATAGATGAGTAGACTATCAATAATTACTGTCTTCTGTTATTTATAGGTTCAAATGAGGCGTTGATAGCCAGAGTGGACCATTCCACAAACTGGCCGAAAATGAGTTATACAGTGCAATGGGTCTGTGGTTGCTCTATCTATCGAATTATTATTAAAATTTGACTCGTTCTCGAATGTGCTAAGAGAGAGCGCAATTTTTCAAATGTTCCGTCTGCAAATTGGCCGCCGATTTTGATGGCCAGAGTGGACCTTGTGGCTTGTAGAAATGTCCCTATGGTTCATGAGTCATCTGTTCACCCAAGAATGCTTGTATTTTTTTCTTCAAAACAACATAACAAGGCCCTTAACCAATAACATGAAATTAGTCGAAATTTTCAAATGCGATTTTCTCAGTTCAACACCTGTGTGGAATGGTCCACTCTGGCTATCAACGCCTCAAATATGAGAAATAGTTCATAATATGAACTATAATGTGTGAATATGATATATGAATATGATGGATGAATCATATAACATATGAACATATTATGTGAAATTACCTACCTCTCCGGACCCTGCCCATTCACCGTGAAATACCCCTTTGTTGGTGGTGGACAATCCCAAATCTTTAAGGAATGAAAAATTCGGGTTTTCCACTAGATAAGCAGCGGTTTGGTTTCTTCTTTTGAAGACGGAATTGAAACCGGGCGAATTTTTGCCAACCGTTTGTAAAAAGCGCCACATTGCTTGAATTTGAAAATGAACTAAAAAGCTATCAATTAACACCCTACACCTAAACTTATTGAACACTGATTTCCGTTCGGCCGAGTACAATTAATCTTGAAATATCAAATTATCTTTTACGTAACCGAGTTAGATAATTCTTTTACGGTCAGGCCCACCTTCCGCCTTATTTTTATTTCTACTTGTCGGGATTATCTGTACCAAAATTAAGATAGGTTCAGTTGAAAATTTGAATCACTTTTAACAATCAACATTAGGAAACAACCTATTTTTAGGTAGGATGCTGGTACACCTACCGAATTAATAATGAATCATTTTTATCTTGTTAGTAGTACTTATGTGAACAAATTCCAGAAAATTATGGGGGCCATCGCCCCCTTGCCCCCCTTCCCCCCTCCCCCCCCCCGTGTACGGTCCTGCTCTAATACGGCCATTTAACATTAACGTTTAAAATAATTTTTCTGACATTTATAATTTCTTAACATTTATAATTAATAATAACAAGGAGTTTTTTGATCAGGTTTCTTCTTTATATATAATATAATCTTGGATATATAAATGGATATAAATAAATAAATAAATAAATGGATATAAATCTTGGATATATCCGCATTACTTGACGTATTTTGATTTTAGGGAAGGTTTTAAATTTGTACAGCAAATTTTTTGATATTTCTGACCCAAACCGCCAAGGAAGGTTGTAATTGAGTAAAAATTTACGTATCAAAATATGGAAATATTGTGTGTTATCTGCGCACCACTGGTTTCAATTTAAAAACCATTAATTTAATATGATAAATTATAAATAAATTTGATCATCGTCGTTTTACCTTGCAGACTTGGTGGATATTTTCAACTTGTTTACAAGTCTTCGTATCGATGTCTGTTTTTTTTAGGACTCCAAAAACCATGACATGGTTTTGACATGCTCATTGTGCATTTCTCAGTGGAGGGATGCCTCATGCCTTGGAGGATGCCTCATGCCTCAAATGTGAGAGCAAAAGTTACTGCATCTGCCGACAGAGTGCATACCTTCCAGAGGCTTCCCGGTAGGGAAGTATTGATTTGATTCGTCCCCCAGTCAAATCGCAGACCCCACAGCCCACAACCCCAGTCGGCAGTTCCAATCTCTGTACGCCTGCCGCCAGGGCGTTCGTTTGTTGCTTTTGGCTTTGTTGTGGATAGGCATGATGATGGTCTTTATTTTTCAAGAAATTACCATATCACAATTTTACGTTCAACGGAAAGAATGAAAATTTTACTGACCGACCCTCAAGAACCCAGAACCAAAATTTGGCATGAACGCTGTCGAATATTAGTATCAGATGCTTTTTCGCGAGTCATCAAAACATTCCTATCGAAATAAGTTATTAGTCGTTCAACTTCAATCGTGACAGCCGTAATTGAACTGAAAACTCTTCTAGTCATCAAAACGTGCCATGTCCAGCGGATGCCATGTCTGTGTTATGTGTAATGCCAAACTTGAATCTAAAGCAGCCCTGCAGGACCATTTCAGGTAGTACATCTATCGTAATTCCTCCATCAAGCTTGTAAGCTCTCCTAAGCAGTGCTTAGTAAGCACTTGGCTCAAAAAACTGTGCATCTTGATAATACGTAGAAATAAACTAAACATTGCGCCAAAAATCCTCCAGCTGCAAAATTACGTAGAAAATACGTAGAAATAAACTAAAAATTGCGCCAAAAATCCTCCAGCTGCAAAATCCTCCAGCTCCAAAAATCTCCACGGATTTATGTCCTTACACAAATATCAACTCAAAATCGTGAGCTCTCCTTCTCTCCAGGAAACATGGAAGTAAAGAAATAGACTTGAAAGGACGTCCTGTCGGTCCCAGTGGAAAAGTCGATACCGTGCCTCACCAAACCGGCGGCTACATCAAAGGGACCGGCTCCCAAATTAATACGCACGTCGTCTGCGATGTCTGCGGCGAAGAATTCACGTGCAACACCAAAGCGATACAGCACAAGTTCAAGAAACATCCGTTTAACGCTGCCAAACACTACTGTCCTCAGTGTGGAATGCAATTTCCTCTGAAAGTATGATTTACCATAGTGAAGTACCTACTTGAGTAATTTTTCATTAAACTTTCAGCATCGCAAATGGCCTTCAATTCGGATACCAACTGGAAAACTTACATGGGACAAATACTGTGTCCATACTGTTGTACACAAATCCAATTATCTGGCGCCAGCTCATCTTGAAATTGTTGCAGGGCCATCGTGATAAGCACTTGAAGGAACAACATGAGACTGATATTGTACCAAAGAATCCCTACCCTTGTTACCAATGCGGAGCAGTGTTCTACAACCAAGGAGCTCATGAATACCACCATAAGTCAGCCCATCACCGGTGAGGATACTATTTTGATGTTGAGGCGATTTTTCAATTTTGACATAACCTTGATAGGAGCGGCTCACCACTGCCACCCCGCTCCCGTTTTCCACCCAACTGCCACCCGGGGTCTTGCTCCTCAGTGGAATCCAACGTGGGTGCTTCAAAGCCAAAACGTGACTTACACCGGCTCAATTCTTGCAGGGTTGTTACGCTCTACAAGCAGATCGAGACGCCACCTCCTTCGAAGAAGATCCGCTACAATAACGCGGGCGAGCCGCAAAGCGTCTACTATTGCCACTTGTGCGGCATCGAGTACATAGTCAAGTTCAACTTGCAGAAGCATCTGGAAAGGCAGCACACGGTTCAAGAGCGAGCCGCCGTTCCGCCGGACCTTTTCAAATGTAATACTTGCGACGCTCTGTTTTACACCCAAAAGGCGTACGAGAACCACAATGTCTACCATCGACCGGACGATCTTTACGTCGCTAGTGAAGAGCAGAGGTAATTTTTGTGTAAAATTTACACAGTATTTAATACTATTTACCTATATTTACGACGTTTGTTGAACTTTTGCTTTACCTAAAGGTTTATGACCCCAAAAGGGCCTTACAAATGGGGAGCTTTTCTGAAAAGTGATTCTGAAAAGGGGGTCTTCTTTAGGGGTCTGGACGATTTGAGGGCAAATCCTCAAATCCAAACCTGCGAATCCTCAACTAAGACCCAAAGAAACGGTCAACTCCTTAAGGCTGTATCAGACGAACAGTTCAACCCACAACAGCTGAATGGCGTGATAAGGCAGTGACTGGCGGACTAAAAGATTCAACGATTGAATCTTTCTGGCCGGCGTTGGGCGGGTCCGGCCTAGGCTATCGCGTCTCTGATTGGCTGAGCGCCGCACAACGGGTGGCGCCTGAGGGTTGAGCCGTTCGTGTGATTCCCACTTCAGACCTCTGTGGATCCCCATATTTTCACGAAATTCTACCCTATCTAGTTTGAAGAAACACCCTATACCTAATATAGTTTTCTCTTTACACTATAGACTCTATAGTATAGAGTACCATTGATGCATTGCATTGAAAATTTGTCTAACTTGATAAAAATACGTTGTAACCCAGGCTGCAGACCGTAACCAGGGTGGATCAGGATTTTGACATTCGGCGCGTACTCCCTCCAACTGAGAAGTTCATCCCTAAATTCAGAAGGCGGAGGACGCCGGCTTACCGAACTAAGTTGGAGGTTTGTAATTTCCATTTGAAATTTCTCCGAATGTCCTTTTGCGTTCTACGATTCTAGTTTGCAATGTTTTTCAGTCGCCGAAAAAGAATGACGCTGACGTGAAAGAAGAGGAAATGTCGCCACCGCCATCTTCGGATTCGGAAAACGAAGACGACAACGAGCCAAAGAAACTTAAAGTCGCCCAAGATGCTGGAATTGTGGAAAGTCAACTGCCAACGTGAAGTTCCGTAAATGTCTAGTCAGCTTGTTTTTGTGTCGCTGGAACCTTACCAATCTAACTCTTCTGATTGGTCATTTCTAAGATTGGGGAAGGTCCTATGTTGTATCATTTCACGTTTCAATATTTTGAAAGTCAGGGCTGGGTGTCAAATATCGAGACTAAGGTGTTAATTATTGTCGTGAAATTTCTGAAAAAATTTCTTTGAAAGTTAACATCTCATTGACCCTCTGGCCCCTTTTGAAGTTGATTTTTACTCGAATGATGAATATTTGCAAATTTTGCTTAATTGTCAAGTGTGAAGAGGCTTCATGGCTTGTGCAGTGCGCTACGCAATACATCACGTTCAGATAGAACTTTCATTCATACCAAAGATAGCGATTTCATTCTTTTTTGGACTTCTTCGACGCCATGCACTGAGCCCTTACTATTCGATGTATAAAATTTTACTGTGTATCATAGTTATTTAAGTAGTTTTTGCGTAGATATTCGTCTAAGTCATTGATTACTTTATGCAGTTTTGAGCTGAAAATGAAAAAATTGGGTTCTTGCTTGTATCAACCCTGTTAAGTAATCTAATTAATATAGTTTAGCTGTCATTAGATCAAGTGCCATAAGGCTTTGGCCAAACCACAACCTGTGGCTAGTCAAATTAAGTAGATTGAGAGCTTTGCGTTTTAAAATTATCGTTCATTTCTTGTTGGGCGCGTCAAGTTTGTCTTCTGGCGAATCAGAAGGAACGAGGCTCGATTGCCGCCGGAGTGATTGTACTTTGGAACTTCTTCAGTTCTATTCCGTTCGAACACAATAGGGGTTAACACCTGATCCTAACCTAATCTTTCCCAGATTAGACCCCCCTGAATAAATTTCTCCGTACGCCACTGTGGAAAAAATAAAGTCAGTATTTCATGAATGAGTTCGTATTTTTTCTTCAACCTAAGCGTTCCAATTCAGTGAAGGTTCCGGGTGATGGGTCATAACAAATAATTCTACAAAAAAAATAACTAATATATTGGACGAGGCAAGTTCATCAATTTTTTCGGCTCTTTTGGAGGGGCTGAACACATTTGGAGAACTGAATCCATCTTCGGTCAGTGGATACCAAAATACATTTATTTACATTTTTTTTGGACAGCAAACAATTCCATCAGTTTTACATAAAATGTCACTTCAGTCCAGTTATCTGTATTATTTCAATATAATTAGATGTATATCTGTAATATCAATATTTACATCATACCATGAACTGTAATACGGCTTCGTCTGGAAAACAGGAAGGGAAGTAGATATTCTTCCTAGGAAATAGATTCCAATGGAAAATCTATTCCAAGGAACCGGTCCAAAATCCGGATGAGCGGCATGGGGGCTCCTAGTGCCTGATCCCACCGTAGAGCTAACGATCACTGTCCTCCAAATTAGAAAAAATCACAAGTTTTGCAAGTGATTAACTGTCACTGGATTGATACGGTTCGTGGCTATCTGGTTATGTTGATTGGACAAAACTACAATACTTCCATAGTCAAGATTTTTGAAAAAAATTGAAACCCTTGCTAAACTACACGTGATAGCAAGATTTTTATGACAACCTCACTTGAGCAAGTGAACATCTTTGTATTTGAGAGTAACTCGGTTTTTTCCCAGCAAAAAATTAATTAAATTATTGAACTTAAAAATCTCGGCAAAAGGGCCTTTAAGCATAAACCTAAGCCAAAATTGTCCCATGGCATTTGATGAACAACCAATTGCATGAAAATTGTTGTGAGTTATTGCGCCTGATCGGCACCAGGTGTGGCAATATTCGGGAAATTTCAATATTTACGTCCATATCACAGTTAACCTAACTCCAAGCTACAATCTCTGTACTATTTGGAATAGTTTGATGCCAAGAGATGAACCTTTTGCCAGGTTTTTGGGTTCAATAACTCTTTTCGCTGGGAACAAACGTTTCGCCTGTATAGTTGTTGCCGGAGTCATTTGGTAGGAGCGCCCTTCAATTTTCGATCCTGCGGAGCCACAGGCCTGCCAACTTTTCTTCCAAATTTCGAAAATTCAGCATTGGTAGTGGAGTAAAATCTTTGACGGGAGCTTTTAGCCAATAAAAATGGATTCTAGGGCGAGAAATCGTGTCTTCTCTTTTCTAACCATTGTCAATGAGAATCGTTCCATCTCAAATCACGACCTCCAGGTTGGACGAGCTTGAATATTTTTTACGCCTTTACTTCGTCGGCTTGGCCGGGAAGTTTTTGGGCTCGAATTTTTTATCTACGTGACCTAATTAAGTATCATTACCTACAGGTAAGGGGCCCGGTTCTAAAGCATCGTCGAACTGTTACGATGCTGCTTGCTCAGGTTCTTTGACAATTCTGAAACATGAGAATAATATTATCGAAATAATTATCCTCTTCTTCGCCGTTGCCTTTATGACTGTGAAGGAGTGTCATAAAATTGAATCCTCGTTAAAAACTAATATTGTTCTATGAAAGTGGACCAATCGCTCGCGTCCAAATTAGATCATTTTGGTAACTTTTGACTATCAAGGGGTCAAGCGCCGGCATTGGTTAGGAATTTGATATGTGATCGAAACCAAATACTATTGAACATTTACCTAGTAATTTTAAAATTTTTTGTGTTGAATGGTTGTTCGAACATTTTTTGAGAGTTGGTCATCGGTCTCCTACCCCTGTACGACCTCTGTGAAAAAAATATTATGATTTGTGAAAAAAATGAACACTGCGCAGGTAAAAGGTTTCACCCAACGACATTACATGCAAGAAAATTAAAAAATTTTCTTGATTTGCGCCCGAACTTTTCAAATTTGCTTTATTCCCGAGGACTGTTCTTCAATGCAGCTTCTTGCTAAATTTATTGACGTTTTCGGGCTAAATTCCAGTCAGCAGCCGGGGTTGAACACTCAATTTTAGGGGATGAAAGAAAATTAATTATTAAAAAAAACTTTTTTATATTATCCTACACCTATATTACACAGTTCCCGAGAAACTTATTCCCCCAACACTTATCAATCACACCGAGAGTCAGTAATCATGAACAATAGTCTTCCGTTTAATGTGTTTCGACTGAGGAATTGCTTAATGTTCCAACGCTGATGGATTGAGATGATGCGTGCACATGCTCCGTCTCTTTTCCACGATTAAAGGTGAGCTTTCAAGACGGCCGTTCTGGACAACAAACGTTAGTAAAACACATGAGAATGAGGCAACGCTTTTACGAGCAACATGAACAATGGTGGAAATTAATACGTTAGTTTACGAGGCAATTTTGGATCACAAAAAATCGGATGTATTGAGATGGATTGAATCAAGAGGCTGGGCCCAATAAAAAACAAAACGTTGTCCTGCTACCAAAGTTCCGTCTTCACCGGCGGTGATTCAGAAGAGCAGAAAAAGAAAAACCATCCATAAATTATGGAAGATTTCATTAAAATAAACAAAAACAAAAAATTACTTTACCTTTTTTCTACGAATTTCTGCGGAGCCGAAATTCCACAGCAACATCTCTGTTTATCCACGAAATGTGGAACCTCTAGCTACGAAAATTGAGTATTCATAGCACCGGGCTATTCAGGAGACCCTACACCTTCGAAATTCGAGAAGCGAGGACGACGTAGCCCCAATGTTACTGAGGGACCAGGAAGCTGGAGCTCTTCCATATAGCATATCAGACTAAGGTTAATCTGTCCGAGCACCGAGAAAGGATAGCTCCAGATTCCTCGTCCCACCGCAACTCTGTCACGTTGGCCGCGCTCCTCAAAAGGAGAGAAATGAATTTTTGATCTGAAGACAACCTTTGATGAGCACAACCAAGACGGTCCAACCACCATTACAGATCACACCAACAACCGTGCAATGAGAAGACTACTTACCTACAAGGCAAAATTTTTTATTCCAACCTAATTGATATGAATTTTTGGAAGAACACCATCGAAAATTAAGCATTGAGAGTCACTATGCGTTTTTCGATTTTGGCACTTCGGCAATACTACGGCGCAAAACTATAGCGTTACTACAGCAAGGCTGAGGCGATACTTTGGGGATACTATTATTCTGCGAGGAATTCTAGTCAAATCGCCAAATATCATTGCATCGTATTGAAGTGGCATTGGGATATCAGCGCTATAGACATGAGGCGGATTTAACCAACTTCGGATTAGAGTTAATCCGGACGTTGTTACCTAGGTAACTATGCGTAAACATGTCCAGATTAACTCTAATCCTAGGTTTAGAGCCAATCTTGACATAGATTCCTTGGTATCTTTGTTTAAAGATATGTAAGCATATGTAAGAAAAGGTTTTTTAAAACGTGTGGTAACGGTAAAAATGGTAAATTTGTGTTGTGTCCCAAGCCTTCGTGAATCCAACATTAACTTGCCATGAGCAAAGCACAAGATGAAACAGACGGTAAAGGGTACATGGGGTTAGTCAAAACACGGGAACAAACAATATAGAATTTATTCAGTCAAAACACCATCCAAATAATTTTTGCGTCTTCGCATAGAAAAATATATTGTTTCGAAAAATCAATATCTCTTTATTGGAATGAAAAATAAATTTTAGCCCTCTGAAAACCTCAAAACGTAGTTATATAGTCATCTAATGTAAATATATAGGTATCTATCAATAAACAAACCATAGGAAAATATTCAGACTTGATCCGGTGAAATAGCTCGAAAATCTATCGCTTCCACTAAATACATTTGAAAACTGGTCAAAAAAGCATCTGGTCTTTTCAAGCCATTTCATAGAGCATTCTCATGGCACGAATGATAACATGGCAGTACAGCGTTTCTACGGTAAATCGACATTCATCGGAAGGTGGTAGACATGCGAATACACGATAATTCACTTTAGTTACGTACGAGAAGGCACAACATTTGTACTATGGTCTACTGATTACAAGGAGCGGTAAAATGTTAACACAGCATGCCGACGGAAATGTTTGATAGCAGTGATAAGAAATCGAATCGGAAGATGATAGTCGAAGAAGACAGGTTAGATAGCTAACTATTGCTTTTCATTTTGATAAATTAATATATACTGTTGGAAAATATATCTATTTCCATTCATTTCCCTCATTCTTTCGAAAGCTACGACGAAAGTGTTTTTATCAATTTTTTCTTGGTTGAAACCTCTGAATCTTGTTGCACACCAACCGCAAGTCAAACAGACCGTCGGATTGATCGGTCGACAGTTGGTCAAAATACAAACCAAAATAATTGTTCCTAAACCAATTTACAGGCTACTGCGCTACTTTCTCCAGCTCGTAGTTGTAAATTGGTTCGGAAATATATCAATTGGAATCACCTTACAGCAAAGGAAGAAGATTCTGGAAACATAAATCTGAGGCCCCACGGTGCTGCCTTCAGCTGATAACACTGCACTACAAAAAATTTTTTTGCGCGTATCTTTGATGAGAACTGTTTTCTGATTTTGATACAAGGAACCCGAATTTTCCATAGGAAACCCTTCATTAGCTATGGTTTTGGATATACCATCAAGTACCATCGAATTTCAGGAAAACAGATTGAGGATTGTGCAATAGTTTGGTTAATCAAAGACCAGTTTCTTGTGAGGCACCGTACGAATTCAAGCAAAAATCAGTGTTGCCAACCTGAAAACCAAAAATTTCCCCCTTTCCGGCATCTTTGGGCGTCGTACATCTTATATCAGCACGGTTTTTAGTATTTTGGTTTTATTTAACGCAAATCAGGAGTTATTTTTAAAAAATATGCTCAATCAGTGTTGGGCTGATGAGGGATATTTTCCTCGAATATGCAAGCAAAGCTTCCAGAATGCTTGATCTACTGGAAGGCAACCGACCGTCGTAGCTACCTTTTTTTGGCAGACAGAATCAGTTCTCTGAAAAGTGACAACTTCTAGAGATAGTCACTTGATCTCTTGATCGATAGAGGGAAGGAACAACAAAAATATGGACGCGTCGGGGGCCTCAGATTTATCTCTCCAGCACCTCCTTAAGAATCCAGCCGATAAATTTTTTCTCTCCTACGAATTCGTCACTGACAAAAATTATAGCTCATGCAAACTCAAACTTCAGTCTTCAACATACAAAAACAAATCTTAACGTACTATGGCCAATTGGTAAATGAAGGCTAGGAATGGTAACCAAAGGGAAACCGCTCGAACGATAGCTTCAAAGGGGAAAACATGTTACTTACTGGTGAACAGGATGGTTTTTGAGCAATTCGATCAACTGTTTAGGCTCGATTTTCCTCTTGCAGATCTGGTCCACTGCGGTGAATAGAGGGAATCTGAAAATCCAAAAATTCAGGTTAGAAAACCAGAAATGGTATTTAAAATTATAGTTAATTAGGAGTTAGGTTATGATTTATGTAAAATAGTAAATATGAGATAGCTCCTGTTGTCGATTTTGCGATGATATTGTTAATCTGTCCTCAACTTCTGAATTTCTTTCTCAATTGGGGGATTTGGGGGTTTTTGACGTTGTCTCAGGGGCTCAAGTTGGCAACACTGGTGTAACATCAAGTACGCGAGTTTTCCATAATCCATTCACTTACTTGTCTTCCATCTTCCTGGCAGCGAGCATGTAATTGACCTCATGCGCAGTGATAGGGCCTTGCAATTTTTGCCCGTTGAGTTTCTCCCTTTCGAGGTCTTCGATCGACTGAAAAATAGAGAGAATCTCTGCAGTTGAGTCAGCTGTTCTTTCATAATTGGTCTTAGAATTCGGTTGGGCGTAGTTTTTTAATGAACAACCCAATGATCGGGGTGGGAAATTGTACGCTCTTTGCTAAGGAACACGCCGTATTTTGCTTTTGCTTTTGGAGATAGAGATTGTTAGCCTTCGTTATTTACGGTGGGATCAGGAAACAGGAGCCTCCCCTTACCGCTTGTCTGGATTTTGGACCGGTTCCTTGCTAGGTCTAGCGGGATGGGCACGAAGCCAATGTGCATATTGATGCAACCCAAGGAACCGGTCCAAAATCCTGGTAGTACCCTCCAAATTAGGGGAAAATTCTACTCCTCTGGGTAGCGGTGGTCGAAAGACCCAAATATCGTACTGTACAGCCATAATTTGCGCTCGATTAATTCATTTCACCAAAAAATCCATCTCATCATTCATCATTCTTCATTCATCTCATCCGCTCACCTTTCCTGTCGTGACGAAAGCCTCGGACACCATTCGGTTTCTTCCACCGTAACACGTCGTGATCAGATCAGCGACGCCGCAACTCTCGAGGAACGTAGCGAGCTTGCAGTTGGCGTAGAAGGTTTTGACGAATTGTACCATCTCCATGAGGCCGAGACGGATGACGGCCGCTTTCGTGTTGTCGCCCAGTTGCAAACCATCGCAGAATCCTGCTGCGCATGCGACGATGTTCTGAAATTCGAAGGGACCGGTAAATTGAGTAAGTTTATGAATTCTCATTACCACCACCGTATCAATTTTATAAATTCAACCAATCATGAAACGCAGGTTAACTTGGCGGAGGGATTTGACTAGTTTATTAAAGCAGTTTGCTAACGATACATTGGACAAATAAAATACAGCATACCTTCAGAGCGCCACAAATCTCAACCGTCTCGACATCCTCAACGCAAACGACGCGGAAATAGTCGGCTTCGAAAATTTCCTTCAAGGCTAAAGAAACCTTTTTGTCGGCACAGCCTAGGAATCAAAACCGAAAATTCGAATTAGAACTTCAACAAGCTAAATTTTATGTCAGTTAACAAAATACATAATACAACGTCCATTTCCACGTCGAATTAGATATCAACAAACCTATCGTCGTTTCGCAGAAATTTTCCTTCGCCACCTCGCCAGCAAGATTGGCGCCCATTAGGACAGCAACGGGAACTTTCAACGAACGGTTGATAACATTAGAAATAAGTTCGATGCCGCCTCCTTCCGCGATATCGAATCCCTGAAACAAAAATTTAACGATAAATAGAATGGCTTATCAGCTGATTAAATATTGGGCATCAGAAATTAACTTTTTTTTAAATACAAGTTTCTGGGCGTCACGCCCCTACCTTGATAAGGGAAATGGCGATTGCGGTTGGCTTGATTTTGCCGACAAGAGTATTGCAAAGATTCCTGACGAACTGGTGAGGTACGACGAAAACGAGGAAATCAGCATCGGCAGCTGCCTCGACCAAGTCCGGAACAGCCACCTGAAACAATTTTGAAAACCGTGGGTAAAAAACGGAAAATGTCCATCCGCTCGCTGAACTGTTGGACAACGAGAAATAAATACAAAAATATTGGTAGCCTTATATTGTGATGATAGGAACAATAAATCGAGGCTTGTAAAATGATGACTAATATTTTTAACTTGCGCATGAAATTATCACTAATACGAGACCAAACATGTTTCACCGCCACATATAATATTGTAACATATTATACCAGCCGTTTTTCCACCCAACTGTATAGTAAAATTAGGTACCTGACCATAAAAAGGTACCTATGTTAAGTAGATAAAAACTTATCAAAGGTTTGATTTTAATGTTTTTTAATGCTCAACGGGAACAGCGCACAGTCTATGACACAATAAAGTAAAGTACTCTTCTCTCGATACCGATAAGTTGTTCCGGGCGTGCCCTGCCGCCCTCAAGGAGAGGGTCGGAACTATTCCCATGGCACAATAAAGTATGAGGTATCTAATAAATTGTCTGCCTGTACTCTAAGTTGCTGCAAGCAAAAAGGGTCCTTGGCACCAATCGGAACAGGCCGAGATGAAGGTGGTTTTTCCGTGTTAACCTTTTCAGCACTAATTCATGCTAGTGCAACACCTTCTCTCAACACTAATAATATTACAATTCGAGACCAAAATTGTCGAGTTTTTGTAGCATAATTTTGAAAAACTTTCCAGAAAATCGATTTTTTTTGGGTCTTGGTTTGGAGCGTAAAGAAACATTTTCATGCCCTGTATCATAAAATCGACCTTTTTTTCAGCAAGTAATTTAGTAGGTACACGATATTGGGGTAGGCATTCGATTTTCGAATTCAAAGACGATTTTTTCCTATGGCACAACAACAAACTCCTCCAAAATTTTCCAAATTAGCGGCTCTTTCCCGATAGTCCGACTGACCAATGCCAATTGGGTTAAGACAGCAAATCGTCGTCACTTGTCGTTATAGACGCATTAAGATTCCTCAGTCCTCGAGTGGCCGATTCGGGACAAATAGTCGCACAGTGTAAAAATACACCGGACTAGTCCTTGGGCGTAGCCTTCAAAGCAAAGACCGGTTGTACTCTCGCTAACAGAACCTATGATATTGATAAAACCATCTTAGAACGCACATTTGAGGACGGATTTTGGTTTTTGTCGTGCTGAACAGGGAAAATCGTATCATCTCGAGGTTTAGACGGTATTTCGCTCGTAAGACGCAACTCACGATCACTTTTTTTCTTCATTACAACAATTAATCGGTGCCTACCTAATTCGCCTGCGTTTGCCAGCCGTCAGTGCGCATCTGCGCAAAAAAGCGCGATATTACAATTTTCCTCAATACGAAGTAGCGTGAAACGTAAAAAAACGAAAAAATCTAGATTCCACCAAAACATTGAATTAGTGAATTCTTGCACCACTGGATCAAATTACGTTAGAATCCTTGTATTCATTACGTTAAACTGTTCTAATTTTTTTAACAATTATACCTATCCAATGAGCTGAAAATTAAGTTGGATTACATGCCCAGATAACCGAAAATTGTCGAATCAAAATGTGGAAGCATTGTGTGTTATCTAGGCACCACTGGTCTCTCGACCGGGTTCGATAGAAACGAGTATTTTTCCTTATCCGTCGACAATGTTGAACGAAGCTCATTAGCAAAGTAGCGAGGCGCCGACGGTTTATTTATTCGAACATTGATTATCTCTATCAATTCAGTTCAATTTCGTTTATCATTGAATGTTTCTGTTAACTCGTTTCATGGTAAAATTTCAAAAATTAACATTTAATGAGTATCTGAAGTTAGCTTATAATAGGTGTAGGAAGATTTGTTAAAATGTTATAAAAATAAGTTAAGGCCTTATGGTAAAAACGTTTCTTCGCAATTTCTGTATTAAATTCATTATAATTTTTTGAAAGGAAAAATGTCTTTGACGATAGAGTGAGGGAATTGAGTTAGTTGATGATCAAATTCTGAGGACAATGCTTTTTATTCTATCATGAGGACACTGGTCCACAAGAAGCTGAGGGCGATAAGATCAACAAAACCATGAAGACCATGCGAATAAAATTTATATTGTGTTTTGAAGATTACATTCAGCCGGAGTGTGTTTTTGTGGATTTTGAGCGAAACGCGGAAAGCCGGGTTTTATCTTCTATCTTATCAGCAAATCAGGGGACCGTCAATGTTTGGACGGACGAATATAATATCGAATATTACGCAACTTATCTTTCCATACTCGCTCCAGTTCGTGCAATAAGCGTATCTATTAAAATTATCTTATGTAAGTGACAAAGAGAGGATCAAGGTCCGAGACAGCCAACGAATTGGCCTTCCGAGCAGAACAGTCACTAATGTCTAGATAACCGACGTTTAATTGTTCCGAAGGGCAACAATGACATCCTGAGAAAATTCCATTGGGTAAACACTCCCTTGGTAATGGGCCCAGTCCAACGAATTCAAATTAGGGAATAAATAAAATATTTCTACACGTACTGGTGGCTCTTGTGAAAATGACCTAGGTCAATCCATAAGTGTTAGCCCCAGAACAAAGTAAAGGGGTGGGTACAACCGAATACTCAAACTATGGAAACAACCAAGTAATAAATCGGTTAACCGAAAACTCAGCTTAATTTCATTCCACGCATGTTTCAAAACAGCAAAGTATAAATTTTAGGATTTTTCCACGTTTTCCATCTTTTTAAGATGTTGAAGAGAAAATATTTGAATCAGCCAATTTCTCTCTCACTTCAACTCTCTAACGTTTTGTTTCATTTCTCGTTTTCAATCCAATATTTTTGTTCCACAGTGCGAAAACCTAGTTTGGGCCGAATAACAATGAATTTCGCCTCTTTTCTCAGATAAATTCATGAATGGTCCGAATTATAAAATATCTTCTCGCTCCTTAGAATGAGTACGATGACCATCAACACGCGACACTCACCCAGTTGGGCGTCAGCCAAAATGATGCCCTTGTACCGTTGAATCTGAATGGCATGCCTATTTCAAGCCAAATACGTGCCCATCACTTTCCTTCCCTTGCTAAGGTGAATTATGAAATTTAGAAAAAAATAATTTGGAACTAAACTTTTGATTTATTTGTAATAAAAAGCTTGCCAATAAAATATTAGAAAATATTATTAAAAATCCCATGGCTAGCGTGACCACTTGAATTAAACACGGCAAATAAGGCGTAGGTACTTGGACATGAACTTGGACATAGGTAGTTGGCCTTGGCCCAGAGTCGATAATTAACGTAAATCGTTCAACAAGACTCAGCTTCCAGCAATACTACTAGAATCTTCATTATAACACAAAATACGCCAGGGGTGACATTATTGATTTAAGAAAAAACGTTTACAACAACGGAAGGTTCCAAGAAAAATAATTGTAGACAAAACTGGATTTTACGCCGGGTCAAAAAAGTCGAGAGCCCCTGAAAATATTAATACACCCTTAGAAGGTTGCAGACTTCTTGCGGATCTGAGGCTCTGATTTCGAGTTTGGACTTGAAGTGGATGGATTTTCAGGAAGTCCTGACCATTCCTGGGATACCTACGAACCCAAATCCGGCAAGCTGTCTCCCGGACGCTCAATCAATCCTCAAGATCAATTATCAAGACCTCAGCATCCTAGAGACTCTTCAAGATCAAACTTCCAGCTGTCGACTCCATCCAGACTCTCTATCGAACTCACAACAGCCCCTGAAGGCCTCATACTATCTCCCACAGCAAAAAAAATCCGCCTTCCCCACTCACAAGCTATCAATTGACTCGATACAAAATCAAGGGGTCCTACTCCCATGTCAAGATGACACAACATTCATCAACAAACTGATGCTGGAAAATCACCAGGTCATAAGAAAAGCCGCTACTCATTCTACAATAAAATAATCTAAACTTACCACGTTCGGAGGCAGTTTATGTCCAGGAAGATACTTCACGTTTTCATGGGTCGTGTTGATGATCTCGGTCAGTTTCTGGCCGTCGATCATTTCTTCGTAAACGTACATCGTCACTCGATCGTCGATGTACTGGAGCCTGTGAGCGTTGACGCCAACGATCTTCGCGATCACTGAGCCCCTGTACAGACGAGAGTAAAAAAAAATTATGAGCAAGAATGCCCAACCCCCTACTGTAGCTATTCTAACATGTTCCATGACATGGTACATTGTACCAATAGTAGACAAGCCAACTTTGATACATACGTGGCGATCGGTATCCCACGTCGGGCAATTCAACAATCAAAAGTTCCACTGACGTAGGATTGAAATTTTTTTTAAGCAGTTGAGATCTGATGAATTCATACCGTTGGCACTGACGTCAGTTAGGTTTCATTGAATGACAAAATTGTTATAAAAAAATACTTACCTAGATTTATCGAACAAAATTTACAGTCCAATACTTCTACTTATTTCTACTAGTCGACAAGTGAGCTTTAAGCAAGTATACTTAAGTATTAAGTATGGAAGAAATCAGCGAGTTGGACTTACCAGTTCCCGGAGCCGACGATGCAAATTTTTTTTCCAGGCATGACCGCGAATAGACGTCGAAAATCCGAAGCTTTAACTAACCGAACGGAGATGCAGACCTCGGCGTATCTCAATAAGCACTAACTTGAACTTCTGATCTGACCACTCTGTTCGGCCTTCAGTCCTTCTGATAAACCTCACTATCCCTCCTTCTATTTTCCTCTGTCTGTCCTGCTTCTGACGTGACGTCGATGAGACGAGTCGTTCCGATGCCAGCCGGAGCGTTTCTATCTGTGTCTCGTGTTCGGTGTGTCTGGCTGTCTCGCGTCTCGTTCTGTGGAATGCCGTAGGCATGGAATCTAGGATAGATAGTACGAAATCGATTTTTTCAAATTTTATCAGCAATTTCGATTTTTATAAAAATTCGCTCTGTTCGTCATGGCTCGGGACAGTAAGCCCAGCGAGTGTTGTTGTTAGAAGTTAGGTACGTATCTCGTAGGTCAGTGGGAGACAAAATACCTAAATGTTTTGTTTGAGGAGTTGCCTGTGCGCAAGAGTCAGACTTTAGTTGGTATAAAAATGTGAGAATCTCTTTCTAATTTGCTAACATTACAATAGAAATAGATGATAGAGGTAGCAGCAGCAGTTAGGTACACTTCCCAGCCATGAAAGGTGAGATTGTGTTGCGTACCCACCATACTTACAAAATTTGTAATTTCGTACTATTTGTACCTACTACTTAACTAACATTTGTACTGTTTAATAGTTCAAAAAATGATTTTCATCATTCCATACTTATACTCAATTACTTCAAGAGGTGCGTGGAAGCATGATTAGGTGCCTTGCGCAACAAATGTTTGTAAGTAGGTTTGTTCCAGGAGCGTGAGTGTAGGCATTAAATGCCTACAAATCTACAAATTTGGTAGATGCCTTACGCATGCGCAGTGGAAGGTTTGTCAGTCAACGCCCCATAACGACACTTATAAACAATTCCAAGCCTAAAAATGCGCATGCGCTAGGCACCTGCCTACACTGACGCTCCTGGAACAAACCAGCTGTCTACTTTGGAAAAGGTTTCGAAAGCCTTTCTTCTGTAATTTGGATGCTGAGCCCCCTAATGCTGTGAGTCGTAAATGAGATCAACGGCTCTTCAAGTGGTTAATGGTAATTTCAACCTCCGGAAGAACTCGAACCTACCCTCCCTGGGCAAACGCCTTGTACCTTTGGCTATAAAGATAAAGAGCCTGCGTTTAAACAGTCTGGGAGGTCTACCCACGTGACAGACGAGAAACAACGTTCCCATAATTCCTTAAGTTTTGATAGTACCTACCTATAGTTTGTTATCAATGATTCGAGACACCTCCCGGGTTGTGTTGCCGAATTTATAAGGTCTGCCTAATAAATGTGCTGAAGGCGCCACGTTTGAGCACTGCTGGATTGTAAAATTTCTGTAATTTCCCACTTGAAGTTACTCAAGCTTCTTCATTATAGGCAGCTAGTAAAATAAATTGCGTTTTCAGAGGATACGTTCGCAAAGCTGCCAGCCGAGGTCCTAAGCTCGACTATAGACAGGCGAAAAGATGAAAGCGAAGGAGCAGATAAATCGGTGAAATCTTTTTTGGAGTCTCGCATGAGAAAAGATGATGCTGCTACGCTTAAGCAAGAATTGCACAAGGTAACCCAAACACTGAATAACCAATTACCTTCCCACCCAAACTGTAGAATTTTTAAGCCAACCGAACGTTTCAGAAATTCCCTCTGGCCAAAGAGAGACAAGTTTTCAAGAAGAGAATACGACGGAGAGGATGTCCCAAAAATCAAACATTGAGCAACACGAAGAAAAAGGCATTGGGCCTGTACAACATTGAACGGGACGGCCTACAGTACAAAGATCTACTTCCTCTTCACGATCTGTGGAAAGGCTACATGGACGGCTATTTGGGCCTTCCTCGCCTCAAAAAAGTTGGGTGAGGAAATGAGGAAGGGATTGCCTGAAAGAGTGTAGAAAATGGTGAAATTACGCATCTAGGCAAAAAAGAATTCCAGTTTACACCGCGAATTAGCCAGAATTTTGTCAGCAGATTGACTCCAGATCGCCGTATGTAAACCCATTTCAAGTTTTACAACCTTCCAGGTTCACAGGTGACGTGACTAGTCCGCTATTTGAAGAAGTTTCGCAGTTGCTGTTCAAAGCTGATTACCATGGCGCCATAGTTAGAGTGACACGGTCGACAGCACCGTCGCTGGTTGGATTAGGGGGTATCATCGTCTTTGAGACGAGGAACACCTTGAAGGTTCTTGGAAAAGACAACATAACTCGCTGTGAGTAAAACGTTTTGTAAATAAAGAAAAATCATGCCCATCTTACAATTCTAATATTTGGTCATTTGACTGTTGAGGTGGTGGCCCTTAAGGGCTGAAGCGCTCCTGCCACCGGCAATTGCTGATAATATAAACTTGGACAATATCATAAGAAATTTGAATAATCTTGCTTCACATTATAAATCACAAAAACGCATGTTTTGGACACTGCCCACAGACGTCCAACTTGAATTTCTCCATGAAATCGAAAGAGAATCGCAAAGTCATTAATTAGCTGATCGAATTAGCTGATGAAATTTGACAGCTTCTTGAACATTTATTCAAAGCGCAGTCAACGTACCAACTCCACACACAAACTCAACCCTCAAAGTCAACTCGCAAACTCGACTGTTGAACCAAACCCAACTCAAAAACTCACCTCACAAACTCATTTCACAAAGTAAACTTCGCGGGTTTACTTCGCAAACAGAACCCACAAACTCAACTCAAAAACTCAGCGCACAGACGAAACTCAACAGCTCAACTCTTACACTCAGCTCTCAAGCTCAACTTCCAACTCAACCCGCTAACTTAACTCATCTCTCAAACTCAACTCTTACCCGTAACTCCCAAACTCAACTCAAAAAATCAACTTACAAACTCAACTCACAAACCCAACTTACAAGCTCACCACACAAACTCAACCCGCTAACTTCATTTACGAACTCATCTCCCAAACGTAACTATCACACTCAACCCACAAACTCAACTCTCAAAAACTCTGCTCAGTAACTTAATTCAGCCTCAACTCTTACACTCAACTCACAAACTCAACCCACTAACTAAACGTACAAACTCATCTCTCAAACCCAAGTCTCAAACTCAACACAAAAAATCAACTCCACTCAAAAGTCAAGCTCACAACTCAACTCTCAAATTTAAGCCAACTCATCTCTCAAACTTCACACAAAAACTCAGCCCACAAACTCAATTCAACCTCGATTCTTACACTCAACTCCACTCAATTGTTAAGCCCCTTACTCAATCCAAAACATCAACTTAAAACTCAATTCACAAACTCAACTCTCCAACTCCACTGAAAAACTCAGTTCAACCTCACGTCACAACTCAACTCTTACATTCAACTCCACTCGTTCAGCTCACAAACTCGACCTCGACTCAAACTCAAGAAGTAGATTCAGTTAGTGAGTGGTATGCGTTTGTGAAGTGAGTTAGAAAGTTAAGTTTGAAAGTTGAGATTGAGAGATGAGTTTGCGAAGTGAGTTTGATAGTTGAGTTTGTGAAGTGAGTTTGAAAGTTGAGATTGGGAATCGAGTTCGTATGTTGAGTTAGAGGGTTGAGTTTGTAAGTTCAGTTTTTGAGGTGAGTTGAGCTTGAGGGTTGATTTGGTATGTTGAGTTTAGGGGTGGAGTTTAAGTTGAGTAGGTATGTGATGTGAGTTTGTAAGGAATGTTGAATTTGTAAGTTGATATTGTGGGTTGAGTTTGTATGTTGAGTTTGAGAGTTCAGTCTGAGTTGAGTTTGTGAGGTGAGTTGAATTTGTGGTTTGAGTTTGTAAGTTAAGTTTTTGAGATGAGTTGAGTTTGTAAGTCGAGTTGGTGGGTTGAATTTGAGAGTTAAGTTGATTTAAGTTGTTTGTGGGTTGAGTTTGAGAGTTGAGTTTGTAAGTTTAGTTTTGAGGTGAGTTGAGTTAGTGACTTGAGTTTGTGAGTCGATTTGGTATGTTGAGTTTAATGGTAGAGATTGAGAGTTGAATTTGCGGGTTTGGTTTGTAAGTTGAGTTGGTGGGTTGAATTCAAGTTTAAGTTGATTTTATGGGGACGTAGTGACCAAATATGTTTGAACAATCTTACCAAGATCGACCAAGTTCAGCTTACCTCTAATACGAGGTTGGTGAAGTCATTAATCTCAAATTAAATACTAACTTGCTATCCTAATTGTATTCATAATTATGATTATGCCCAAATCTGTTTGTAACTGATTGAGATACCTATATCCGCTGTTCCTCGCCTTACGCCTTTTTCCCCTCATTTACAGGCCTGCCCAAATTGACGTGCGAGTTCGAAATTCTCGTAGGCGATTTGGTCATCAGGTTCCTCGGGAAAAACTTCCTCGTCAAGCCCCCGGATCGTGCGGCGAAGAAAGTCAGAGGGAATAAGAGATTTTTATAGCCTACGTCATGTCCAATTATTGTTTTAATTTGAAAGGAAATCGTCGAATGAATTATGTACAAATAAAAAGGTTCACATGAGCTATTACAAGTTGGCGAGACAGTATTACCAGGAACTCTCTTACCAAAGGGACTTAGCGGTATCCACTACGAAGGATCGCATGCAGTAAAATTCCCCTAATAAATTAATTTCGCGGATTTTCTCTCTTCAGCACAAATAGAATGAATGCCAGTGATTCCGATGGCGTCATAGCGTCTCGAAGTTATTGTTGCAGCCAATCAGATACGAGAGATTCCGGCGGGAGAAGTTTTACAACATTCATAACCTCAATTGTCACCGTCAACTCTAAAACGCCATGCGATGGGCCGCAACAACAACAAATTTTGAATGACCGGCATCGTGGCACAGGATTTTGAAACTTTGTTCCTAAACGCTTCTCTTGACGACACGGTACGCGCATTACAACAATTCCACGATGAACACGCCGACGATTAGAAATTGTAATCTCATCTCGGAAATCACAGATATAAAAACGAGCAATTTACAATATTTTACAAAAATAATGCGACGCATGTACGGCGGAACGGGCGCGTCCTACCGGAATGCGATTGATAATACCGAAGGTAAACCTTGGAAGTCGACGATTATCTCATCCCTTGCATGGGGGGCGGCGGAGGGGGCGCGTGCATCCCCTGGTGGACGTATTGCTGCGGATCGTCGCCAGGGTCAACTGAAAATGCGAGAAATGGTTTGGATACATTCGGCAGTCGAATAAATTACGGTGGAGCGTAGATAATCCATATTTCTTATTTTGATACGTAAATTCTTGACACGATTTGATTATATTTTGAATACTTCCAATGTTGTTTAGGTAATAAATATAAAAAAACTCACAATGCGAATTTTTAAACATGCCTGAAATCGGAAAAATACCTTCAAACGAATACAGAAATGCAAAACTACAAACATTGTAACTTACGGTAGAAGACGCCGTAGCCCGGTGGAAGAGATGATATGTCAAAGTAGGCGTACGGTGGCGGCTCGGATGCTGGAGGTGGAGGGACCTCGTCGTTGACTTCTTCTTCTTCTCCGCCCTTGCCCACCCGGATTATCCTGACTTTAACCTGAAAAATGGCCATCGGTAGGTAAATAAAATTTCAAGGTTAGTTTATACATTTTCACTCAGGCACTTCCCTTGCCCGCATCCGGACTAACCTTGCGTTTCATCTTTTTCTTCCTCTTCTTCTTGATTTTCCGGTGATTGGGCGGCGGCGAAAGCGGACGATCTTCAGCTCCCGAAGGCGAAGAACCTTCGCCGGGTCGGACATTGTCGGAGAAGGAGACGGCTTTCTTAACTCGGGTCGTACCTTCAGCGTTGGCAGTCACGTTCAGCAGTATACCTTTCTCGGCAGCTGGCAAATAGAAGCCCTGACCTTCCGAGTTTTCGATAATCTTGATTTTTGATAAAGAAGACATCTGGGAAAGAAAAGATGAAAGCTTGAGTTGACCATTCTAGAATGATAAGAAGAAGGATTGAACAAAACGGTATAAATCCATGTTTAAAGTGGTTAAATCGCTACCCCTGAGCCAAATGGTAAAAAAGTAAGTAAGCAGCTACTCCAGGCGTTACTTTTCCCTCGATGACCAAAGCTCACCCTAGCTCTAAGGGAAGCCCCCCCCCCCGTATAAAACGATTACTCACCGAGCCTTCATCATCAGCTTCCAGCGATTTTCGCATGAGCCACGCTTTCTGGAAAAACAATAAAAAACGTAACACTCTGGCTAAAAATTGAGCATTCGTAATGCAAATTCAGAATTGGGCGCAACTTTCCACTTTGAACGAGAGCTGGTCAGTTAATTCGAGGTGGACTCCCAATACGTGACTCTTGAAACTCCGATAAGGGAGATCTACGATCCTAGAAAAGCTAGCCATGTACCTTGAGCATCTTCTTGGCCGCTTTCTCGTCCCTCTTCTTCTTCCTCGCTTTCCTGTCCTGTCTTCGTTTCAGTCTATCGAGTTGTTTCGCATCCACATCCGGCAAAGTTGGAGACGCGTCTGCAAGAAAATATTTCTGGTTAATCTCAATTCGGGGAGAGATCAAATTAAACCTCATCTTTCAAGATCATAGACATTGAGCGATATGCAACTTGCCATCTTCAGGCTGAGGGGGTGGAGGCGGTGGAGGTTGAGACGGATGTATGGGTATGATCAAGTCCATGGAAAGTCCAGGGATGATAACTGCCTTGCTATTGCTCGGTCCTGGAAGCGGCGATGCCGATACGACCACGGGTGGGCCCATGTTAACATCGCCATCAGCCAAGCTCCCCTGGATGTCCATGGATACAGGAGGTACTGGAACGGGATCCTTTTGTTTCTTTGGTTTCTGAAAACAATGCCAAAAACGTTTCACCGGATGAAATACGAGATTGTCAGGCTCCATTCACTGCAATTACGTCCATGAAAAAACATCGATGGAAGTCGTCCATGATGCAAGAAATCTTTCACTTTGAGACGGAAAGCAAAATCTAGATGATAAAAGTTCGGCTGGTTTACCTTCATAGGGGTTTGCGGCTTCATTTCGTAAGTCTCTTCTGGAGGGGCTGCATGCATCATGTTATTCATCTGAGAACATGAGATGGCGGAAACGATAATGATAGCGAGTCAATTTATTTCGATCTTATATCACATGCATTCAGAATGTATACTCCAATCCATCTTAGACATTTGCGGTAACTTACGTCAATTTGATGCGGAGCCATATCCGGAGCGAAATGCGCGTCATTCCAACCGCCCTGGTACGCGTAGTTCTGATGCGGATCCACGTAAGGGATCGGAGGAGGAGGATAGTCGTAACTGTGGTGCGAATGCTCGATATGCGGAGGATGCTGATGTAAAATTGGAGGATGCTGCACGAGGCTGTCGTGAGAGTGGTCGTACATGTTAGACTCGTCGTACGACGGTTGTTGGATACCAGATCCGCCCATGAGAGGGTGAGAATCCCCCAATTCCAATTGTATCCTCTGATCGAGCGAGAGTCTTTTCGGTGAAGAGCCGTGTTCTCGGATGAGTTCCGAATCCGAGATCGTCGAATCTGGTTGGTTCGACTGGTAGTCGGAGTTGACCTGGAGAGCAGGGCGAGCATAGTCTTCCCATTCGGAGACGCCTCGAGAAAGGATTTTCTCCGCCGTATCTTCGCTCCACGGCCACTTGCCAGGTCTTTCTCTATCCTGACTTGCGGAGGGAGATAACTTCGACCTGGGAGAACTGTCGAACCTAGACTTGGAGGAGGATGACCTCCCTCTTCGTCGTTCTGGGCTCCGGAACCTGTCAGGACTCCTTCGGCGGTCGAGCGGACTTCGCCGCCGGCCAGGAGATCGCGCCCGGAAGGGCGAGCCTTTACGGCTAGGTGAACGGCTGCCAGATCGCCCTCTAGAGCTCCAAGCAGGAGACATCCGGCGCGGTCTCTCAGGCGGTGACATGTTTCTCCCCCTGTAGGGTGATATAGATCTTCTTCGACGTCCAGGTGAATGCCGATTCAGAGACGGGGAACGTCTTCTACGAGGGGATCTGGACCCAAGAGGGGATCGGCGTCGCCCACTAGGCGGCGAGCCATGACGACGTGAAGGCGGAGATCTGTTCCGAATCGGACTTTTGTGGCGATCCAAAATTGGTGAATAGAAAGGGGCAGGAGGGGAATCGTTCAATCTTCGATGAGGTGATAAACCCCTGGGAGGTGAATGTCTTCGGGAACTCAAGAAAGGTGAAGGCAGTCTGCTTCTCCTTGGTGAGGAGGACGGTCCCCTCCGGACTGGCGAACGAGAGCTTCGTGATCTGAACGGAGACGGGCCCCGTCTACTTGGTGAGACGGTAGGTCTTCGTCGGATAGGAGATCTACTGAATCGCTTACGTAAAGGTGAGTGTCCATGAGCAGCCCGATGAGATGGCGATGGACTCTTACCTCTTCTGATAGGCGCAGGGCTGGACGCACGCCTGGGGGAGCCAGAAGCCCCACGACGGCTAGGCGATGCTAACCCATGCCTCGAGGGAGACCTGGCGAGGCTCCGCCTAGCAGTGACAGCGGGTGACAACCTTCGGCTAGGTGACCGTGTACTTCTCCTAGGCCTTTGATCTTCTGGAGAGAGCCTTCTAATAATGGTGACATTGATCGGCTCTCGCGTAGGCGATCTGGACTTGATATCTTGCCAAGGCGGGGAACTGGACGGGCCTCTACGATGAATCATGAGCGGACCTCCGGTTTGTAACGATGGACTGTGAGACCGCTTCAAGCTTGGCGATTCTTGGTAGTCCTGACTTGGCGGAGAAACGTTTCTCCGCTCCATCACTGGGGATGGATAACGGATTTTGTACGCGGTGGAGTCATGGAATTCAGCGTTCACGTCCCTCTTAGTGAGCCCAGCCGGTTCAGCGAGGGCAGTCGGTTTGTCTTTCCATGCCCCGGCTCTACTGTCGAACGAGCTTTCTCTAAAGCTGTCCCGCTCAGTATCTGCTCGCTCCCAATCGGCGAATCGATCATCTCTCACACGACTAGGTGAATCGCCTCTTGCAATGGAAGCGTTTTCAAAAGAATCGTTCATAATGTCGGAATTGAAATTCTTAACATTGAGTAGAAAATCGTGGGCCACCTCAGTCTCCTTGATGACAACTTCTCTCACAGGGGAATTATCTTTGCTATTGATCGCAGTTTGATTGACGGCTCTTAAATTGTGAGCAGGACTAGAACACCCTCCAGGAGGAGATAATTTTCGATTGGCAGGAGGTGAACGGTTTCGATGTTTAGGCGATATTGATCTATTACGGTCTCGGCTACGCTTTTTTCGCCTGTCCTTCGAGTGGGATCGGTCTCTTTTCTTCTTCTTTTCCTTAGAGCCCCGACGTTCCCGAGAAGAACCTCGACGGCGGCGTCCGGACCGATCTCGAGAATGCGACCGTCTTCCTCGTCTTCGGCTGCTACTTCTCTGCCTTCGGTCGTCCCTGGTCGCATCCAGCCGGCTGTCGGATTCTTTTCTACGATTTGTAGCATCGCCTCTTTGCGTAACGTCCGAATGTTTCCCACCGATACGCGCGTAGGTTTCATCTTCTTCGATTGGTCTAAACGGATTGACGCCAATCGTCCTCTCGAGAGATCGCCTTTCACCGTCGTTATTTTCTCCTGACCTTGTTCCCAAAGGAGGAGGTTTGATCGTTTCATTTTTAGAGGCGGCTATGGCCTTCACTCCATCAACAGGAGGTTTGAGATTGGCCCTCTTGCCCTCGAGAATCAATCTGTCAACAGCTCTTCTCGTAGAAGATTCATTCCCGGAATCGCTGTCATCATCCGAGAAAACGTTCTTGAAAGGCTTGAGTTTTGAGATTTGTTTTCCAAATGTTAACTTCGCTATGGGCGTCCTAGGGGCGGAGGGGGATTGCTTCTCCAATGTTTCCGTATTTTTCGGAGAGGGTGTTCTTGGCAACGGTTTCTGCAGTATATTGTGGAATGACGTTTTCAGCGGCTCTTCCTCTTGCACAGGCGGAGGAAGTGGTATATCGAGCATTCGCGCTTCTTCGCTTGCCGAATTGACTCCGAAACTCACCAGCTGAGAGGTATCATCGATGTGAGAGCTGTTACGCGTACCTTGCTCGTTGATGTCGACGGTATTGTTGGCAATGGCATCCTCCAGTTCCTCATCATCATCGTCGTCCTCAGCAGTCGGGCTGTACAGTTCAACCGATTTATCCAGTGACTCCTGATTTGCAGCAACTTCGTTAGAGTTGGCCGATTGTTCCTTAGGCGGATTGCTCAATAGTGTTAATTCGTGATGCGATATCGAAGAATTACCATCCTTTGCTACGGCCTCAGGCTGCCCCAAAGTTCGAGGGGGGAGGGTCGGCATCTCCTCGTTGAACAAGTCCAGATTGAAATGCCTTGTCAATGGCGAGGCACGTCTATAGTCACGCTCTATCGAAGCAACGTCAATGATTTGCTTTTTGATGACAGCATCTAGGCTCATTTCTGTGACCACACGGTCGCGATCGAAGCTGTACCTTGGTTCCTCGACATCTTTGGTAAACAGACTCGACTTCATTTCAGGGAAGTTGGTGTTCCTCAATTCGTCTTCCAGCAGTGCCACGGTTTGTTCAAAACTTCGTTCACTCGAAGGAACTTGGAAATTCAACGAAAAAAGGCTATCTACCTCTTTTCTTTTAAGTTTTCGCTTATTCTTTTCACCCTTCTTGGATTTCTTTTTCTTCTTTTTTTTCGAGTCCGAGAGCGTTTCGTCCATACTGGAAGAATTTTTGACACTTTTGTCCAACTTTTTCTTATTTTTCAAGGCTTGCTTCTTAGCTTTCGACTTACTTCTACGTTTCTTTTTACGTTTTTTCGATTTAGAATCTCCCGACGATGACGACGAGCTTGACGAAGAGTCATCGTCCGAAGAATCCGAGGAACTGGATGAGCTGGAACTGTCGGACGAACTGCTGGAACTAGAGCTGCTGGAAGAACTGCTGGAGGAGCTCGATTTTCTCCTCTTCCGTTTCCTTTTCTTGCTAGATTCTTTGGATTTTTTGCTGGTTCCGCTTTTTTTCTTAGTTTTCTTCTTCTTTCGGTTCGCGGCCGACTTTTTGGAAAAGTCTTCGCTCGCCTCTTCCTTTCCGCCCCACGGCTCAGCGTCCGATTCGATCTTGACGTCATTTCTCAGGGCTTCCGAGACGGAGGGGTCTATAGTTTTCATGAATTCCTCGTACTCGAACGCCAGCCCTTTGGATTCATCCCCCCCACCCTCAACTTCCAGTTTGACTTTCTGCTCTTCAACTGGAGCAGCTTCGATTTCTTCGGCGGGTTCCGGATTCGAACACGGTACCAGGGGTTCTTGATCGACTTTAGCAGTTGGCGGGGCAATGTCTTCGAGCTCCTCGTAATCCTCGTCCACCAAAGTCGATTTGACGCACCAGACTCCGGGATCGGAATCGTTTTGAAAGCTTTGAAGAGCCGCTTTCGACTGGGCTAAAAAATCTTCCAACTCCGAGTACTTGATGAAGTTGCTTTCTTTTTCCTCGAACCTGAAACAAGCAGAACAAGATTCTATTGTGTTTTGTCGTTTCCCAGGACGATTCTAATAGGAAAAACCCTGAATTCGGAACTTCGACAAGGAACTAAACATGAAGAAGAGCATTCACGGTACACTGACGAGAAGAGCACGTAGTCGTTCTAGAAGAAGTAGGACGATCCCTCAAGATGCTACAGTAATTTACACATTCACTCTATGCGAAAGAAGTAAATTTTTACGATTCATACCCAAATGTAGGCTTGGCTATTGGGACAAACGAGACGTTTTTCGAGTGCATTTCAGTAGGAGGATGGTAGGTATCAAGGAAAATTCGATGAAATTCCGCAGTCTTACCCTTTTTTGCTCCTGCACAAGTAAACCATCCACAAAATTCATCCGTTAGGAAGAGAAACTCACCTTTGCAAAGACTCAAGATCAAGAAAGTTTGACACAATATCGAGTATGTCGTTGGGAAGCGAGTCGATGAAATCGTCCCGGTTGATGGTGTACGGCGGTTCGTGGTCGGGACGACAATTCCAACCAATGACTGGCCCGCTCTCCGGTTTGGTGTACTTCCGAGTAAAACTCGAATACTCCACTCCGTACGAGTTTTTGACGACGGTTTTCTCGACTCGCGGCGCCTCGAAGAGCGATTTCAACCGGAGAGGGTCGATACTTCTGTATAAAGGAAATCAAAACATCTTGATGAGCTTGAGAGCTTTAGTCCCAAAGATTCAGTCTTGATATTCTTTGAATGTGCTGTCATCATCCAGTCTTTGAGTGCTTGCGAAATGCGAAGAATGAATCACAGTGAGCCGAAAGCTTGACAGAATGGGAATAGGTACATTTCTCCTGACACCTTTTTGATACAATGTTTGATATTTTGATACAATTACCACTTATCCTAGTGTTGAAATAAACTTAGCTCCGACATTTTCTGGCGAAATCTCAACAGCCTCGAAACTATCAGAAGCTCCAGCAATCAAAACTGCCTCACCGGCGCATGAGCAAATAGTTAACACAAAAACGCTTCCTACCTCGGCCCAATTGCTCGGGCGAGCAAGTCAGATCGTAATTACTCAGTAATGTTTGAGACGTTGTCACATTTTATTCGATTATACTAACTAGTGAAGGTCCTCAATACAAACATGACATGATAGTCGAATATGAGCAACAAAAATCGTTATGGTCTAGAAATATCAGATAGTGACTTGAATAATTGATAGGTACATAGTATTCCATTGGGAAAATGAAATCCCACCATTTGCATCAAGCGCAGCGCAGCAGTTGCATTGGGGAGACGGAAAATTATTTTTCGAATTCAACCATACGGTACCAATGTTACCATTCAACCATACGGTACCAAAAAGGTAATGTTGGCTTTTAACTGGTTTTCCTACCAAGGGCAAATGCTAAACCCAGCTTGATTGGTGCATGGTGCCGTGAGTTGACAATTACATCAAAAAACCAAACCGGTACCTCATTTTTGTCATGTGAAGATGTAGTTTTTACAATACGGACGCAATTGCACTTTTGGCGATTGCCCTATTCAGCTTTGATGTAGACCAGGGTAGTTTAGTTGTATCAAATCGAACCAATATTGTCAGTAAATCGTTGAAATGATACAGAAACTATACCTGTCGTAGGACCCTTTCTACCAAATAGCTCAGTACCAAGGACAGCTTCTCCAACTTTGGAGTCGGTGCCTTCATTGACTTTAGCGTATAACGAGGGTGTCACTCCATCACCACATAACGTCATTTTGGCTACTTTTCAGGAGAGCAAAAAAACCAGTGGTGAATGTGTCAGACTGACGTTGCTTGGTGATGACTCTATACACAATTTTCGCGACCTCTAGCAATTTTCGATACAACTACACAGTTACACAGTTGCTCCGCTAGATGGGACGTCTATTACAATAAAAACCTCATTTTCATGAAAAATGACGTTATGTGGTGATGGAGTGACACCCTCGATAAGCTACACACTAGTAGCTAGTTAGTTGTTGTTTGTTTTTTCGGTTTTTATAACTGATGGCTGAAGGTCCGGTCACGTTCACATCGTCGGCAACGGCTGATCAGCCAGGGACAAATCAAGGTGGTAATCAATGTGATAGGGTGCAGAAGAATCCGTGATATCGTCCCACTCCATGCAGAAGGGCGAATGTGGAAAAATCGATTTTCAGGTTATGTTTGAATCTTGAATTAAGCGTATCTAGGAAATTTTGTGTTAGGGTTGAATCGGAGGAAACAAAGCCGAATTTTACCACCATTTCGGTCGAAAAACAGCCATTTGTATTGAAATGTTGAGGATCGACCCGTTATTCGATTTTTGAAGTCAAATATCAGGGGCAGGGTCTTCAGATAAACTCTATCTCTTTCGCCGAGCTTTCGAAAAATTATATTTTCTTCATCAGGGCCTATAACAACCAAAAGTCACAGTCAACAATATGGCACATTAATAAATTCTGCCGATTTTAAAAAACAACAAGAACAAGACTAGCATCATCTAACAAACAGTTATTTTTAACCCTAGACCGGTCTCAAAGTAGGTTTAAAAATAACCGTTTGTTAAATAATGCTAGTCTTGTTCTTGTTGTTTTTTAAAATTGTCAGAGTTTTATTAATGTGCCATATTGTTGACTGTGACTTTTGGTTGTTATAGGCCCTGATGAAGAAAATATAATTTTTGAAAGCTCGGCAAAAGAGAAAGAGTTTATCTGAAGACCCTACCTCTGATATTTGACTTCGAAAAAAAAAACATTTGTATGGTTGCCTCTTAATAACCAAGACACATTCCTAAAGAAGACAAAATTCGGTTTGGATTTGTAGCCATTGTTCGACTGGACTAAAACAGGGTTTGGTTGGGCCCATGGGAAACTGAACCGTACGGACCGTAACCGGACTGACCCAACCCAGCTCAACATGCCGGAAAGTCATCATGAGCGATTGACAGAAACATGTTTACGCCTGTACCTACTCAAACAGATCGATTACCACCTCTGTTTGTCGCTGACAAACCATTATTACCACCAATCCGAATAGGACTCAAGAACAATACAGAGCCGATTAAAATGGCACAATTGCGGTAAATCTGATGGAACGAACTTTCTGGGAGGTACCATGCACTATTATTTTACAGAGCTTTCGAGGCACCTAGGCTTAATACGCTGATTATTATCAATAATTATTATAATAGTGCATCTCACAATCAGCAAGACGGATATCGTCAATAATAATAATTGTTATTATTATAATAGTGCACCTCCTAATCAGTAAAATGGAATGAATTAGGAAACGAACAGAAGAAATAAGAAAAAACTCCAGGTTAACAATTTTCTGTAACCTTCTATATCGATACGGTAACAGAAAAACAAAGAAACCGAGAGATGGCGGGAAAAGAGTACCAATTGAGAAACTGAAAAGGTCGGAATGGAGAATTTCCTCTCAAATTGGCTCTTCAATTCCAACCAAAGCGTTGAAAAAAATAATCGATTAAACTAATTTGATAAACATTCACAGTTGGTGAGTTTATCTCATTATTTTAATCAACAAACACCGATTTTCCAGTGAAATATTACTAACATTTCGACATGCCTAACTTCTTATGTCTTTTTGAGATAATCTACACATTTTAACTGCTCAGGCGCAACAGAGGCTGTGAATTTTCAATACAAGTTCCTACTTAATACAAGTTAGACCAGATAGGTAGTAGGTACATGATAGAATTGTAGGATAACCCAGTTTGCTAGTAGAACGAGGAGTTTCCGTAAAGAATAGAAACAGATCCTTTTCGCTTTACTATAAGAGAACATTACACAAGACAACATTTACTTCAACACAGAGGTACTCGGAATTTTTCGACTTTACGCTATTCACACGGTTGAAAATTGAAATAACCTTGCGGTTTTTCATGAGGCACTAGGCACTCCCATGTTACTGAACATAGAAGTGCCGCACATAGGAAAATAAAGACTAACAAAAAAGGTTAACCTACGGACACAATTTGAAAACAGGATACAAACTAAAGTGATACAGGAGGTGTCAGGAAGAAATGTTAACTGCAAAAGACGTTGGCAAATTGAAAATCAGACGCGTCGGAAAAGCGTGGTGAAGTGAACCAATTTTAATAATGCACTCGCGAAAAATCGTAAGGTTTTACAGGAAAACAACCCTAAGACTGTATGGGATAACATTGAAACACAGAGTCATGGAATATCTACAGAATAGAGTTCGATTGCGAATAAAGAATGCCCAGCTGAAAGAATACATGCAATGCGAACACGCACCCATCGTGCATTACATACCCGACAATTGGTTCCATTTCACGAGGATATCCGACCGAACAAAGGTTCAAGGGGGTTTGATTGCAAAATTGCCAATTTTTTACAAACCAAATACCAACATAAAAATGCAAACCCCCCCCCCTCATAGAGGTAGATGCAAATTTTAATAGTTACAATTTAAGACCAGAAGCGTGCCTGTAGCGTTAAAACAGCAGGACTTATCGCAAAAACAAAAAAGTATATTACAAAAACTCCCAAGGCTGAACCAAATCTGCGCCTGGCCCTCTTCCTCGGCATTAAACCAAAAAATTCCTGAAGAGGGCGTTAGCACGTAAACCGCACTAGAAACAGGATACATGGCGTCCAAGAGTCTATTGTAATCTCTGGCTCTCACCGAAGATCAAAAAATTACATGTGAAGCTGGCATAAATGCTAACCGTGTCCTGGCGAAAAAACTATGACAACTTCGTGATCGGTCCATTCTATAGTGACAAATGTTTAGCAGTATTTGCTATACGATACTTCGCCAACTGCATTGGTGCTTTCAAGCAGCTGCTGAGGGAGCAGCATTTTTGGGTATTTCGCGATCGTTTGGTGGTATGTTTTGATTGTTGTGGTAGGTACATTCGGAGGAACGGAGAGGTAGATTAGGTAGTCGTCGCGAGCCATTCTCCTGCATTGTAAATTGGAGAAGTGAAGCTGTACTCTCTCTATCTCTCTTTTGTTAGCTCATTTTTGTTTGATCCCCTAGCCGAAGAACAGACGCTTCAAACCTTACAAGACGCATCTGCTTACGAGCCCGGGGGGGATGTGTTGAGAGCAATTGCGGTCCACATTTTGGGGGTAACGTCGTTAAAGTCTCCAATTGGGTCAAGTGGGAACGCGGAAGCCATTAGCCCGTCTCTTTATTGCCATAGTGAAACGTTGAACACAAAACGAGGACTGAGAACTCCCACTATTATCGGTGGCATGGGATGACAAATCCATGATGAATTGTCCAAACCATCGTAAAAACTAAAGATACCACCGCTTCCCGACCCAAAGAACACGATCATGGGAGGCCCCCAGCAGAACACCGAGTTACCTCTTGATCTGTGATCGTACAGAAATAGTATACAACCTAACATCCTATGCAGAAGGTGAAAATGTTAGTTAAGCCCAAGCTCAAGGAAGAAAATTAGTGACCGAAATTGGTAAAAATTAGTGATAGAATAGAAGGAAGCTTCGGAAGGCGACTTTATTGAACGACAGAAGTGAAAGGTGCAGAAAGCGAATGATGGGTTACCTTTCGTCCGGCGGAGATTGGGCAACCTGCTTCAGGAGAGTCTTCCGGGCGCGCTGCAAATCGGAGAGAGTGAGACTGGACAACTTGAGCTCTTTCCAAGATTTGGGAACGAAAAGCTCAGACGTGGGAGGCCCTTCATTTTCTTTCGGCTTCTGATCGTCTTCTTGCTCTTTGTGCGTTGGTTCTTTTTCCCTTTTGAGCCGCTCTTGGCTGCTATCCTTATCCTGGCTCTTGCCCTTCTTTTCCGAATCCTTTCGATCCCGATCCCGGTCTCGCTCCCTCTCCTTTCGACGCGATCGGCTTCCATCCCTGGCGGATCTGTCCGAATCCCGTCTCGAACGATCTCTCCCTCGTTTCCTGTAGTAATGGTCCCCCATCGAATGTTCGTGACTAGCAGCCAAATCCTTGGTAAATTCTGAGGATAAATATTTATCAAAAATTAATTTTCAAAGAGCTATTCTGGAAATAGGGCAGACTTTGATCAATAATGTTCCATAATATCCACAAACTTGCAATTACAGTTAGTTACTATGTCGATTTGATAACAGTCGACTTCCAAAGTTCTATGAAGTATTATTTAATCTATTATTATAAGATAAATGGGAGAAATGTAAGAAAAAAAATGCGTACTAGATAAATAAGACACCCTCGATCTCTGCTCGACCTCATGCTGACTTTTCTTTTCTGCTTTTTTTTGCTCCATTTTTGCTTCTAACTTCTTCAACTCTTCAATTTCGCTGATTGTTTCTTTCGCTTTCTCAATGGCTTCTGCAGACATAGAAAATTGTTTTGGCCACTCGACAAGAGAAAAATCATTGGAATTATTCACATAAGCAAATCGATGAACCGACCGGAAGTTTTCTTCTTCTTTTTCTTCGTCTTCTTCTTATCCTTCTCAGATTCGACGAGGTCTAGCTTGGGTTTTTTCGGAAACGACATCATCTGCTGTTTAGAAAAGGCGAGCAGCCGCTTTTTGGCAGCCGATTTTCCGAGTACAGTGCCCGTTGTTAAGGAAGGCTCGGTAGATGGTGTACCGATAGAGAAACTGATAGGATCCGGGGTATCCTGTTTTAGGATAGGCGCAGCTCTGTTAACAGACACGTGCAGCATCTTAGCTTCATTCCTTCCTTGGGCAATCATTGAAATTGATCCAGCATGAACTAACTAGGAATATCTATCAGAAGAATCCACAACTCAATGCGACAGAATCTGTCGCACTGAGTTGTGGATTCTTCTGATAGTTTTCAAGGTGATTAATTGGAAATCGACTCCAGCCTTCCAAGACCTCATATGGGATATCGATAACTTAAAGCACAAAGGGGATATGTCCCAAAATATCGATTTTGAGATTTCGGTACCGAAAGAATCTACTCATCAGGACCTATCGATCGCTCCAAGAATCATGATCATTTAATGCCATTTTTGGACATATCCCCTTTGTGATAAAAGGTATCGATATCATATTTGGGACCAACAACCTGATCTTATGGCATTCTCGGTCTCGAAGAACCCATTGAGGCTTCACAGTTCCACGATCACCATCACCCTTACCATCACAAAGCAATGTAACTCCATTATTAGATACAGAAATTACGTCCCTTTGTGCTGGTCGAAAAAATAAAGGTAAACCCTTTTGCCAGCATCAATTTTTATTTGACCGGTTATAGCCTTCAATCGGAAAGGGTGCAGATCATCAATTAGATTTATCTTGAAATGGATGGGCTTTCTACTTCTACTTGATTTTCACACACGTTCAGCACGAAGTTCGAAGGTAGCTAGTAACGTATTACGTCCAAGGTACTGATGGTACGAAGGGTGAAGAAGGCTAGGTTCTCTCTGGCTTCACACCTTCGATGATATTTCAGTTCCAGTTTCAGTTCCGGTGATGCAGGCTCGAGCTCAATCATTACTTACCACCAAACACACTTGCTATGCGCTAGCATAATTCATACACAAGATGGAAATATCGCCTGAACTATTATTTTGACAGCGAAATCAAAGAAGCTGGCGAATCATGCCCAAAATGTGGATTACACCACCAAATGACTAGAAACAAGAGCCCTTGGCCTATTGGGATTAGGAACATAGATAGAAATGCGCTTATTCTAGATAAAATTAAACTCTATCCAATATTACGCGAAGAAGATACTCACGTTGGGGGACTCGAAGATGGAATTGGGATGTCGTCGACAGCAGGAGCCACAGAATTGGGCTCCTGGCCATCTTTTTCCTCGACGGGCTGACCGATCTGGGCAGCTTCGGCATCATCGACGCCTGGAGGAAGCGGAATACTATCCATAGTCAATTAGCACTAGTACTTCGTTGTTTTAAAACGATACAAACACCGCGAGAACGCATTGTTCTTGTTTTGGAGCACCGCAACGATGGGGCCAAGTAATCAATGAAAATCCGGGGCTCGAATCACACGACAGAGTCACTACCCGGTCGCCCGAACGGGGGCTGAAGCTGCAGGACGAAATTGCATGATTTTATCACAGCAGACCAGAAATTCTATTTAGATCGAGAACGCAACGAGTGTATTTTTGAAGGCCTACATTCAAATTCAACTATAAAAAACTTATTTCGAAGAAAAAAATTTGCAAATTCGACCTCTTCGCACAGGGCTCAGTGCATCGTCCATGATGCAACAAACACGTTGGGCAACAAAACAAACCAACAGAAGCCGCAATGCTACCATCTGAAGTGTAAGATGCTTTAACCATGTTGGACAGAAAAGTAATTTTAGATTAAAATAAACTCGAGTTTTGGTCAGACTCAACAGTTTATTTTGATCATCCAATGGTCAAGAATTCCTTCAAAAAAAAAAAGCAGTAATTTTAGAACAATCGCAATTCTGGGACAATCGCTCGTCATCGGGATCGGTCTAACAATGGAAAATCTCTGCTTCTTCTATGAGCCTAAAACCTAGTTTGAAAAACCAGTGTAAATAAAGAATGATATTCTTATCGTGGCCTTTGACGCGAGTTCATATAAAAGTAATTGGGCACATAGTGCGTCACTTGGGAAAACGTGCGGCACTCAGCCAATCAGAGAGGGATCGGCACGGCTGAACACGCCCACCGACGGCTCAAACCGCCAGACGTAAAAGATTCGACGGTCGAATCTTTCAGGCCGGCCATGGCCACCCCGTCGCGTCATTATAATAAATACGTCAATTGGATAGTTGGGACGACATCAGATTTGAAGATAGTTGGGACTTATGCAACTGTTTTCACAGTTTAAAAATCGTTCTTTTAGTGCTCATGAAAAGCTGATAGGGAAGCATATTTGACCACTCTATTAAGTTGAACCTACACGTAAAATTTTTTATCAGGTAATTTTTTTAATTCAAAATTTACGTAGCTAAAAGTGGCCGCACACTATCCGATTTCAGCCGCGTGAAGTTAGCAACGGTTCAGCAACGGTACCGTGCGTTCAAATTTCATGGACTAAATTTATGGACTAAATTGTTCCCTAAATGTTCCCAACATGGTCCCATCAACGCACGGTACCGTTGCTGAACCGTTGCTAACTTCACGCGGCTTCCGATTTCTGGCTTTGAGGGAGGGGATGAACGTGGATTGGAAATGCCAATAACATTTATTGGGCTCAACGCCGACGCCACCTCGACCAATCACAATATCGACCCCATCCACCAACAATATGTATAATATACATATTATGTATTTCCGACTTTGAAGGATTCAGCAATTAGGTACATACCTACATGAAATTAATGTGACGACTCTTTCCTCCAACTGTATTGAGCTGGGTCTGGGTAGATGCGTTGAGTCTGAAGCAGGGTCGTTGATCTAGCTAATGACCATTTCGTTGAAATGTAATCTAATGGAAAAGCGAGCCAATTTACATTAAATACATTCCTGTCTGACATGTCTCAGATGACAAGCGACTCCCGTCATACCCCTATTGTAATTCGCCTGCATGAAGCATCCGAAACTCATCGCGACATATGACAATAAGCCTTCTACATAATATAAATGACTCCGAAGGTTCAGGCTTCGAACGAGTCATGGCAGAGATGCTGGCCCAAACACTACTCATTGGTAAGAAGTTAATTTGCACCAGTAGCATTGGTAGATATACCAAAAAACGTATTCGTGCCTGACACGATTAGAAAATTATTTGTCCTAGGAAATTTTCTTCGATCCCGAAAGATACAAAAAAAATAATCCATTAATTATTAGGTATCTTTACTTACCTGCTTATTTTCAAATAAAACATTTTTTTAAATGAAAGAGAAAAAGGTTTAAATTAAACGTTAAATGGCATGAAAAAACGAAAGTAAGCAATGGCAGCAAGGGAAATTGGACCGATAGACGGGAGCAATAAAGCCGGATTTTTTTTTCAATCGTTTTTGGTTTTATGACCAGTTCTGACTCCATTTTGACAATTTAGAATTCCTCCTA
Organism: Nesidiocoris tenuis; assembly: GCA_036186465.1. Taxonomy (NCBI): domain Eukaryota; kingdom Metazoa; phylum Arthropoda; class Insecta; order Hemiptera; family Miridae; genus Nesidiocoris; species Nesidiocoris tenuis. The sequence goes on along the minus strand of AP028914.1, from coordinate 14,605,482 downwards.
TTCCTGATCGGGACACCCTACGGAACAGCGACGGAGCTGTTGAACGACGAGGACGCAACGATCGGCGCCGACAATTTCATTCCATCTCAATTCCCATCGCCGCCGATATCTCCCGATGGAGCGGAATACGTCGACTACGTCATCCCAATCGTCAGGAGAAACGACTTTTTCCTCAAAGCGGCCAAATCGGTTCCACGGATCGGGAGAAGGTATGAAAATGTTCAAATATCGGTAATATTTTCATTGCAAAGCTTTATCCGGCTTCTGGGCCAAATTCCTTCGATTGTACGCGTAAAAATAGTTTTTTTTTCATACCTAATTGGGGAGTCCAGCAACAAGTTGAAAATTCACCAAGTAGAAAATCTGTGGCAGAAGGTCAAACCAGGAGTGCGTAGATAACGCACAACACTTCCATATTTTGATAAGTACATTTTCACCGAAATTGATCATATTTTGACTAATTTCAAGGCTGGGTCAAACCTAATATCAAATTAGTACGTCATGTTATTGGAGTACAAAAAAATTAGTGCCTATTCTGCAGGGTCAAAGATGAGCAGCTTTAAAGATCAAAAACGCTCAAATCGGTTCGTTTTTGTGGCCAGAAAAATCCAGTGGTTACACACTATGCTTCCATATACGTGACTTTTTGACACAATATGATTATATTTTGACTACTTTCGGGGCTGTAGGTCAATCTGAAGCTCCGTTCCGATTTTTAAATTAAGGACGATTACAATACTTTACTTTACTTATTAAATTTAGGAGTAAAAAGCAAAGAGCACCAGGTCATTTACAGGAGAAGCTCTTTATGCTTTGCTTTTTTGATGTTTAGCGTACTTCGCACGGTAAAAATTTCAGTAAATAGATGTTTGTTTCAAATCGAATTACGACCGATCGTTTGTGGAATTTTCAGAAATGATTTCTTCTACGCCAAACTGCACAAGTCCATGCCAAGGATTGGGGGTTAACCATCAAATCAACGTTTGGCTGACCTAGTCCATACATATGATGAAACTCATCGACATCATGACCCAGTAATAATTTTGATGTTCATGCCAATGACAAACCGGAAAACTGCTACCATGTTCGAAATGATGAAACTCAATAGCAAAGCTGCGGATTTGTCAATAAATTGTTGATACAGTATAATAAACCTTCAAGATAAACGGCCTAGTCGGTTCGTGTTCGTCGTCAAATTTTTCGTAAAACCCGAATTACCTTCTGCAAAAGGCACTTTTTTTGACTGCTGGTCACATAAATAATAGAACAGTATTAATGCTCAAAAATTGTTGGCCCATGTAAGAGGGTCTAATGTTAGTGGGTCAAGCCTAGAGGGTCGACATGTTCGTTTTCAAATTCATAAAAAACCGGGGGTCGAGAATAATAATTATTCAATCATTGATGAGCTGGTTCGAAAGAATATTAATTTCTGCTTTTCAAGTGCCCTTTTTAGAGAAAATTTTTTGATGGTTTTCACTCCATTGTTCTCTAATTGGATTTTGGTATTACTTAATTTATTTCTAACATCACTAATTTAATTTTTCAACTTTTGCTGGAACATTAAAAATTCAAATCAACAATAATTTTCAAACATGAACGGTAGGTAACAAGGCAAATGTGACAACAAACCACCGGTAAGAAATTTTTTCGTTTTTGAGCGATTTTCATACCATAATATGGGTATTTAGCGTCTAATTGGAAAAGTGGAGGCAGGATCCACGAAGGACAATTATTGAGAGGAGAGAGTTGATGGTCTCCATCTCCCACCCATGACCATCAATGATGATTCAAAACGGTTCTAGGCAGTTCACAATAGCCAAGGCTTGGCGAGGTTCTCTAGTCTAGATCCGAGTGAAAATAAAGTGAAAATTCCTCATTTCTCGGTAAATTCGAGACTTGCGATCGCGTTCAAGTGAGTGGCCGTTATCTAACAGATTATATTAATCCTCGAAAGAATGAAACAGCACATGAACGGTTGTCGAAAAAATGCGATGGAAGAAGAAAGAATTATTGATCAATCCCTTACGAATTTCAGAGCGGAAGGTCAACCTGGAATATAAAGGAGGGAATTGTCGTGTATTAATATGCACTATCTTATCGCCGTTACGTGAGAGGAGCTGAAACCCTCGGCAGTGACAGTCGTAAAATTAGTGTTGAAAAGCGACGAGCCAGTCTGATAACGATCTAGTTACAGAAGGATTTCAGTTACACCGCAGGCAGTTGAACCCAAAAGGAGACTTGGTACCGAATTTTGACTATTCCTGTTAATAATGAAATTAATGAAATAGGGAATTTTACTGTTAATAATTATATTAGAACTACCTATTGTTAATAAAAAATTATTTTCAAAGTCCAAGTTGAGGGAGAGAGGATCAACTCGTTAGTTTTATATTCGCCCTTTTTCTGGGCCTCTTCAGGGATTATCAGGACGATGGAGAGGCTTTGAATTCAGCATGAAATTTTTCAAAAACTCGAGACACTTCGAACAGTGCTCAAAAACCAAAATTCTTCGCCATCATTTTCAACCCTCAATTTGGCGCTTCAAGAAATAGAAGTAAAGTTTTATTGGGGCACTTCTTTTTTCCATCGATCAATGACGTATGTATACCCATATGGGTATACGTATATATGGGTATACCCATATGGATAATACATACGTCATATGCATCACTTGGACCGAATTTTGAATTTTCGTATTATAGCCATTCAAGATGAAAAGCGGATTGTTGGTCATCGTCGCCCTGGCGACCGTTTACGATTTGGTCGCACCGGCTGCCGGCGAATTGTATCTTCTGGACATCATCGGAAGCAGACGCTACGCCCCTCAATATCGTGACATGGAACCGTATGAGCCGCGCTTCAACGGCAACGTCGAAAGACTTAACCCTCCACAACCACACACCTCCACTCCACCCCCGCCACCGATTGACGAAATTGCCCGTTACGCCAGATATATCGTTCATTACACAGGTGAGGGGAAATGCGCTTGCAGCTTTTTAAAAACCAGTGGCTCAGATAACACACGATACTTCCATATTTTGATACGTACATTTTTGACACAATTTGATTATATTATGATTACCTTTGAGGCTGTTTAGGCCAAAAATATCAAAACTCACTATGCAAATTTTAAAACTCGCCTAAAATAAAACCTCAAGTTACCGGAGTATAAAAAATATCCAGGTACACAACATTGCCCTAATTTACAGATTGGACGACCGTGGGGCATATCTCCCACCAGGAAAGGACGAACTGGTTCCCGTCAGCTCGCGTTTTCTCCATGGCTGACGGTCCTATGGGCCAAAGTACAGGAACGCCCTACGTCTACGCGTCCTTCCACGACCCTACGCCTCGAGATTTGAAGGTAAAACTAACAATGCCTGGGTGGGTACTGAATTCTGTCGTAAGAACGTTGACAAATCGGCCGAGCTGATCGAATTTAAAAATATAATAAAAATTGAGAATCGGGTAAATCAAGGTTTTTTCACACTTGCAGACGGACCCCAGGTGCTCGATGACCATGAGCCTGGCCCAGACCGATTACTGCAAGAATAGGAATCTGGACCCAGAGGATCCTAGATGTTCGCAGGTTATTCTCACCGGATACTTCGTCATCGTAAGTTTGCCTCTCCTTATCGATTGGCAAAGATGGTGAAGATTTGAGGACTTTTTAGTATTGTCTAGTTCCAAAGCTTTCCCCCGTGCGGCCTTCGCAGGAGCAATTCTGGTGTGAGGTAACAGGTTGCAAGACAGCCGAACACCGCTAAGGTCTCTCCAGACTCCAAGATCAGAATAAGCTCCTTAGGAGGGCCGTAAGGCTGAAAGCGCTGAAACTGACACACTATTGAGCCCAGCAGTCAGAAATTCGGTCAAAATAAAATCAAAACTGTTACTCGAGACACCAAATATAGGACTAACTGCGTAATATCAGCAGGTTTTCTGGACAAATCAATCATTGTGAGCTTTGAATCCGTTACAGCTCCAGAACAATACTGAAGAATGGAGATTCGCCCAAAATGCCATGTTCGGCCGACACCCCGAGATGAAATTATGGCCGGAGAGTAAGCTTGGAATTTTTTTCACCCGGCTAGAACTACGGGCAAACTAAATAAAAATTCCTGCGATGGTTTTGATTTTAATCGAGGCTTGTTCCAGGAGCGCGGGTGTAGCCCAGTGTAGGTACCTTGCGCCTGCGCAATGTAAGGTTCTGTAACGTTTGTAAAGGCTGTTGCCGGGGCATCGCCAAACAAACCTTGCACTGCGCATGCGTTAGACGCCTGCAAACGCCTACACTCAGGCTCCTGGGACAAACCTGTTGTGGAATAGGAGATAAATGATTGACTTTTTTGCCAGGCCATCACTTCTTCTTCGCAAAACTTCAAATACACACGATCCAACTGGTGGATAACATAGGAGGCAGTAAATATCCAGATGTGAACGAGTACTTCAACACCCAGCCACCGATGGTACCCCCCCAGTTCCTCAAGCGACGAAGCCCTAATGCTGTACAGCAGGAAAGCCCAGTGGACGATCTTATCAACGTGAATTTAGTCCTATAAAGAATTAAACCTCGAATAAAACAAGGATGAGAACCTGATGTAAAATTATGTAAAAAATTGTTTTTCACAAATAAACGCGCTGATTTCGGACGAAAATTGATGCAGAAGTTCCTGATTGTAGCAGTAGAAGTAGATTGTCCGTGGTTTCCAAGTTAGGGTACCTTAGATATTGCCGTAGTACAGGATAAGCACAATTTCGTCCGTAGATAAAAGAGAAACCAAGAATCAGTTTCACTTGAAGTGGGCTAATTTTGATAATCCACTATCCCGTTTCATCAGACCACCCACAACCATCGTAGGTCCAGCTGTCTATAGCAGAACGGTTGGGACCATAAAAACACAACATTGTCAACCATTACCAGAACCCATCAAGTCTACTCTACCTTACCCCGTGATTAATCGTTTTCTCAGGTTTAAGTAAGAAAATTTTTATGGTAGATTTTTACCGCCTCAGTTCAACGTTGACGTAGGGGTAAGCAGCTCTGTTACATATCCACCACCATTGACCACGACCAAACATTTTTTCGAAAGCTGTTAACTAGCGAGGATTTATTCTGATCAGCAGAATCTTCAAAACTCGTTGGATTCATGTAAGAGATACGGCATTTCTCAACTTAGAGCTAGGCATTTATTTGTAGAACACAGAAAAAAAATCAATTCGAAAACAAAATTAAAATGTACACTAGTTGGAAGATGCGTCGAAAACTCGTCTAAGGCTTCCACAGTCGCAAAAGCCCGTCCTCGCTGTAGGTGCACAATAAATTCTGATGCGGGTGGTGGCACACGCCGATGACGTCTTTTTCGTGAACCTGTCATAGAATCGACGTAATTTCAGAGAAAACCCGATGGGAGCGTGTTTTCCCAATTTTTGAGTACCAAGCAGCGTGTGGCGTCGAGGAGAAGGAGCAGGAGGAGGAGAATGAACAGGGTGGGAAGGGGGGAGTAGGTGGAGGACGAGGAGGAGTAGTGGGAGGAGGAAGATGAGGGGGTGGGTGACGAGGGTGGTGGGGAGGAGCGGAAGGGGGGTGAGAAGGAAAACAGGGATAGTTGAAATTTAAAAAGGACTTCATAATGACCAAAAAGTGCCCGAAAAGTAAAAAAATGGCATTTCAGAGAATTTGTTGACGTACGATTGGCAAGTGTATCAATATTACTCACGTTGAGAGTTCTTTCCAGTTTGCCGGATGTGATAGAGAAACAGTAGAGCACCAAATCTTCACCAACGCAGTAGATCCATTCCCCTCGAGGTGAGAGAGTGGCGCATACGAAATCACCACCCTCGCGCTTACCGCTCGAAAATGATCGTACAATCTGAAACGATCAGGAGGAAAAATCAGTGCACGAGACTCGATACTGAGACTACGTCGCAAAGTTAGCTATTCCGTTGCTATTTAGCAATAACTTCGTTTTGGTTTTATGTTCAGCTACTTTGAAAAAAATATTGGATGCTGTAGTCGACAGAGGGGTTGAAAATTCCATTACCTGTCCTTGCATGTTCATGATGACCACGGTGTTGGTTTTATTAGAGACGACGAAATGTTCTTGATTTTTCGGCAGGAGATGGACGCTGTTCACACGAATGTCACCGGCACCGAGCGATTTGAACGTGTTGATACATTCGGTAGTCTTGATGCTCCAAACTTTGACAGTGCCATCAGAAGAAGCGCTGATGAGAGCAAATATTATCAATACCATACATTACGAATATTATCTATATTATCAATATCAATGCAGAATATTCGAGCATCGATACGTAAACCTAGCAATGGAAACTTACCTTATCACATTATGACCGTCGGACGTGAAAACGGCATCGTTGACGAACGACGAGTGGCCTCTGAACTCCTTCAAGGATTTTCCAGATTTCAATCCGTGTATCCTGGGGGAAATTTTCAATCAGCCCAATTCCGCAGCAAATAAAACCGCCAAGATTATTTCACGCCGACGTTACCTGATTGTCGAGTCGAAAGAAGCTGACAGGACTTGGCTGTTGTCTCTCGAGAAGACCAAACATGTGATCCCCTTGGAATGGGCTTTTTCGAATTTCCTCAAACACTGGCCGATCGTGATTTTCCAGATTTTGATTTTCCCGCTCTCAGACCCGCTAGCCAACATTTCCGAGTCGCGGCTGAACGCCAAAGTCAAGACCGCCTCTTCCATCATCATGAAATTATCCTAAAATTTGAAAATACGCGAAATGTAGGCAGTGAAGGAGCGAGGGCCCAAAAATATACAATATTTTTCAACGATTACCATACTTCCAGCCGTAAAATTACATGCATAAAATATAAAATAATTTGAAATCAGATTGAAATCGAAATGAAATCTAACCTGCGCTTGGTACTTCAAATCTTTTCGCACTTTCCCAGTTGTGAAATTCCATACTTCGATAAAACCGTCGACGCTACCACTGACGAGGTATTGGCCGTCGGGTGAAAATACCGCACATTCAACGTGCGACTTTTGACCGAATTTGATCTGTTTCGAAAGCTGCGTGGGATACTTTTCATCGTCTTGATCCCTAATGGCGGCTTTACCTCTGAACAAATCGATCGTCGTACCTGTAAATCGATTATCGTACGCGGTAACAACCAAAATATCAAATCGACGTCAAGGTGTTGATGGTAGGTTGATTGCCAGAGGCGTCTGGATCCCCATCTGGCGCTCCTAGAGGCTTTCCAGCTAATTCCACAATATGCCTTCTCCACTCGACTTCTATGACAATGTGAGAGATGAGGGAGATGATTGATTTAACAGGATGGCCAGCAGGAGCACTCGGGTCGAGGACGCACCAGATGGAGATCCAGGCTCCTCTGTTGATTACCTGGCGGGAGAAGCCCCTGATGCTGTTGCCATTTCAATGCTTGGCCAAGCAAAGCAAGAAGACGGCTGGCCGGGACTACTGATACTTCACCGGAAAGCGCCTGAGCGATGGCAGCGCGTCTCTTTTCCTTGGACTGTCCTTCCGGGTAGGCTTCTCTTGGGTCGAAGTAAGAGCGGGCGAGCAGGTTCTCTATGGCAGACATTCTAAAGATTTACACGACCTTCCACTGGCAGGAAATTGTTAAATAAACGTTTACTGACGATCGGGACACCTGCGTGTATCAGACCTCCCCTGAAGGAAGGCCAAAGCACTAAGTGTTGAGGGCTCATTATATTCATAGCTTAGTCGATTAACTTGATTCATTTTGCAGGGCAAATTGTTACTTGCAGGGCAAGTGTCCCGATCGTCAGTACTGACAAAACTCATGATTATATGCAAAATAAAAAACATTTACACAGGAGGGTGACTCTCGTTCTGTCGAGAGGTTATTACTAACCTAAATGAATGTAACGGTCGGGCTCATGCTGCTTCATGACCATCATCGGGTCCGTCTGTCGTAGCAGTGATCGAGCTGCTCCAAGTTCTCGAAGTTCAATCAGCTCCAGTACAACCTAGAGTTTTATGAACATAACGTAAATCAAGATAACAACTAGATTGGCTACGTGTTCACATAAGAAGATGACCCTAATTGTATCCATTCTACCCTGGTTACAATCATCCCAACAATATGACTTGTTTCTCTTATTGTGGATTTCACCGGCTGCTCTCAAGAAAATCACCCTGATACCAATTGTGGGAGAGGAACTTGAAGAATTCGAATGAAAATGTAAGTAGCTAATAAAATGACGCAGAGGGCAATCACCTGTTCGTACAAGTCGATGAGCTTGCTATCTGGAAGTTTGAGGGACTGTATGGCCTTGAGGACCGTATCCCAATGCCCATTGTTGATATCGCTGACGAAGCTGTCAATACTGTCAACGGTGTTGAGCGATACGCCTGTTTCTTCCTGGGAAGGTGTCAATAATTTCATCAAAATCCCATCAAAATCCATCCAAATGTTTCAACATCGATTCGATTTCCCAAGGTAGGTAAGTAAAGGCTAGTTACCTGCAACGTTTGCAAAGTCTTGAAAAGGTTAGCTTCCTTCAAGTACTGCTGAATAAGCCGCACAACGCTGAAAACAATGGTGTAACTTTGGAAAACAAAATCATTCGTTTATCGACGGGTTGTGCTATTCTTGCGAAAAATGCACAAGCCGCTGACAAATCAGGCAAACAACCGACGACCGATTGAAGCATTTCTCTTGGGATACTATAATAACATAAATAAATATAAATCAAATTTTCAACCCGAATACCCTGTTGAGATGACACGAAAACACTTACTCGGCGGATTCAATTTCTATGGACATTTCTAATTTGGCCCCAAGTCACAGAACGAATAAAGGTTAGCAGATTATTGAAACAGATCCTCAAGATTCAAAATTAGCAAGAAAATTTCAAAGTTAGCAGAAGTATCCTTTTGTAAATGAATCTCTATGTTTGGTTTGGCTTGCTGATCGTTGATGGCTTCATTAGCGTCAAATTTGACGTGACACTAGGCTTTAGAAAGGTGTACTACAAGAGGTTATCCAAAGTTGGCCTATCGTCTCACGAAAGACATAAGATTTGTTCAAACAGGGACGTTACTCTCAGCGAGCATCAGAAAGGCAGTCCCGAACTCCTCCTCGACTTGTTGCTAACGACGCCAAGTAACTCAAAATTGGATGAATAATTCATCATGAATTCGTGCATAAAGTAGCCCATGCATAAAGTCAACTTCGAGATCACAGTCAACTTTGAGTTCAAACTCAACTTCGAGATCAAAGTCAACTTCGAGTTCAAAGACAACTTCGAGATCAAAGTCAACTTCGAGTTCAAAGTCAACTTCGAGTTCAATCTCAACTTCGAGATCAAAGTCAACTTAGAGTTCAAACTCAACTTCGAGATCAAAGTCAATTTCGAGATCAACGTCAACTTCGAGATCAAAGTCAACTTCGAGTTCATCTCAACTTCGAGATCAAAGTCAACTTCAAGATCAAAGTCAACTTCAAGATCAAAGTCAACTTCGAGATCAAAGTCAACTTCGAGTTCAATCTCAACTTCAAGATCAAAGTCAACTTCGAGTTCAAACTCAACTTCGAGATCAAAGTCAACTTCGAGTTCAAAGTCAACTTCGAGTTCAAACTCAACTTCGAGATCAAACTCAACTTCGAGATCAAAGTCAACTTCGAGATCAAAGTCAACTTCAAGTTCAAAGTCAACTTCGAGTTCAATCTCAACTTCGAGATCAAAGTCAACTTCGAGATCAAAGTCAACTTCGAGTTCAAACTCAACTTCGAGATCAAACTCAACTTCGAGATCAAAGTCAATTTCGAGATCAACGTCAACTTCGAGATCAAAGTCAACTTCGAGTTCAATCTCAACTTCGAGATCAAAGTCAACTTCGTGATCAAAGTCAATTTCGAGATCAAAGTCAACTTCGAGTTCAAAGTCAACTTCGAGTTCATACTCAATTTCGAGTTCAAAGTCAACTTCAAGATCAAAGTCAACTTCGAGATCAAAGTCAACTTCGTCAATATGTATATGTATAATAAAATTGTCAATATGTCGGAAGTACCGTTAGTTATGACTACTGGGATGCATTCGGCTGTTGCCGGTCTGTCCGCGGTTCTAAACGAAAGGTAATAGGTACCTACCTGTTAGGTATACTATGTTAAACGCATAGGACGTATCCACCAAGGTATGTTTAATACAATGTAACTACGCACAAAAGGCGTGGCGGGGGTCAGCCTTTTGACGACCGCCCGACCATAATTCCGCGCTTCCTTCCGGTCGGATAGTCAGTTTCGGTTCCGGAGGTTCAGTCCGCAAGTGGCAATGTAGTGAACGGTGATCGTCCGTTTTTTATTAAACAACCTACCTAAATTCCAACAAACTTTCATCGTAATGCAGCCCATGAAAGTTACTCTTCTGTTCTTCAACGGTTTATTTTTTGTAAGTTTGTACTTTCATAGTTTTTACTTCCTGTTTACGAAGCAAATTAGCCATTTGTTTAGATTCTATTGTACCTATCGTAATCGACCTAAAATCGGATCTGAGCTTAAGCAAATTTCTTCACTCATCCACCTTTACTCAGATTCACTTCCTGAACAAGTGTCCGTCAGTCCGTCTGTGGTCATTGACAAAAATTGCCACAACTCCCTCAATTCTCAATCTTTTCTCAAAATTCTTGAACTGGAATATTTGTCTCGGCAAGACGTAACACCCAGTTTTACCGGAATTTGAATTAATCGCAGTACTTCCGATATATTCGCACTTTTAGTGTTTTCTATTTCATTTTTTCTAGGCCACAAAAATTAACCGATTTGAGCGTTCTTGGTCTTAAAATCTTTGTATTACCTTTCAAAATTTGAGGATTTTTTTCCAATAACTTGACGTATTTTAATTTTAGGCGAGTTAAAAAAAAAAAACTGTTACAGATCGGAGGCGGGGGTTTGCTCGGCCTGGCCTTATGGGTTGGCTTCAGCGAAGATCTGGATAGCATGTTCAGGCTGCTGCCGACGTCATTGCCATACCCCATGCTGTACTATGTAGCGTTAGCATGCTCTGTATCGGGCCTTCTCTGTTCAGCATTGGCTCTGGTTTCATTTTTTGCTATGGCATCTTTCAACATGTGTCTACTAGCTGCTGTAAGTCCAAAAAATGATCTTTTTATTTTTAGCTATTTATTTTAATTCTATACCTATTATTGACGGTTTTCATAAGATTTCTTGATTTGTGAATGCATAGGGTATAGCATGATTTTTTTTCTCATTTAATGGGATTTTAGCCCTAAACTCAATTCTGCTAATGAGGAAAAACCTGTTTCTTTTTCTAGTATATTTTCGGCCTGGTCGTCATGCTCATCATGGAAACCACTGCCGTAATATTTCTGTCGGCAACTCCTCATTACGTCGGCATCGAAATTGATCCGGACACTCTTATTGATATGTGGCAGCGAAATTATGGTGTTCCGGGTAAAGAGCGATACACTGCATCAGTCGACATTATACAAACCGAGGTCGGTGTTAATTGAAAAATTACAACACTATTGGGAGAGTCTAAAGTGAAAATTATTGAAATCTTTGACAAATTTTGCTTTTAGTATGGATGCTGCGGGGTGGAAAATGGTAACGAATTCAGTACTTCGTGGTGGCTGCTTAGAGAACTGGCGGCTCAAGGCCTCGTCGTACCATTATCCTGTTGCGTCCAAGATCATCATGAAGTTTCCTATTTCGATCCAGTACCGATGAACAAAACCGCCTGCCAGGACAAAAATCCGGAGGTCTATCGACATGCCAGGCATATCCAGGTCAGTTAATAAGAAAAATTTAAAATTGGTTTTTTTTCCACACCTCGATTCATTCTTGGAAGAAAAAAAAATATATTTTTAACCATATTAAAATTTCTGAAGTTTAAAAACCGTTCTATCGCCAACAGGGCTGTTTGAAACCGCTCAGGGGTTGGGTTTGCCAGCAAGTTACAACAGCGTTGAACATCGGCGGAGGGGTGATCGCCTTTCAACTTTTATTGCTGCTTTTTGCTATAATTGCTGCGGTCAAACTGAAGAAGACGACTGGACGATAAAATGGACGAAAATTGTCGCTATTATCCTCGTGATAGTTTTTTGTGCTATTTTCGCATGCCTGCATGGGATGATTTAATTTTTTGAACAAAGTTCGTTACCAAATAATGTGAGTACCTGCGCTTATAGCTAATTTTATCAATCCACCTATCTTATAGCTAATTTCTCGTATTCTCTTTTTTGCATCTCTGTAAAACCTACATTTTTTTGTGAACCTATAAACCTAAATCGAGGTTCGAGGGCCTAAGTGCCAAAAATTTGAATAAAAGTTGTCAGCAATTTCTCCGTTGAAAACGTACATTTTAGGTCAGAACCAATGCCATCTAGCGACGATTTTTGAAACTTCTGATAAGATAAACTTCTGATAAGAAAAACTTGATAAAACGCATTTTTCTGTTTTTGGCCCTTAAGCCCTTTGCACCCAAAACGCCTCAAATATTGTCAAGAGCAAATCGGCACACAAAACAATTTATTTTACCGCCAGCGGTTCATCTTTCGAAGAAATTCTCAAAGACAATCCATGAACAAACAACTACCCGATTTACATAATAATTTATTGTTGGTATTTTTACACATCAACATAATGAACTGTTACAAACATTGGTTTCAATTTGAATTCCATATCAAGTTAGTTTTAGTCCCGTTCAAAAATTATTCGCATATCGGGATCGATAACTTGGTTAGACGAAACATTAACAATATAGTACATACTTGTAGATGATCAGATTCCAATACAATTGGACTTATTTACAAAACGATGAAAATATCTCAATGAAAAACTGGTATAAAAAAAAGGTACACGAATTAACAGAGATGGTTTTAATAAAACGGTTCAACAAATAGGTAACAATAACTTTTTTCAAAAATGACTCGACAATAAAAAAGGGGTCCCTTCTAAGACCTCTGTACCTTCAAATGTGAATTTTTCGTATAATTTTTGGCCTCAATTCTAAAAAAGATTGCACGAAACCCATTTTTGTTTTGGAGAAAATACTTAGGTAGGTACATCATTCAAGTACACGTTTTACGAATTAACCCGTACGAACAAAAAATCATACAATTTCGAATACTTGACATTGCGTCAATAAGGGATACTTTGATCTAGGATACGTTCAACCTTGCCCTTTACATTTTCCTAGCTTTTAAATATGATAACACCTAATTTTTTATTCGATAGGACTTGTCTATTAATTAGTTACACGAGGAAAATAAAGGGAATGGACTTACAATAAATGTAGCACCTGATGAAATCATTTTTGGTATCCCTGCTAAGCTATACGACTCGTCGGTGGGGGGGAGGGGGTTGTGGTCACAAGGGTAGGCAGGTAGGGTAGCTAGGTGAATTGTGATCATGGGGATTTATTATGTACAATTTATTTACAATTCAGAGCACCGCCGAGCGGGAGCTGATATTCAAATTACGACACCTAGCTCGTCATCGTTCGTTTTTCCAATTTGCATTTTTTTTTTTGGTCTTTCGGCATACAAAATGCAATACTTTCAGATTTTTCTCAGAGGAAAACAAAGAAAATAGAGGTTTTTCCTATGAGGAACCTTTATAGAAACAGAGTCACGAGGACCGTGTGGTAACTTGATCGGTGTGTTGACTAGAAAATAATTTTTTGAGGGCTCTCTGTACAAGAAACTTCAGAAGTTGAAATATCTCCAACAGAAAATCAAGTTTTTCACTAGGAAAAAACTTTTCGAAGTTTTCGTTTTCAATTGAAATAAATCCGAAAAAAATCGAGGCGTTTTGATGAAATTTGGAAGTTGATGATATTCGTCAGAACGCTAGGGAACTACTTGAAAAAGTAGTTACCCCTGAAAAACGGGTTGCTAGAGCTAGAGCCCCTAACAAATTTAAAACACGTCAAGTCGAAGAAACGAAAATTGCAGCGTTTTCAGGGCATTATCAAGTGTTTCAGCGCTTACCGTTTGAAAAATGTAACCGTATACGAAATTTTTGATAACACGTCACGATCCTGGAATTTTCCCGAAATCGGACTTGTCATCTTTTGTTACGTGTATGCAATAAATTACACCCAGGGGTAGGTTACAATAGGTGGTGGTTTTTTGATTTATTTACAACATGCCCTACGCGATTAGACGACACAGTCGATGGTATAAAAATTATTCAAGTGGAACATTCGTTGATACGTTAACGTCACCCGATAACTGATACATTATTGGCGATTGTAGAAAATCGGATTGGTTAGCCAAATCTGGAACTTCTGGGTTTCCGATTTCTCGGTTCTTCGAATTCGAATATTGCCCGTTATTTTGAGCGATTTTCGAATTCAGCTGGACGAACCGTGGCGGATCATTTTTTACCATCATCGGCAATTTTCCCCGTCGAATTGCAACGGCGATATTATCCTTTTTTCTGGCAACCACCGTTGTCAAAATCACGACTAAAGGGATCGACAATTTAATAAACCGGTTGAGCTAATTTCGATCGTTGCGCGACACCAGGAAAAAGAGACAAAACTGTACATTAAGTATTAACGTAGATTCGAGATTCTCGTAATGGTATGATATATACATACTGAATAGAATGTACAGAGTATCTAATTATTTACAGGCTGTTGAGAAATAAAGTTTGCTATGGAAAACGCGTTTGCGGATGCTCGTTCAAATCACAAGACGCAAAATGTGCGGATTTTCGAAATTGAAGCCATTTCCGAAATTCAGAACAGACAGCTCCAATTTCTTGCACTATAAATTCGGCGTGCAGCACAGTATGCTGCGGCATTTCCCGCAATTGTTGGCGTTAATTTGCATCAATTGTTGGAATCTGAAGATTTCCAAATCGTCACTTGAGTTCTGATACCACCTTGACTAATCCAAATTGACTCATTTTTCAGGAGAGACAAAAAACTGTTTATTTCCGAAATTATCACGCGATTCATTCTGAAAAATTAGTATCTGTATCATGATGGCTTCGTGCCAATATGAAACCATGAACGATACTCAATTTATTGAAATTGAGAAAATTTTGTGGGTTAGGCTGTATTGTCCAGCTGACCAAAAAAACTGATTAGGCGGTGTCGACATTTTATCAGTTTGCGCGCGATCTGTTGATTATGGCTCGAAACTGATAGTTCCTACAGCCGATCCATGCGCAAAACATAATAAACCCATTTTGACAAAAATGTGGATTAGGTGGTATCAGAACTTAAATGACGAAAATCAGCTACCCCAGGTACGCTTGATGAAAACCAATACATGACTCCACTGGTTAAGACATCCGCTTGTGGAGCAAGGGGTCTCAAGATCACACCTTGTATTAGGCGATTAAAATTTTTGCAAAATTATCACTTTCGGCCGAATATCTTCCTTTCGGTACAATTTGCATATTGTGTGATTTGAACGATCGCATTGGTTGGATCAATTTCCTACAACATATCGTTCGAATTGAAAAACCAACTTTGTCGACAATTGGCATAAACATCTTTCTACTCCTGATAATTAACAATGAGCTCAAATCGGCGTTGGAAGAACAGTGAAATCCTGAAGAGCGAATTTGACGGTCTCGTAGAGAGGCCGGTCCGGATTGTGATGCGGGTGGTGGTCCGAGGGAACCGGAGCTGGCGTCTGCGTCTGCGCGGCGGGGCCGACCATCGACTGCAGGCGGGTGATGTAGTTTTCCAAATGTTCCGGCCCTCCAGCGCCGTTGGTGCCGTTGGTGCTGTTGATGCCGCCGCCGCCGTTGACGCCAGCGCCGTTCCCGCTGCCAGGGACGCGGGCCTGCTCCAAGAAGTTGATGACGTTGTTCCTCAAAGACTCGTAGTACTCATTCAGATTATTGTTCCGCTGAGACACTTCCTGTACACAGACTGAACATTAACGATTCTTCTTGAATGAGAGAGCACTTTTATGGATTGCAGACATTTTGGAAAACATTTTGGCCGAGCCTGTTCAGGGTTAAGAAAATCTCATGTCCGGTTAGGAATTGTTTTTGTATCAAGCACAAGAGTCTGGCGAGGGTGGGGGAGGGTGAAAGGATCCTGAGATGCAGCAAATCATTTCTGTTGGGAAGTGTTATTAGAAAAATGTTTCCTAGCAATTTTTAAGGCTACTTACAAGTACTACTTACAAGTTTAATTTGACATTCGGTTATTGACCAGTGTTTAAACATTGGAATCCGACTAGTGTTTGTATTATAGTTTCGTACTTATATAGTTTTATATGAGAGGGAGCCAATTTTGTATTGCAGTTCCAATTATTAGGTACGTTTTTTTGCCGTCTTCAAGAGTTACCGTTTAACCATGTACAGGCAGTGTTTCAGCAACGGTAGAAAAGGCTCGCCACGTTTACGTTCGATTTTGAGCCTGTTCGATCAGGCCAGTCCTGGGCAGTCCCGGACTAGTGAGGCTGACCACATGGCTTGAATTTGGCGTCCGTAGTGACTCGTCCAAGACTGTGGACGACTGGACTGTCCGAACAGACTCACATGCTCTTGAAGAACAGTTTTGGAAAATCAGCAAGAGGATGAGGTTCCTCGCTCCATAAATTGAAGGTAAAATAGTTTGAACGCATTTGCAGTGGCGAGCCTTCACGTAGATACTCCAGGAACGAATTGAAATAATTGCCGATGATTCTTGGTAACTACGCTAAATTACCTTGTCTCCGTGCCTGAGATGCGCCTCCATGGCGGTGATGTCCGTCTTGAGCCGGAGCATTTGCGATTCGACTCGGGCGTTCTCCCGTTGCAAATCAGAGATCTCCGCTTCTAGAGTGAACAGGTCCTCAGTATTACTCCCCTCAGCGTCTACACCAGTATAGCACCCCACTTATCAGTAACATCTACTCCCCTAACGAATAGACATGTACATGAGTAACAACAGGGGGGTGGGGGAGGTAGTCGTCGACGCGCATGCCGCAGTAAGAAAGAAAATCAACCCCAACGGCGTACCCGGGTTTTGAACTAGTGTTAAGGTGGATTGGAAGGTTTGGTGAATTGGAGGATGATCTAAAATGAAATATTTCAACTGCCCCAGGGAGCGAGAGACGATTTTTAATTGGTAATTTTGCATATTTGGCGCATAAGTAGGCATTAAAGAATCATGGTAGGTATCTTACTCGTATGGTGTTTGTATATTTGTGAAATATCTTCATGGACCGAATGGGTAGGCGTATGGTATTTGAGAGAGCCGGAGGGTGAACTCTTCTTCGGGACGGGCGCCTGCGGAGCTTGCGGTGGAGGAGGTGGGGGTGGCTGGAGCGGCCTGTGAACAATTCAATATAGTGATGAGTGTAAGAATTGGTTACAGATATTTTCTCGATCTAGGTTCAATATCCACACGTTGGCTTTTCACCAGATAACCAAAGTTGTCCCGGGCATGCCCTGCCGTCCTCAAGGAGAGGGTCGGAACTATTCAGGACGTGCCGCACAAGTCTCACAGCACTTGACGTATTTGCTGCTGCTCAAGACTCTCTCACCTGTGAGGAGGTAGGAAGGGTTCGCATCCAGCCGGCGGACAGTTGAGAGAGTCGAATTTCGCTGCAGCGGTGACAGCAGCGATGGCTGCCTTATGCTGCTCTACCGTTCCTCCAGACTCGAGGACCCGCATTTTGTTTCTGTTGGCGATCGGGCATCCGGACGCGCTGGAAAATAATTCAGAATTTTGCAGCAACTGTAGAGAACGAAATCTGGTCTTTCGACCAGAGCGGATTTTTCCACGGAGCGGTATCTTTTTCTGATTTGGAGGATGGAGGTCTTTAGGTTATGGCGGGATCAGGAACCCGGAGCCTCCCGGTATCGCTCCGGATTGTGGACCGGTTCCTTGGGTTGCATCTTTTACCCAGAAGGACTGGGGTTAATGGCCACCCATCCCCTCGAGCTAGCTCGAGAAGATTCAACTCACAATCCCACATCCGGTAGAAAACTACCTCGTCCTTGCCATCCTGCCACAGCAAGAGTATTTACTGTACATTAACTGTAGAGTAATGACCTCTATTCTCAAAATTAGGAAAAGATCCCGCTCCGTGGAGTAGCGGAGGTCGAAAGGCCAGAATTTGTACTCTACAGTTGCTGTAAAGTAATACTCTTGCTGTGGCAGGATGGCAAGGACAAGGTAGTAATCTATCGGACGTCGGTTAGGCAATTTCTCAAGCTAGCTCTAGGGTGATGGTTTATCATTAACCCCTGTCGTTACTGATAAGGCCCAAAACCCATGTTTACAAGAATGCAAAGCAAGGAACCGGTCCAAAACCAGTATGGTTCCCGCTTCCTGATCCCACCGTAAATCTGAGACTAACGACTTTTATCCTCCAAATTAGGAGAAAATACTTCAGAAGTTTCAGACTGTTATAGATTACAGCTAGCGTCTAACTTCAACCAGGCTTACGATCTAAAGTTTGGGAAAGGTAGGTACGTATCAGTTTGATATGTAAAGGTATGACCGCTAAAAGTATTTTACAATATTGAGGTTGCAACGTGAACGGGTAGTCGAAATTTTGGATCACCAGCATAGAAAGTTTCAATGCCAGTTGTTCGCAGGGCTCGTAATTCGTTTCTCTACCGCAAAAGACAAAAATTGGATTCTCAAATTATTGACGGACAATGATGTAAACGTGCATCGACCAGTAAAATTTGGAGAATTTTTCCAATCAAAATTTTCAATCCCCAATTTTCAAAACTATTCTCGAAAATTTGAAACGCACTAGCGGGAGTCGGACGGAAAAGGATCGAATTTTTTTAGAATTTTTTGTTTATGTACTTTTTGTAGCCGACTTGAGAGTAGTCCGTCTGGATCTCGGCAGAAATCATGTCTCTGGATGATGGAACTTGATGATGGTACGAGGAGGAGGAACCGGGTGCGGGTGGGGCTTGTTCGTTAACTCGGGCCTTCTTCCAGTTCGCTATCGGGCACCCGTTCACACTGCAACCCATCACACGAGCACAAATAGTTCCAAGTTAGGTCAAGCAATTTGAGTTTTTAAAATCACTATCGGTTTTCGGGAGAAATTTCACATTTTCCGATTTTAAGGCATCTGCGCTCGTTTTTGGGGTCGCTGGTGGATTTGTCGGAAGTTTGTTCAATGAAATTCAAGCTAGACATGCCGATGGCCCTCCTGAATTGTACGGAGCGTTTGTTATACGCAGTATATTCGGACATAGGAGAATATAAATTGTACTACCTCAAAGAAAATTGTTTAGTGGCTATCTTATGTAATACAGAATCTTTTTGCAACGCACAAATCGGTCGAATAGGCAGGATAAAAGTGAAGTAAAAGTGCGCTATACTATAGCCGGAACAGCGGTTATACCTTTCCGCACATACGTCAATGTGTAGCCGGATGGGTATCCCTGATAACGTTTTTCCGTCATATGGCGAGAAATATTAGAGAGTTTTTGCAGCCAACGGGTGACGTCTCACGGGTGACGTAACGTCACTGACGTTTCGCGTGCGACGTTAACTACGACTAGGGGCAACAACGCCAGCGGTTGCTATGTTGGTTGCCATGGTAACCGTATTACCGTGGGTTAGGCATTCAACGGGCCCGTCTCTTCTTCTCAACGGGCGAAGCTCAATGGACCATTTTACCGGCACCCGTTGCTAACGTTATGTCGAGTTAACGTATCCCGGCTCTTACAGGCTCTGTTGTGAGGTTCTACGTCGCCCATTAGTGGCTTGCAAAAACTCTCTATTATTGCTCAAGGGACCGAGAGATCTAGAACTTATTTCGAGGGAATTTAAAAAAAAAAATCAATACTCACCTTCGATGAGATAAGAATTTTCCAGTCGCATGTCCCGAGCCGTCGCAACCAGGTATTGGACATCTGTAAGATAGAATAAGAATTTATTGTGAATTGTAATATTTCCCTCGCTTCAAACGACATTTATCTATATTTTAAAAAATCGTAAATTCGATATTAATTTATTTTTATATAATTTTTTATTTTTGAAGATTTTTTCATGAATTGATATCCATTTGTATCTACAATGTTAAATTTTTATTACCGTAGCGGTTCCGAGTCCTGGCCATCCCTCGGCTTGCTTTTGGGTTTGTTGGCGCGGGGACATCCGGACAGACTTCTGTGCGACGAATAATTGCCGGTCACATGACCCGATCCATCGCAGCCGGGAGTCGGACATTTGAGTTCCTGCGAATGGGCCTGGATCTGTTGCCGGTCCGTTCTGCCGCAGCCGCCGGTCAAGCTGTTGAGCGAATTTGAAATTGTCATCGCATTTGGCAAGCATCAGTGAATTTAAATGTACCTAATATTAGGGATGGGCATCGAATAAACGAAATAACCGATTAATATGACAATTAATCGATTATTTCTTAATCGATGCTTACATGTTTGAATAATCGAGTAATCGATTAATGTTTAGCGATTATTCAACCGATTTTTTAATTAGCTGACCCCAGATATAGCGAATAAACTGCTTTTCATGCAGGAGGTTGACAATATTGAAGTTGAAAATAAAAATATTTTTTAAAAATTATTTTTTGGGCTGCCTTTAGGCGCCTGAATATTGGAAAAAATCTGCTATTCTCCAGTACCTTTTTGCGGAGGAAAAATTGGAAAAAATTCTGCCAAGGGTCAAAAAACTTCAAGGGAACTTACAGGAAAATAAGTGAAAAATGTTTTTGTTTCGAGAAATTTTGTTAGATGATTTATTTCATCGTTTGGGTGATCATTTTCTAAAATTCACTGCAAAAATTGTCGGTTGAAATTGTTTACGTTTCAAGCCCCTAATTTTTCATTCATCCAGTAGGTAAAGAATCTTCGTCCACCTGGGGCTTTCGGGTTCGCTCTTTCCACTCTGGGCATTTTTAATAAACCTCGTGAATAATTGAAGGCCGACCGCTGAGTAACCTCAGGAGGTTTTTCGGGAAGGAGGAAATTTCTCCGGGTCCGCATTGTTTGCCCAGTTGGCCTAACCTATATTGGCTGGTGCGGGTAAAATATGAGCATGGCCGAGCCGGGTTTGTAACCTTCGGTTATTTCCCGGCCCTACAGCCTGTTTGCGCTTATCAATATTGAAAAAGTAATATCGCCGATGGGCTCTCCTTTACAAACATTCACCCCCTGCATCGCCGATTGGTCCCAGGCAAGCACTTGGCGGCCACTTAGCGATGCCATCTCGCCTTATTATTTTCCCCACAATAATCCGAATTGATAGGAGAGGAAATTCGCCGTCCCTTGCAGTGCAGTTGGTACAAAGTTGGCCAGCAGTGGTACCAACACGCAAAATTCGCGTTACTGGCCGATTATAGGAAATTCGTCAACAATTTGAAGTGGAAGATAATTCATTCAATACAATCAGTTCCACCAAGAAAGAAGATACAACAACAACAAAAACTTCTCATCCCCAAAACTTGAATCAGGAAGTTTAGTCATCTGTGAGCATCAAATTAGTGACGTTTCGATACTTCCATTTACCCGATAAATGGTATCGAAACGGAATTAAGAGATCGGTACTGATATCGATATTATATCGAATGAAAGTATTCGATATCGCGAGTATCAATCGATATTTCCTAGCCTATACAGAGTAGATATTGGGTAAAAACCAGTGGTGCGTAGATAACACACATTACTCCCAAGACCCATAAGACCAAGAACGCTCACATCGTTTCATTTTTGTGGCCGGAAAAAAATAAAATGGAAAACACTAAAATGCAAATATTTCGGAAGTGCTGTGCGTTATCCAAATTCCGATTAAACAGGGTGTTAGGTCTTGCCGAGACTAACATTTCAGTTCAAGAAATTTGAAAAAGGGTGAGAAATGAGGGAGTTATGGCCATTTTTGTAAATGACCACAGACAGACAGACGGACACACAGACACTTGTTCAGGAAGTGATTCTGAGTAAATGTGTATAAGAAAAAGTTTTTTCTGAAGCTCCGTTCCGATTCTCGATTTTATGACGATTCCAATACTTCCATTAACTCTGTAAATATGGAAGTAACAAGTGAAAGTAAAACGTTTATTGAATGTTAATAACTTAATTGCCTTTATAGGATTTATTCAAGTAATTATGTTTTTTATTTCTTGGCAAAAATTATTCATCGATATCGTTTCGATACTCTTTAGTCTTTACTGATATCACGATAATATCGATTCTCCAGTACCCGATATAAATATCGGAAGTATCGAATAAAAGTATCGATATCAGTAAATATCGGAAGTATCGAAACGTCACTACATCAAATTGCTTCCAGAACAAGACATTGCTCAAAATTATTTTCCATTTTCAAAAACTCGCGTCTGCGACCATTTAATTTCTTTGGCCAAACGTCTAGAAACTCCCCGGAAATCATAAAAAGAGGTGACTTTTGATTAATTGATTATCAATAATAGGTATCACCTATAATTATTACCTTTGATCCTTGTGCGAAGGCGCCTTGTCCTGCTGAGGTGGCGCCATCGTATAGCAGGCGCCCGGCCCATAGGCACCTGGCCCGCCAGCCCCTGGATATCCTCCGGTTGCTGGATATCCACCGCATGAGTAGCCCGGGGGTCCAGGGTACCCCGTGTAGCCGACGCCGTTCGTACCGTATTCAGCGCCGCTGATATAACTCGCATGAGGGCTCATACTCGAGTAGCCTGGAAAAATAATGGTAATTATGTCAAATTGGAGCTATTCTGTAAACTCAAAGTATGATACGTCTTTGGAAATCAATATTGAATTTTCATGCCAAATTTAATGGCAACCTATGATAATTTGAGTAATGAGGCGACAGCAACTAAGGCATACCTGTTGCTTCAAATCTACAGAATAGGCCCCAGGTCCTATTTCACCAAACTTTTATCATTAGTATAACATGGAGAATAAAATTTATTGATAATGGCAACTTTTCTGTCACCAACAATTAAGCTGCGCATTAACTAATTTTTTCGGTGAAATATGAACTTGGACCTCAGGAATCGTGACATAATATTACATCAAGATTTTCCAAATTTTTGAATCCTCACCATTCACATCCCTATAACTGTCGATGTAATGCGGGTGGCTCGAATCTGGAGTCGATTCTCTCGAGTATGGAAATACGCGCCCTCCGCCCCTAAAAACGCACCATCTATATGTAACAGCAACACATAAAACAAAACCTCGAGTCAATAAGTGAGAGTCGAAAGAAATGGTTAAGGATGTACTCAGAATATTCACTTAGGTAAATCTATAGTCATACGACATGACGTCATTTGAAAGATAATCGAACTGACCGGTTCACAGACAAATCCAGTGTCTGCCCTTGAGGGCTTGTGGGCACCTGTGGGCTGGCAGTCACGTGAGGACTTGTGGCCGCTTGTGGTGAACCTCGTGACGCATTGTAGCCATGAGGACTGAGACTGTTACCGCCGTACCCGCCCGTCTGAAAAAAAAACAAAAACAAAGTGCTATGAGTTTTACGAAATGGTTCAAAAAACGAAAATTCGGTTGGCCGTCATGATGAAAATGTCACCTGAGGGCTAGTGGAAGTAACGCTGGACGTGGACAGGTCCATCACTGAACCCCCGGCTGGTGAACTTGGTTCAACTGGTTTCAAACCAGCTGGCATACATTTCACAGATAAATTGATGGCTGAACCGGCTGGAGAAAATCCAGATGGCACTGTGCCGCCGTTTGCTGCAGCAGCGACTGCGGCTGCCTCGTACTGGTACATAGGTCTGTTGAGAAAGGTAACAAATTATTGACCCGTTACATAACCAATTAGAATAAGTTAAAGGTTCGACTCAAACCTTAGATGAAGACAGGTACATACCTTGGATAAATGGGCTGCTGTTCGTTGTGTTCCGATTCGGCCTGCTCTTGCTTCATCATTAGCTGCATATGCTGCTCGTACTGAGCCTGCTGATCAGCAGCAGCAGCTGCAGCATACTCTGCGGCCGAGGATGGATACCTTTGCGTACACTCGTACCGCTCGTAACCGCTGGCTCCTCCAGCGCTTGGATCGTACGGCCTGTGGCCGCCAGTCACGTCGTAGCCGCCGCTGCGTCCCATTTCGGGAGGGTAGCTGCCCGCTGCAGCCGCTGCCGCTGCTGCCGCAGCACTGGCTGAACCGTACGACCGGTACATATCCTTTATTTGAGAGAAAAATTAATTAATTCCATATAAACAGAGTGAATTGAAGTAGGTATGTCAAAAATTAGTTGATCAACCAGTTTTTGACCACTAAAATCCAACCAATTTTGACTCTCAGGGAGTGAAACAGTGTAGAAACCTTCGAGGAATCTAACAAGTTCGAAAAATTTCAAAAATGCGCCTACCTCTTCGTTATGGTAACGCTGGACTCCACCGCCGCCTGATCCACCGCGATCGTCGCCCAGTATGGCAGGACCGTACGGTGGCGGCGGCATGTGCGGAGGCACCGGCGGTGGCGGCACGGGCAGGTGAGAGCCGCCATTCATATGAGAAGCCCCGTTCATCGTATCCATACTCGAAGACGAATTCGAATCGTGGCTCATATAATTATCGTACTGTCGCCCAGACTGGGGTGGAGACGGTTCCGGCTTCGTGGAACAGCACAGGTCGCTGTTGCTTTTCAGTTTTCCCTTATCAGGCGTAGAATCGTCTTGGTGAAGCAGGATTTTCGTCGGTTTGACTGTCGGGTGTTTGTAGAAGGCTGCAGACGGCTGAGGTGTGACGTATTCGGCTCTTGCCAAGTCCCCGGGCGCTGTCGCAGGATAATAGCAAGGTTTGATGTCTACCGAGTTCGGCGACATTGCCGAAGACATCGACATTGGCTTCGTGAAGCCGACGAGACTGTTACACTCTTCGCTCACTGGAACATTGCACACGAGGTCTGTTCAATATTCGCGCGAGTTGAGCTCAACGAGCGGATTCGACGTGGAATTCGACCGAGCATTTGAAGCGAGAATTGGAACGGCTCGGATGGCCAAAATTTCGGTGCCTGGAAAGCCATTTTGAGAAGAAACCAGCGAAAACGCTGCAAATCGAAAAGTCATCGAAAAGAAAGGCGCTCACCGTGAAGCCTGTAACTTTTGAGTGAAGAAAGCTACCGATCTGGAAATAATCCCATTCGATTCAGCATGAAAAAAGCAATTAAAAAAATCCCTCGAAACTCTATACTGTCCCAAATTCCTTTGGTTTCGGCCGAATTCCACCGGACCCACTCGTTGAGCGAAAAATCCATACGTTGCGTTGCTTTCTATGGACACATACTTGCATGCTGTGCTTTGTGCCGAGCTTCACGATTGGCTTGTTTATTAGCTGCCGCCACTGGGCACCCACTCAGGCTTCTGTGCGTGTTTCTATTGGACGACACATGACCCCGACCGTTGCAACCGGGTGTTGGACACTTGAGTATCGTCTCGTGCATGGCCAGAACTGGGACACCAGAGAGAGGACCAGGTGAGCGTTGGGGGAGTTTATTTTGGAAATTGTTCCCTTCGGAAGTTCAGGTGAGGTAGAGGAGCCGACTCTGGCCTGTCCCTCTCCTGTCCCATGTTTGGCTCATGCACCTATGTTGGACCTGAGTGGGCGACCAAAGCAGGCTCCCCTGGTACGATCACCCTTGAGCCCGGATCAGACGTCAGACCGTCCCCCCACTCCACAGACCGTCTGGACAGACCGATTCTTTGGTGATTTTTTCAAGATACAAGGTTCCATAGATGAATGATAACATTGACGCAGGTGCGCAAAAGTGAACATATCCATAGCACCAGTCAGAGAATAGGGTCTGTGTGTGGGATGGGGAGGGAAACTGTCTGACGTCTGATACGGACTTGAGACGCATGCGATTGAGAACTATACCGCCCCAAACGTAGCTCCTCCCCATGAACGAAAATCAAGTTTTTCAGTCAAATTTAATCCTGCAGAGGACATCTCACTTTATGGATTTTATGGCAATTTCACGACCCATAAACCCAGCCTGACAGGTTAGCTTGGCGCCAGGACGAAAGCGTAACCAACTTTCATGTTCGCATACAATGCTTTTGGGATGGTGCCACGTTTGGTTTGGATAATCCCTGTCGGGTTTCCCCCCAAAACCAGTGGTGCGTAGATAACACACAATACTTCCATATTTTGGAACGTAAAATAGTGACACAATTTGATCATATTTTGACTGCTTTTAAGAGTGTTTAGGTCAAAAATATCAAAAAATTCACTATTCAAATTTCAAAATTCGCCCAAAATAAAAAAACGCCAGTTTTCCGGAAAATAAAAAATATCCACATATTCTGCAAGGTAAAACAAAGATTTTAAGACCAAGAACGCTCAAATCGGTTCATTTTTGTGGCCGGAAAAAAATAAAATAGAAAACACTAAAAATGCAAATATATCGGAAGTACTGTGCGTTATCAGAATTTCGATTAAACAGGGTGTTAGGTCTTGCCGAGACAAACATTTCAGTTCAAGAAATTTGAAAAAAGGTTGAGAATTGAGGGAGTTATGGTCATTTTTGTAAATGACCACAGACGGACTAACGGACTAACGGACACACGGACACACGGACACACGGACACACGGACACACAGACACTTGTTCAGGAAGTGATTCTGAGTAAATGTGTATAAGAAAAAGTTTTTTCTGAAGCTCCGTTCCGATTCTCGATTTTAGGACGATCACAATACTTCCATTTACTCTGTAAATATGGAAGTAAAATCAATTCCCCACTACGAAAACTCACTTTCTGGTGTAACTTTGTCTTTTCTCGGACATCCTGAAAGACTGCAGCGTGAATGGGCAAAACGAAAAACTGTTATACAACGCAATTATAGCACACGGTAAACAAGAATGGTCAAATTTGGAGGAACAGTTTTCGGGTTAATTCGAAATGACTCACCTTCGATGATGCGAATATAGACCCGTAACATGACCTTCACCGTTGCAACCGGGCGCAGGGCATTTGCTCGATTCTGCAACAAACAAAATAGGGATTTCATTTTCCTGCATTTTGAAAAACAACGTCATTGTATGCTATACTTTCCCCCCAATTAAAAAATTGGACCCCTTAACCTTTTCCGATCGGATTGCCCGGACAATACGCACCAAACAAGTGGTGCGCAGATGACACAAAATACTTCCATATTTTAATACGCAAATTTTTGACACAATCTTTATAGTATTTTCACTACTTTTGAGGCTGTTTAGGGCAAACATATCAAAAAACTTACTGCGCAAATTTTAAAACTCGCGTAAAATCAAAATACAACAGGCTATCGGAATATGGAAATATTCTCGTGTTCTGCAAGGGAAAACAAAGAGTTTAAGGCCAAGAACGCTCAAATCCGTTCATTTTCGCGGCCAATTACAAGGGTACATTATTTCTGGGAATAATGTATCTAGTAGATACTATCTACCAATAAAATTCAAAACACTAAAAGTGCTAATATGGGGGAGGTAATTCAAGTAATTCACATTCTAATTAGAAAGGGTGATAGGTCTTCCTGGGACAAACATCCCAGTTCAAGAAATTTGAAAAAAGGTTAAGAATTGAGGGAGCTATGGCCATTTTTGTAAATTACCACCTGTTTAGGCTATAGGAAAATTCTCCGAGCTTTCCAACCATATCCTCATTTTTGCAATTACTTCAAAATCTAATGGACTTAGGGCTATTTAAATGAGGCATGGTCGAAAACACGAAGAAAGTGTACTTTTACTTGGGCTCGTAAAAAATGTTTAGAGCAAAAATTGCCGCAAATGGATTGGAGGATTGATACTTTTAAAGAAGAGGATCTTCACTTGACACGGGCAATAAAACAATCCACACCATCCAGTCCCTCCGACTTTAATGACCGTACAGACAAACCCAACATGACAAATCCATGACCCAACATGACAAATCCAATTTATAATAGCAGCAATAGCTTATAACTACCATCGGTTTCAGGTTCGCTAAGCTCTTGGTCGGCGCTGCAAATTCGGAGGGAGCAACGGACGATGTTGAATTATAGCCGACTAAAATACCATAATTGACCTTGAGCGCCAATGAATCAATTCGAACTTGTCTTGAAGAGAAGGGGAAGTCCACTGTTAGTCGAACGAGCTATAGCCCCTGGACGAAGTTCTCAAAGTCCTTAGGAACGCTTGGAAATATATTATGCACTATAATTTCGGAGAGGGATAGTTGAGTTTGGCCTGAGAAGGTAAGAGGATATTTAGTGGCCAGATGTGGCCGCAATCTCTTTGATACTCCGGCACTACGTCAACCCGCCGGTCAAACTCGAAGCTTTCAAACTCGAATAAGGAGGGGCGAAGTTGAACTATCCCTTGGGCTCCTAGTTCCATATTCGAATACACCCTGCATACCGGACTGATGGAAAGGAATGTGTGGGAACAGGCAGACACGACCATCGGCACTATCGAATCAGGCAGATGTTACTTTAGAGTGTATAATGATGGAAGCATGAATGCATAATGATAGAAGTGCAACAATTTACCTTACACGGGAATGTAGTTATTGTGTGGTCTTATTATGCAGTTATAATCTTGTATTATACAAAATTTCATTAGGTATATGCACGTTTCTTAAGTATTTCATTAGTTACCCATCCAGAGATTTTGGAAATCTAGAGACTATAGTTTCCTCTATTCATCAGTGGAATACCTAACTTTTAGAGAGTAGCTATTTTTTGAGTGTAAAAGAGATTTTATTTTTAAAAGAAGGAAATCGTAACTGGTAAGAAATTAGTTGCAATTCTCATGTTTTTGGGAACTAAGAATATAGTCAAGTAACCAAAGGGAGAGTTGGAGTGAAACTTCAATAAAGACACCAAAGACCAATAGTCCAGTTAATGAGTGCTTAAAAGAGGCGATTTGGAGACGCTGCAGAAGGTTTTTGAAAGGTTTTCCCCTGGGTGGTGGAGGGGGGCAGAATTTGAATTTTTGTTCGCCGAGATCTATCTGAATTATTCGAATTCTTGAGGAGACGAACATTCCAGTTCAAGAAATTTGAAAAAAGGTTGGGCATTGAGGCAACTATGGTCATTTTTTTAAATGTCCACAAACGGACACACAGACACTTGTTCAGGAAGTGATTTTAAGTAAAACTGAAAATTTTTCCTGAAGCTCCGATAGGATTTCAATGGAATTGCATAGTAAGCTACTTCTTACCGTTCTACGGTATTTCCAATTTTCCCAAAACTCATCGCCAACATGAGTGTTTTTTCCAAAAACGCCAAAATTTGGTTTTCCCACCTTTCCGATTTCATGTCAAAAAGGCAGGTTGCATTGAAGCTACAGACTATTTTTTGGTCTCAAATTGGATATGATAAGATTTGAAACAACATCTATGGCGAAGGGTACCATTTTTTTTACATTTTTGTATTTGTATTCAACTCGTAAAACAAGCCAAACTCAAAAGGGCAACTTTTGGGAAAATTACGATTTTTCGGCAAGCCATAACTCAGGGGCTATTTGAGCTAGAAAGCTGCGGTAGAGCTTGAATTGTCACAAATTTAGTCCTCTTTAACAATGCTAATCATGCCTTTTCCTCAAATATGAATAGTTTTGAAGAAATAAGCAGATGAGTGAAAAAAGTGCTAAAATTTTGAGATTTTTTGCGATTTTTGTAGTGACGCCGCGCGATTTTGAGGTGGCAAAGCAAAAATTCGAATCTAGCACCCCAAAAAACTTGAATAACCGTTAAGAATGCTAGGTACTTCAGTATTCTTGTCTCCGCCAAACCGCCAATTTACTAGACAACAAAATAAGGAAGGTAATCCAGCTGCCAGAATCCAATAAAACCGTACAAAATGAAGAGAGCTCCGCCGATGGAGCATTGCGTCGAAAATCTTTTACACCGCGAGACGCCTTCTTGCATGACAATTCGAAAAGTACGCCACAAACGTACGCCCTTCCAAGTCACATCTGCCGGTTTCTTCGCCCGAACAACGAGGGGAATTTTAAATATCCCTTGCCTCGTAACTTGGCTCATTTGTAAGGAAGTCCTACGGGGATCATCAGCGTCTCTCTTTCAAGCAGTTGTTCGACAACATAATCAACAGAACAACTCGCATCTCTTGGAGCGAATAAGCTGAAGATATTCTTGCGGGGAAATTCTACAATTTAAGATACTGCACGTGAGGCAGAGCCTGTAGAAGAATCTATGAAACGTAAGGATTAAAAAAATATTTTTTTGATAAATTTCTCTCTTGAGCATAATCAATGTCCACAGCTTTCAGTTAGGTAAACCATCTTTCCGAGTGTCCGATGCCACCTTTCCACAGAATTTTCCTTTAGTACAGAATGTTTCAAACAGTGTTAGGTCTGACTAGGACACACATTCCAATTCCAGAAATGTGAAAAAACGTTTAGAATTGGAGGAGCTATGAGAAGCTTTTGTTTTATATAGAATGACTGATGAAGTGAACTCATGCTTTTTTATTTTACGAATGAATTCGAAATTAAATATTTTGGGACAAACAAAATTGGATCCTGGTGCAACATATTGTTGTTGACCTAGGGATAAAATAATTTTGGGGTTTCGAGTTGGAGTGATGTTGAATTCCAAAACTCCCCCTCACGACGACTCGCAGACGAGTCCCATCGTCTTCACGTGTTCTTCGTGTCGTGGCTTCGGTAACGCTTTCGTTAGGATGTCGGCTGTCATGTGTTCTGTTCCGAGATATTTTAGTTCGATGTCACCACGTTCAAGAATGTCTCTGATGAAGTGAATTTTGATGTCTACGTGTTTTGATTTGGAGCTGATGACTGCGTTTGTAGCGATGTGTTGAGCGGCTTGATTGTCGTTGCTGATTGTTATTTTGTTTTGATTCAAACCTAAATCGTTTGCGAATTTTTTCAAATGAATCGCCTCTTTAGTTGCTTCAGCAATGGCGGCGTATTCTGCTTCTGCTGTTGATAAAGCAATAGTAGTTTGCTTTTTTGAGCTCCAGCTTACTACCGAGTTGCCAAACATGAAGCAATATCCGGAATATGATTTCCGGTCTACCGTGCATGATGCCCAGTCCGCATCTGCGAATCCAGCAATTGGGTTTCCGGTTTTCTTGAAAACGAGAGCCATGTTACGTGTGCCCTTAAGGTACCGTAACACCCGTTTTGCAGCCAACCAGTGAGCTTTGCCGAAGCAGTTATTGAACTGGCTCAGATAACTGACAGCAAAACTAATGTCAGGTCTGGTTGCTACTGAAAGGAACATTAGTGCTCCTATCAAATTTTGATAGGGTATAGACTCATCAATTTCGGAATTTTTCTCAAGTTTTAATTTTGGATCCATTGGTGTACCAATTGAATTGCAATTTTTCATTTCGTATTTTTCCAATAGTTTATCAATATATTTCGACTGGTTTACTGTGATTTTGTTTTTTTCGCATGTGAATTTGATACCTAAACAGTAATTTAGATTACCAAGGTCTTTCATTTCGAAGTGTTCACATAAGTTCTTTTTCAAATTTTCGTAACCGTCCTGATCTTTTGTAGCAACAATCAGATCGTCGACGTATACTGCTACTATCTCTCCCCCTGTCGGCGAGATGTATACGCAGGGATCTGCATCTGAAGGACGGAATTTGAGAACTTTCAATTTTGAGTCTAATTTCTTGAACCATTGTCTCCCAGCTTGACGAAGTCCATAAATCGCCTTCTTGAGATGACAAATCTTGTGTTCGGAGCCTGTGCGTAGGTCGTTGAGCATCTTCATAGCTTTCGGATATAGTACCTTGTTTTCGGATTCTTCGCAGACGATTTCGAATAGATATTTTTCTAAATCTTGTGGAGTCGCCATGTACAAATCCTCTTCCAAATCTCCATTTAGAAAAGCAGTTGTGACATCCATTTGATTTAGAAGCATATCATTTTCCGCAGCCAGAGCTAGAATGAATCTGATCGAACTTAATTTTGCTACTGGTGCATATGTTTCGGAAAAATCAATGTTCTGTCTTTGAGTGAATCCGCGAGCTACTAATCTCGCTTTTTTTCTTTCTAGGGTACCGTCCGATCTGAATTTGTCTTTAAGGACAAGTTTGCAGCTCACGAGTTTGTTGTCTTTTTTCTTTTCGACTATCTCCCAGGTTCCATTTTTGATATGGGATTTAATTTCTTCCTTGATCGCACCGAACCATTGTGGGTCGTTTGGATCTGGTTCATCTTCATCCATTCCGAGAAATGAACATTCTGTGTTTTCAGTAGAATCGTTATTTTCTTCGTTTCTTTGTTGAATTTCCGGAGTTTGTTCTTCCTCTTCAAAGTCTTCTTTCTTCTGAGTATTCTCCTGTTGAATTATTTCAAGGTTTTCTTTTTCTTGATCTTTAACTGGAATTTTTGGTTGAATTACGTTCTCTTTTATATCTAATGATTGAGTTTGATCTAAAATTGATTGATTAGCCTCTTCTGAGTTGCTATCATCTCTGATTTCAAATACAGTAGGATCAAATTGTTCACTGGAGTTCTTAATTTTGTTAAGGATTTTGACATCTCTACTGGTTATGACTTTTCGAGCCTGAGGTAGCCAAATTCTATATGCTTTGGATTCCTCTGAGTAACCAATAAAGATTCCTTCCTGAGCTCTTGGTGCAAATTTATTCTCACCAGGTTTTTTCTTGAGAACGAACGATTTACTTCCGACGATATGGAGATGTCTTCCTGACGGATTTCTTCCTAGCCAAATTTTGAACGGAGTTTCACCGTTGATGGACCTTGACGGAGAACGATTTTTCAGATAGTTGGCTGTGTGGATTACCTCTGCCCATAGTGCAGGTGGTAGATTTCCTTCTGCCATGAGGCATCTTGCTTTGTCTAGTAGTGTCCTGTTTAGTCTTTCAGCTAAACCGTTCTGCTGAGGAGTGAATGGCGCTGACAACCTCCTCTGGATACCACTGTCAAGCAAAAATTTGTTGAAAGATCCATTTACATATTCTGTGCCATTATCTGATTGTAAATATTTAATTTTCTTTCCAGTGAATGTTTCCACTTCGTTTTTGAAAATTTTGAAGTTTTCCAACGCTTCGTTTTTATGCTTGAGAAAGTAAACGCGGCTGTATCTCGATTTTTCGTCCGTAAATGTTACGAAATAGCTCGCTCCTCCAAGAGATTTTGTACGCATTGGTCCGCAGACGTCCGAATGGACTATTTCTAGCAAATCCAATTTCTTGGGTGTTTCCCTGATGGGGAATGGAGTTCGAGATAATTTTGACTTGATACAGACTTCGCAATCTCCTATTGTCTCGTTCGTGTTGAATTCGAGTCCTTCTATCAGTTTATTTTTGCAAGCCAATTTCAAGCTGTTTTCATTCATGTGGCCTAATTTTTTATGCCAATCAATTATCGATTTTGAATTAGTCAAGAAAGCATTTTGAGTTGGTTGACTTACATCACCGACGTAGTACAAACCGTTTTTCTTCTCGGCTTTCAAGATTGTTTCTCCTTTTTGATTTTTCACTTTGGCTTCCTTTTTCGAGAAATTCACACTGAAACCTTTATCAGTGATTTTACTGACCGACAAAAGATTTGTCGTCAAGTCTGGTACATACAAAGTATCTGGTAAATTGATGACCGACTTTTTATTATCAAGTGTGACTAATCCTGTTCCGGTAATAGTCGTGGATTGACTTTCCGACGCTAGTTTGAGAGTGCCAGAGTGATTTTGTTCCAAATTTTTGAAGAGTTTCGGATTCTTGCAAATGTGTGAAGTACTGCCTGAGTCTAAACACCAAGTTTGTGGGGAAATATTATTTTGACCTCCAGATTTAAATGAGATTTCTTGTGCCATGAAAGTTGACTGATTTCGTTTCGTTTTTGCATAGCAATTTTCAGTTGTGTGATTCGACCGTTTGCATTTTTCACACCTTGGATTTGGTTTGTTAGGTTTTCTTTGCCAAGGTTTGTCGAATTTGTTGAATTTCTTTTTGGTGTAAAAGGCATCTTCTGTTGTGTTACGTGAGTAACTTTCGTTATTCCGTGCATTAAACTCCTCAATTATTTTTATTTTTAACTGTTGAGGGTTGGGTAGTGTGTCTCGTGATTCAATTGCCACTCTAAAATTGTCGAATGACGGACTTAGACTGTACAAGATCAATATCGAGAGCAAATCATCATGAATTGGAATTTCTAGTTCCGCTAATTTATCTACTGTGTCAGTGATTTGATCTAGGTGTTCTCTGATCGAATCACCTTCCTTCATTTTTTGTAGGATGAGACGCTTAAGCAATGTTGCTTTGCGAGCCGGGCCACTTGAGGAATACAGTTTTGCCAAAGTGTCCCAGACATCTTTTGACGTTCTGCAGTTTTTGATATGCCTCAGCTCGCTTGGCGAAATTATTAATGTAAGATCTGACCTTGCATTTAAGTCGTTCGAAATCCATTTTGCTTGATTTCTTTCCGAATCGGTTTCAGGATACGGTTCTGTCCCGTCGACATATTTCATCAATCCTGATTTTATCAATATCGCTTGAGCTTGAAGCTTCCACGTATCATAATTTTCTTTTGTCAGAGGGTCGATCCGGTAGTTGACAGTATTAGTTCCAGCCATTTTCAGTTGTTCTAATTAGCAGTTTTTAAGCAGCTAATCGCCCATAACCTTTTGTTTTATATAGAATGACTGATGAAGTGAACTCGTGCTTTTTTATTTTACGAATGAATTCGAAATTAAATATTTTGGGACAAACAAAATTGGATCCTGGTGCAACATATTGTTGTTGACCTAGGGATAAAATAATTTTGGGGTTTCGAGTTGGAGTGATGTTGAATTCCAAAAGAAGCATAAGTTGTTTTCTGACGCTCCGATTCCGATTTTACTACAATTACAATATAAAATTGCCTTATCTCCCTCAATTATCAACCTTTCTTCAAATTTCTTTAACTGAAATGTTTGTCCCGGCAAGGCCTAACACCCTGTTAATCTGAATTTGAATAACTCACAGTTCCAATATATTTGCACTTTTAGTGTTTTCTATTTTATTTTTTTCCGGCCACAAAAATGAACCAATTTGAGCGTTCTTGGTCTTGAAACCTTCGTTATACCTTGCAGAATACATGAGTATTTTTTATACTCCGGTAACTCGACGCATTTCGATTTTAGGCGAGTTTTAAAATAAGCATAGTGAGTTTTTTGTCATTTTTGATCTTTGTAGCCACCAAATGAGTCAAAATCGATTTGCTTTGGTTCAGAAACTTACGTACCTATCAAAATATGGAAGTATACTGCTTTCTATGAGTGGTGAACAAATCCGGTTTGAAAACCACAACTTTTTGAAAACTAAGCACAGCACAAAAAAGCAACGAGGCGTCTCTTCAGAATTTTCCAACTTTTCCACTTCTTTAGCCTCACGAGGGTTCAATCCCCGCTGTTAATTCGGTCTACGTGAGCTCGTTATCGTTGTTAATTACCCATTTCCTGGGATTTACCGTTCGGATGAGACGCAGATAGACGTACCCCAGTGGATTGCCATTGCCTCCCTCTGGCTGCCATCAGCGATAAACCTTATCCACGATTCACCCTCAATATCTTAATTGTAGTATCATTGTCACCCTCTCATTTCGAATTCACCTTGAGCGAGTTTTTCCTGCGGGAATTGCCTTTTTCGATTTTTGAACACCGGTTTTAAACCAGTGGTGCTCAGATAACACACAATACTTCCATATTTTGAAACGTAAAATTGTGACACAATTTGAACATATTTTGACTGATTTTGAGGGTGTTTAGGTCAAAAATACAAAAGAAATTCACTATGGAAGTTTTAAAAATCGCCCTTAATAAAAATACGTCAAGTTATCGGACTATAAAAAATATCCACATATTCTGCAAGGAAAAACAAAGATTTTAAGACCAAAAACGCTCAAATCGGTTGATTTTTGTGGCCGAAAAAAATAAAATAGAAAACACTTAAAATGCAAATATTGCGAGTATTGTGAGTTATTACAAAAATGGCCATACCTCCCTCATTTCTCAACCTTTTTCCGAATTTCTTGGACTGAAAGGTTTGTCTCGGCAAGACCTAACACCCTGATTAATCGGAATTCGAATAACTCACAGTACTTTCAAAATATTTGCATTTTTAGTGTTTTCAATTTTTTTTTCCGGCAGCAAAAATGAACCGATTTGAACGTCCTTGGTCTTAAAGTCTGTGTTTACCTTGCAGAATCTTTGGCCATTTTTATTATTCAGAAAATGCGGCGTATTTCTTTTTTGGACGAACTTTAAAATTTGCATAGTGATTTTTTTACATATTTTTGTCATAAACACCCTTAAAAGCAGTCAAAATATGATCAAATTGTGTCACAATTTCACGTTTCAAAATATGGAAGTAAAAACCTTTCGAAATTGTTGCTAATAGTAACAGCAAGTATTTTGGAGCATTGCGTAGCAATAATCCCCTCTTCCACTTATTCGAGCTGGGGGTGGTCTTTTGAAAAAATAGGGGTAGCACTGGGAAAGCCTTGTTACCATCGTGTATCTCTTTCTCTCTTCTCACGAAAACAAATCGAATGCCGTTTTCTTCCCTTCGTCACGCAAATTAGTCAGCCAACCGCAAGGCAACCGCTGCACTCCTAATGTGTGAGATTTCCAAAGGGATCAGTTTGAAAAATAACAGCCGTAAATCAATTTACGGGGTGAAACGAATCTTCACCCCCTCGTCAGTTTCGGGGGGTGACTTCGAGCGACGCACATGTCACCACGACACGGCATGATGAGATGCCTTCATTTCAGCTGTCGTTACTTTACTTCTCCTCGGTGCAAACGTTGGTTACTCCATTTCGAAGGGGGTATCCGAAACATGATGGGAAAGCCGAAACGACAAAGATGGAAAAAGCCTGGATAGACGGAAATTAAGAGTAAACCAGGGGTCTCAGATGACACACAATACTTCCATGTTTTTAAATGTAAAAGTGTGACACAATTTGATCATATTTTGACTGCTTTTAAGGGTATTTATGTCAAAAATTGCAAAAAACTCATTATGCCAATTTTAAAACTCGCCTAAAATAGACTTACGCCAAGTTTTTGAAATAAAAAAAATATCCACATATTCTGCAAGGTAAAACAAAGATTTTAAGACCAAGAACGTTCAAATCGGTTCATTTTTGTGGCCGGAAAAAAATAAAATAGAAAACACTAAAAATGCAAATATATCGGAAGTACTGTGCGTTATCCAAATTCCGATTAAACAGGGTGTTAGGTCTTGCCGAGACAAACATTTCAGTTCAAGAAATTTGAAAAAATGTCAACAATTGAGGGAGCTATAGCCATTTTGTGAATGACCACAGACGGCGGACCCACGGACCTATTTTGGTTTTAGGCGAGTTTTAAGTTTGCTGTCAGGGTCCTTTTTACATCCATATTTACGTATGTAGTAAATGGAAGTATTGTAATCGTCTTAAAATCGAAAATCGGTTAGGAGGTTTAGAAACTTTTTTAGTGGGTGTGTCCATCAGTGGTCATTTACCAAAATAACGATAGCTCCCTGAATTCTCAACCTTTTTACAAATTTCTTGGACTGAAATGTTCGTCTTGGCAAGACCTATCACCCTGTTTAAGTGGAATTTGAATTATTCACAATACTTTTGATATATTTGCATTTTTAGTTTTTTCTATTTTATTTTTTCCTGCCCACAAAAATGAACCGATTTGAGCGTTGTTGGTCTTAAAATCTTTGTTTTACCTTGCATAATACGTAGATAATTTTTATATTTCGATAACTTGAGGTATTTTTATTTTAGGCGAGTTTTAAAATTTGCATTGTGGGGTTTTTTATATTTTTGACCTAAACAGCCTCAAAAGTGGTCAAAATAAAATGAAATTGTGTAAAAAATGTACATAGCAAAATCTGGAAGTATTGTGTGTTACTACGTACCGCTGGTCCACTTTTTTGTTTTCAAGCTTTTTTGGAGTCGGTTTTATTTTTGGTTGAAATTCGTTTGAATCTAAATTTTTTACCTTTTTCTTTGGTTTATGATTTTCCGCCCATGCTTTCAGTTGCTGCAGATGCTTTTGGAATTTCGAAAATACAAATTCATAAATAAGGCCATGGCCATTAATATGTAATTATTAAAGGGTCGACGGCTGCGGTCCACGACCGCTAATGGTCGGAAAGCCTCTTCTTCCTGTTCGGGCCGCCCATCTTCCGTCCTCGTCCCTCCCTCGAGCCCGCAAGATGGCGGTCAACTGCAGTTTAGAAGGTGCCGCCTTTGCGGTTCTTGAGCCTGCCGGCAGATGTTTCCTCGTAATGACACTTGAAGTTGCGTTCATAGATCATCTCGGCCCACGTTGAACCGAAAACCGGGGAAGACGCAGGTGCGACTACCTCTTCGCAATATGGCCAACTACGATAGCCGCAAACTATGGGCGCATCGGCACTTGGATGGCACTTGTGCGGCAATCCCTGCATCGTGGTCCGCTGAACATTAAAGTCTTTGAAATCGATAATTTGCCCCTTATTATTTCACCCCATGGGTATGGATTGATAATAATAATTGGTATATTGTACCAATTAGTATATATACTTACTACACACACTTATTCAGTATACTTGTAAACTATAAGTGTATACTTATGGACTTTTATACCAACCCGTACAGTAAACGCATTGCCTTGCGAGTTTACTGCCATCAGGAAACCAATATTTACAAAAATGCCCATAGATCCCTCAATTCTCAACCTTTTTTCAAATTTCATGAACTGAAATGTTCGTTTCAACAAGTTCTAACACCCTGTTTAATCGAAATTCGAATAACTCACAGTATTTTCAAGTGGTATTTTTACTTCCATATTTACAGAGTAAATGGAAGTATTGTGATCGTCCTAAAATCGAGAATCGGAACGGAGCTTCAGAAAAAACTTTTTCTTATACACATTTACTCAGAATCACTTCCTGAACAAGTGTCTGTGTGTCCGTGTGTCCGTCTGTCCGTGTGTCCGTCTGTCCGTCTGTGGTCATTTACAAAAATGGCCATAACTCCCTCATTTCTCAACCTTTTTTCAAATTTCTTGAACTGAAATGTTTGTCTCGGCAAGACCTAACACCCTGTTTAATCGGAATTTGGATAACGCACAGTACTTCCGAGATATTTGCATTTTTAGTGTTTTCTATTTTATTTTTTTCCGGCCGCAAAAATGAACCGATTTGAGCGTTCTTGGTCTCAAAATCTTCGTTTTACCTTGCAGAATATGTGGATATTTTTTACATTCCGAAAATGTAGCGTTTTTTCATTTTGGGCGAATTTTAAAATTTTAATACTGAATTTTTTGATATTTTTGACCTAAACACTTTCAAAAGCAGTCAAAATATGATCAAATTGTGTCACAATTTTACGTTTCAAAATATGGAAGTATTGTGTGTTATCTACGCACCACTGGTTTTCATAGCATTTTTAGTGTTTTCTGTTTTATTTTATTTTCCGGCCAAAAAAATGAACCGATTTGAGCGTTCTTGTCTTCAAATCTTTGTTCTACCTTGCAGAATATGTGGATATTTTTTATAATCCGAAAATTTGGCGTTTTTCTATTTTGGGCGAATTTTTAAATTTGAATAGTGATTTTTTTTTATATTTTTGACCAAAACACCCTT
This sequence comes from Nesidiocoris tenuis, assembly GCA_036186465.1. Classification (NCBI taxonomy): domain Eukaryota; kingdom Metazoa; phylum Arthropoda; class Insecta; order Hemiptera; family Miridae; genus Nesidiocoris; species Nesidiocoris tenuis. The sequence goes on along the minus strand of AP028914.1, from coordinate 14,565,990 downwards.
AAAAGCAGTCGAAATATGATAAAATAGTGCCAGACTTTTACGTTTCAGAATATGGAAGTATTGCGTGTTATCTACGCGCCACTGGCTGTAGATTTGTTCTTTCATCGTCGCTAACGATCGCCACCATTGAGCACCACTCATGATAATGTATTCCTAAATCATAACAAATTAATGCGTTCAACATCCCGTTTTTTCTTGTTATTCTGTCCCGGGAAGTAATTCGCTAATCCAATTAATCGAAAACACGCCCCTACGTCATTTTTCGTTTGATAGGTGGTGCTGTTTTCAAGGCTCCCCCAATTTCCCCAGTGATTTAGTAAAACAAAACTAGCCAACCCCTTTTACGGCAGGGTCTCTATAAATAAACGATAACCGAATTACCCCTTCCTTTTTGCGTCACTTCGGAAGTCTGAGAAAACTGAGGGGGCGACGCCCTCTGCAGATTTTTACGACGCGGGTTAATTTCCTAACCCTTTTCTTGCCGGAAAGGGTTCAAAGCTCCGTCCTTTTCATTTCGGATGCTAGGAAAACAAGTGTTTCGAAGAAAGTGAAAGGGAGAACGGGAGGGGGCATGGGTATTATTGAGGCTATAATTCACAATTTTCAGTATTTGCCCAGAAGCTGTGATACAACTCCACCAAACGGCATAATTCGAACAGGGAGCTGAATATTTAGTGATATACTGATACTATAATAGTATGAACGACGGTCCAATAAACAATAATAGAAACAAATTTCCACATTTCGAGAGAATAATAAATCCTTTTGTCTCTGTATTCCAAAAAAACCCGTCTGCAGAATTTGCAGAGTTCTTCGGATACCCGAGACAATAATGTACCTATTTCACTAATCTACTAAGCAGCGTTTTTTCTTTTGAACGTGTGTGTTAGTTATTGTCAATTACCCACTACCTTTTGGGTCGATACGTAGTTGACAAAAGACAAAGGCAGAGACGTATTCATTAATTTAGCACAAACCGTCGGAATGAAGGACCTAGGTACCACGAAAATGTTCATTAATCAAGTTAAAATTTTGCCCGTTGCAGGAGAAAGAGCCGTGCATAATTGAAGTGCCATTCACCAAGCGGGAGTGAAAACAATTGAACTCAATCCCGGCCGCCTCGAGGTTTGTTTTCCGGCATTCGTTGGTTCCATTTGCCAGTCCATCAATAATCGGCAAGCTATGAATACCGTATGAACTACCATAATATGGTACACGCTAATATTATTGGCGGCGCAGTTAATTATACAGTCTCTTTCGGGTAAGAATCCGTTATCGAGGAAGGAAAAATACCGCAAGAATAAACTGCACGGGCGAAAGCGCTCGGGCAAGAGGAGACCGTATCAAGAGGAGACCGTCACCAGCCTCCTAACCTCAACTAAGGAGAAGAAGAAGAAGAAGGAGGATGAGGAGTAGGAGAGGGTGGGGGGAGTGAGGGGTAGAGGAATAGGAGGGATGGGGCAGTGGTGGAGTAGAGGGGGGTAGAGGGGGTGATGGAGGAGATGGAGGGGCGTGGGAGAGTAAGAGGAGGAGGGGCGTGAGAGGAGTACGAGAAGCGCGAGTAGGCGGAGTAGGAGGAGGGAGGGGAGTGAAGTAGGAGGAGTGTAGTAGGAAAAGAACGAGGAGGATGAAGCGGAGAGGAGGGGGAGAGTAGTAGGAGGGTTGTGGCAGGGGGACGAGAGGAGGAGGGGTAGAAGGGGAGGGGAAGAGGGAAAGGAGGGGGAGGGAGAGGGAAAGGAAGAAGAGGGAGAGTAAGAGTAGGATGAGTCGGAGGAGGGAGGGGATGGGGCGGAGGAGGGGTAAGATGAGGAGGAGAACGAGAAGGACTGGAAGGAGTGGGAGAATTAGGAGGAGGAGGAGTGGTGGGCGAGGGAGGAGGAATAGGAGGAGGGAGATGGCAGAAGGAGAAGGAGGAGGAAGGGGAAAAGGAGGATTACAGGAGGAGTTGGAGAAGGGGGATTAGGAGTAGTAGGACGAGGGAGGGGTGGTGGAGGAAGGAGTAGGTTGGGTAGGAGTAGTAGGGCTAGGCGAAGGAAAAGGAAGAGGAGGAGTCAGGCGGAGGAGTAAGACGAGGGAGGGGGAGGGGAGTAGAATGAGTAGGAGAAGGAGGAGGTATAGGCGGAGGAGAAGGATGAGGAGGGGTGGTGGAGGGATGGGTAGAGGGAAAGGTGGGGGAGGGAGGTAAGAGGAGGAGGAGTGGCGAGAGAGGAGAAGAGGGAGTAGGCGGAGGAGAAGGATGAGGAGAGGTGGTTTAGGGGAAGGGGTGATGGCCGGGGGAGGAGGAGTTGAAGAAGAAGAAGAAAACTGAACCGATGGACGCGGCAAAGCCGTTGACGTTTTTCGATCATAATTTATGAAAAGGTCGAAAATATTGCCTCACGCTCGCCATGCAATAGAAGAGCTCGGATACATTACGGATTCACATTACGGATACATTACGGATACATACGGAGCTTAATAAAACATTAAATATTCAGTCGCATGCTCGATTTACCTTTTCCTAAACTGTTTGGCGATACGGGCCTATCTTTGGTCGGAGGCGACATGGAACTGCTGACTGCAGAGACGCTGACGACGCCCTCCCTGGCCACATCCTGTATGGCTGTTGCTGCTCGACTCCCAGCCCCTGCAGGTTGGAGTATCGTGTAGTGTTTGGATCCTGGGCCCTCGGGAGTTCCTTCTCTTTTCGTCGAAGTGACTTGCACGGTCTCGGGTTCTTCCTTGATCAGCATCCTTTTCGACTCTTCGATGATCCTGGAATCTCGAGCTGCGATTTCCGTCGGCGCAGCTATCGGGCCGGGGTAGCCGACGAATGTCGCTCCAGCGGGGTAAGGGCCGAACAGCTCCATGTTCTTCTCTTTCTGTTCACCCCCGATCGGTTTGAATGCGGACGGGGTGTATTTCTTCTCGTCCTTTTCCTCTTTTCGTTTTTTCAACAGTTCCCGCTTGTCGTCGTCGTCCTGCGTCGGATCGGACATGTCGATTTCCAATTCGTTGGACGAATCGTCGACCAATTCGTTGAAGTCGGGCTCGTATCTCGAGTATTTCTCTTGCTTCACTCTGCTCACAGGATTGTGTACGGAGTTGTTGCAATCGTTTTCGATTTTGACGTTTTCGATTTCGCATCCGTTCTCTTTAACGGCCGGTTTCTTGGCGGAGTCTTCTTTTTTGACGTTCTCCTCTTTGACGATTGTCGAGTTCTTGTTTATGTCGGTCTTCGTCTTCCCGTCTTGAGATCCCCTGAGGGTGATGACGTCTTTCAGGCAACAGCCGCCGTCGGTGCCGGCCATGGATTTCTTCTTCTCTTCGAACAGATTCTCGAAAGCCGGCGATTCGTCCTGGTCCCTGTAGATGTTTTCCCGGGCCGGCCAACTTCCCGACAGCGACTTGAGGGCGGCTTCCGTCTCTCGGATGAGAGTTTCATCGTCCTGTTCTTCGGCCGCGTTCTGGTTCAATTTGACAGACTTCTTGGCCGGACTTCTGGAGGGCGAGACTGCGATCAGCGTCCGCTTTTTCTGCGGCAGCGACCTCTGCTGATCGTCCATCTCAGAGTCCGCCGCCTCCTCCTTCTTTCTCTTCCTTTTCCCCGACGTTTCGTCCTCTTCTTTTCTTTGCAATTTTTTATTTAGAATGTCGGCTATCTTGGGCTTGTTTTCATTTTTGTGCCTTGCTCCGACCATTTGTGTTCACGTCTCAACGTCCGATCTGGAACAAAGAGAAGCACAAAACGGTGAGGACTTCTGACTTTTGAAGGATCAGCAATAGAAGTAGCAGTTTGATGTTTGCATGGTCACATTGTCAATCGGAAATCATTCGACCTTAGAAAACAAGCCCAAGAATTGCCGAAGAATCGTCTGAAGTACGTGAAACCCGCGAACTTCGACGTCTGATGAAATCGGATAATTCGAAGATTCTACTGGAAACGACTGTTGATTTTTCAACATTTGTTATTGCAACCATCATTATTCCGCAGGGCTGCCAACGGTGTCGCCGGGATAGGACAAAGTATACCAATGTCACATGTGTACATCCCTGTCTTACACTTGCACTTACAGTATGGGGAACATCATGTTACATGCCTTCGCAGGTTGCCGGGTGTAGGATTGCATGATTCAACTGATCTAATGGTACTGGTGAACTGAGTGGTAATCATGTTTGACCAGGGTGTCACTTAAGGTACGTCTTTTGAAAACAAAATTGTGAAGCTAAAGTGAAAATGTTAGGATGGCAATTTTGTGCTCCAATCGGGGTGAATCAATGAGGGCGATAAAAACTGTACTTACTAGGTTAAGGCGTATAAAGTTCGCTGATGATGGTAATCTTACGTGATCAGACTCCCTGTTCATTTGAATGTGGAACCATTTGCATGTAAAATGAACGAATGCTAGTTCCAGATGGTAGAAAAGCATTAGGTAAGTTGATATTGCTCACATGTGAAGCTTTGACGTTTTCTTGTGGATAATTAAAAGTCCCTCTCTCCGCGGGTAACGTTTTGTGACAAATGTGACTCCACACGCTAACTCCGTGCCAAGAACCGCTGGTCTCTTCGTGATGTGGTGTTCTATGAGATTACGTGTTTCGTATCGGTTTCATTTCCTATTCCGTCAAAAATAAGATTTCATGCCGAGCTATTGGCATGATCGTATTGTAGGATTAAAATAGTCCCGCAATCAAGAGTGGTAAAACATGGCATCGAATTTTTCGAAATTCGAGCTAAAAATGACTGCTGTCTGAGAAGGATAGGTACTTCTCAACTCGTTTTCTCTTTGAAAAAATAAAAAAAAATTAACCATTTCAAAAATTGCTGTTGAACACTTTCTTTCCTTTCGCATTTTTATTGTTTACCTTTTAGTTTTTAATGCTTTTTTGGAGTCGGCTTCATTTTTGTTAAAATGTTTTTGAAAAAAAGTGTATAGGTATCAGGTTCATGCGATTTCAATAGGTTAGAATCTAATTTCGTTACCATCGCTACTTGATCGACGCGAATGAAATGCATTGGCATTTGTCAACGGCTGACAGAACATCCAAGATCTTCCGTTTCCTCGTCGGTGAACTTCCTTTACCTTCCCCTCGTTGATTTTAACTTAGTAAATGAACAGCAACTCCCAACTATCAGACTGGAATTAGATAAAGCTCTTTCCCTCAGTGTAGCAGGGGTCTCCTGGGCTACGAAAATCAAGAGCCCGGAGAGTTGCTGTTCCTTTAGAAAGGCCGTTCTTCTTCTTCTTCTTCCGGTTCAGCGCCGTTTAAAACTCGAGCTTCGACAAAGCAGTTAACAAACCTTTTAAAGCGCATCTTTCAACCGTTCCCGGCGGACTGGATATCTTTTCTGCCGCTATCTCGACTAACATACGGTAGTTTTTCCCTCGATGTAATCCTCCAGGTTTAGGGAGGCTTTTGCAATGATCCGTTGGAGTTTTGAGAGCGACTTAAATCTGGCAGTAAACAATTGAGGCAGACACGTGATCTTATGTCTTCAATCGAAATTGAAATCGTTCATGGGGAAACGGACTAGCTAAATAGATTTTTCTGTAAACCAGTGGTGCCTAGTTAATACACAATACTTCCATATTAGATACGTGAAACTATCTTTGATTTTGACTAAGTTGAAGGCCATAAAGATCAAAAATATAAAAAACCAGTGTTACATAACACACAATCCTCAAAAAGAAAATTTTGACGCAATTTGATTAAATTGTGGCTACTTTTGAGGGACTTTTGGTCAAAAATTTCAAAAAACTCAATATGAAAATTTTAAAATCTTCCTAAAATCAAAATTTGTCAAGTTATCGGAACATAAAAAATGTCCACGTATTTTGCATGGCGAAACAAAGACTAAGAACGCTCAAAACACATAATTTTTATGGCCAGGGAAAAATAAATAGAAAACACTGAAAGTACTTATAGGTAGATCAAAAATAGGTACTGCGAGTAAATCAAATTCCGGTTCAGGTTTTACTGAATTCCAGTGATTCTGAGTAAAAATGTGTGAGTGAACGGTTTTTTCTGAAGCTCCATTCCGATGGGACTACAATAATTCCATTTACGTCGTAAATATGGAAGTAAAAAGCGTAGGTATCGTTAGAAATCACATTCGAAACAATTTGTACCTACCACCGCTTCCAGGATTGCGTTTGCAAACGCAATAACGTGTGACAGCACTGGAAAAAACAAGCGTGAGAGATGGGCTAAACTTACAAAGGGTTTGGAATGTCATAATCGTCCACCACTTTCCATTCGCTCGAAAAAGGTGGAAAAAATGTTTTTATAATCCATTTTCCTCGCGCAAAAAATCGTCCCTCATGGTCGCCAGGGATGAAAAATTACCCTATCATATGTCCTTGTCCATCTTAGGTAGCCGTGAGGGGTGCAAGCTACACAGTATAGGGGGTTCCCTGGCAAGAAAGGGTTGCGCCTTCACTTGGCACCCCTTAGCTTTCAGCAAATGAATGGATGAGATGAGTGCGACGGGGGTCTAAAAATTAATGCATTAATTACCATTCGCCTGAGGCTTGGAAATTGGAATGTCGTGTAGCTGTGGGGGATGGAGGAGTCGGGGTGGGTGAGTTTGGGGGCGGAAAGGTCTCTTCCACTTCAAAACCGACCCCCCACCCCCTGCCGTCTTCATCATCCCCTGGCCGCAATTCTCAAGATGAATACATTTATTTTGTAAATCTGATAACAGGCCCAGCCGCAGAGGTGGCTTTTCAGTGGAAATAGCATTTCATCTGATGGGGTGCGATGTGCTGGTGAATTTTGAATGGATTTACAGCACTCGTTCATCGTCAGTGTCCCATAGGCGGAGATTCGTTTTACCTTTTTAATGGAATCAAAAACTACAACTTGAAGAGCATTGGTCATAAAAAAGCCATAAAAAATAAAATAAAAATAAATAAAAACTATAAATAGGCCACGACATTGAAGAATAAGGTAAAAGTCACCCAGAAATAGTTGATTGCCCCACCGCTCTGATATTCAACACTCAGATTAACCGGACCTATCTATCGAAAACAGAAGGTTTTGATTCGAACCAATCCCATTCTGTGTTATCAGGTGAAGAATTTGTCAGCTTAAAACACGATCGTTTAATTGAATTATATTGAAAACAGCGATTTTAACACAACATACGGTGAAATCGCGAAGAAGATCGTGCAGCTGGTCGACGGTATGCCTCTCGAGTAGACGGTCTTCAAGGAAGGAACAGTTCCATCAGTTACTGATGGATCGAGGATTCGCGGGACTTCTATCTCCTGAAAATGCGATTCTTTGGGCCTTATCGGTATGATCAAGTCCGGGGGAACTTTATCGAGGTAATGCTGGAGTATCGGATCGTAGCCAAGATTTTTATACGTCGATTCTCTGAGCCCACTGAGCCACGGATACACGCGCAAGTACGTTTGTACGTACCAAAAATCTACGGTAATGTGATGGATAGGCCGGGAAATCATTCCGAGAGCGATTCCTTCCAACAAAACGGGAAAGCCGGTGAATCGATCGCTTTGTGCACTATCGATTGTCCGAGCTAATGTATTTATCACGCACAGGCTCATCGAATCCGGACCTTGGTTGAGTACACTGGTGCACCATTCCTCCGTTTCGTTCTGCCACTCTTCGTACTTGGTCGTCTTTATCGGGTGCAAGTGCTTGTTGAACTCGGATTCGCAAAACATTCGTATGCATTTCTCACGGAATGGTATGCCTTGCAATTCCATTGGAGCTACACCGTAATAACTCACGGTGGTCGAGTCGTCCGAGAAAACATCTCGCGAATATGGAACCCTACAGCCGGCGTTCGGGTCGAAATTGGCCGCGCGGATTTTCATCAACAGCTCGTAAGGGGTTGATCCAATGTTGAGCAAGGGGTAAGTGAGGAAATTTGGCGGGGCGATGAAGGCCGGTTTCACCTCAATTGCGGCGAAGTTGAAATGCCTTTTGTCCCTGTAGAATTTTGGGTGGCAGACCAACGAGGAGGGTTCGTGATGGTCGGAGCAGAATACGTCCTCTTGGGCGACATTTTGGAATCTACTGTTGAGAATTGATCCTCTGTACCGTTCAACCTGAACCACCATTGCCCTGGTCGAGGAAAATAATTCATCAACTAACTAGGTATCAACATTTTCGACCTAAACAATTTCATTAGAGTTTTTGGTAATTTCGTGCTTCTTGTCACTTGTAGTACGAAGTTAATAGTTTGTACGAAGTAGTCACCTGGCAAATCCTGAGAAAGCTTGGAAAATTTAGACACGTAAGCGACGGAAAATAATTTTTTCAAAAGTCCAGGTTTGAGTCGTTTTGTTTTTTCGTCACCGAATTTCTAAACTCGTGTACGAACTTTCTCCTCCTAATTCGTACACGAATCGTGCAAATTCGTAGTACGAAGTTGTTGGCATCAACATAACTAATGCAAACATAATCAAATCCGAACTTTTTGTTGACTGTTGAATGGGAGCTAAGAGTTTTCATAGCATTTCTTGATCTGCCTGGTGATTGCTTCGTACAAACTACTAATTTCGTACCACGAAAAGGCAAAAAATATGAAGTTTCCAAAAAGCTCTCTATTATTTTTCTTAGTTTTTTTTTTCAAAAACAGCAAACGCCCACCTCTACTGAGAACGAACCTTAGGTATACAATCGTGCGTTTGTCGATTTATTTTGAACGGGTTACAATAGGTACCTAATTTAAAAAAAAAAAAAAAAAAACACTGGCCGAGCGTCCGCGGGTTGGTTTAAGTCGAAGTAAACTGATAAACGTAGGTAGTTGGGTACCTAGCTGATCTGACTTTTGAAAATTCAATTCTTACACGAAATTCTGTCGAAAATACGTTTCGTTCGTGTAGTAGAAGGAAGCGACTCTCGAACATTTCGCTATCACGTGATTTGGAGTCAGAATCGTTCCACCTGTGATGAAGGACTTGGTGTTTTTGTTCCATATCTCAACAACGAAGGGATAGGGAGGAAGAGTCGAGGCGATGCACCCCGGGTTGAGTTTGCGTTGATATCCGACAGTCGGCATCTCTTCGACTTGCTGTTCAGGAATTTTTTTCGTGTTCATATCCCAATCGGACAAAGCGTCCAACTCATTCGCTGGGGTGACGGCTGTTCGGACCGATGCCGGATGCAGCAAAATTGCAATTTGTGCTATTAAAATAGTCCCGATTGGAAACATTGCACGCGATCCTGAATTATTGCGAATGTCAAACTGGTCAAACTTGACAATTCAAGATGAATCGACTTGAGAAAAAAGTAAACCCGGCCATACACTATCCGATCGCTGGTGGCGGAGAAAGAAAATTCATTGCTGCGATTGGTCGAGGTGGCGTCGGCGTTGAACCCAATAGATTTCATTGGCGTTTCCAAGCCAACTTCCTATGTTCATCCCACCTTAGGTAATCAAGGAAACTTGACAGCAAAAACAAACACTTTACAACAAAAAAAGTTTGTCTTCAATTTGTGTCCTGCCGGTTCGAAAGGGTTCTGCGCATGCGCACTCAAGTTTTTCAATGGCTTTGGGATTTTTCTTGTAGCCTAATTTTTGAAGATGTCCCCTAGTTTCCGAAATACTGTGCATGTGTGCAGTAGGCCTGATGACGTCACAGAATGACGCTATAAGAAATACTGTCACAGTATTTCTGCACAGTGCATAATATGCATATTATGTGCCATATTTTCGCTAAAATGCCTTATTTTCGCAATTTTCGATAGAAATCTGTTTTTGATGTCAGCAGATCAGGGGTAGGGTCATACGAAGAAAACTGCCTCTTTCGCCGAGCTTTCGATGTATTTTAACATCTTCATCAGGGCTTAGAGAACGGAATTACGTGGTCAAGCCATGATGACCACCGTCTTCAGTGCTGTAGACCATGATTTTTCAAACCTATTGCAAATATTGTTTAATAAATAAAAAAAAACATCAAAAATTTTCGGCTAGTCAATAAAAATATACATATAAAATTTTTTTAGTCTGTTTTAAATAAAAACCAACAACAATCTAATACTTTTATAATTTGAGCTCACTAATCAACAAAACGATTTTGTTGTTGAAAATTTTTGATGTTTTTTTATTTATTAAACAATATTTGCAATAGGTTTGAAAAATCATGGTCTACAGCACTGAAGACTGTGGTCATCATGGCTTGACCACGTAATTCCGTTCTCTAAGCCCTGATGAAGATGTTAAAATACATCGAAAGCTCGGCGAAAGAGGCAGTTTTCTTCGTATGACCCTACCCCTGATCTGCTGACATCAGTTACGTTTTCACGGGTCGATCATTCATCCACAAATCTGTTTTTTTTTAGTAGAATTTACAGAATAAGTAGGGTTGAATAGATAATACCAAAAGCGCGTTTTTCGCAGTTTTCTTGGTTTTACGGCCAACGTACCTATGTGTTTAAGGCAAAAACGCGATGTTGAAGAAAATGTCGGGTGTTAAATTTGTATTTTTTAAAACAGGCTTTGATTGAAATTGATAGGTACCAAAATATAAAAGTATTTTGTGTTATCCACGCACCACTACTTTCACCTAAATAATATGTTTCAGATCCGACGCCGAACGAAGGCGTTCAACTCGGCCCAAAGTTCTTTTCCGGCAAGTCAAAACAGAATTTACAGAGAAAAAGATACCTAAACCGAGATTATTGAAAGAGAAAGCAAAGAGGGTCATGGGAAGTTGAGAAAAGCAGGAAAAGCTTCGGGTGGAAGGCCAATGACAGTCGGTTAAGATAAGGAGCCCCAGCTGGTGATTTACTGTCGTGGCCGAGAGTGTTATCGAGGGATCAGCTCAAGAAGTAAACAAGGTATAGGATTGACCCTCCCATAACTCAATCATAGATAAAAAAAAGCCGGCAGTCAAAGAAAGCGAAAGTATTTTGGACCCATTTGATAAATCGCCGAGGGGATATCTTGCTGTGATAATTTCATTCGGTTTTTGCGATTAGAATAAAGTAAAGGATGGAGTAAAGCTTAGTATACAGCAAATGTTCAAGAAGCTGAAAAGAAAACTTATAGATGAAGAGCCGTTATCAAATCGCTCCAACAATTTTAATCCTTTTTTCGAATTTCTTGAACTGTGATGTTTGCCTCAGCAAAGGATACACTATCCGATTGCTGGTCGTGGGGCAAAGACAATTCATTGCTTTAATTGGTCGAGATGACCCAATAAACAACTCAAATAAATTTCATCGGCGTTCAAAAACACGTTCCCATGTTTAACCCCACGAAATCTTCCAATCGGATGGTGAGTGCGCACCCTTAAGATCTATCACCCTGATGAATTACTCACAGTACTTCCGATATATTAGCGCTTTACCTACACAAAATATTGGAGCTTACCTCTCGTATCTGTAGAGGAAACTAACGTTCGATGACACATCTTGCCTGCATGTTTGTATAATTAATCGTAAAATGGATCGATCAATTGTATCCAGCAGAGGCGGCCTTGACTTCCAAGAGTTCAACTGCTAGTTGCTAACCCAGTTTGGAAGGAAATCTGATTCGAGTATTCCACAACTCCCATCGGCTGGAAAGTTTCTTCTTGTCTCTTAGCTCTTGAACCCTGCGGAATATTCATCTTTTTTCGGAGACCGGAACCCGGGCGCGTGATGAAAACTTTTTATAGTTCAAGTTACTTTCAAGGTCCTGTCCCAAGTTTGTACTTGCTAAGTTCGAGCTTCTATTTTCGAAGTAAGGAAGTTTCCCACTTAGGAATACTTGGACAGTTTGCCGCTCCGTCAAATTATAACCACCGTAAGGTCTTTGCTTTACTATTTGCGTACATTCGTCAATCCCTCGCGGTTGGTCAACCGCGAGTCTTCCTGAAGTTGAGGTTGGAAATTTTATTTACGGCTCAATCGATTTTCTGAAAATTCTGAAAGTTATTTATGGTAATGTTTTCACTTCACAAGAATTCCTTCTCGAATCGATGGGAAGCGAAATATTTCGTCTTTGGTAGGTACCTTAGGCTCAATTCTCCAGTCTAGAGGAGGCAGTAAAGCTCTTAAGATGCCTGAATACGAGATCAACGCAGACGCCAATGTCAAGAAGGAGGGACATTGACCGTCGAGAGCTCAAGACGTCAGAAGACGCGATGACGTAATTAACTTGTCCAATCCCCTGCCAATCACGGTGGCTTAGGCAACCCTCGAACATCTCATTAGCAACCAACCCTCCTAAGATTGGCGTCGGCAAGATACCACGTCCGTTTAGAGGCCACCCCACGGACAGGTAGGGCCACTAAGTAACACCTAAGGGCTGCTTTGTGCTCTTTGACTTGCTAATCCCGAATGGTGACATTTTCATTTCAAATGGGATTGTTTGACTTGTATCTCCATCAGATGTTAGCCTTGAAATGTGATTATTATGAAGGTTGCAAGATTTGCAATAACTGTCATGGTGCGCCGTAAAAAACGTTACCTATGTCCAACGTTTTGGTTGTGGGACAAACAAGCGAACGCTTATCTCTTCCGATTTCGCTCTCACTCACGTGGCAGCTCCAGAAACGCAACAACTTTTTTCGCAATTTTTGCCGTCCTCTTCATCCCTTCTGCGCAGTTCCTCACATCGTCATCGTCCTGGCCTTTTCGTACGATTTTGTCTCGACAGGAACAAACGTTTCGACGGAAAATTTCCGGTAAGTCAGCTAAAGAAGTTTGGCTAAACTGGCCAACCGATATTCTCTAGGATTTCACAGATATTTCATGATCATGCTATACTACCTAATTCGTGATTCCAAATCAAGAAACGCAGTAGGTATGTCTTCATAATCACGAATTAAAATCAACTCCCACTTTCGCAAGTGATTGGAACCTTGACAAAGAATTATGGCTCTTTTAGAATTCAGACAGGGGCCTGGGTCCGAGAGAGTTATAGATATACGGTAGATAGACGATCTTCAAGATCCAACACTTCCCACCGAAGCTTGAGGGTGGATTTTGAGTCATCGATAAGAAAATGGAAGGTAACAACCGAGGGAAAGAGTTCAAGAGGTGATACGAATCAGATTCAAGGTACACTACCTTCTACTCTCTTGGGCTGTCCCTTGTACATGGGGTCCCCGACTGGAAATCGGGAAAGGGTACGATGATGTAGTGGTTGTTATTGTGCGGTTGTGATGGATACCGCCCCTGGGGCAGAGGCAAGTCGAAAAGGGACTTTACCTTGATATACTGCCAGCCTCCTTAGCTTTCTTGATCCGAAGAACCCTTCATCCAGGGTGAGTCCCTACACCTATCTCCACCGAACAAAACTGATATCGGACGTATCTAACTCTATAATGCATTGCTTCAAAACACATTAGCGGATAAACAAATCTTCCTTCCCCAGTGGTTTGCGGTGCCGGAAGGGATATTCGCCGGCTGCAAGTGCCTGAGATACTTTCTCGGGAAGGATGGAATAAGTAGGGATATTTACTTGGAAAATAATCGATAGGATTTCGGTATCAAATCCCAAGGAATGATACAGATGCTGTATCAAATACACAATATCGATATTGACAAAAATCTTCTGATACCACCCCCTCTTAATAAAGGGGCTAATTTCTCCAGTTTATTTGGTGTTGAGATTCTTGCAAAAATTGCATCGATTTGGAAGTCTTGTTGTCCTTCAAGCACGAAAAAGACAGTTGAATTGGATCACAAGAAGAATTCGGTTGAATCCGAAGTAAGGTCATTCATTTTTGGAAAAATTTTCTGCTTTTCTCGCTGCTCCTATCTTTCACTGCTATCTCTTCTTCCATTTCTTGCTCTGTACCATGGAAGGTGATAGGTATACATTTCAAATCATTTGGGAAGAAGTTTGGAACCCCATAATTCGAATCAGAAACTCAAATTGAGGGAATGGAAGTTGTCAGTTCCAGACAAACTCGTAAACTTTCGTGGAACTGACTATTTCCATTCTCTCAATTTGAGTTTCTAATTCGTGCCCATGTAGGCGTACCACAGACCTTCGATGAGTTTTACAATTTTGTTTCAAATCGTCTGTTTCATGTGTATTATCATTGAATTGTTGACATTATCTTCACTCCAGAGAGAAAACCCGTACCAAATAATTTTGCAATGATCGTTTCCTTCAGTTTCCTTCCATCCCACATTTTTCTCAAGCACATACTGAATATATGTGTATCCTAAGGAGACATCAGGTTGCAATATGACCAAGTCAACAACCAATCAACAAACCAAGGAAACCAAACCTAAAACCTAGCAGAGATCGCCAAAAATGCAAAATACATAAACATAGATGATAGATCGACTTCACCGATTCCTAATATTCTGGAAGCTCCCCGATCCTGCGAGTCGTACGGATTTGATTTATATCTGCGGGATCATACGACCAGACATAAGAGCTACGAGGTCTTGCCCGGGTGACAAAGTGATTTATACGGAGGGGCGTCTGCATCAACGTTTTCTTCATAATCAAAATCCTCGGTCGGTTGGAGATTTATGTTCTTTTTGCACGTACAGAAGGGACGTTCGAGAGGGAAGGGTTCCAGGACGAGGTTTCCCAACTGAGACATTGACTGCTGGTGTTGCTCCTTGGCACTACGAAGTGGAAAAGATCACCGGCGAAGAAGGAGAAGGGCTGAAATAGCACTTTCGCCTTCGGCTTGTAACTTTTGAAATAGCTGGTGCAAATCATTTTTCGCTCGGTTCAATGATCGATAAACCTTCCGGCAAGAAAGATGGCGTCCTCCGCTTTTACGGTATCGAGCCCCGAAGGAATGATGCAAACTATAATTACCTTCTCAATCTTGAAAGGGCGAGTTTCGCAAAACTCGAAATGTCGTTACGGATGTTTGATGGATTCCAAGTCGTGCTCAGGGCACCGTTTACTTTTAATTAGTTGGGAGGAATTCCGCTCGGCGTTATCGCTCCCGCGGGTCAATATTGGATATTTTCCGCCCATTAATTCAACAATAAATCCAGTTCGCGGACGATGGAGTTTTTCAATTAGTTTTAAAAACATACAAGCTCGGAAATTTTCTTTGACAATTTTCCTTCGCAAATTGGCTGCAGATATTCTGTACTTACGGATACGAAGCCTAACATTATGCTTAGATAGAAATCGAGATCTTGAGGTTGATTCGCTCGATTTCGATTTTCATGTGCACTTCCCAAATCATAACTGAGGTACTCAGTTTCATTCTTTTCAGTTTTCATATTTTCTTTCGCACGTCTCATTAGTCACATACCTCAAATATCACATACCTGACCAACAGCGGATAAAATAAAAACTCGGGAACGCCTCAGCTAACAAATTGGCGAAAGAGTTAATTTTTCCAGCTCAAAAAGCACCTTCGCCTTAGGTGTTCAGCTGTCCCATGAATTCGCCACATTTTCAAGGCAAAAAAGCCATAACGCCTTTTCCCCCTCGCGCGTTTCGGGTATAAGTGAAGCCTTAGTATAAGTTGAGCCTTAGTGGCTCGAATGATATATTTGAGAGCAGTTCATTATAAAAAGTAGACCTACTCCCCCTCCGAGTAAAAGAAGCTTCTATCCTTCTCCGTAAAACAGGCAGACCTTCCCCATGATTTTTCCCTCTCTTTACCGTCGCACTTTACATTTTTATAGCCGCAGACCAACATTTTCCAGTAAATCTAAGTAATGCTCATCCCGCAGGAGATTCTGCGTTTTTAGGATTGTCTCAAGTGGTCCGGGGAGTTTTACTTATTAACTTTCATCAGGGCTTTTTTCTCCCCCAAGGTTCCTTTCTACTTTTTCTCTCCCTCATTTCGCTCCCTGCAGTGCAACAAGATTTTTTCCGTTTCTTTTCTTCTTATGCATTTCCGGCCATTTTTAATTTTATAGCCCACCTTCTCATTTCGCTCTTGATCTCGACTTGGGGTGAAAAGTGACTGCAAGAATCTCCGTCTCTGCTTTTCTGCTCTGATTAAAACCGCGCGAGAGCGCAAATTCATTTTAGATCCAATCTCGCAGAATCGCCTTTCTGTTTTTCATACAGTATTTATACCTACCTAGGTATATAATTTTGGAAATAGTTATGGTCCTTCCTTCGGGTGGTTTGCAAATAAAAAAAATTTGGGGGTGCCGAAAAAAAGGTTATTTTTCAAAAATTTCTGGAAAACCTTCTAATCTACCGTAAATTAAGCGAAAAAACCGCACCAAATTCCAAACCGACGAGTCACCTCGTCAAAATCCAATTTTTCCGTTTTTGGCCGCACTACTAGCCCTCCAAATTGACCATGATGAAGTCTGAAAAAGTCAGGTAAATTGTATGTTTTTGGCTCAACATCTAATGATTAATGCAAAAAAAAAACGAAATAGTTTTTTGAAATTTTTCTCAGGGGAACCCTTGGATTTTTCATGGGGAGTAAGTTTTTTGTACTCTCAGCCCAGGAGAGTGATGGAAAATCGCCAATTCTTTTTGATAATTACCTACCCAAAGGCTGTATGAAATATTTTTTGAAGTCTTACAATTTTATTCAAAGGGCTAGAAAAATAGTTTCAGGAAATGCCAAAAGAGTCTCATACGAGTTTTGGTCCATTAAATTGTGGTTTACCTTAAGATTTTGGGAGTGACAAATGTCCAGAAACACCCAAGGAATCCAACGCACATAAAATATTGGTTCAGTAAAACCCCCTTAAATTGACCAATACGTGAAAAAGGGAAACAGTAAATCAAGAAATCTAAAAGCAAAAAAGAGTTTTTCTTAAATTCGGGACCAACAACCTATTTTATTGGGATCAAGTGATCTCAAAAATACTCAAACTTCAAAAATCACCTTCAAAATCCAATTTTTTTGGTTCCACAAAATTAATTTAATTTTTTTTAAATTTTGAAGCGGCACTTCGAATGAAGAGTTTCCTAATCGTGTTTGGGTTGCCAGACTGTGAATTCAATAGAAACACGATTGTGTAATCAAATTGTTTTATATTATCGCGTTGATTCATTGGATAGGATTTCCAAGTAAAAATGCCGTTTACGTATGATTCTGCTCGGCGTTTTACCGTCTGAAATGATTTACCACCGGGGGCCCAGGAAGCAATAAGTATTTCAAGAAAACGTGTTCGGGCAGTACTGCCTCGCCATCTTGCAGGGCAATCCTCAAGAGCAATTAGATTCAGGTATGTTTACGAGCGGGAAAATAAGAAAAAAAAAACCGACTTGGCTGCTGCTGCTTGTCTGTTCGAGTGGGTGCGTCGGCTGCAAGTGTTCACGTCTCTGATTTATCGGCAGCAGAAGGGCGAAAGCAAATCCTATATAAATTAGACGTTTTTCCCTTCGACGAACTTCGTTTCGGAAAGGAGCAAGACGAAGGTTCGGCTCGGACTGAAAATATGGCACGCTTGGGGCCAAAACAACCCCTATACCGATGGTCGTCGTTCAAACTTGAGGCTCCCCTCACCTCTCGGTATCAAGGATTTATGTATTTCAAATTTTTACACGCTTACTGTAAAATATTATTCTGAAAAAAAAAAGTTAAAAAATACAAGCGTGCAGGGGCTTGCGGAAAATCATAAGGGCTCGATGATAGAAGTAGATATTTTGTTTGATGATAGAAGTAGATTGAAATTTTCTTTAAAAGAAAACTGCTTAATTGTTTGATTATCAAGAATATTTCAAGACTAGATATAAGTTATATCATATAACCTATACCTAACACAATCCTGTTTGCTAATAAAACTTTTCGATTTATCCATTTAAAAATGTTTAACTACAAAACTTTAAAAATTAAACGTTAAAAACTATGACAATTAATTAAACTTACATGTAAAAAATGTTTCAAATTTTTAGTTTTTTTATGTTATACATTGAGCAGGGACACAGATAAAAAGTCGGACTGACATGTCGGTTGACTCACCTGGGTTAGACAGATTTCTATTCGTAGCCACTCTATCTGAAAAGAAAAAGGATACGGTGAAGTTTCGAACGAGTAATTGATATTCGAGTAAATCGAGAGTTTTTGGGCGCTAAATGCACCAAATTTTATTTTGGGTGGATTTTCAGATTTTCAAGACATGACTGTTTCCTCAGTTTTTCGGTTTCTACAGTTTCTGTTTTCCTTGTTGTTACTTCAACTGGCCCATTAGTGTTACTTCAGCGAACGTGACACACATACGCCAATTCTAACGCGAAAATGGCCTACCAATGGGTTATCATCTTATCTCTTCTTGCGTAAGTTGAGTAATTTTACATTAACTTACGTGATCGGGACACGTATCTCCAAAAACACCCTATTATTATGTTGAATTATCTTCAGTAACCACAGCATCACCTATCGATCGATCAGTTCCACTTACATGAGCACGAAACACGTAAACAAAGCGTTACAGTCCATCACATCAGATAAATGTTAACAATAGGTGCAAAACCCGGGACAGGACGAGAGGCGTTTGATTGTCACGTTCTGATGCTTTACTCAATGTACCCCAACCTATAACGATGTCCGACAGCATCGAAGAAAACGAAGGGGAATAACCTTGGTAAATCCTCTCCACGGTTGGCAATATTCAGTACAACAATAGCCAGACACAGCCTCCCTAACGTCCCTTTCTCATTCAAAGTTACTCAGGGAAGAAAAACATCTGATATTAATTGAGATCGGCCGTTCAGCTCCTATTGTCGTGTAGCAATCTCCCTTCAACTCGAGGCTATTCTCATATTTTCTTGCTCGAAAGGACCGATCAGACCTACAGCGCCGAAGAACAAGGGTATTGAAACTAAATGCAGGCGCATACTTCACCCTCGGATAGAGATGATTTTTTGTTGTACAATGGAGAATAAAGGAGGAAAACGCTGGTTTCTGCCCAGTTGATGCCGTGATTGGAACTTTGATAAGAAGATATTAATTTAGTGTGGAATCCCCTCAGTCAAGGCTCATTAGAACTATAGAGTTGGGGGTTTGTACACCTACTTTTCCATAAATATCAGGTATTTATATACCTGTACATATTTACCAGGTTTTTTAATTAGGTTACCTAGTGAAGGGCGAATTCTACAAGAATCAAAAGCAATATAATTTAACATTACAAAACGTTTACTCTTCGAGTGGAATGGCACCGTCAAATAAATGTACACACAATTTCTCAGAATACTGGAAAGCTTCTACCCTGAGATTGTTGGCTGCCATTGTGTTAAAGGAGTGAGTGATTTAGTCCACACAGGCGAAGAGGGAGTGACTGATGAATTGGGTTGATTACTTCTAAGGAGCGAATAACAAGATTGCTGAGGCTCCATGGGGCTTTTCCATTGTTGTTATACATTGTTAGTCGAGTCGACTTGAAGAAGAAACACGATACTCTCAGCTCGGCAGTGAGAGAGAGAGGAAAACGAAGCAGAAACAATAGACGTGCCGGGGAGATGTAACAGAGAAGGCAAATAGCTCCAACGAAGGTAGAATTGAAGACGAGACGTTGAAGTAAATGAAGAAGTTAAGGAGTAAGAAGATACGCCAAGACTCACCGATGAGTCTTCATTGATGGGTTCTCGAGAAAACTCCGGAAAACCGGGAGAAAATTTCTCTCCAACGGGACACTTCCTGTATTTAACTCTTTGGTAATTCATAAAAAATAATAGAACCGAGAATAATTATCTTAGCCATTGGAAAAATACCTACTCGGGTTAGAAAAACTCACGATCCGTCTTGGAAATGCTATTATACTCGCTCCCCAATTTTCCCTTCACGTCGTTGATTGATTTTGCCATCACGTCAAAAACATTATGTAGGTCCTCCACCCCGGAAGCGAATCAGAAGGAAAGAACCGCCGAGAGCTCAGCAGTGATACAACTCACTAAGTAGATTAGGGTCAGTTCAGGGTCTGTGAAGAGAGGGGTTCGTTCCGACGAGGGTGGAAAAAACGACGGAAAAAGAAGAGTCTTTATGCACTCCTGGTAGCAGTTCCAGAGCACACAGCTCAGCTATCACCGCCACCAAAGAGGATTCCAACCCTTGTTTAACCGACCAAATGAAATATTTGTGAGACCTTTCCGCCGGTCGGACTTTCCCCCGTACTCGCTCCATCTTTGTTCTTCAGATTCGGGGAACCGTTTTCGTTTTCTTTTTTCTTCGCCTCAGCCAACGAGTTCCCCTTTTCACTGACAGGTTAAGTCTCCATAACGCTTCCTCCAGCACTTACTGTTTATCTGGCAGTCTGATTTAAATACAAAAGAAAGGGGTCTGCTGGGGGGTGTACGAGGGGATTTTTTTGTACACCTGACCTCCAGCTCTGATGATCTTCTCAAGGTATTTGAGGGAGTCTGAACGAGGGGCGGCAACTTTTTGATTCGAAGCGGAAAGGTGTGGAAGTTGTTTCATTTTATCGAATGTTGAGGTTGAAATTTAGAGGGCACGCCATTTTCGTATGTTCAAAATTCGATCGATGCAGTAAAAAAAGACGGTCATAAAACCAAAACAGCATATATTCTCGTTTAAAATACGGGTTTTGCATCGAATTAGAAATCTCTCAGAATACAACAAATCACCAATCCAAACCAGTGCCGCAGTTCACTTTTGGCAAGCGTCAATAACTTAATTTCCTCTCACGAACTCCACGTTTTCCTACGTAAGATAAACTAACTTCATTTCCGCAAGAGCGCAAGGGATCGGTGTATCAATCTTCCCTTCTGTTCTAATAGTAATTATTATTGTCGATTGAGAGGACGTGGCGGAGACGTTGGAACTGCGGTGACAGGGCAGCTAGCACGTCCATGGTCGGTCAACTGGGGGGTCTTGTACTCCAGTGGCCTGTCAACATCGGCCAGATGCAACTGATAACGCCACTGCCTCCCGTATCTAACGTTCGATTATTAAGTTCAAGTTCAGGGCCATTCATGGTGGACTTGCAGCCCTTTCCGCACTGATGCGAAGGGGAGATAGTCCGGAGTCGCAGAGCGTTTGACCTTCGGTGTTTGCAAGAAATGGCCGTCGAACAATGGGAGGTACGAGGGACGCGATTCTTGAAGGGTCGCAACATGTAGGGCACAGGAGAAAGCCCTTGGTGCCCTTCAACGTGCAGCAGCGTAGATCAAAAATGCAGATACCAATGCAATGTTCAGTAGCAAACAGTGAGTATGAATTTGACGAAGATAATAGTAGATTTCTATGGAAGATTCGAAGAAACCGCCATCTCAAGCGTTGCTATTCGCCCCTTAACCGATGATGTCCCGGGCGTGCCCTGCCGCCCTCGAGCGAGGGGAGGAACTAGTCAGGACATATTGCTCGGGTACAGGGTAAGCCAACCAGAGATGGGTGTCAGCGGGATGGTTCTGAGGCCTAGTCAGCTAATGCCAAAGATTTTCAGCCTGTACAGTAGAGCTGTGTGGAATTTTCCGCCATCTGTAAAGTTGGATTTTATTCCATTCACAATTCTCTTCAGTCATCGTCTGAAAAATTAGCGCCTACCAACTGCTAGTAGGGTATGAATTAATTTGCCACGATTAGAAGGGATAAGAAGGGATTATTATCGATGTTGCAGCCGGCCCATTGTGTTTTTATTTGCTTTAAAAAAACTGTCTACTGCCGAGGGAGCCAAGACGGTGGAAAAAATCGAGACGCAATTACCGCCAACGCTTTGCGCTATTTTACCCTTGTGTAATTTTTAGGCTTCTCGTAATTAAAAGGAATCTGAGAAGGCTCCTTCATTAGTCCAAAGAGCTTAAGGGCGTCTCAAGTACCGGTCATCAGCCTAATTCCCATTCGCACCGAAGGTACTTGTATTAACAACAACAAGGTATTTTGTGCCCCTCTTATTTCTCTACGAGCTTTTTTCCTTTATCATTTTTAATTATTCATCCGGCTGAACAATGGAGGGAGAGTCGCTCCTTTCTTGGGGGAAAAGAAGCCGTTCTTTCGAAACAGTGTTTGCAATTGGTGCAAGTTGAATTCATAGCTGACTTTCATAGATATGATTGGTCGAGGTGGCGTCGGCGTTGAATTCAATACATTTCATTAAAGTCTCCAAGCCGCGTCCCAAAGGTCACAACCCGCTCGGTTACAACCCAAGGAACCGGTCCAAATACCGGATGAGCAGAAGGTATGGGGAAGCACTGGATTCCTGGTCCCACCACCACTCTGGAGACACGTCGGGCTCTAATCTCAAAAATGCTCGAGTCAGAAAATAGTTCTTTCTAAAGCCCTGATGAAACGTCACTTAGATGCATGGGTCCTTCGAAGAATTCTTCATCCGAAATGTATGTTACATACAACGAAAAAGTCGAATTTCGTAAAAATGTTTAGCGCTTTGTAGGATGGGAACGCTCTGAGCGCCGTATGTTAACGTTTAACCTCCCACCAAAAAATGATGAGGGGCTGATCTTTTTTCATGACCGAATCGATCACTTAGCTGATGGTGTGAGCTGCGGCAGCGTTGAACCCTCACGTTCTTGTTGTACGGTCATCAGTCAATTAGAGGTAGAGAAGAGTCAGCCAATCCCTCGACAGGTGGATGATTGAAGTGATCCGGTGACTGACCGATCATCCCCCTTCGCACCTCATCATTCCTGTCGAATCGTGCGGATGTACGAAGATTGGACGAGCGGGTTGTCAACCGATCTTTGTAAATCCACCCTTCGAAAACCGTTCATCGGTGATGAAGTTGAATCCCATTGGTGGTATCTTCGAATGAGCTCTGGCATAAAAATTTGGAGCCTCCTCAAGCATATACATTGTACAAAAAGTCTAGTAATTACACAAATTAATTCTAATCCTCTTCCCTTGCCATGGCTAAATGTTTATAATAAGAAAGAAGAATTATCTTCTTCAAGATTTGATGTGCGTAAGTCAGATTTAACCAGTGTTGCCAACTCGTCGCCTTGCTTTCCCTCTGTCGAGCATCGAAAAAACCTCTGAATTCGACTAAAAACCTCTGACTTCCAAAAAGTTGTGTACTTGACTCCAACATTAAAAAATACGATTATAAAATTATCAACTTCAAGATCAAAGTCAACTTCGAGATCAAAGTCAACTTCGAGTTCAAACTCAACTTCGAGATCAAAGTCAACTTCGAGATCAAAGTCAACTTCGAGTTTAAACTCAACTTCGAGATCAAAGTCAACTTCGAGTTCAAACTCAACTTCGAGATCAAAGTCAACTTCGAGATCAAAGTCAACTTCGAGATCAAAGTCAACTTCGAGTTCAAACTCAACTTCGAGATCAAAGTCAACTTCGAGTTCAAAGTCAACTTCGAGATCAAAGTCAACTTCGAGAACAAAGTCAACTTCGAGATCAAAGTCAACTTCGAGATCAAAGTCAACTTCGAGATCAAAGTCAACTTCGAGATCAAAGTCAACTTCGAGATCAAACTCAACTTCGAGATCAAAGTCAACGTCGAGTTCAAAGTCAACTTCGAGTTCAAACTCAACTTCGAGATCAAAGTCAACTTCGAGATCAAAGTCAACTTCGAGTTCAAAATCAACTTCGAGATCAAAGTCAACTTCGAGTTCAAACTCAACTTCGAGATCAAAGTCAACTTCGAGATCAAACTCAACTTCGAGATCAAAGTCAACTTCGAGATCAAACTCAACTTCGAGATCAAAGTCAATTTCGAGATCAAAGTCAACTTCGAGTTCAAACTCAACTTCGAGATCAAAGTCAACTTCGAGATCAAAGTCAACTTCGAGTTCAAACTCAACTTCGAGATCAAAGTCAACTTCGAGATCAAAGTCAACGTCGAGTTCAAACTCAACTTCGAGATCAAAGTCAACTTCGAGAACAAAGTCAACTTCGAGATCAAAGTCAACTTCGAGATCAAACTCAACTTCGAGATCAAAGTCAACTTCGAGTTCAAAGTCAACTTCGAGATCAATGTCAACTTCAACAATTTATAAATCTGACTTCTCCAATCGATTCGCTGTGAAAAATCGATTAAGAAACTATCAAAACCCCGAAATTGCCAAAAATTGAGATAGCTGATGTTGCCACTAAGGTGACGATATGGCGTTCGTCACGAGGTGGCCACTCGAGCGCAGGAAAGTCTTCTCACAAGGCGGAAAGAGGAGAATCGACCTCAGGCATTCTACAGCCTCTTACCAGAAGGGAAAAAGTGAGGATTTCTGCTAGGATAGAGTGCAGGAGTGTCCTGGGATCTGTATACAATAACTATTATCCAAAGGGTTTTTGACAAGGGAAAGAGATGGGATTCCTTTTACGGTTTACTGGTTATATCACGATCCCTATCGCATCAAATTCA
Organism: Nesidiocoris tenuis; assembly: GCA_036186465.1. Lineage (NCBI taxonomy): Eukaryota > Metazoa > Arthropoda > Insecta > Hemiptera > Miridae > Nesidiocoris > Nesidiocoris tenuis. Next base: position 14,541,852 of record AP028914.1, on the reverse strand, counting down.
ATCGAGTCGTCTCCCCCGTTTTTGTTGTAGCTTGTTTTCCTGCCGATTCCCATTAGATTTGTTTGTCTACTCAAAGTTAGTCATCCAGGAAGACAAATAGGAAAAGGATTGAGAAGTATTCGGATCATGACCATATGGTTGACATTGCTAGAAATGGAAGAATGATTCAAGCCAGACGTAGAGATAGTGAGTTGGTTCCATTAACGTGAGGGTTGGCACCCAAACGTGATTACCCCATGCCTACACATAAGCTCAAAGAAAAAACCCAACTTGGTAAGCAGCGTAAAAATATTGACGGTCCCTTCAAAACGAATTGTCATGGGTAAGGACTGGAATTTTGGGTCTCGCTAAGTTTGTTGGGTATATATAACATATATATTATAACATATCATGTTGGGTTTGGGGGTCGAGTTTGTGAGTTGAGTTTAAGTTGGATTTGAGTTGAGTTTGTGCCGACTGTTAGAGCAATGAAGATCACGCAAGATACGATGTGCCGTGGGGCAATATTATTTTTATTGTGTTTTGTTTCGTGTATATTACATTATGTGTGTTTTTATATTGTGATCACGGCCGGAATGGTATTCGCACTTGTGATCATGATTGCAATTTGATTCGTAATCATGGCCTTAGACCCTATAATCGTATTCTTGATTATGATTATGATTACGCCCAACTTTGTCTATAGTATCGAGCTGGTTTAATGGTTCTTGATAGTAACATGATCTCAGTTTAACTCTATTGACGGCGGTTTTTCTGACCGGTCAACCCTATCGTATAAAAATTTCCTCAGAAATGAAGTTTCGACCCCACACTGCCCTTGAACTTGATAGAGGGGCTTCCCATACGTTAATCATGAAGATTTTTTACCATGGCCTAAATCACGTGCCATAATCTGGTCGCTCGATTTGCGGTTCGTTGACCTCCAAACACTCGGTATTGTCCTGCGAGTGGAGAGTCGCCATTTGAAAGAGATGAAATTTCCGTAAACGAGTTTCAAAGCTTTCAGCATCCGTTAGTCACAGCGGTCGTTGACCCTAGGGAAAGGAAGGGTCCAGTGGTCAAGTTAACGTCATTTTCAAGATAAAACACGGGCTAACGTCCGGTACACGTCAGAAACTCGCGTTCTGTTGGCTAACTGATTTTGTTTGGCGGCTATAATGAACCGAAATGAGGAAGCGAAGCATTTTCTAGATCATTTTCGGAGATGGCGAAAATTGTTCGACGCGTCAAACATGCAACAATAGGTATCTATACCGTTCATGCCGAAATATTTATTTTAAGGTCAATTTCTTCGATTACCTAGCTTGATTTTCCTTCCTAGCTTTTTTTCGGCTCACCCCTCCATACGAAGACGTAGCAAGGAAATTATTGTTCGCCTTTTTGTACACCCCGGGCGATATATTTATTGGCAATTGAAACGCCGGCGAATGGTTATAGCCAATACATATGGAATGGAACATCCCTCTCCCAGAAAGGACCATTTCGTTACCCTCTTTCTGGAAAAGGTTCGCCCCCAGCTGAATGAGTCAATATTCACAACGTGTGTTTCCCCTTCTATCAAGCACTCGCATGGCCCACCTGTTTTTTCGTTCTATTGTCCGTACGTGGAAGTTAGGGGATGGAAGTTGGTCCAGAGGGACTGACAAGGTAACACGGCTATTTGTATACAGATGAGAGCAGGGGCACCGCCAACTACGCACAATGGCGTGACAATTCTCATACTCCGGGCATTCCTTCAGCATCCCCAGCATACAGCAACCTTCCCGGCTTAAACCCTTCAAAACCTATCGCCGCATGCTTGGGCCGGCAAACAAATCTCGGCCCTCAATTTCGAACCGATGATTTCCTACTTTGTCCGCTCCCCGGGGAAATACGGTTACGAACAGCTTCGTCGACACCTTAGCAATTACAATACATGAATAAAATTTCTACTACGGGACTGTTCGTAAAGCTATGCATGGACAAACGGATTACTTCCCAGCAAAATGACGGTAGCATTTTTGGAAATCATTCTGTCGATTTTCGATTGTCGTCCTCGTAGCGGCGTCACCCAACTGCCACCCAGCCATGCGACTGTCGACCTCCTTGGTGAAATCCTGTCTTCTGGCAGGGTGGCAGTTGGGTGACACCCACCAAGAACAATTGCTTTACATTTTTTACGCTCATAAGCTCTGGACCTCTTGAACATGTTTTTTGCGTGGGTGTAGGGTAGACCCTGTACAACCCTAATAAATTCTTGTCTTCGCAGTTTATATTTGACCTACATGCATTTTAATGCTCCAGTTTTTATTCTGGTATACACCTACTTCAAATTTTCTGTTTCCAGAACCAATTCTGCCTGTGTTTCACGTATATAGGTACATGCCTACGGTTCAACAGCGTCGCCTGCAGGGTGAAAAATAGAAGACATGTTTCAACGGGCTTGTAGTACGAAGCAGACTTTCCTATTTACATTATGTACCTGCCACTTTTTCTCTCACTCGTTACCTGTGTTCGACATAAGCCGATATGCCAATCACCTTTGTATATACCTATTCATTTGTTTCCGCTGAACAAGTTTCTACATCTATGTTAATAAAGCTATGCGGTACATTTCGTGCCTGAAATTGCCACGCGAAACATGCAGTCGAAGCTGAACGATCATGAATAAAATGATGGAAACGGACGTCTATTTACTTGAACTTGTAACGAAGTTGGTTAGCTTAAATTATTGAAATAGACGGCTTATCCATAGTTTGAAACTCAACAGACGAGAAGTTAGTGATTCAGACGTGCGGCAAAGTTGCGGGACGATATTCGCCTCTTTGTGTCAACAACCCCAAACAGTTTGTGATGCTTCTGACTGTCTTTGCGAGTTTTTGTTTGCACTCAATTGGATCGTGTGCGGTACTTGTATTTATTGTATTTCACAACAGGTCCGCTCCCTTGTCTTTAGCTGTGGAATTCCGGACTTTGATTTGTCATTTTTAGATGACCCATAAATTGCAATTATCTAAAAAAAAGATATCCGAATCTGCGGATCAAAAACATTTCGTCAGTTTTCTCAGGAGATGAAAGTCCAGTGATTATCACGTACCTATCTCTACGTCCGGCAAACTCGTGTGAATAGAATTAAAAGAAGGATGGAAGGACAAAAGAGATGCGAGGCGGTAAGGGAGGGAAGAAAAGCCGGGAAGACGAAGAGGGCCCAAGGGGCTTGCTAATACCCGTTTCCGATGCCAAATCAAATTTAGAAGCTGTCTGAGCCACGTACACAGGTTCCCTCTTACCCTGATAACATGTGTTAACAGTTGCTCCGCCTCCGATATAAACCATCCCCTCCGCCTGGCTGCCTTCTCGGATCTCTCCCTTCGGCACGCATCTGAATATATCTCCGTCTCTCTCGCCGTGCTTCTTCGTCGGACTCGGCTGAAGACTATTTTGTTCTCCCTTCATGCGCACACGGCTGGTTGCTCCACCGCAACCAATTAGTACGTGTAGTTGTAGGGAGCCCAGATGAGAGAAGATGGCACTGACGGCGAAGACTGGGGACAGGAAGAACCAAGTTTCCCATGTCATATGCTCTTAGCGCTGATTGCCGAGCTGAAGCTGCTTAATCCGCTGCACGCAAGAGGCGAGCACTTACCTTTTACGATTATGGCCAACTTTCGTCACTGCTTAATGTTTTCCGTTACCCCTGAGGGAAATATTCGACAAGATTTCGACCATTTCCACTCACGAGTTTTCCGATCTAATTTCCGCAGTCGGAATCGGCATAATATGACGGCGGAGGTTGGACTGCAGTCCTGGGAAATCCGCATGAACCTCTCCGATAGAATAGTGTGGGACGAAAAACAGTACAGGGCAAATAGGAGTTCGAAAATCGGGCCAGGTCCCGTGAAATCAGATGCCAGAATGTCACAAAAATGTTGCAGGATGTCCCAAAAATGTTGCAGGCTATTGTGGTCTACAACTTCGCCAAGATTTGTAGTAGATGCTGTTCTATGGATGGCTGGCATATATACCCAAGATTGAAAGAATTGCCGCTGCTTTTTAAATCACATAGGTGGGTATATCTTGATGATTCACAAATCTAGCGAAGGGGTGCGCAAGTTTCAGAACTTAATTGACCATTACGACGTTGTAAAACGAGATTACAACGGGCAATTCCGACTTCACCTAATATCTCGTGATGTAACTCATCTATTTCGAATGGGAAAATAGAAGATCGTAATTTCCAATAGAATTATAAATCCTTCTAAAAGGCGTTTGTCGAGTTGGAAGCGAACTAATGTCCCATGCAGGGGGGTAAAATAGGAGCGATTAGAACCCTCGTGCCGGTGCTAAGGTAGCCGAAGAGTGGCTCATTTGTCTGGGCCCGACTCCCATAAAAGGCGACTCAAATCCACCCCAAGGCCTCGTGGCTTCCAAAGCTCTTGTATAGCTCTCAGCCCCTAATGCCGGTACAAATCTCGCGATATGTTACCTGGAGAAGCCTTGACATCTTCCCCCTTCACGTCTCAGGCACTTGAAGTCAAACGACATCGCATCTGTCAGACTTCTCCGCCTACATAACAGTAACACAACAGGTCCCACAACAATATACATCAAGATCGTTCTAACGGGGATTCCGGTCTGCGAGTCGCGGATATGGTATTGTAAAAACCAATAATCGATACCAAATGACAATAGTTTGAGTACTGATAGGTAAATTTATACCAATTGTGTGGCAACACTGAGGACAAGTGAAACCTCCAAGAGGCTATCAAGGAGAGACCATCGTATTCATTCCGCCCCCTCTTAGAGACTTCTATAATTTCTAATATTTATCATCATTCATAATGAGTTCGAGTAACTCAATATAATTTGTCTCACTCTTCTAAGTATTAACCTTCTTCTAATTATTCAACCTACGGAAAACATTACAGTTTGTAAACTGAAGTATGTAAAGGTGAAGGTTGCTCAAGTTGACTTGCGGATATCCTTTCGTACTTGGATTTCAAAACTTTAATTGCTGGACGCTTTTTGGAAATTCCTGATGACGACCCCGACGATGTTTTCGATACGTCCACTCTTCGTTCTGGCGCTAAAAGAAGCAGGGAAGTAGAAGTTGAGCCAAGGGCATCGAAAACAGACCTCATGCATCTCCCAGCCATAGCAGACATGAAAAATTCCGCTCGATGCAAACTGCCAGGTTGCGAAATGAAGACTAAAGTACTCTGCAGAAATTGCATGAAATCGTTCTGTCTTACAAAGGAGAGAAACTGTTATTTCATTTATCATTCAGGATTGTAATTAGGTACCTATTTTAGGGACCATTTTTCAAACGTTAGTCAGAAAAGAAATTCAAACCTAGTCAAGGTCCCTATTTAACTTAATAGTTAAGTTAAGTCTGATGACTTAACTTTTTGTATTTTAAAGTTTCACTATTTTTCATTCTTTTTGTACACTGATACCTATTTAAAAAACCACAAAATGACTACTCACTGTGATTACTCAAGACTGAAACTAGTGTTCCTATGAACGAGAAAGCATTTAAGTGCCTTAAAAATCATTATTATTCTTAATAATAGATAAGTAGGTAACGAAAAGTGAGAAAACTGATTTTAAATGTAGCCAACTCGCCAAAAAGGACTGGGGGGATACAGTCCTCATGTCCATTAAAATGGACATTTTGTATTTTTTGACTCAATTAAAATTTTTTTGAAGTAACACTTTGTTTGCCTTATTTGGACCCCTAGAAACTCAAAAAAATAGAAATATTTTAGGTAACTCTTTTTGTGCAAGCTCAGGTCTGTGGAGGATAAGTTTTGTTTGTTTTTTAATGCTTACTATACACTATGAATGATACACTATGAGCTCTTATAAATAAAAATCTAAATAGTGAGCGAGCCGCATTCCTGAAAATTTCCTATGAGTTTCTTAAAACGAATTTTCGCCCTTTAAATTCGAGAAAAAATGCAGAAAAGTTCGATACAACCGAATTCTCAACTGTCGACTCTCCTGAAATCTCAACCCTCCCGTGTTTCGCATTGCCTAATTACACCAAGAGGACACGGTAAATAATTTTACTTGGTAGCTGGTGACATGTGGAACGGCCGTGTATTACATGACGTGAGGGTTTCCATATGCGCACCTGGGGACTCGCTCGGGGCTCTTAACGTTGGCCTTAACGCCCTCTTAACGCCACTTTACGACAGTTTTTCCCTTGTCGTCGAGATTCATAACGTAAATTAACCGGTTAATTGAAATTCACTGCAGTTGAATGTTGCGCCCTGGGACTGGGACTACCCATGTCTGGGATCTCAGCTCTGAGCTGTGAATTTTGATTAAAAGACTGGCCCGGCCCCTCATTCATTTGGCGCTTTTTCCACATTTTATCAATAACCATTAATATAGTTTGCACCGGCGAAGTTTTCCCCTGGAAAATATTAGTGTCTCAACGCCCACTTGATTTACGCTATTTAGAGTAATTAAGGGTAATCAAATTATACTTTGAAAGACGCAATTAGCCGCTCATAAGTCATCACTCTGCTCTAAATTAATGGTAATTTCACCCATTGACTACAGCCCCAAATGATTTTAATGATGATTATCCCGACGATAAAAGCAGACTCGATTATCTGAAGAAGACGGTTCGCTTCTTGAGATTGAGAAGAGGGATGACGCTACGGCTCATCAATTTTTCCCTTCATCAACTTCTTCCTTCTTATGAGCTGTTTTCGCTATGCTCTCTCGAGGTTTCATTTTCTCCTTGGTTAGAAAACGTTAATTTCTTGCGCGCTTATCGAATTCATTCATGCGTAGTTGAATGAGCACTAAAAACAGCTCACGAAGAGGTTCACGAAAAAATGAAAAATTTTACAGTGAAATATTTTTTAAATAGTTTCATTTTACAATATTTTTGGATGATTTCAGCTTATTTGAGTTCTTGCTTGTTGAGGAAACCAACTAGATGTACTTTCCAGTGCATGAAGAGTTACAACTCTATGTAATTCAAGATCTCACTTCCCCAAGTGAGGCTAAGAATGATGTCAAGAAACATAGACACGTTAAATGGACACACACACAGACACTTGTTTTGAGATTCTGAGTAGATGTGTACAGGTAAAAGTTTTTTCTGGAGCTCTGATCCGGTTTCAGGACGATATCCTTCGTAAATGGAAATATGGGACTAAACTCCACTCCCTATTATACACTCTACTTCAGTCTTCGTTCTTCACCACAAGGTTTTCAGCTCTAAATTTTGATTTGTATTTTCTCACAGAAATAAGAATAATAGGTATATTTGCTCAAAAAACGTTTTCAACAAACTTTTGGTCCCTTTTCCCTGCGATGTGAGGCTCTCCGACCCAACTTCATTCTAAATAATAAAAGTTAACATGGAAGGTGTACACCGGGTGTACACCTGCATACTACACCCTTGGCCGGTTATGATGTTGCATTGTTGATTATCACTTAGGGGCTCACCCAATCGTTGAATTGACACGCCGGCGCTTCATCGCCTGTGTGAGTTGCGCCAGATCGAAGCCATTCTCGTCTTCATCGGCGTCAGCGAGGTGTGATTTTCCGCCTTGATCAACCCGTTACCGCATTGTAGGTATTTGCCGAGATTACACAAGGAGAATGCTCATTACTGTCGATGAGTGGCGCAAGCACCAATGAGCCAGGTGAGGGGAGTGTGCGGTTAATTTGTGCAGATTAAATCGTACCTACGCCGTTGTGTAATTTGTAGACGCCGATTGTCCCGGTTTGACGAGATCGCTAATCGGCGGATGGATACTGTGTTCCGCGAATTATTGTCGAACTAGTACCTACCACGTCTACCAGATGTGATAGTGTACTGCATACTGGAATCTCACGATATCGTACCAAAAAAATGTGCTAGTTTTTACAACACCTCTGGAAGGTTATGTCTTACAGGTTATTGCACATGGCCACAGGGAGGAAATGAGACGAAAACGGAGGAATTCGGTTTCACTTGATGGATCTACGGCTCATAGAGCTCAAATCCTTATTTTATCAAAAATTGAGACTTACGAGGTTTTACACTTCTACTACCTACTGATTATCTAAATAATCGTTCCTGTACCTACTTATCAAAACATCAGATAGGCGTAATGAGTGTTTCTTTCATGAATTTGTATTTTCTTGATTTTTAGAGCTTAAACAATGGAAAATCGCCTCTCCAACTCCTTATCGGATGATTTCAGCAGCACCTGAATACGGTGACCGTGTAGTGCCATAGTGTAACATTCTTTTTCGCTGGTCCGGGACCGCGTGCATCCCTGGGGCCCCGTTCGTCCTAATTCAGCCGTATGGGGTCTCCCATGTGCGGCATTTGTCTTCTTATTACGAATCACATTTCGGGAGGGCGATGTTGAAATATATCTACCTGGTAATTTACCTCTAATTCGTACAATACTTTCCTACTCATTACTGGAAGACCGGGATTTTGTTGTTACCGTACTATGTGATACTATCGTAAAGTATTGATCGAAAATATTAACTTGAGCCGCGTATCTTCAAAATATTGTTATTACATGTCGCGACTCCGGTACATCTTCAGGCTCCCGCAGAACTGTGTCAAGTTCAGAGAGGTTGAATAGGACCTAGGGTCGCCACCAACGTCCGTGATTTTATCCGATGTTGTGGCCGCCGTCCTAGAATTGATACTATGATTTTGATGCTGGAGGGGCGCCGGCACAAAGGGTGGAATGCTGCACAATCAATTCACCTCTTATCACGGGCGCATTGTCTGAGAACTCAGTACTGCACGAACCTAGTGACGTCTATTTGCAATAGACAGTCTTCATTCCAAGAGGTATTTCCAAATTTAATATCAGTAGGTACGCCATATCGACAAACGTTCGACAATCGCGACATTTCAGGGTCTTTGAAGACAATGCTGCGCGTGCGGTCTGAGCGATGTCAGACGTTCGCGCAGGCCCATGGTAATTATGATAAGATCGACCGTCGTAACTAACCTTGGCAACACGGACATTAACTAGGCCACAGACGATCAACACATGACCCACGAACCTAAAATGTTCCCACTCACTATCCGATTGCAGGATGTTAGAGTGTGAGTCATCTTGACTATGTCGGTCGTTGCACCAAACACGGACCCACCAACCGGAGCTGTTATCTGCTGGCTACCCGCGTTTTTTGATGTTATCAAAAGTTGATATCAGTAGATTCTATGTATTTATTGATTTAAGCTGTTATAACGTTTCTCTTTATTTTCCAATCTTATTGTAAGTAAATTTACCTACGATAAAATGACTAGAAATAATTTCTATCAATTATTGATCAATGGATGGGGATGATTGAGGAAAGATAACGAGATAAGATCCGATAACGGACCAACAATCGGATAGTGAGATAGTGAGTGGGCAACTTTGAGTAAAAACTTTGATTGATTGTAGGTTAACCTTCCTACAAGCTTCGTTGTCGAACTATTCATTCGGTGAATGAATTATGATAGTCATTGGACTAAAATTTTTGTAAAATTTTCTTGGAAGAGGGTACCTGATATGTTCCGGATTGGTAAGTACCTAACATCTTTCGAAACGTTCAGCAGACAATTTCGTTCTGCTGGCTAGGTCGAATAAATAATATTTTAGGGCTTCAAACCTTAGTACAAACATTCGGACCCCACGATTCTCCAAGCAGCTCTTTATGGACGCTAATTTTGCGTATAAAGGTCCCGCATTGCTGATAGAACAGCCGCACAGCAGCAGCCCAGCACTGAATGTTTCTCTCCCTCGTCCACTTCACATATTTACATTATCCGAAGCGTTTCGAACTTCAGTCGATAAATGGCTCCAAATAAAGTGTTCCCAGTCCTAAACAAACAAACTTCACCCCTAATTGCAATCCTACTACAAAAGCAGATTCCCTAGTTCTCCTATCAGCGTCAACTTCCGATCGCTGAGCTCGGGCGAACAATTTTAATTTACCCAAATTGCCACGGGCTCGAATTTACCTTTTCAAGTTTCGGCTAATTTTGGGTGACGTTAGATTTACAGGTTTCTGTTTTACTTTTAGAACCTCATGCTCGATCGGTTACCGCAGAGCCTCTCAATCGTAAGGATCCCGAGGGAAATTCGCCGACAAAAGCCACCAGCAGAGGTCAATTGATCGTTCGTTTCAGTCAGAGGGATCCAAATTGTACGTCTACCATTCCAAAGCCGGGATGTTTCACCTGTTAACCGTGTGACTAATTGTCGAGCCTGGCTACAAACGAAGATCTAAAGGCCCCTCGGTCTCTAAAAAGCCTCCAACACCTGTTGATGTGCCTCACGACCACAACACCATTACCTTTGCTACCTTTGGTATTCATCTACGGTGGCCTTTAGACTTCACTCGCCACCCTCTTATTCCTCGCAAGTCCCTTTTACAATAATTGGTTTGTTAATGGAAACAATAGCAGAGGCTTAATTGGCGTGTTTCACATAAGCTCGGGACTCCAGGCCGCCTACCCTTTGGAGAGGCTTTCAAACGAGATTGATGAAACTCCATTGTTGACCTCTCATTTCCCACCCTCGTTGAAACCATTGAAGAATTACTTGCAACAGGATGCCGCTCCCTGTTTGTTTAATACTTGGATATCTTGCAGATGGACATCACTACGGCCTGTAAATTATGTTGAACTGTAGATAATGGTGGACTCTTTTAGTATTACCATCTCAAAACTCATCAGAAATTTTTGAGTGAGTTCTATGCCTTACATCCAGTCAATACTAAGACCTCTTGATCGGGCAGTAGCCCCCTAAGGCTGGTAAGGTTCCACCAGGAATGGTACTATGATAGTACTACTATCAGATCATTAGAAAAAACAGGAAATTGTAGGGTTGTTCCTCAAAGCAATGTGTCACTTGAGTGCACCTTCCAGACTGCATAGACCGAGCCTTTCCGTGCACGAATGGCTAAGGCGTCTGCCTAGAGAGCAGCAGGTGCCAGGTTCGAATCCTGCCGGAGCCTACAATTGCCTCCCGTTAGATGAGGATCAATCTGACCTCGTCTTACGTACAATTTGGACAGTTTCCGTCGTAAAAAAGATCACTTTATCGTTTATTGTCTGATCACATTTTAAAGGAATTCGAAAAATTTGATTCGCAGCATGCTCAGTTCATAATTGCGGTATGCTTATGCACCCTGGCAAGGTCCTCTCCAACAGGTTTCAAGGATGGAAGTGAGACCACCTCCCTCACAATCAGATTCAAGAGCGGATTGAAAAATAAATGAAAAATTATACCCGGCTCTCCTCTTTTCTCGTTTTGGTTCCGAGCGTTGGTTTTGTCGGAAGAATAATAATCCGAAGAGCCTCGAGGCAATTCAATTCGGAGGGTCGAAAAAGGAGAGAGAGACGTCTGGGGAGGGCGGGAATGATTACGGGGGAGGGGTCTGCGGGGGGAAGGGACGGAGGGGAAGACAACCGGTGGAACGAGGACTTACATCTGTGACGCGGCGAATAAATTAGCCACTCCTTTACCACCTTCCATCTGCATTTCAGACGGGACCTCAGGAATGAGCATTAGGTGGTGCGGGGAATTTCCTTTACAAGAAGACGAAGGATTTAAAATTTTGAATATGAATGGGAAATTTTGCATAGCTGATAAGGCTGCGGGGGTGGCGGATCGGTATTTAGAGATCTGTTCGGCTGCCGGGAAGTGAATAGCTCAGGCGAGATTGGATGTCTAGGAGTCGGAGAGGGAGGGAGAATGGGTGATAAACATATGGCTTTGCCGCACGGTATCGTCTTTAATGCTCGTATGCAAATACGATCATCCCCTTTACCAAGGCTTCCCTCGTAGGTTCTTGCAAGGTGGCTTCTATCTGCACAGACCGCCCCTCTAATATCCTAAATGTCTTCATTAAGATCCCAAGGATGAGACATGTAGCACTAAAACGATCTGCACGTACTGGAATCAGTTTCAGAGTCGATACTTAATGGCAAATGGCAGGAGTCTGAATTTTCACTTGGACATCTGGCCTTGTCTCAAGACAGGCGGTGCCAACTGATCAAAATTTAGCAATTTCTGAAATCAATATACGGCAGTCTTCTTTCCCTATGCATCACAAACCGCACAGTTGTACGGCAGGCAGGCACAGTAGGACTGGATGGGTGCAAAGAACAAGAAGGAAAAGAAGAACGAGAAGAAGATGAAGAAGAAGGCGAGGAGGGGGATGATGATGAGGAGGAGGAGGAAGAGGAGTAAGATGAAGTGGAGGAGGAGTAGGAAGAGGCAGATGAAGAGGAGGATGAGGAGGAGGAGAAAGAGGAAGAGGGGATTAAGTGGGTGAGGATGAGGAGAAGGAGGAGGAGGAAGAGGAGGGGAGAGGAAAGAGCGGAGGAGGGGGAGGAGAAGCTTAATAAGCAAAAGATGAATAATCTAAGTAAAAATTTCAATTTTTCGGCCACAACTTACACCTTCTTATATTTTTAATTGGATAGGTACCTTATAACGGGGAGCGACTATCCGTTTAAAGAAGCTCATGTTCACTGGGTAGGTGTGCCGACGTTCGTATGCAAAGGCTGTTCCATGTGACATGCATGAAGGCGTCTTCAACATTTATTGCGATCAAACGCGTCGCAGAGCATCAAGACGCCTCACGACTTGCCAATTACACGGGGGAACTGCTGCTTTCTCATCCTTTCTGTATAAACAGTTTAATTGATTTCACGCAAGAGGCGCTAGACGTAGTACAAGATTCTGATACGCAGCGACGGCGGTGTTCAGTCGAGGAAAGCGGATTAATACTGGGAACAAGCAGACGGCCTATGCGATATTCATCGCTGCCATAACCGGAAGGTAACAGGTGTAACTTGACGGATACGTATGTGTGAACTTCGGGTTATTCAACATCATCCAGCACCCTTTCCACTATCCACTTGGAAATACCATAAATTGGAATTTTCTATTCCTAATCCGATTTTTCATTGATTTATTTCAAAATAGGTATAGCAGCAAGATTTTCTTGATTTTATCAAGGACTAGAAATCTGTCCGCTATTCAGAATGAGAATTAGTTAACATGTAATATTGTGATAAATAATATAATTATTTATTTAAACCGATTTATACAGTTTATAGAGGGCTACACTAAAATTGTCGAGTTTACAGCCTATTTAGGGAGAGACCTTTAATGTGCATCAGCTGTAGATAAGATGGGAGCGTTGAATTATCGTGAGAACGTTTCCATCTTATGTCCAGTTGACTACTTCGGTGAACCCAGTGGTCTGCCCACACTGATCCGGTTGCTGAGAGACACACACAGGTTCAAAGGCTCAGCAGTTCAAGTAGCAAAAGAAACGGTTCATCCCGAAAATGCGGTTTGATGAATTAGATAAATAGCAATCCCAAGACAAATTTTGGTTTCCAAAATCAGTTAGATTTGATACAAAGTGTTTAAATCGCGAAATCTTCAAATTACGATGCAGGACTGTTCGGTCCCACCGCCAAGACAACCGGCCAAGTGTGAAATGGCCACTTGAAGGCCCTAAACATCAAGGATGCTCCGGCTCGTAACGCCAGAAAACCGACCCTCGAGGAAGGAAAGCAGAGAACGGACAGACCCTCGGTTGATAGTCGGTGGCAACCCTTTTTACAACCAATCAGGGGCTCGTAAAGGCCAATGGAGCACGAGATAAGGCAATAGATACAGGACGTTTGTCCTGATTACTCGTCCTTATCCGAGTCAAGGCCTTCTATACATCTTACCACTTCACCACTGGTTCAGCCGAGTTATGAGACCCAATAAGCCCATCCAAAATAAGTCAAAATACTAATGTCTTCATTAGGTTCTGAATTTATTACGAGAATATTATTATTTTGGTCAAACGCAAAGGTAATAATTGAGAGGCAGCCACTTCACTGCGGGACCGAGTGTCAGAAATTTATGTTTTGCGATTACACCTAGTTCATCATCATTGTTTGGCTTATTTTTTCTCCACATTTGCCATATATGGCATCCTATAGGATTAGTGATTTTTGAATCAGTAAATACTACACTATTTAATACTACATCAACGAATCCAAACTGGTAGTTTCAAAACTGATGCACCTACCAATGAAGTTTCTATTATGAAAAACTTCGATACAAAAGGTCCAAATCCCCAAACAGTGATTGGAAGTATTCGTTTCCTCGAGGAAGAGTCCAGTATAGTTTTGAACAGCTCCTGGAATCAAAGCTCCAGACCAGAAGCGAGTGGCTGGAAATCCCCAGTTTACATAACGAGGGCAAAGTTTGTTGTTCAACTCAGGGCCTGCAATCGACTCCGGCTGAACTAATTGGTATACCAGAGTGCATTTCGTGCTAAACGGTTTCCCATTCCTGAAGAGCGAAGACGAGTTTAATAATCAAAGGAAGGAGGCAAGTTTTCCAGTCAATCAGCAAAAAGCATACGAGCTCATCGGTAGGTTTTCCATCTGGTAAAAGCTTTGGAAAAGAGGTACTTCCTGCATAGGGTCGGGAAACTTTTCCAACTCGCTTCCGTACGTTTTACTTCTCCGCTCGGAGTTGGAAGTTTTCCTTCAAGAAACAAACCCTCCGCAAGACTTTAATTATTGGGAAGTAGACGTCGACTGGGAAGGGGAGAAAGCTGATGGTATACCTACATAAGACCCCTCTGGATATGAATATTAGGTAGCTCACCAACACCAGAAGCACTTCCTGCACGACAAGAAGAAGAGAATGTTTCCGCTCAGATATTACTTGTGTACATCATATCCGGGCCATGGATGCTGGGTGTGGGTTATGGGTAAACTCTTGTCTTCGGGGGATTTTCCCCGACGGCGGTAACTCATTCATTCATTCCTCCATTAGGCAATGCCTGAAAGAAACATCGCCCGGAAATGGATTTGTCGAGTAGGAGCAGAGCGATGCGATTCCATGCTTGATTTTGAAGGGGCCTCATCTTCCCCAGGGGGGCGAAAGCTTTTCAGGATAGTTTCATTTTGAAATTAACATTCACAACTGCTAAGTGCCTGCAGCTAAATTGTTGACGTTTTCTCGCATTAACAAATCATAAGTACCTACTACCTGGGCGTTTTCGTCAAAAGTTTCACCCATTGAACTGATTTTTCATCATGGCATAGATGGCGCCCTCTGAAGAACCGTCAGCTCTCCAATTCGCCAAGGGTTTTTGTCAGTCTTCCGGTGGGTGCAAGAATCTATCAGAGGTAAAAGGAGATCTAGGATTTAAGATTATGTGATTTGACAATTTTTTTGTCGTGATCCAGATTTTTTTAAGCTTCTTCTGGTGTGGCGAAGGGAGGGTTCCTGGGAGGGATCTTTGATAAAGAGAATTTGTGCTCCGTCTTCCACCCCGAGGCACCTGAACGTCTCCTGGTCCCTCGTATCCTCATTGCGATGGAGTCGTTAGCGATACTGGTATTGACAATTTTTTGGGACAAGTGACAGCCATCGTTTTCAAGAAAGTGCTCAAGTACGCTATTCCCTCAGGCCTCCATCACACTTCATGAATTCGGATGCCTGCCTCCAGAGTTTTGGTATTTCCAATTTCCTTTGGCCGAGGCTGCGAAGGCGTCGCCAACGTTTTATGATAGCTGGTTTGAGGGATATACACGTCAGGTTATACGGTCCGATATCAACAAAGATTTCCTCTCAAATTCTATGTAATATCAGCTACAGCGCTTTCTACAGCACGGCCTCCTCGGGAACAATGTCACTATTGGGCCCGGATAAACGCAATAATAGCACCTCTGAAAATAAGACGGTCTGCGTCCTGTAGCAGAAGAAAACGTGATGGAGTGTAAGCAGAAGAAAAGCGGTCAATTATCAGTTATAAACAGAAACTGTCCTTTGCCCAACGGAGCGAAGCGGCCAGTCCATTACTCAACGTCAGTCGACCCAGACCCCTGGGTTAATTGAGCTGAAGACACTCGCAAGAAAAAGGACGAATTCGGTCGAGCGTGCGGAGAACGTGTGAAATGGCGGAACGTGAAATGAATGATGCGAGCGCTGAAACGAGGAAGCGAGAGGGAAAAATCTGCCAAGAGCAGAGAACCTTGCGGTTTACCTTAACTGAAGACATGGAGGTGTATAGGACTGGGAGGGACTGTCGGTTGGCGAAAAGAAGCTTTCACAGGGGGTGAACTACCCTGAAAATAAGGGTGCCAGGGAAATTCTAGGGTAGGGTGGGAGTTCAGTTTCTAATTTCCAAGCCAGCACCGCCCCTCTTGACGTCTGTCACTCTTTCTCCTTGCCAAGTTCCTCTGGTCTTTGGAGAGAGGTTGGTGGTAATTTGCCTTCGTCTCGCATGAGATCGGAAGGGACTTGCTGCTGATGTCAGGGCACCTCGGTTTCGGTTAGAAAACTTTCGAACTCCGGGGCTAACCCCTTCTTCCGGCTCCGATGAGCGGGAAAGAGCGGAGCATTTCATATTTTACTGGCTCCAAGGGCCAGGTGTGGCGTTTGAGGTGGTGTGCAATACTTCCTCGGAGCGTAAAGGTTGAAAAATATCTCCCTCTCAATTTAATATTCAATAAGCTTAACATCTGAATGAGGTAGTGCACCTAAACTCTAAGACCTTCATTCGCTCACCGGAGGTAACGCGGCTCAAACCGTAATCCCATATGCATATTATTAACTCGCCCCAAAGCTTTTCGTAGATGTATTCAAACTAGCTGTTCTGTAGCGCACTCTGTCTCTCTGTGAGGCATCTCCCTCTTCCCCTCCACGTCCCCACGTCTTAAATTGTATGTTAATACGCGACTTGAAGAAGTTTCCACGAAGATAATTATATGCAAATACGGATCAAAAACTCCATCCAACTCTTCACGCTCTATGGAGACATCTTGTGCGAAATGTTGATGGTAAGCGAGACTCGTATGGGTTCCTCACCTACGAGAAAATCCTCGGGGAGAAATGGGTAGTTATAGGTAGGAGTATTTTACGGAAAAGCCTTATTTTAAACCAGTGGTGAGAAGTAACACACAATACTTCATATTTTTAACACACAATAAACCGTTCTATATTTTAATACGTAGGTTTTTGAACCAAATTACTTTGCCTTTGACGAATTTGGTGGCTACAATCATCAAAAATGTCAAGAAACACACTAGGCAAATTGTAAAACCCGTTTAAAACCATCGATGATCATGATTTATGATGATATTCGTATAGATGTCAGTATAGCATGATTCAGGTTACATCTCACGCATTTTCTTACAAGTAAACTTACAAGTAGGTTTTCGTTGTCAACAAATTGTTGTTCCCCGCAGAAAATGTCTAGCGTCAGATACTCGAGGGGTTTTAATAAAGAGTTGAAGGCGTCTTGGAGGTTAAAACCGGAGGCGTCCCCTAGTGCATCCATCCTTATATAAACGCTTTTAACGCCTCCTAACAAAAGGGAAGAAACATTGTAACACTGCCAGGCTAAGTCGCTTTTATTCCTTTATGACGCTTCGTTTCGCACTTTTCGCCCGACACGCACCAACCAGATCCTTTCTTCGGCCTTTTCTCAACCCTTCGCAGTCCTTCTCGTTGGTGCCCATAGTATGCTGATCTTCGTGTCGGTTTTACTGCACTTTACGCGAGTTAAAAGCAATCTCGCCTCAGAATCAAAAGACTGTTTGAGGAATAAAATTTTCAAATGACTTCATCGCTGGGAAAGACATAGAAAACCAGCGCGTTTCATTAAATCAATAAGCGTTTCTTCGCAAAACTCACTTTTTCCTGGGTTTCCTCGAATACGCTGGGTCGGATTTCGATTAGATATTCCTTAATAAAGTTTATATTAATGGTTTTTCTTTTGAAAAATGCCCTCGCGTCATGCGATTGGTGAAAATGTCAACACCCTGCACGGATTAGTCCAGGTGGCGTCTCCTCTCAGCTGTTTGCGAATCCACCTGAGCGACTCCCACCCGATGCAAAATATTTTTTGTCGAAGAATGGATTTGCGAAATTTCAAAAACCGTTGCATCGCGTTCTTCAGGTCTGCACGAATTTATGCAGCATAGCGTTATGTCGGTTCAGCATTTCCCACGTAGAATTTCCGCGCTTTTAACGCGAGCTACTCGCTGGTATCGACCCCTTCCACTTCGAGCCTCGAGATAACCACTAATTTTCACTCCGTTTCCTAAATAATTATAAATGAAGTTCATTTCCCACAGGACATCCCTTGAGAAGCAGTCGACGGTGGTGGCGCTAGGAACGAATCTCTGTCTCGCGCCCCTCTTTCTCTTCCCGGCGGAAGCGTGACGTCATTTCGCTCCATTTCCTTTCCATGTCACATTTTGCCGGTAGCGACTCTCAACGAACCCTATTTCAGAACGGGTGACGGTACGACATAGCAACGAGTAACAAAGTAAGGAAGGTTTCCACACAGTAGACACCGCAAGTGTCACTCGAAGCTCATTAAACGTTTATTTACGAGCACGCGAGATGCAAGGGTGATATTTGTGATACTGCTTGAGCTGAGAATGTAAGGAGCCTACTACCTAAAGGTACCTACGGATTGCTGCGAGGTAAAATTGATTCTGTATCAACATTTTTTTGGGCTACTTCACTACAAATGATAACATCTTAACTGCAGAAACTTAAAGGGTGAAGAAGGTATTTCCTGACGGTAAATTTGACGACTTGTATCAATAAACTTCAAGTGCCTACGCCCTTCTACTTCAAACAGTAGGAAACGATTATTAAAAAACCTCAGTCTAGAGCCAATGCTCAGTAGCGAGACCTTCATGTATTCTGAAATTCTTTGGTTTTTACGTTGAAGTATAGGATAAAAATTCAAAATATCCGTAAATGTTGAAAAAGCAGAGAAAGAGCGTTACACTAAGGTAATTCTCAAGTTTCATTCGAATTTAATTTCTCACCATTTGCATCTACAGCCTGGAGCCCCCGTGAATTCTCTAGTGACTAATTTGTTCCAAACGAATAAAAACCTTTTCAACGCTCTCCATCTTGGAAGAAAACGGAAAACGAAGGTTAGGGAGAAAACTCGTAAAAGAAAAGCGCGAATCAAACAGAAACAATGGGCACAATTTAAAAGGGAAAAGGGGCGGAGGCGAGTGAAGAAAAGGTTTCTTTCTCGCCGGTAACACTTCATCATCCGGCGGAACGGTTACTATTGTACTGGCCTTGAAAGGGGTGACAAAGTCGGGTAAGTGCGGTGGAATGAAAATTTTGAACGAAACGCCTCCGCAGCTGAGTCAAGTTACCCTTAATCACCCATATAATGCGAAATGCTCGCCGGAGACATAAAAAGGTTTTTTTTCATTAGCCAAGCTCATTCGTCAAGTTGGCGTGGTTATGAAAGGTTTCACGTTACGAGTAATTATTTTCGACTTTGAAACGGTTTTGTCCATTGAGTGAATGCATAACAGAAGTCTGTCCTGGGCAAATGAATCTCCACTTGTTACCTAATTATTAATGCAACAAAAAAATCACATTGGTACATTATTTCTGGAAATAATGTACCAAAAACAGGAAACTGAAAATTAAATGAAAGCCGGGGCATGAAAAAATATTTTGTTTTGAAGTCGTTGGGCTACATTCTGAGATCTGTTAGCAACCGACAAAGTAACGTCATATAGCCATGGAATAACCAGTGATAATTTTCGGATTATCGACCCACCTGACTCAATCTAGCGTCATTTTGTCAAATGCATCTCCTAAATTGTTGCTCTCGGATAGCCTAGTGGTAAGAAAGTCAGACTCTGGAACATCGAAATTGAAAACTTTTTTCGCAGCTGAATGGTACGCAGCTGAGCCCAATAACTTACCTGTATGACAGTGAAATTAACCAACCAACATTTTTTTTGCACCTTCCCATCTAGCATTAAAATATTTTCATCATGGGCCGCACTACCCGAAAATTCCCCCATTTTCACTCATTTCCTCCCAAGTGCCCTGTCATGGCCTCTTCACTTGTAACTCGCTGAACACCCCCACCCCCACCCACCCCGAATAATTAATTACAGGCGTCTCAGTCCAGATGCCGCCCTGCTCAGCTCAGCGCAACGTAACAAACCTTCGTATTAATTATCACGGGGATAAAAATTTCGGGGTCCCCTCTCCCTCTCTTTTGATTCGAAGTGGAACTCCCTCCAAGGATAATGCAATAGTAAGTAGTCTCTGCGTTGAGCTCGAATTTAACCACTTTTTAGTTATACCGGAGGTTTACCGTTAGGTAAGTACCGAGATGCAGGCTGATCCAAAAAAAACCACCATGTAAGTAAACGTTTTTTCTGAAGCTCCTTTCCGATTGCCGATATTAGGACGATTACAAATTTTCCATTTACTCTGTAAATATGGACGTAAAAACCTTCAAGACCAAAGTATGAAGCATCCACATCAAAGTATATTGCACGTTACATCCTTCTGAAGAATTAACACTTCACTTGATTTCAACATCCACCCTATGGGGGCGCGATGCTCAAATTTGTCGGCATTTCTCACATGTCGGCAATAATCATGCAGCCCTTCAAAGCGAAGACCGTCGGCGCAGATTTGTACGAAGGCCTCAACTCAATTTGCCCGGGCCAGAATTCCGCACTGCATTCGGAGGCTGATTGTCACTCGTTAATCGTCATTCCCCTTTTCAGAAGGCTCACCGGGGACTTGGCAGGGATCCTTTTGTGTTCGGATGGGCTCAAAGAGAAAATGAAATACGAGATCCTGAAAATGAAGAGAAGGCCTTTCCTGCTCCAGCAACGTCAATTCTGATGCTCTGATGAGATGGATGGCGCGAGGATGGAAACCGTCAGCGCTTTATCCCTTCAGCCGCAAATGACTAATTAAGAAAAGAGATTGAATTCAAATTTTCATCCCTTCGGTGCCTCTTTCTTGCACGTGTTGACGCCTTTGGGTTTCCTCCATGGGATAAAATGAACGAAGAAGTTGAAGGATGAGACGGGAAGTTGGTATTTAAATGAAGTCTTAATCCGTCAAAAGGGCGGCCGACTGGATGCGGGGAAACGCGAGAATTCTTCCCTTGTCCCTTTTCGGTTTTCAGCATCAATCGTGGAAACGGTTCTGCTTTTCCCATTTCAGCCTAGCCGTGGTATTTTACCTAAAGGAGATTGAAGCGATTTCTTTTTTTTTGTAAGTGACAATGTACACGGTTTTGAGGTTGTTCTATGATAAACATATACGAAAGTGTGGTGGAAATGCTCTGCCGATCTATGAGAGCCTGAAAGGATCCTTCAGTATATGGATACTGTACCATCCCCCCTCCAAAACAGCGAAGAAAAAACCACCATACCACACCATGGCGGATACCTACTATTCACCTCCGTTTTGGTAAACAGAAGAAAATTAGTTTGCTCTCGTAGTTAGTTAAAAATCTGATGCAAAATTTCGAATTTTCAAAAAAAAAAAATTCAAAAAAAGTTGTAGACCCCTTTGAAGGTTGCATGAGGCAAAGGTTGTCAGTAATTCAACATTTTCCACCGCAGAATTCTCTCGGAGCCCTGCTGCTTCCAGAAATACGTCGGCTTTCATTAATGAGAGCTACCTGTGCGGTTGGTTTTGAGGTTCAATAGTCAAATAGGCGAGTAATTGACTTGCGCATCGCGTATGCGTGAAACCGCACTCTTGCGGTTGGGGTGGAAACGCTCTGCTCACGTGAAGGGTTTGAGGGCATCGAAAGGGATGAATGAATACGAACGTGCATTCGCTAATTGATTGGTCACCGAGCGAATTTTTCGAACCGATTTTAGTTCGTTTCAAAAACTGGGAATCTTAGATAACTAGGAATCCAACTGAAAAAACTGGATGAAGAAATCAAAATTTTTTTCTTGAAAGTCAAACATTTCTTTTTGGCAAATTTAAAAACTGAAAGTTTTGAACGGAGTTTTGGATAAAAAACTATATAAATTGGGAAGTTCAATGGGTGCAAAATGTTCAGCAGACTCCAAGGAATCCAACGAGCATCCAAATATCAAAATCCGATAACGGAAACCCTCCGAAAATCGCCACAAACTAAAACAAGGAGAAATTGCGATCGAACGGCTGGAAAAAAGTGAAAAACGGGAAATATTAGACAATTTCAGAAAGATTTCTTCGGCAACGTCGATACTGATGGGATCCTCATAATCCCAGTTTTTATGTTTTTACAAAAAATCTCTACACTACTCAGCAAACGCCAGAAAATGAATATAGACTACATGAGTCATCATCATTATGCTATTCGTTTATGAACGATGGCTTAATGTTAACCCATAGGTTATAACCTGATAGGTATACCTATCATAAGGAGTAGGAGGGAGTTAGTGCTCAATTTTGATGATTTCCAGAAACCCCGAATACAAGGGATGGCAAGAATCATAAGGCCAAATTTTTCATGGCACTTAAGGGAATCGAACCTGAAGCTAGGCGGACGCTCTTAACTCAATACTAACGCGTGAGCCGTATCCTATTAACAATTACATTACACATCATCAACAACTACAATAACACCAACACGATAATAAAAGTGTAAATCCTTGTCAGTCCAAATTCTGACATTTGTCAGAGTACCTAAAAACGTGCTAGTTTTTGCACACCTCTGGAAGGTTTTGACTTACAGGTTATTGCACATGGCCACAGAGAAGAAACGAGACGAAAAAGGAGGAATCCGGCTTCACTTGATGGATCTACGGCTCATAGAGCTCAAATCCTTATTTTATGAAAAATTGAGACTTACGATTTTTTACGCTTTCACTATCGATATTATGCTGTACTGAACAATGGACAAAAATAATCATTATTTTCATTATAATTTTCATCAGATGACGACTAGGCATTACCCAATAACTCAAATGCATCGTCAAAATACGCATCTGTCGTGCTGCGTTATCCTCGCGATGAAAAACGAGTGTCCCCTGACCGTGCTCGGTATTATCGTCGTTGATGACCCCTCCACTTGTCCACCCTTCACTACCGATCGAGCAGGACATCACCTGGCTGGAAAAGATGGCAGTGGCGGGTGTGGGGGTGGCCAAGTGAAACAAAAGACCTAGCACCGCGTCCGTAGATAGGCGCAGAATGCGAGTAGAATCAGTCAAGCCGATCGACCTGTTGCTGCGTTCCCCGCACAACATACGATGGTCGGTTCTTTAACAGCCGACGACACACGAATAGCGGCTGTGTGGAGCATTTTTTGCCTTTAATATTCAAACCGTGACAAGGAACAAGCTCTTTACTTTCTTACGTACGTGCAGTTCCGCCGTTTCCACCCTTTTTACATTTTTATTTCCCCCGGGTCGCGTTATTTATGGCGTGCGGAGACATCCGAATGAGACATCAAGGTACAACGAATACGACCGGTAAAGGCGAGGGTTAGGGTGGTAAAGTGATTTTTATATTTCATTTTCCACGTTTGTAATGCGGTGGGGTCATAAGCTATTTTGCTCCCTGCTATTGCTCCATGCTGCAGCGGCGTTTGACGGGGTGGGGGAGGAACTGAGGGATTGCTGTGTTCAGAGTTACATTCCTCAACCTCCAACAGCGAGCCAGGAATCATGTTGGTATTCAATGGTATTTTCTGGAATCATGGTGGGTACTTACCTACTAGATAATCGGTTTAATGAGGCCACACGCTATCAGGCCTATACGGCCGTATCACACGTCAGACCGTTCCCCTCCACATCCCACAGACCGTCTAGACAGACCGATTCTTTGGTAGTTTCAACATGCAAATTAATTGGTAATTTTTCCACGAACCAAGGTTCTACAGATGAATAATAAAAAACATTGATGCAGCTGGACCAAAATGAACGCATGGAAAATCGTAGGATATAGGTTTTTAAGACCGATTTAATTACCAATTATCAACACATAAAAAATAGCTCTATTTACCTTGAACATAAATAATAGCAAAGTACATAAAAAAATAGCATAGCGAGTGTGCATAATGCCTACGAAGTTTTTTGTTCAATTTTTACACCAGATGCTATCTTTTCTCGGTGGCAGCCCTGTCTCTCACCGTCGCCAAACTTTTGACAGCGTAACGTCCGAACGGTCAGTGAACCTTGTAGATAATGGCGCATTGTAAAAACTAAACCCACTTACACACCGGGCTGGGGTTTAACCGGGGGCAATTCATTCAAAGTTGGCGGAAGTTGAAAGTTTCGCAAAAACCAGGAAGGGATACTAGGATGATGCTGTGTGGGCTAGCTGAGAAAAAAATGACCGCAGAGGGTGAGAAAGTTGGTCAGGAAGTTAACGAACCGGTTTGCATAAGAGGACAATAGGAGGGAATAAGTTGGAGTGCACGGAGATAAAAAAAATGTGACAGAAAAATGCAAGTGACGTGCGTCGCAAAATGAGTGAGATACGAGCCAGATAAGATTCGATCGTGGACAGGGGTCAGTTGGTTGATAACAAAAGAGCAGACGTTGGCAGTGGCAAATAAATAACTTCCTTATAGAACTGCACATGGCGTAAATAGATCCATAGTTCATGCCCCAACTGTACGAATGAAATCAATTTATCGTTGGTAAGTTTCACAAAAAACTTAAAAAAGTTTATTTTAATAATTGGTAATTTTTATCTTAAAGTGGTAAATATGAAGTGAAACCAGTGGTGCGTTAATGAAACGAAATACTTCTGTTTTTTTGCTAAATGTCTGAAACCAACTGATCATATTTTGACTTCTTTGGAGGCTATGAGGGTCAAAAACTTTCAAAAAACAGTATCAAGGTTAGTGTGCAAATGTTAAAACCCGCCTAAAATCCAAATGCGTTTCTAGTTTTGAAATTACTGAGTCCCAATTGACGAGTAATCAATTCATTTTTATATCCTTCTGAAATTACTGGAACCGTGAGATACCAGACTCGGATGACAGTATCTTCAGTCCAACCCTGCACGGGGCTCTGACGCCGAGTCTGCATCTCCCACATCAAATACCTAGGAGCAATTTGCATTTATATTATGTCCCCGTTGGGATATTTACCCCCACTCCACCCCCAGCCTCTGACACCTATTTCACCCCGTAGTAGGCACCTCTCACGTCACAGCGCCATCGTTCTTAGACACGTCAGCAACGTTCTGATTATGGCCGTTGCAATATTTAAGCATCGTTCCACGGTCAAGCTATCCTCATTTGCTTTTCCAGAGACGAGTAAATATAATATGATGACACATCTCATGTTTGCTCGAATGAAGTTTTTTCTGAGCCATGTACGTAAGCTCGTTTGTACAACCGTGAGGCAAAGGATGCCAATTTATTATGCCTTCACAAAATAGTACCATCGATTCGGACAGTTATCCAACTGTAATGAGCAGGTCAGAACTAGCTCATCAATAGCCCATTTTCATGAGGTTACCTATATAATTATTGCACAGGATGCGCAGAAATAAATTTTCCACGTTTTTATTTGTCAATTTCAAAAAACATGCATTCCGTTCCCATAATTGAGGTCGGGTATACAACCTGATCTATCAACAACCCCATGAAAATGGTCCTTTTATTGATATCCTTGGACGCTTCGTTCTGGTCGTTTCTTGGAAATTTGAGCACAAGAAATTTATGTTGATTTTTCTTGTGAAACGCGCTTGTGCCTATTCAACTGGTTGTTTAGAATTAGTTGTAAACGGCAGTCGGAGCATTTTGTATGATGGTATCAGGAGCATAGTGCTCTATTCTGAGAATACCTCCTGGAATGCTTCGACTGATCAATGGTACTTTGATGCCTGGATCCAAAACTAATTTTTCAGGGGCGACTAAACATAGTATTAGATCATAATCTAAATAAATTGGAAAGAAGGGGAAGGGTGATGGCACCAACCAGCCACTGACACCAACCAATGACGGATAAATAAATTGGGATAAAATATCAAAATCCAGCTCTCGTCGTAATCCTCTTCACCAGGACGTGTCCTGCTGCCGCCAAGGTGGGCTTCAAAACTTGCAAGGAGACTTTTTTAAGGATACACTAATGATTTATACATATTAATCCATACACATTAAGGATTTTGAGTCAAGGATACCTACGTAGTAGTATCAAGGTTAATTGATCATGTATGATGAGCCATAATGCTCTGAAGATGTCCTGCCCTTCTCTTGCCAGATTCTGCCAGAAGGACGGCAGATTTATCGAGCTGTGGATGCCACCAAGGACATTCTTGAAACCTTGAAAGAAACAGGTCTGTCCAAAGTTCTCAGCTGATCAAAACTGAGCAAGTAGGTCCCAGTAAAACATCTTAAAACAAAAAACATCCCAAAAAAAGTTTTCACCAGTTCCCTACGCTTGAATTGCGCACATTAACGGGCACTAAATTGCTATTACGGTCGCGCGGTCCGGTGTTTTTTGCGATAATTCGACGACAGTTGTATTTGCCGAGTGTGGCTGGAGAGTATTGATTATCGAGGCTGAAGGCCCTAAAGTAAAGTTTGTACTAGCCTTCCCTTTTCTCCTGTTCTCCCCCACCCTCACGACTTCAACTTTGCTCCATCCCCTCAACCAGAAGCAGCAGGAGCAGCAGCAGACTCTCTCGGAGTTAGGAAAGTTTATAATGACTTTGTATGACGTCACGACCCTCTACATTGATCCGGCGAAACGGTCAGCGCCACAACCCACAGCGGTTCTCCTGGGAGCGACGTTTTCCACACTTTCACACATACATATTCCCAATCTGGAATATAATTTCGCCGTTGAAAACTGCAAGAAAGTATCGGATTGTCGGGGTGGAACTTCCGCCAAATTCCCACACTGTTCACAACTCGGCGAGAAAGAGAAAACTTCTAATTTTAGGCGGAGAGAGTTCGTCGGCCTTCCAAGTTCGTATCAAATAGTTTGAACTTTGAGTCCTGACCTTGAAAAGTTAACCTACTTTCGCGAAATAGGTCGATGCAAAGTTCGTAGTTCGAGTTTGGCGCTAACTGCTTACAGATTTACATGAATCTTGATGAGACGACTTGGCTGGTTGTTTGACCGGAGTAATTTCCGAGTTGTACCATTCATTTCGATGGCAATCGAGCGGTGCCGGCGGTTGTCGGTTCGAAAGATGCTGAACAGAACTTCACTTACTGGGTCGGTTTGGATAAAGATGCATTTTTTTCACTCGATCGACGATGGTCAACCTTTTCAGCAAATACCTATTACGCATTCTCTGCATTGATGAAACACCCCATCCTAAAAGGGAGACTTCTGAATGAGACTCTTTGAAAGGCTTTCAGCATATACGGGTAGGCTGAGATGCAGAGATGAAACAGAGTTGTGCATGCAGATTGATGCAAATATGCAAACACACCATACCTAATATGCACGAATATGCAATCATAAAATCTCAAAATACCCTAATTTGGATACGCATTACACTTTCTGCTGAAAAACTGATACGCAGAATCCGAAATATAGAAAATTTAAGACTGAATCCAGAAATGGCTCAAACGTTGAAAAACTGCTGTATCCAAGCGGAGAAATGTGAGGTTTCATAAAGCAAGGCGTGGGTTTCATGAGAGCCCTTCAAAAAATAATATCGTTTCAAAGGAATCCTTTGGTAACTGCGAGGAAAATTGCGTTTGGACGCGTTCTGCTATGTTTATGGCCTACCTACCTAGTTTTACCTCTTTTTTTACACCAGGGATCCTTTAGATAAGTGAGTTCCTGATCGAAGTTCAAGTTCGACAGAAAAATGTCCCAAAACTGCTCAATTTTCATGTAGGAGCCGGGGATAGAATCATTGAATGATTCCAACTCGGCCGTTCCTCCATCCTGAGGAGTCCCGGCAGGTTTCTCCCTTCGTTTCCGTGGCTGGCAATCAGCGATGGCGAGGGAGTAGAGAAAAGCCAGCAAGGTCTAAGTTGATTAGTCAGGGCTAGTTGTGTACACACTACCGGATGGGCTGGAGTCTTGTTGGGAAGGGTACACTCGCCGAGGGGGTCCACACCTTACTATCCCAAACCGCAGCCCTGTCTATTCTCCATGACAATCGAATTCTCTCTACCCTGCGGAGAACTCCCCTTCTTCTGTCCACCTTCACCCACCGAAATGTGTTATCTTGCCGGTGAGAAGAGACCTTATCTTTATCGGAGCAAACAGCATTGTTTAACGATATTGAACCTGTCAACATTCCGGCGAAGGACCCAGCGTCAACTGCGACCCCAAGCTAACATCGGTCGTATGCCCTTCAGCAAGGAGCATCATTGTTGGCAAGGAGGTAAAGCATATAGGGAGCTGACCGCTTACCCTGTCTGAAGGGGTAGTAAACATTCTTTCTCCACTGTATCATAAGTCCTGACTGTTTTTTTATTTATTTATTTCGACGATGTAGAATCAACACAGCTCAGATGGACGTGTGATATGCACAATGCAATCTATGGACGCGTGATATGCCAAGTTGCCAATCCAAGTTTCGAAAAGTAGGCAACCCAGAAGCCTCCAAAAGACATGAAAAGCCTCCAAAGACATGAAAAGACTTGGTTCCTCACGATGATGTAGCAGTCAATCATCCCCAAAAAGAAGTTTCATACCACGAGTCTTACCATTAAGGCAACCAAACACAAAGATTTGGAGTTTCCCAAGAAATTGTTGGGGAAATCAGCATCTCAGCAGTTCTGCACAGATCTTTCTAAAGAAAAATCAAAAATCCAAATACAGGAAACGTCAGGATATTCCAGCAAACGGGTACTCAAAATAGGCGGTTTGGAGAATTTGGAAATTTCCTCAAGTCACAGGGAATTTGGGATTCCATCGCCTTCGATTAGGTTAACCCGGTGATTCGTCCGAATCTGTTGATATAGCTCCTATCTATAAACCGCAATTATCCTCAGCGCACGACATGTTACCTCCTGACAACGACCTGAATTTCCGAAATTTCTCCTTAGATCGTTAGTGGGCTTTATGTCGTGGAATGGCATAGTTTAGACGATCAAGTTTACCTTAAAAAATGCTTTCAAACAGTGTAATTGACATTGACGAGCGGGAGGTGAATTTCAAATAAGGCCGAAAAATAAAGTCAATTTTTTGGAAAGAGCCCTCCTGCCCGATAAAAGGACTTTACGGTTTGTAAAGCCACAAAATTTATATAGCTAATCAATTTCCCTCTTTGATACGTCCGGACCTCTTCCTTTGAAAATTAGAGGGAAAAAGGTGGCCGGGTACTCGCGTTAAAAGATGTTGGCGTGGAGGGTTTATCATGCAGAATTCTGGCGGTGATGTTGATGGCGCAAGAGGAGAACAAGTTAATGCCCGCCTATTGACTCCAAGGAGGCCCCGTCAACATCATCAAAGAGGTTCCAAGGAGAGGAAGAGGTCGGTTTTTCTTGGGCCTCAACCGCCGAGAAAGAAC
This sequence comes from Nesidiocoris tenuis, assembly GCA_036186465.1. Classification (NCBI taxonomy): domain Eukaryota; kingdom Metazoa; phylum Arthropoda; class Insecta; order Hemiptera; family Miridae; genus Nesidiocoris; species Nesidiocoris tenuis. Next base: position 14,512,621 of record AP028914.1, on the reverse strand, counting down.
GAGAGAGGGAGATTGGTGTTTTTTCAAGGTTTTTTTTTACAGGGTTGAGGTCCTTAAAGGGAGAGTAATATCACGTCAGGGCCCTTCGATAATTTAATTAAGCTTTTAGTTCACTCAGACCCCTCCATTCTACAGGCTCGTCAACGACTCAACTCCATATCCTCACCCAGGGACCCACATCACCCTGATCCTTTCCTCCGCAGGATCGGTGAAAACAGGTGGAGGCATCAGTCACCTCAGTCGAGTTTTCTCCCTTTTCTCAATCATCTCTTACCTATCGGAACACAAAGGAAATTAAAAACTTCCCCTTTTCGAAAACCTTTTATGGTTTTAATAAAAGTCAAAGACTCCGAGCACGAGATCCATGACTAAGGAAAGATTAAAGGACCGTAGGGGAAAAATGTTGTAACGATCTACTTCTGGCTTAGGCCCTGAAATGTCTGCAGGGGTTAGCGTAATTCATTTCCAAGGAGTCCACGATTTTGGCAATGTTAAACTCTCCATATCGGATATTATACCTACTTTTTAGATTCATATGCAAAAAAAATCAAGTATTTCAACTTTAAGCCGAGGTGGCGAAATACGTCATAATAGTTTTTTCATTGTGTCGAAGATCGAATGACCAGAATAACCTTCCAGAACTGAGCAGTACGTTCATTTTTCCTGCTCCAGCTTCCTGGTCCCGCAGAAACTCCGAGTTCCCAACAACACTACCCCTCAAAAATGAGAAAAAAAATTTCAGTCTCTCCGCATAGGATCCAAGTTTCACGAGTGCTCGATAAGCGGTGGAAAAACAATTTGAAAAAGCTGAATAGCAGATGAGAAAAGCGTAAAACTTTCACCTGAAAAGTCTACAGGAGGGAGAAAAAAATCAAACGTTATCTGGCTCGAAAGGAATTAAGATTTCATGTTGTCCTCTAGAGACATGTCGGTTAGTGACTATCATTATTTAGGCATATCCTGAGGGACCTCCTTTCCTTCGGCTTCTAAATGTGTAACAAGTAGTAACCCCTCGATTCCGCCAAATTCGGCTTCCTAACCTGACGTTCACTCTGAGGTTAACCTGCATCTCCTCATCGTTCAATCCCAACGGACTTGAAAAAAAAGGGGGGACCATCCTGAACAAGAAAGAGGTCGAAAAAGCGGAAGTTGGAAAGAGCATAAAAAACGGTCCGCCTGTTTTATTCAGTACATGGAGTCAATTAATATTTCCGGCTGATTGGCCGGTTCTCTCACGCTGCCCGCCGTATTTACTCGCGGGCATATTTTTATTCGAGGGTCATGTATCGATAGGGTCGACAGTTGTTTTTCATTCGCGAAACAACCCTGTTCTGGAACATATTCATCGTACGTGCGCCCGACCCCAACGTAACCTCACCCCTCGTCTGATGCGGTGGTATGCTGCCGTCTGTCCGTACCAAGAACATGACTTTTCAACGATATAACATTATTTTTTGTGTTCTAGTATTGCTGTGAACTATACAGCTTAAAGAAATCTCACCCGAAATCTTGTTAGCACCCGCAAAACACTATAGTTGCCTTTATTTTTTTCTCCAAAAAGATTTAAATGTATCTTTTATTTATTACTTCCATATTTGGGTGATTCTCCGAAAGCAGGGAAATTTGTGTCCCGAGCTTGTTGAGGCGATTCTATATGAGATTAAGAAATTTTTTTTTAACCAATGGATTCAGGGCTTTGTTAGCTTGGTTTCTATCAGTAAATAACCATTTTTACGCATGCATAAGTATTTGTAAATTTCGTTGAAAGGTGTCATTTTTCAGACCCTCACACGTCCAATTTCTCGGTTTTTCAAGTTTCACACCCCTCAGTTCGAAGGATAAAATTTTAATTGCCTAAAAAAGTGGCAGGTTGTATTCATTTACTCTTCAAATTATGCCTGCTGAAGGGAATTCAAAAAATTTTAATGTTACATTATAAATCAGCTTGAATTTATCATGTCCAGTCATTTTTGAAGTTTTCATTCAGACCCTCACATTATTTAGAAAATGATCATGAAAATGACTTTACACTGGCGATGCAGGCCACAAAGTGGAATCAGGAGGTAGTCTACATCATTCTGCACCCGCCCAGGTGTTAGCGACTCGTTTCCAGAACGCGCCATGATGGGTTAACCCTCGAAATGTGCGCCTTGTGCATGGTGATTTTTTTTTCTTTCAGACCCTCACCTTGTCATTATTTTTTTTGAGCGAGTACATTTTTAATTGTCTCACTCACTTGTGTTATGTTCGGCTAGGACTAATCGATGTGCGAAACCGGAATTCTGAATTTTTTATTTTAACCGGGGAAAAAATTGTTTACATGTCGTTTTTTCAGACCCTCACAAACAGACCCTCACCTTTTCTTGACTTTGATGAGGTGAGGGTCTGAAAAATAACTGAAACTTCTAGAAACCTGTGGTGTAGATAACACACAATACTTCCATATTTTGAAAAGTAAAAGTGTATCACAGTTTGATCGTATCTTGACTGCTTCTAAGGGTGTTAAGGTCAAAAATATCAAAAAACTCACTATGCAAATTTTAAAATTCGCCCAAAACAAAAATGCGCCACATTATCGGAATATGAAAACATTCATATTTTGCAAGGTAAAACAAATATTTCAAGACCAAGAACGCTCAAATCGGTTCATTTTTGTGGCCGTAAAAAAATATAATAGAACACACTAAAAATCCAAATATATCGGAAGTACTGTGCGTAATCCAAATTTCACTTGAACAGAGTGTTAGGTCTTGCCGAGACAAACATTTCAGTTCAAGAAATTTGAAAAAAGGTTGAGAATTGAGGGAGCTATGGCCATTTTTGTAAATGACCGCAGACGGACAGACGGACACACAGACACGTGTTCGGGAAGTTATTCTGAGTAAATGTATTTGAGTAAAAGTTTTTTCTGAAGCTTTGATAAGGTGTAAAAACTTTTTTCCGTAAGATATAAAAATATTTTGCAAAGTATATATGTCCAATAAACCTCCAGACGGGTTTTTTTTTCAGACCCTCACCCGTTAACAGACCCTCACCAGCCAAAATGCATGAAATTTGCTTTTTAGGACAAAATATTAATATTTTTCGTAACTTTTTCCAGAATTATCATGCTAGAGGATGTACTGAATATAATGAGACAAAAAAATTGGTTAAAAATAAAAAATTTGAAACTTGAGAAAATGGAAGTTAAATTTCCCTGCTTTCGGAGAATCACCCATTTACAGAGTAAATGGAAGTATTGGAATCGTCCTAAAATCGAGAATCAGAACGCAGCTTCAGAAAACAATTTCTTACACACATTTACTCAGAATTACTTCCCGAACAAGTGTCTGTGTGTCCGTCTGTGGTCATTTACAAAAATGGCCATAGCTCCCTCAATTCTCAACCTTTTTTCAAATTTCTTGAACTGAAATGTTTGTCTCGACAAGGCCCAATGCCCTGTTTAATGGTAATTCGAAAAACTCACAGTAATTCCGATATATTTGCATTTTTAGTTTTTTCTATTTTTTTCCGGCCACAAAAATGAGCCGATTTGAGCGTTCTTGGTCTTAAAATCTTTGTTTTATCTTGCAGAATATGTGGATAATTTTTATATCCCGATAACATGGCGTATTTTTATTTTGGGCGAATTTTAAAATTTGAAAAGTGAATTTTTTGATATTTTTTTATTTAAACACACTTAAAAGCAGTCAAAATATGATCGAATTGTGTCACACTTTTACGTTTCAAAATATGGAAGTATTGTGTGTTATCTACGCACCACTGGTTTTTCAAAATGTTTACATTTTTTTTTCTTGCGATTGGGTTCGGTACTATTTTTGTTTTTTCGACGGCCATTTTTTGATTTTTACTAAATCTGCATTCCATACGTCCCCCTTGGATAAGATCCTCGCACGAACCCAACATGCCCTACTCCATTGTCCACGGTAATTGGCACAATTAGGTTTTAGGCCGGGTTTAATCAAGGAAACGTTAATTAGAGGTAGCCTCAGGAGGCTGCACTTGAAACTTAGCGTCGTCCTTGTTAGCATCCTTCCTCTGCATTCTTCCCTCCTCTTCCATTTTCGTATTTTCAACCTACTCAACCGAAAATTTCGACGTATTTCAAGGGTTAGGTAGCAAACTGGGAAAATAAGTCTTCGTCAGCGTTGGAAAATTTGATTTTTTTAAATTTCATTTTTTTCTGTATTCTACTTTTTTGTTCTTACTTGATTATGGAAATCTGTTGATTCATTCTTCATTCTGCATTTTCTAAACAGAAATTACTGTTCATTACTACTTAGCGGCATATTTTTGTAAATATTATTATTTTCGCCGCTTCCAATCGAAACCTTGAAACAGATGATAAATCCTGTTCAACTTTTCATCGATCATTTAGGTACCACTGATTAAGGTTCACTCTCGATTGGGTTATCAATCTTCAGTGTTTCGATTTATGACGGCCGGTAAGAAAAGTGAACCTGACTTCGTCACGTTCGATTGGGTAACTCCCTCGAATCAGGTTCGTTAATTGGCAGGAGGGAGAGTGACCACTGTTCATCAATAACGAACTACCCCTTCATCCCTTCTTACTGTGTTTTGAAAAATACACCAGCCTCTTCAATTGATACATGATGCGACGATAGAAATTATTGATTCTCCTCGCTGGATGAATAGCGGTATAGGAATAAAGAAAATATTTGTTGATGTTTGTCCCATTTGTAATTTGATAATATGGCTAATAATATGAAATATGGATGTTGTGAAATGCGGCCATAAACCCAAAATTTTTCTACATCACCAAAACTGTACAACTCTACGATACAAGATCGGCAAAAAGAAAAAAACGCTACGGCGTTTATTAATACGTTGACATTGAATAACGTCAGAGGTTCAAGGGGGTGCCCCCTGGCCCCTTCATAAGGCTCAAATATTGCCTACAGCCAACACCCCTTTCCCCTTCCGTAGACGTCAGTAAACCGCATGTCAAAACCGTCACCCTGTCCACGAAATAAAAAGCGTATGGGGAACAAGACCTGAGAAACATTCACACGAGAGTATGATAAAGTGCTTGGTGTTCTCAACACATCGCAGTTCGGTTAAAAAGTCATCTTCTCCCATTATTTTCTTTTTTGAGGGTTGTCACATCGTACGCCCCCGTTGTATTTTGATATTTCCGCCGCCCTGAGACAATAATGATGACTATACGTGACTAGATTCTTTTTACGTCACTTCGGAACACCGCATCCTTCACCCTGGAAGACCCCGAAGACACTAAAAACTATATTAAAACACCCTTCGATCCGCATCAGCACACCCTGTACAGGGAAATGAAAAATGCTCGATCGAGGGAAACTGATTTGCTTTTGATCGATCCAAGCAACCTCCGTGGATTAGGTTTTATTAAACTTGGAATATTACCAAGCTCAGCTGTACGCTTCGATAACTTCAATAACCGACCAATTACGGCGATACATGTGAGATACGATGTTCGATCATGAAGCACGCAACCCTATAGCTTTTTTGGGAAGGCGAGGAACGTTGTAAAAAATGCTTGACTTCATCAGTCGACTGAAGAAGTCGATAAACAATTTTTCGTAGATTTTCTTTAAAAACGGCCGACTAGTTAACACACACATTTTTGACACATTTTTTACATTTTTGATTTTTTTCAACGAAATTAAACACTTTAAAACGAGGGATATTGATTTTCCGACGCTGAAAACAATTCCCAAAATGCAAGGATTTTTAGGTTGGTTCGTGAAAAGAGCCGGAGCGGCGGCTATGGTGTGACGTAGAATGTAGCCGGATAATCGGCTCGGCAAGGGGGACATGCGCTTATCTCAGTGCAGTTAATTAGCACGCTTCAAGGTCGTCTTGATCAACTGATAAAACAATCCATGACGTATCATACACCCCCGGCCGGGATATTCCAAAAACGGCAGAATTTTATGAATCGGCTGCTGAAATCACACCCCGAGTATTCTTGGTTAAGGACCGGGAAAAGCCTGTGTTTCGAGGGTATAATATATTCACATAACCTCGCTAAAACAAAGAAGGGTGATGTTATCTCCCATAACAGGCAGGAGATGACGTTTAAGCGAGCGGAAACTTTTTACAGCCAAAAACCGAGTTAGGCCCTCTCATTGTCACGGCTGGAACAACTCGGTTTCAGGATCGCCTTTTTTGAACGCTTCGTTCTCCTCGGTTCTTCTTTCTCACTTTCATGGCCTCTAACCTATTCGATTATAACCCTCATCAAGGATTTCTTAAGAACGCCATTATCTCTTGCCCTCTCAAAAGGCTAAGAGTGAGAAAAATTCGAGTCTCCCTCTTCAGACGAACAGAAGAGGGGGTTGGTTTTTCGAAAAAAAAAGAAAAAAAGAGCCGAAGCTGTTGGCGAAAAACAAAAGCTGCGCCGCAGCCCCTCGAAAGTGAAGTGTCTGTCATTGATATGATGAACTTTTAATCACTCTCTTATACCTAAACGGATTGAAAGAATCTACTTTCAGAGAATCTCCCAGTATTTTTTTAAGGTCGAGGGGGTAAATGAAAGCCTCGAGGGGATGGCTTTTTTAAATGCCTCCGATGTCATCGCAGGGATGCTTTGAGTCAAGTGTCTTGCTTTTCAGATAAAACTGAAGCTGTAAATTCTTCCTAGAATCGATCATCAACAATCATTCCCGACCATTTAAATGATTTTATATCTTCATAACTCCTAAACTATCTAATTTATCGTAATATCCGTTTTTCAAACTCCTCTAGAAAATATTTCGATAAAAGTAGGTAGACATCGTCATCATGATTCAGAATCAGGGTCTTCACCAATTTCCAGGGCATCATCATCAGGATCGGGATCATCACCTTCCGAATCTGATCTGATCAGGATCTTCATCAGGGTCAGTGAAGATGGTGTGAAGGATTAGGATCGCCATCATTAGAATAAGGGTAAGGATCAAGATCATCATCATGATCAAGGACATGATGAAAATCATCATCAGCATCATGATACGGCAGGATCCTCATAATTAGCATCATCATCAGGATAAAGATCTCCATCAGAGATAGACTATCAATATTAAATATTTTAAAAAATTGTTAAAAACCCATTTTTAAACCACCAAATCAACCTCATCAACTACCAAATCAACGAATTAAGGCCCATTTATCAACTCACTTAAATCTAGATTGAATCCAAGGACTCTTGGACTAAACCATTTTCTTACCCCCTCCACCAGCAATCGGATAGCGTATGGCCGACGAAAGATTTTGAAATTGTAGGTATCTTTCACTTACCGTCAATGTTTTTGGGTGTCGGATATTTCAAGCCATTTGTTCCCACTTGATGTTTCCTGGAACAAATAATCAACGTTATAGCCATGCACCTTCTGTCCCATTGAATAAGGGGGGGGGGGCATCAAATTGGTACTGACTGTATCACAAAAATATGGAATTTCAATTGAAAATTCCTGACATAGGTACATTATTTCGGGAAATCATGTTCCAAAAATTGAATCTTGACCGTGAGAATCATAAAATAAATTAAACAATCGATGGTCCAAATATTCAAGTTTTGGTAGGTAGGTACTAGTACTACCTACTGTAGTAGTGCACGGCCTACGGGGAAAATCCTCGCGAAAAGTGAAGACAGTTGGCAACCTTGCAAGAAAAGAAGGCAGAGCGGGCGAAAGATAGGACGAGCTGCGCGAGGGAAAGAGACAGGGAATCGGAGCTCTCCCAGCTCGGCTGCCGGGAGGGTAATTTCAATGAGCAAGTTTCTGCTGGCCAAAGTTCTGCCACTCCGCCAAAACTTTGCTAAGTAGAAACGCCGAAGTTTCCGTATTGATCGAAGCAAAGGAGAACCCCGCCAGCAAAAGCAGTTTCACAGTCTTGGCTCTTTTCTCAACATCGCCAGAAACACACCTTATCGAACTGTGAAGTGAATCATAGGTTTATCGGAAAATGGTTCGAAAATTTAAAATTCCACGGTCCTAAACTTTTTTCGGCCATTGATTAGTTGACGGGTATGAGGGTCTCGCAGCCGATGCGTTATTATGAAAGAATACCTAGCGAGGCCCTTTACGATGACAGCGCTTGGAAAAACTAAAAAAAAACTGAGAACTAAAAACGAAAATACAGAAAAAAACTGTCGAGAGCATGCGTCTCAATTTGACTTTTGCTCTCCCATTCCCGAGATCGGAGGCAACTCAAAAAATGCAATCTTGATTGCCACAATCCTTTTCTCTGCTGAAAATATGGACTCCTCAGTTTCGGAGTGGATACGATACCCAATTTTGGGGTGGGGGGAATGAAGCAGTCCAAACCAGGCCTGTTTTCAATTGGAAGAGGAGCGATATTTTTTCAAGGATATTGCAGGACTGGAGGAATTGCATCGGAGTAGAAGTGCCAAATCTTCGACGACTCCCCTCCGCAGGCACGAAAACATCTGCGACGAACGAACGGCTTTCTTCCAACGGAAAAACGAATAAACGACACCGGGGATCTCATTAGGATCATTAGTAAACAGCTAATTGTCGAAAACGTTTTTGGCCTGTTTCTAATCTCTCCGAGAGACGGGCAAAAAACTTCTCCTCTTCTCGCATTCCGACGCATTTCGTCCTCAACTTGGCCTAGGACTTCGACCTAGAGGGTGAGGGATATTTTTCTCCCTTGAAGAAAAGAAGGAAATGAAAAATCGATCTCATTAAGGTCCAGACAGATTATATTTACACTCCCAGACAAAATATAACTTCCCGAGGGACAAGTTTTCCCTTTGCTCGCAGTTTTTCCGAATTCCCTTCCACTCCGGGATTGCTGAGGAAACGGAGAAAACGGGAAATGCGTAATTTCCCCGGTTTAATTAGATCTGGGCAGAAATCAGATTTTACTGTTTGTAGGGTGCAAGTTTCGGGGAAAATGCGATATCTTTATTTTTGGACGATTTAACAAAAGTGAAGAAACAGCCGTTCCAGGGCTTTGCTATGGAACTCGTACCCGAAAGAGTCCCGGGCGTGCCCTGCCGCACTCAAGACGCCCTATGTCTCTGCCTCCTCAAGGTCGATGGCCTAATTCATTTCGGACACCCCCACTCCATTATCTGGACTCGTATTACCTATATTAGACTCAAAAAATCAAGGCCCGGTAATTTCAAAGGTTTTTTTTTAATTTTGACAAAATTATCTTAACGCTGGTAACAGAATCGTCATAGATGAAGTCTCCCTACAAATCGATTCCTTCTCAAATTCACCGTTATGAGTTTCGGATATATTGGCGACCTCAATCCAGATAATCCCCAGCCTGTGCGTGAGCAACGCACCAATTTTGCTGGAAGCTGACCCTGTAAGACTCTAAATCGGAGAAAAGTCCTTTCTGCGCCGGGCGTATATGAAAAGGGCTAACCCTTTTCTCAGGCCCATTAGAGAAAGGTGAAGTTAAGCCTTTAAGGTTGGGATTTAAGCTAGGCAGCTTTCATTAAGTCTCGGTACCGAAGCCTCTAATGAGCCGAGCAAGGATGCGACTTAATTTCTTTTTAAACCCTTCCACGTTGAAAATGCCGTCGTCCCAGGGTCGGCAGTGTTTTCTTGAATATTTGAACATCTTCGCCGTCCTTACCGCTAACCACTAATTAAAAAGTGGCAGTCTCGTTAAGCATTAATAGTTGAAGGAAAAAGACCGATCTTTATACATATTTAGGTTCTAACGACTCCATAATTAGTGCTGGCAAAAGTTGGCAGGCTCGATAAATTATTTTAAGGAATTAATAATTAACTAGAAATCTTCTATGTTAGGTCACCGAGGTTTAGTTCAAAATTCTGCCAGCCTGGCCTTGCGAAATCTTAAAAAACGAGCGAAAACCGAGGACGATAAGAACGAATTTGGTTACGAGTGCTCATGATCGATCAATCGTCAATGCGACACATCCCACAATTGCGACAATAGTGTTACAACTCAAAAATCCTCTTTTTTCAGGAAACGCGAAAAACTTTTCCCGACCAGGAATGATGTTTTTTCCAACTTGAATTCATTCCGTAACATAAAATATCCTATAACAATCAATTTTGAATCCTCGTTCAATCTGAATGACTGTTCAATAATTAATAATCACGAAAAATATCAATTTTACAAGTTGTAACTCTGTTCATGGTTCATTCAGGCATTTCTCACTCTATCGAAGAATGAATCTGTAATCTCATTTTGAGTTAAAATCTTTTTGTGGACCCACTTGCAATTTCGATCGTCAACAACGCAACAACTCAAAATAATACGCTATCACTTCATCATTTCTGCCATAAATTCCGTATCAACTCGAAAGAAAACATCATCGGAGCACCATCTGGAACAACTTGACTTAAAACGCTTCTTTGGGATCGATAGAGCTTTCTTTTATGAATCCAACGATACCAAAATTGACCATTTTTGAGTTGTAACACTATTCACGCAAGAGTGCGACATGTAAATCGACAATTTTGTCGTTTTCGTTCGATCGATTATTAACCCTGCTTGTAATATGAGCCGAAGAAGGATCCCGGAATGGCCGTGTTTTTCACACTCCTCGCTAAGGGTTGGCCCTCCAACCTCCACGTCCAACTTCCCTAATTAACGTTGGGGTGCAAGTACCACGGATGGGAACGGAGCCAACTCCCGCATTCACAGGGCTCGCCAATGGCCACTTCCTTCATGTACTACTTTCATCAGGGCCCTGTATACTCTGGGTGTCCAGCATGAGCTGTAAATCTGGCTGGACACGTTTTATTTCTACGGTTGCCAGCGCTGCAAAAGGGAGCCGGTACACCCCTCGCCTCTTTCATTCTTTCACTTAGCCCTCGTAGAAAATTATATCCTGGCAATCCTTTTCGCACGAGCCGGGTTTTCCGCCATGCTTTTCTCCGGGGGGTTTCCAGCGGTCGCAACTTGTAAATCAACGGTGCAGAAGAGACGCGGAAATTAACAATTTTCCATGACCCCTAGGAAGAGTCAGGTGGTGCTCCAGCATCGTTTGCTCGGACCCTTCTTCCGTTTTCCGCTTCTTCGGGACGGGTTTTTTCTCAGAGCTCTGCAGACGACAGGAATTAATTATTTTGGGCGGCAGAGCGGAAAAGAGAAGAGACGAAAGAGACAGGTCTGCCGAGCACTGGAGATGTCACGGTTTTTGAGACGGAAATATTTATGAATTTACCTAGTTTCCGAAAATGCGGTTTTTGCCACCCAGTGGTGAGCATTAATGCTAGGCACAGGCACAGGCACATGATATCTACTAGAGCACCATACCTACTTCTTTGGTGTCCCTAATTAGGCCAAATGAATACTCTCAAAAGGACACCAAAGAAGTAGGTATGCTGCTTTAGTAAATATCGTGTGCCTGTGCCTATAGCCAGAGTTTTTTGATTTTTGAGAGCTTGGGGAGTGTATCAACTTTTTGGCTTGAATTTCGTTAATTTAAGATTTGATATTTGTATTTATGTCGACTCAAAAAATAACCATAAAACAAGCATAAACAAATTAAATGTACCTATATGATACCTACTACCTAATCAAATGAAATAAGCACTATCAGCAACTTCATTCGCGGTGCATGCGTCTCGCACGTCCCCTTTCGCGATCGCCCATGATCGCGCGGGATATCGATTTCCACCACGAACGAGGGGTGCTATATATGTACTGGTGACCCAGTGATTACCCCTTGTTGTACAGGGCTGAGGATGGCAGGAGAATGGACCCATCACACGGACGCTGGCAGAAACAACATTATCAAGGAAACGTCCGCATACCGCAAGTTGGAAAAAAAGAATCCCAACTGCCGCCTAGTTTTTCGCACCCTCTTTGCAACTATTTTTCGAGCCAGCGACAAAGCCGGCGCGATATTTTTCCCCCCGGACGCGAATGATGACAGTATCTCATGAGGTTTTTTTTTCGGGTAAAAGAAGAAAAAAAAATTGAAAAGAATGAACCGAGGTATTACCAGGGGTAAGTGCAGGGGCGGTTTTGTCAAGCAGAGCGATTCAGGGTGACTTTTTTTTGTTCAATCGCGAAAGAAAAACGTTACTCCGAGAGAGTTGACACTTTGCAAATGAGGTGAAACTCCAGCCACATACCTACCACATGCCCTCAGCGATCGGTAACTTTGAACGGAGGAAATTAAACGTCACCGAAAAGTGTACACATGTGAAGCCCCCCTCCCCCACCGCACTACCTTCTCGCTCCGCTGTCTGTTTGTGTCTCTTCTCCTTGTTTACCGCCCTCCAACTCCTTTCATTCGCGTGAAGAAGCGCGGCTGCGATCAGCAGGTGATTGATACGCGTTTCCCTCCGTCCAAAGATAAAGGAAAAATGAAAATTCGGGGTACGAAACGAGTGAAACCCGTGCTAACGAATGACACTGTACGTTGATAAATATCGGTTATCCGTTCAAGATCGTGGAAATCGGAAAGAAAATTTTGGATGGCGATTGTGTCGTTTTCCGTATGTTGGAGGCGTCCTGATGATGGCCGAACGGCCGGAGGTACCCGAGCAAATAAAACAGAGAGTACGTCGTGCCATCACTCTCACCCTCAAAACGCCTCGAACAAGAAAGAAAATTGATAAAGTAATGACTTGAATTTGAAGATTTATTAGTACAACAGATTTGTCTGCACTCACAGTGAAACAGAAACTCAAACTCGGAGTCAAACTCACAGTGAAACCGAAACTCAATCTCGTAGTCGAAATCGAAGTCAAACTCACAATGAGACAGAAACTCAAACTCATAGCCGAAATCGAAGTCAAACTCACGGTGAAACAGAAACTCAATCTCGTAGTCGAAATCGAAGTCAAACTCACAATGACACCGAAACTCAATCTCATAGTCGAACTCAAAGTCAAACTCACAATGAGACAGAAACTCAAACTCATAGCCGAAATCGAAGTCAATGAAGCATTAACTCAAACTAATAATCGAAATCGAAGTCAAACTCACAATGAGACAGAAACTCAAACTCATAGCCGAAATCGAAGTCAAACTCACGGTGAAACAGAAACTCAATCTCATAGTCAAAATCGAAGTCAAACTCACAGTGAAACCGAAACTCAAACTCATAATCGAAATCGAAGTCAAACTCACCTTGAAAGAGAAACTCAATCTCATAGTCGAACTCAAAGTCAAACTCACAATGAGACAGAAACTCAAACTCATAGCCGAAATCGAAGTCAAACTCACGGTGAAACAGAAACTCAATCTCATAGTCAAAATCGAAGTCAAACTCACAGTGAAACCGAAACTCAAACTCATAATCGAAATCGAAGTCAAAATCACAGTGAAACCGGAACTCAAACTCGAAGTCACAATGAAACTGATGATGAGTTATGATGATTCGAGGTTTTATTGTGAGTTTGAAGAGTAGTTGAGTTCGATTAAAGAGTTGAAGTATCTGTTTCGTTGTGAGTTTGACTTCGAGTTCGATTATGAGTTTGAGTTTCTGTTTCATTGTGAGTTTGACTTCGAGTTAAAGTTTATGTTTCATTGTGAGTTTGACTTCGAGTTTGAGTATGAGTTTAAGTTTTTGTTTCATAGTCAGTTTGAGTTTCTGTTTCATTGTGAGTTTGACTTCGTGTTTAAGTTTCTGTTTCGTTTTGAGTTTGACTTCGATTTCGATTATGAGTTTGAGTTTCTGTTTCTTTTTGAGCGACAGTTTCTATAATGATTTTCGTTCCAAAGTGCAATTTGCAGCGAGGTAGAAGCAAGATATAATAGAAAGAAACATTAAAAGCTGTTAATTTATGGAAACATTGACAATTTAGTCATTGTTCAGTTTACGATAATGGTAATTTTGACAGTACCCGACTGTACTGACTAAATTCTTTCACAATTAAAAAAACTGAAAGATCACTGCCAAACAAAAACAGACTGATGTTGTGTTGAATAGGTATGTATTTGAAGAGCTGTATAAAAGGATCAACACTTTTTTCTGAAGCCTCGTAGCCTTGAAGGCAGATTGGTTTGAATCGAAAAATCAAAGCGCTTCGAATTCGAGTGACTGTGTAACTATGGATATGGGTGTGGGCTCTACTTCCCTAGCGTCCAGCATCAGAAAAATCCTTTCGATTGCTGATTTTTCCTTTTTGAAAATCTTTTATGTGAACCGTGCTGGCGCAGGTGCTGAAATGCAGATGGGGCCGGTGATTGCGCCAAAGGGAAACGCTCTCCTTTCTATACTCTAATTGTTCCGAAGGAGCGAGCAAGAACAATTCTTGATGAGATGAGAGAAAGCGCCAGCTCACTGCACAATCTGCTGGTTGTGGTGTCTGCTGGTGATTTCGGTCGTCATGGTGGTAGTAGTCCTGTCCCTGACTGGGTAACTCCTTCCCTTCTCACAGACGAGCAGCTCGCACTCTTCTGTTTGATGGCCATTCTTAGGCCCTAAATTGTCATCCGCCTTTGACGGAGCCTTCGCTTTGCCTTACTTAACTTTCTTAATCTACCCTTTACCGTCGGCGTACCCTCGATCACCGCTACTTCACCGCGCCGTTCATTGTTAATCCACCTTTTCTCTTACTTCCTAATCTCGAGAAAAAGGAGGAGGAAGAAGTTCTTCGATAGAAAACGCTCAAGGGAAAAGCGACGAGTTCCTTTTCCTTGGCAACACCTCATCGCACATTTGATGAGGTACCCGCCATTGTACTATTTTGCGTTGTGGTCGATCCGTCGGATTCCTGACATGAATTTGTCAACAGATTTTGTTTTGGAGAGATCCTATTATATCGCCTTTTCGAATTGTCATCAATTCCAAAATGTCGAAGTGCTATTTTGCGGTTATATGATCCAGAAACCACAGGAATGTGGTGAGTTCTTCTTGCAATTGATGACAATTCAGGGAAAATTGTCTTCATTGGACTTCGCAGTCTGGTACTTCATGCCTCTGACGCAAAATCAGGGAGTATTCGATTCCCGCCGGAGGTTAGAATTGCTGTAACTTCTCGCTAACTATTCTTTCAAGATATGGTACACTGCGTTGCTCACTGCCACTTGGCTCAAAAACGGACTTTGTGACAACGACATTGTCTCCTTCCTACTCATTCAATATTCACCCTGGGCCGCTATTATTTAATATAGGTATAAACAAAGTAAGACGATGGGGATCGTGTGACGTGTGTTATTTCCAACAGTTAACTGCTCCCCTCGAGACAACATCTCGCTATTATTGCTCACCCCACCGGAGCATCCCTAAGTTTCTTTCGTTTCTTATTTCTTCTCCTTCGAGCAATAAACTTCTCACTTCGGGAGAATTTTCTTTTTGGCGTTTTTTTTTACAGCCTGAGTTGTTTTCAGTACCGATTCATTCAACTGCGAAACCTCAGGTTATTTGAATAATGGCATAATTTTTCCCCTTAAATAAAACGCGCCGACGATTCGCTCATCAGTTACCCCTTTTGCTGACACCCAATACTGATCATGAATTGGAACTTTCATTAAGTAACGTTAAACTGAAGTGCATTGTTGAAGAGCGATTCTATTTTACGAACAAAGATAAGCCCTCTATTTTAAGTGCTCTTTTAAAAAATTGAGGGTTCGCAATTTTTCTTTTCGGCCTCATTTCCTTGTATTCTGCAGCACTATAAAGCTTTACTTGGGTTGTCTCTTATTGGAAATTTAACGAGCTTTCCAACGGTGTCCTCAGATTTGAGTTTACTTGAAAATTGAAAGAGCTACAGCCATTTTAGTGAGTAAAGGTCGAAATCACGGCAATTCCAAAAACAGGGTTATTTAGCGAGCTAAAAAAGAATGCCAGGGGCAAAGATTTGTTGGAAATGACTTGTAGAACAGTTTTCTTCATTTTCGGGCACCATCCAAGAGGTAAACACCCCATATGCTCAAAATCCCAGATTTTTGGTGATAATGATATTTTCCTAAATTTGGATCACCTACTCGATCTGGTAAAATGAACCGTGTTTTACAAATTGTACAATTCGGAACCGGCAAATAAAGGTTGGCAAGTTTCGGATTACTTCAAGGGTCCCTGGTCCCTTCAGATAGCCGTCGTATAATCAGACGTCGACGTCATAATACGAGAAAGAGGATTATCACACGGAATAGGCGAGGGGAGTAGATTGTCCCAAGGGACGAACGTTTGTCAAGGAAGAAGGGGACGACTGCAAGAAACGGAGGCCCGGAATTGCGCGAAAGGAGAGTCGAAATGGAAGGAACCGAAGGTAAGGAAATGGAACATTAGATAGGTTCTGTTTAATCTTCAAGTTAAGTTGAACAGTTCTTGGCGTTTCCTTAGGAAGGCCCCCGAACGAGGATCGGTTCCTACCGAAACCTGCACCTTATCCTAGGCGGAGCAATTTAATTCCTTCCTCGCATCTTCTAATCTCACCCTCGGAACCGCAGAGTATAGACGCTAGTTACAATCTAGGTGCGAGTATATCGGGTCGTTCGCCTAATTTATACATCTCTCCGGTGCGTATATCTCGGCTCCCTTGGAAAACAGATATTAACCCGGTGGAAAGTCTTATCCCTTTGCTCCTCCGCTGAGCTCTTGGGATTTCTCTAATTGTATATCGGCCGGATATTGCGCGTGTATCAACCCGAGAACGAAGACGTTGGTTTAGGGTGGGAAGCTTGAGCATTGGAAGTTACGCGGATTCTAACGAATGTCCCTCCGAGGAAACATGGGTACCCATCGGTATTTTTCTAACAAATGTTCAATATCCACTCTCTTGGGTCTGGGTATCTGCATTTTGGGCGTGGCCCAATTCAAATGAGGATCTAAATTCTTCATAACTTCAAGTACATGAATATGCTCGAAGCTGAATTGCAATGTGGGTCTTTGAATTTTTTCCAACATTTCTCCCATGAGAAATTTGTCCATTCAAGAAATTCCAGCAGTTCCATGACTCCGACAATGCAAGGATTCCTAATCAACAATTGGATAGCTTCAAAGACAAATCAAAGAACTTCGCTTTTAGAGCTTTTCATGGGGCTCTGGAAAATTAGTAAGTATTTCTTCGCCAGCGCTGGATAAGAAGAAAGCGCCAAACGAATTCGTCGGATAGGATCGTTGACGTCTCCCAGTTCTGCCTCTTTCACACTTTTCCTCGCTGGCTTAGGCTCGTTTTTCTGTCAGCAGTCGACAATACCCATTGCCAGCACTCGTTCTCAGGGCTTCACTTTTAGGCGGAGGAGCGAATGATAGGGCTGGAGCTTCTCGAGGCTCCATTTGCATACGAGGGACCTGAAGCACCTGCAGCTTTCCCCGGCCTCGTCTCCACAAACAATGAACCGACTCAGGATCCGCAGCCGACGCAGTAGAAAAGACAAGTCGAGCGACGGCGTGCGAGTGCGAGCGGGATAAAACGGCCGAGGGAGAACTGGCAATAGATGGCAAAAGGATGAGGATTCCTATATAAAATGATATGCATTTCAAATCACGAGACCTTCAACGCGCCGCGTGCACGAATAATCTGCACATGTGAAACGGCTGGAGGGAACGGAGAGGGAAGCTTCGTGATATGTGATGAGAGAACAGGAAAAGGAAGCTTTTGCGGGGGCAAACCCCCCCACAAGGTTAATTTGAATTCCGCCGGCTTTATTTTAGAAGAGTGCCCATCTCTCAGCGAAGCATCTGCATCGCTCCCTGTTATTTCAAAAATCCCTATCTTAGAGGTGAAAGCGTCGCTGCTTTCCGAACCAAGGGTGTTTGGCATGCATTTGCCTAAATTACAAAATCTCGCGACCTTCTGCGTTACAAAGATGTAGAGTGCTATTGCAACTCGAGCGATTATCTGGCGGTGGTAACTTTTTCAACAAATTTCAACATTAGTCATCAAACATTCGGTAGGTAACTCAAGTCGAATGCCAACACCAAAGTTGATGTAAAATTCAACCTCGTGCAAGCTGCTGTTGCAGGATTGAAGTTAATCTGGTCCCACCATAAACCAGCCGGGTCTTGTCCATGGCGGATCCTGGATGTTCTTGAACTTTGCATGATCCTGCGTGGTCTTGAATGTGTTTGAAGCTTTCTGAAATGTTCCCGCATCTATTTTAAACTTTCTTGGATGTCCCAGAACGTATTTGAATTGTTCATGACTGTTCAAGTGTTAAAGACTGGTCAAGAACGACGTTCTTGCACGTTCTTGAATGTGTTTAAACTTTTTTGAATGTTCCTGAACGTTTTTAAACTTTTTTGTATGGTGTTGAACGATTTTGAATGTTCTTGAAAGTGTTTCAAACGTTCTTGTATGTGTTTGAACTTTCTTGGATATTCTTGAACGTTCTTGTATGTTTCAAACGTTCTTGGACGTTCTAAGATGTACATGAACGTTCCTGAAAGTTCTTGAATGTTCCTAATCGTTTTTGAACGTTCCTGATCGTTCTTGAACGTTCCTGATCGTTCTTGAACGTTCCTGATTGTTCTTGAACGTTCCTGATTGTTCTTGAACGTTCCTGTTCGTTATTGAACGTTCCTGGACGTTCTTTAATGTTCCTGATCGTTCATGAATGTTCCTGAACCTTCTTGAATGTTCTTGGACGTTCTTTAACGTTTCTGGTCGTTCTTGAATGTTTCTGAACGTTCTTGAATGTTCCTGAACGTTCCTGATCGTTCTTGAACGTTCCTGATCGTTCTTGAACGTTCCTGATTGTTCTTGAACGTTCCTGATTGTTCTTGAACGTTCCTGTTCGTTATTGAACGTTCCTGGACGTTCTTTAATGTTCCTGATCGTTCATGAATGTTCCTGAACCTTCTTGAATGTTCTTGGACGTTCTTTAACGTTTCTGATCGTTCTTGAATGTTTCTGAACGTTCTTGAATGTTCCTGAACGTTCCTGATCGTTCTTGAACGTTCCTGAGATGCTTCGGAACATGCCCGAACGTTCATGGTCAGCTGAATTGGGTCTGTTCACCCCTATCATCAAGGCCCCTTTCAAAAGTTTGACTTCACGTAAAATATTTAAAAAAATAATAAATAATTAATGTTTCTCTCTGTATCTTGTTTCCAGGTCAAATAATTCCAGTCAAATCGATCACCGAGGACCCTCAAAATTGCAGTTATGGCTCCATTTGGAGATGGCATCTGATATGATCGAGAACCTAACCCGCTGAATAATTCGGGTATTCCCAACCTCAAATGCTCGGTTTGAGGGCCCAAATGCATCGGTGCAGTGTGGTGAAACTCTTTATAAGACGATCGATCACGTTAGCCCGTCCCACAAGCTAATGCTGCCGCTTGTGCTGCTTATAGAAGCAATTCCTTGTTCCCTCAACGAAGACGTTGGTCGGGGAGCGAGTCAATGGCGCGGCTAACCTGGGGTTAGATGGCGTGAATAATAGCGAAAGACAATGGAAGCTCCGGTACCTATAAGTTGAGGTAGAAGGTAAAGGTATATAAGGATCAGCGAGGTATACCGGTGTACATTCACCCCTGACGCATCCTGATGCTCATCCCCTGCGAATATCTCGCTCTGCTTGGGCGTTGAAAACTGATTCAAAATTCGTCCAATGCAATTTCATTTTTTTTTTTTAATTAACAGTGATGAAGAATGTAGGCATAGCGACTTAAAGTACTTCATCAACTTTTAAGCAAGGCAAAAAAGCTATACAGTCCCCTCAAGACAGTTATGTCTTCAATGTCGGGTGGTAGATTTGTCAATTATCAACTGGTCCGAATTCGACTGATCATTTCCTTCAGTTTTGATGGTAAACTTTCAATTTTCAAAAGATTTCCTTTGCATTCGTACCGAAGCAATTAGAGAGGAGAAAGATACGTCACCGGAAGGAAAACGTTAAGAAAACGCTAATATTTGTCGAACGTCTGTGTTTGCTATTTATCAACAAGACTTCTTCGTTTTCATTCGCTCGAATCAACTTAATTACTTGCAATATTTGGACAGGGGGTAGAACACGAGTTTCCAAAGTACATTAACATTCAATGCTTTGATCGGGGGTCGTATCGATAATTACTGTACATACTGGTCGAGGAAATGAAGCGAGGGGTGAAAATAACGTGTAACAAAATTGCGTTCTTGAACCTTCGTTTTCTTATTTGGCTCAAAATCTGAGTTTTATGCTCTTTTCATTTCAACAGCCCAACGACATTAGTTAGGTACTCATTTTGTCAATATTATTTTTGAAGAGGAATCTGTGGGCTGTTG
Source organism: Nesidiocoris tenuis (assembly GCA_036186465.1). Taxonomy (NCBI): domain Eukaryota; kingdom Metazoa; phylum Arthropoda; class Insecta; order Hemiptera; family Miridae; genus Nesidiocoris; species Nesidiocoris tenuis. Next base: position 14,492,519 of record AP028914.1, on the reverse strand, counting down.
GTGATAGAAATTTATGGGAATTATGTCAATCTTTCAGTTGTTATTTTTTATACCGCTGTCCGGTGTGAATATCTCAAGAGTTTTTCTTCATTTAAGTAGGTAGTCGTCTACATTAACATATTTTTCTGAAAAATTTTACAATAATAATCAAAGAACTCTATTGGAAAATGAGCTGATGAGCTATCCATGTTTTTAAAATATTTATCGACAGCTTGAGACTGGCATACATCAACGTTTGGGGAATACGCGGGGATGAAAGTAATCAAAGATTGCTGAGAGCTCCTCGTAACGCAAAACAAGGAAGGGTTTAATATCCAATCAATGCACTGGGCCGGCATGTTTGATTAACATGTTGACAAAAGGGTATAGGTGTTGACGTGGTGGCGTACAAAGAGAAAATCAGGCTGTACATCTCGGAGCTTAAAACCGTTCCCGAACGCCGAAAGTGGGGAACGCCGAGGGGAAATGTGATGCTAAGCTCTTGGCGACCGAGAGATGAACGCGCTTTGAGCTTTCGGCTTAAAACAGCTTCCGAAATGCAAATGAAGCCGCCAGTTGAGTGAAAAGGTCGACAAATTAGGCGTTTTGACTGCGAGGTCAAAGAGGAATCGGCAGTGATTGATGTAAAAGCTTCGTGGGGTGAAAATCCACCCCCGAACGTTGAAGGCTGCGACTTTGCAGGGAGGAACGCGGATGACCCGGGATGATCCTAGAACAAATAAATATCCCCGCTAATGGGAGAGTTGTTGGCTGTCGTTAGGTTCGAGCATTTTAACGTGCCTATAAATCGGACCAACTTTCTTTGATGTGATACGATACTTAATTTCTGTCCGATATTACACTGAAGAATTTATTGCCATGCCGTTCATGAATGTCAGTTGGGGCGACAGAGCTATGGGGTACCTGGGCCTGGGATCATTTTGGGACCCTCAGGTTCAAAATATTGAAAAATTCTGAATTGGGTGCACCGGAAAGACCCATGACGTAGTTGACCTTCAATATCTTTACAATAGAGGTAACTCTTCTGCCAATGTTTCTCAGGAATGAAAAATATCACTTTTTTGGCATACCTAGGTGGGGACTAAAAGTTGAATAATGGGCATATTCTTGTGATGGCCAAAGAAAAAAACATCGAAAAACAGTGCGTTAGTAAGTTCTACCTTATCTTACAAGTTTTAAGCCTTACAAATTTGGATTAGAACATGACTATTGGTGTTGGCTAGGCTTCGATTTTGGAAAGAATAATGGAAATTGAATAATTTTGAATAATGGAATCGGTGTAAAAGTACCTATCTTCCGGTCACTGTCTGCTGTAAATTGTTTAGGGTCCAGAGGGAAGGGCCCACAGTTTCGGAGTAAAAGGGGTTGAGATTACCGAGTGATTATGCCACCCTGGATTTGGCAGCTCGAAACCCGGTGTCTTGCAGACTCGACCTTGGTCGGAGGATTGTCTGCCAGACAAGAAAGCCCTTCTTATCTGACTTCGCCGACTTGGTTATTGAGTTTTGCTTATCGCCGACCCCTCTGGATTTTAGTTGAGAGAGAGTCCGAAACGTTGGAGTTCGGAGGAATCTCAAGATGGGAACGTGTGCGAATATGCGTAGAAAACCAGATCCATCGTGTACATGCAGCTCTTTTGACTCACGGGCTCTGCTCCTTCATTGATCGAAAGGCTCGGTGGGATCATGATTCAAAATTTGTTGCGATATTATTTTAAAAAAACATGTTTTTTGGCTAACGTTTACAGAAAGCAACTTGGGATGAATCTTATTGAATTTTTGCATGAGTTTTGTGAGTTTGTGTTTCCGTGATATAACAGAACTCAGGTGCTCCTGTCTATTTAAACTCGACATTTTCATCTCTAGCATCCGAAACTCGATGAAACGATTCACCCCTTTTTTTCGGAGCATCCTCGTAATATGATCAAGATTACCCTTCATTCTCTGCAATTTTTTCCTTCACGGCAATCTTCCTCGTTCAACAGGTGTTCCACATTGTATTTTTTCTTCTTTCTGCTCCCCTTATTTTATCATCTCCATGGGCTCCCTCAGGCAACGTGTGTATCATCACACATACAAGGGCTCTGAGGGCTTGCGCTGTGTAACGGAATCACACACGGGAAATGCGATTAAAAACTGCCAAAAGCCCCAAGCGTTTTCCTCAAAAAAGGCGGATATTAGCATCGCTTTCATTTCTCTCTCATACAAACCACGATGGTTTCACTACCATACCTTCAGAAACTGTGGTCATGTGGCTAGGATCGCCCAATGTCCACTTTTTTCACTAACATAAAATTACAATCAGCAACAAGTTTTTTCGAGCACAACACGTTTTATTTAAACGCGTAATCCTTCAAAGAGCTCCAATTTACCCTTGCGTTCTTTCAAAAGTTCTCTTCAGCTGTCAATCAAAACGAAGACACAAGACTCCTTAGAGGAGCTGAAAAAAACTGTGGAGAGCACTTGAGCCAAGACCCTCAACTGAGTCATAACTGCATGCAACATTGAGGGGTAAAACACCTGCGTGGGGGGGGGATGCCTTTTTTCTATTTTTATTCATTCTTCGCGCATTCTTCATTCCGTACTCTTTTGCTTCGCTCGGAATGAATCCTGCAAAACAAAGAGACGATTCGACTCCACCTCCGCTGTCTTTAGAGAAATATTCGAAAAACTTGAAATTAACGAATTTCACTTTGATCTGACGACAACCGTTAAAGATGGCTCGATGCTTTTATTTTCGTGGCAAAAATATTGTTTCGTTGAGAATTCAAAGTATTTTTATTCAAAATACCACCACACCAGGATAGGGGCTTTAAAAATCTCGATAACTTGAACTCTTTCGAAAGAGCAATGCTCTTAAGGAAACATCCCGGACTCTAGGGTGTTTGAAAAATCGGCGATTTCTTCCAAATTATCATGAAATTATGGTCTCCGAAGGAATAAAGAATTTTCAAATCCTGCCTTCAAATATTGCCAAACTCTCGAGGTTGACATCAAACTATTCGTATTCACTCTTATCTGGAACACGATTTTGAAAATCAGCAATATCAAAGGGATCGAAAGGGGTTGACAAAAATGTCTACCCTCCCCCATACAATGACATCCTGGCTTCCTCGATCTCCTTCGAATATATTTTTTCTCGTATCCATTCCTCTCCCATGGAGCAGTTGAAACGTAACTGACGATCGGGGGAGTTGGACTTGGGGAAAAAGCTCGTAGTGATTATTGAAATGCACTAAGTCCCGACGGGGGGCGATCCCTTCGGCTTCCCCTCTGCCAATTACAAAAAGACATTTCATAAATAAAAACCTCTTTTTCGAGGAAATGTCGAGGCCGAAGAGTCAGAGGGCGTTGCACATTTGAAGAGGGTCGCCGCCGGGTTATGCTAATTATGCGAGATTTGTTCCTTTTCTTCTCTTGCCTCTTTTTTCTACAGCAAAAAAAAAAAAAAGAAAAAAAACAAGCCGTTGTTGTTTCTAAACGTCTGACAGTTATCAAGGTCGAGATTGACACGTTTATAAAATTAATGTATCGTTAGCGCTCTGTGTCGTATAATATGCCAATCGTCTTTTCAAGCATTCGAAATTTCAGATTTACCTAATTCAAGTTCTCATGTCTTACTATGTGCTGAATCCAAATTCTACTACCCAGCCTACGTCCCGCAGAAAAAAGTGAAAATGTACCAGAAATCTCTTTGAAATTTCCACTTTTCGCATTTTACAAAACTTGAGACTGAAACTGAAAATGAAAATAAAACTGAAATCGGAATTCAAGCTTAAACTGTTTCAGTTTTAGTTTGAAAAAATCGTCCGCTCAATATCTGACCCTACAGCATCGAGTACACGTGAATAAATGCCAGCATTCGAAAGAAAAAAGGGTTACCTTGTGATAAATTGTTTGGGTTTCATTTGCCTTCGCCGCTCGTTGGTCTTCTCGACAAATTAAATCCATTAGACACATTACCTTTTTTTTTTCATTTGCGGCGCTTTTTTCCTCATCCGCTTTTACGCGGGAAAAAATCGTCGAGGGGAGGCCGGAATAGCGGGAGATGTTTGTTTTAAAAATGTAAACTACGGCTCGGTTGAGGGATCAAGGGATGCGAATGGGGCTTTTGGGCCGGGTAACCTGTTGACGCGGGACATAACCTAATTGAGGTTGTTGTACCGTGTATGTGAGATTGGGAATGGGGAGTATGACTTACGGAATGCGTAAAGGTGGGTTTTTCTTATTGGAATGACACCTTAATTTTTGTTTACCGAGTAAACTAGCATTCTCTACTCCGGATTTCGAATGCATTTTGATTCTCTGTCGCAGCCAAGGCATCTCGGGATTCCAAGATGAGAGCGATACGAACGATGAATCAAATTCGCTTGTATTGACTAGTAAGTCCAATTGGGGCGTGTTCGTCAGGATAATACATTTCGCAAGAAGACTGAAGATTTTTAAAACTCGAACTGAAACGACGCTGAAACTCGACTCATTTTTGATTATTCCCCATGAGACGGCATCGAAGGTATTCAAGCACGGAGCCACAAGCCCCCACAACATGTTTTACAATATTTCCCTCACAAACCTCAGCCTTGGCAGCCTGGATCATCAGCTCATGCTGCAAGTTCTAAGTGGAGTGGAAGCCAGCGTGGAAGCCGTGGCTTTGCCACCACCCAGAGCTGTTTTAAGCTAAATAGTCGTTCGTTATGAAGGAACCGCGAGTTGCTTCGGATGTGGAGAGGGCGACTAATAAGGAGAAAAGGTCTCTAATGAACCGCACGACGGAAGAGGGGAAATTTCCCTCGATGTCCTTGAGTGCCTCCAGACCTTCGATGTCGTGTTTGTCCTATACTCCGCACTTCCACGTTTCCTTCAGGCTTGCCCTATTAGGTAAATTACAGTTTGACATCGCATATGCTCCGGGGGAGGACTTGCCCATACAAACGTCGTTTTCACCGGAAAGGAGACGAATAATTACGACGGCATCACGAGACGAAATAGCGACTGGGGTGCCCTTCGGTCCCTTCGTCGTCACTGGCAACGAGTTTAACCCAAACGTCAAGTTTTATTAGATCAATTATTATGGTAGGAGGCTCGAGAGTCTGATCTCAGTCAACCGCCTTCAGCCCCTTGGCAGTCACGGCGTACACATGAACCGACGCACAACGTCAACTGAACACGACACGCACTCAATTTCCGCCCGTTGACTCTGGCAGTTAAAAGTTACCGTCTTGTAAAATCAACTGATTTTTCCAGTGACGTCCTTCACATGACTGCCAATCGATTCTTGACGCTCACGCGGAGAGCCTGGAATCAGACAGTCTGAGAGGTGGGGTGATAGCCTGAAGTGACCCAGAGCAGGAGGAGCCAGGTTCGAATCCTGCCGGAGATGAAATTCTTGCGATTCCTTGACCTGCTATGCTGCATCGCTGGTTTTGTTGGATTAATGTGCTGGAGGAAGTTTCTTGCTCTGAGAAGCCATATTCATCATCCGGAGAACATTGGGACGTGACAACTCATCATCCGATAACGGTGATTTTTCACATGCCAACCACCTGCTCATTAATCTAGTTAATGGCTTAATTTCTGGACCGGTACCCCGAAAATAACTCCAAGAGAAGGGAGGTACATGTCCCCTGCAGCAGTTACAACATGGAGGCTCAGCCTAGCTCCCTCTCTTGCTTCGTAGAGCAATTAATTTGACAAATAGGTTCCCTTAATGAGATCCTTAAGTCGTTCGAGAGACCAGCGTTTATCAAAGGAAGGATTTCTCCATAAGGAAGACCAGAAGACTTGCGGTGAACCGATAGAATTCGGTCCGAAGAGGTCCAAGTACCTCGGGATTATTTGTCCCTTACTGGCAAGGCTAGTTTGAATCATGACCGCCTAACCCTTTAATTGGAAATGTTTCTCCGGGACGGAGATATTAGTAGATTTACAACGTTCTAATCTAAATGGAGGGGTATCATAAGGTATTCGGTACCCCTTTTTGGCTGTGCTGCCCAATCTGGTAGCCCTTGGGTTCTAAATCAATAGGGAATAGGACTGCTATTCTATTCAATTATATGGTTCGGCAAAGGAAAATCCCCAAAGTAGGAATCACGACCTTTTTTGCCACTTCGAAATCGAATTACACAGCCGTTGAATACTTTTGCTCATCCGATTTATACCTTTGAAAATTTTTTCCGTCATAGCTCCAGCAATAACACTAAGATACGGTGAAGAGACGGCAGCTGGATCAATTTTTCAAAGCTAAAAATCAAAAAGCTCCACGGTTTATTGGATGTTGTGCGCATAAATGCCGTTCGATGCGTTGCACTATTGCTGAATGACATATTTTCTGAGAACATTGTTATCTCGAGTGCAAGTCACAGTGTCGACGGGACTGAGGAAGTGACGACAATAAGTGGTAACTGGTTTGGGTTCCGGGAGGCCCCTCGACAACGTTTGATCAGCTCTCAGTGGCCTCCGTCGGCTACTCGGAATTCGCTTCCTTTGATGACGGGCGAGAAGACCTTCTGTTTGCTCGAGAGAAGCAACAATAAGTCCGAGAGACTTCATTCCGTTCCTCTCTCTGACTTCTGCGCCTTCATTGTCGCTAATTGGTAAGGGACGTAAGAACACTGGGAGACTTCACTGGCTTCACTGGCCGGCCGTGTGTCCTAGTGTGGAAAGCGTCGGCCCGACAAAGGGTTCCCTTTCGTAACAGACGGCGGGGTACGCCCTGGTCTGGGATCGTGGACCGGGAACAGAAGGACGGAGAACTATTGTCTTCGAAAAGCCGGAACCGAGAGGGAGCTTGACCGGAACCCGGGCGTGCGTTTCCTCCGATCTCCCTCTCCGTCTGTTTTGTTACAATCTACAATACCCTTTCTGTTACAATACGAATGAATCCCTTCTACCCGACAACCCCTATCTGGATTCCATCCCATCCTCCCCGTTTGCCACCCTTGTTTTATATTTCGCTGACCCGAGAAGCGTCGCGGAGGTTGACTGACAACTGGCGCGTCGGACAGACAGTCTACCCGAACTTCCGGTGAACTTCTCGTGTCGTTCCCCCGCTGAATATGATGTTGAAATGGCCTAACAGAGTGCGGATTCTCCATGGCCGGGGCCGAGCTGAATTGATACGGTGCGGGAAGGGTCGGCCCGAGTCGAAGAATGAGATGGGACAGAAATCGGCAGTCTGGTTGAAAAGCTTTTCAACTTTTCTCATGGCAACAAACCCTTCTTCGTGAACGCACAACGGCCGTTATTCAGAGATTATTTCTCGTGCCTCGTCGATTTTTCGATGTGTTATGACCCGAAACTTCCCATTATTGGAGATGAAAAAAATGGGGAAAACACGACTTCGAGCCGTTTGTGATTTTATTGCTCGAGACATGAACATCTTTGCCCGAAAGTGATTTTTTCTCTTGATTCATCGAAGCTGAAGTTCAAGTAGGTAAGTACCAAAAACGGTTGCGATGCAGTTTTACCTTAATCTGAAACACTGCATTGCAGAAATAATTACAACCGCCGTAAGACTGTAACATTTGGGTTTGAAGAGCGCAATAAATAAGGATCGGGTAACGGCATTGGCATACTAATGAAATAAAATCATGCGTTCTCCATCGCAGTGGACCAGAACTTCCTGAGGAGGAGTAGGAGGAGGCGGGGAAGGATAAGGAGGAGGAGGAAGAAAAGGAGAAGGAAGTGAAAGAGAAGAAGAAGTAGAAGAAGAAAAACAACAACAACATTTTTTTTTGCTTCATTTTCCAAAAAACACAATTGTAGTTTTATATGAGCAGTGTAAATAAAATGTAAATGATGGTTTAATTGTTTTAACCCATAGGGCATCACAAGGAGTGGGTTTAGTTCTCCAGTATCATTTAATTCCGAAAACCCCGAATGCCAGGGATGACATGAATCATAAGGCTATGGACCAAATTTTTCATGGCACCTGTGGGAATCGAACCCACAACTCTCAGGTATAGCCTGCAGCTAGGCAGACGCGCTAGCCACTAGACCAACCCGTGAGCCCTATATGAGCAGTGCCACATCGTTATTCTGGTATTTTGGAAGAATGGGAAGCCTGAGCCGGAAGACTAAATCACTTTAGGCGTTTTAGATTTTTGGCTTTAAAAATATTCATTTCTTCGAATATTGGGTTGTATTTTTGTACAGAATAACCCTCCGTCCTACGAGTACCATTCATTTATAACGCTGTCAGGATAATCAGGATATTCAAAGGAGGATATTATACGAATGCAGAATAGTGTAGTAGGATGGGGTATTTAAGAAAACATTAAGAACCAGTTGGCTTGTCTTGGGGGTAAGATACCCCCTCGGGTTTACATCTGGGAGCTCAGGTGCTTCGGTTTCTCCTTAAGGCTGTTTTTTTTTCTAATTTATTTCGCTTTTCCCCGCTAGCGCTAACCACGTTCCCCTAAAGAGTGTACAGTCTGGATCAAGGAGGAGCTCGAGCTAATCAGATGGGCCCAAGGGACAGCGACAGTGAAGGTGGGTAGGGTATCAGTTTTGAATATTTGATGCGTGCGAAGGGATACGATCTGGTCGCTTCCTTACGAGGGTTTACCCTGAAGATTAGAGAATTCTCTAGGTTTTGCAAATATGTGTTGAGGTAGTTAGCAGACCTATCAAAGTCGAATTAGTGGAAAATTCAATGCCATTGTCCAAGCTTCAATAGGACAAAAGGCCCACAAACAAGTTCTCGTTAAATTGTATTTCGACGGTGTAGAATCAATACTGCCCAATTCGTTTGCCATGCAATCTATGGACGCTTGATTTGCCAAGTTGCCACCAATCCAAGTTTTGAGAAGTAGGCAACCCAGACGCCCCCAAAAGACACGATGCTTTGAATTGGGCAGTATTGCAGTTTCATCGTCGATTTATTTCTTTTTTTGAATAAATCATAAAAGTCATAAGGTATATTCATTTTTCAATGCTAAAGAATTTCGCATCATTTGGGAGTTTTGTTTTGGGATATTTCTTTTATACCTATTTCCACGTTTGTGTTTTTACAATGTTCACGCTTGCAATGTTTGCAGACGCTAACCTTTCCTGCGCAAGGATAAGACGCTAACTCCTCTTCATCGACCTCTTCCAGTCCCTTGATCCTCTCACACTGCTACATCTCATCTCATTCCTTCGTGGGTTTCTTGTATAGGCAATTAACTGTCCTCAAAATGTGGATCGATATGACCATCCTCCAGCCTTCATTGCACGACTTAAGGGGAAAGGTTGGTTTCCTTTCGTGTCCCCGCTTCTCCACTTCCTCCCTTAAGATCTAATGGGATTTCTCATCGAGGCGAGGGGAGCGCGAATGATTTGAATAACTTCGGATAAGTTTAAACCGAAACTGAAGAGATGGTTTGAAATACCCTGTACTCTTACCATTTCAGCGATGCAGTGGAATACCTATGCATCTTTCATTTCGTTCAGAAAACGATTGGTGGTGATTTATCTACGTTTTGCTAGAAAAATGTGAATGTTTTAATGCAGTTCTTGCATAGCATGAAAAATCTTCATTGAAGATGCACAACTTGCGAATCTCACAGCGGTTTTGAGCTTTGAAATTCAGGTGTCTCAGATTCTCTGCAACTTCTGCTGTGATTCATAATGGCCTAATACCATGATGGACAGCTCGCTAGATTGATTACCCCATGCTGCGTCATCTTGCGATGCTATGTCCTAGCCTTCATCGCATATTCCAACTTTAATTACTCCCCCGTCTCAAGGATCAGGGCAACAACGTAAGACAAGCTAAATATTCGGCGGTATGAGGGCCGAAGTGCACAATCGAGGGGTGAACCATGGCCACCGAGATGCCTGAAGGGCTGCTCGCCTCAGCAGCGTCGGAATACTGAGGATGCGAGAAGGGATTGGTCTGACCGCATCTCCCCAGGGCAGCTTAACTCCCCCACCACGATGTAGAGGGGTTTGCTGAGACTTGCAGCTGCCTTATGTTTAATTATTGTGCTCCTTTGACCGGATTTAATAATTACTAATTGCCAAGTATGGCCTAATGTATGGCCCGATGGAGTCGGCTGTAGCTCGGAGTCCCTGCGAGTTCGATGAAGGGTAAGATATTTACCAGTATAGGGTATCCTCAACCTTGCAAAAGGGTACACTTCTATTTCCGAGCAGGAACCAACAAGGTCGGCCTTGTAAACACATATCTCGACCCAATTCCTCCTTTTGATGTTGAGCCCTTGGGGCTATTAGCCCACATCAAACAACCCTCAGCGTCACATTTCCACCCCCCACATTGACCTTTAGGCGATGAAGTTGAATTTCTTCGCCCAATAACTAGGTATACATGCTCAAACGCGCTGATTGAAATTCAGATATTTTCATTATAGAATGTGAAATTTTCGTAAGTTGTAGATCGGGAATTGCCCGGCGAAAAATGAAAATCTCCTTTAGTTTTTGAAACATCAGCGCAGCACTAGACTGTGACTGTTTATCCAAAATGTTTGTAAGGCTCGCTGGTCGCTGTAGGTACTTTCGAGGAATGCCATGAAAATCATTTTCTAGCAGTACAAAAGCCTATCCATAGATAATAGGCATACCTACCAAGAATATACTAACCAATACCCATACTTGAAAATCGTGTCTGACCGTTTAACTCAGCAGGAGCTTCACTTTGCTTAAAATTCGAGTCACATTTTCAGTGTTTTCTGAATGTGAAAGGTGTATTTCGCATTTATAGAAGAACCTTTCTCAGGAAACTTGATGGATGTACGTAAGGGCCCAAGTTCAGTCGTTATAAAGTTGAAGAAATGTTTTTTAAGTGGTTCAATATGTTGAATTAGTCTCGACGGCGGGAGGAAGAAAGATTGAAATAACAAAGTCGTAATGAGCGACGTGTAGTTGGAGGGAATTCAAGAGGATTTTCCCGGTGAAAAAATTCCTTAACAAAAAGCTTAATAACTTCAAAGTTAGGAAAGGTAAACGAGCAGTGCAACGTTTTTACTTTGATAAGCGCTACAGCGAGCACTTCTGTTCCAAAAAGCGCCGACTCGTATTCATATTTCATCCGGATGGCCCTTCCATGTTTTGAATTTGTAGATAATAAACCTTTTGAAGATGGTAATGGTTTTGGGCACCAGTTCCGACTATTGGGCGAGCCACGTATTTTATGGAAAAATGGTGGTTAGTGTTTTATGGAAGAATGCGCGTCAGTATTCGCATGGACAAGAATTCTTGCATTAATGTCAACAAGCTGTATATTTATCAGGCTTACCTTATTCAGGAGTTTTGGGCCCCTCCAATATTGATGCCACCTGCAACAGAATAAATTGTTGTGAGTCAATAAATCGTCGAAGGAAACTAATTGAAAACATTCATAGCATAAATTTTGTAAAAGTATTTTTTTGAAGTAGGTGGGAGGCGTATGCCTATGCGTCCAATAAAAAGCATTATTATCGTAAAATAAGATACGCTGCTGCATTTCAGTAAAATTTATCGCCGAGAGTAGCAAGGTGATTGATTCGGATGTCACTCAGCCGGATCGCAAATTAAACAGTTGATCTGCCTCGAATCCTTCGCTTTTCGCTCTTATCCTAATCTGGGAATCCTTTTTGATTCAAAGGCTGAATAGCAATCGTCTTGAGAAATCACTGGCTCGAAAGCGCTCAACGGAGGGTGCCAGCGGAGCGAGTCAATGAATGGTTTCTTAAGAGAAGGTAAGGAAAGTAAAAAGCAAGTGTTACCAAGATGGAGTTGCTAAGGAGGAGGAGCAGCACAATTTGAATTCGAAGGAAACGCAGGGTGGAGGAATAGTAATTAAGATTGGTCCCATTACTGTAATTGAAGTGCTGCTCTTGGAAGGCCAACGGGTTTAGGACCCGTGAAGGCTTTCTGGACCTTTACCCTCTAACCCTTGGCCTTTTATTGGAGTAAAAACAAAAGGGACATTTCGGCGCTCCTGTTTAGGGAAAACCGGTTTCCTTAGGGCCCCTCGGTCTTTTCATAGGACCGAAAGGCGTTTCGGGGGCTCCAAAGGGGCGTTGAGGTTGGCCTTGGCTTATCCCTCCTGCTGAAAGGGTTATTACATATTTCAGAACAATAAGAGGCCGGCCGACCTTAAGATGATGCTGAATTCACCACCTCGCCCATTATCCAAGAAGCCGATTTTACAAGACATTGTCGAAATCCAACGCTGCATTGTTTAAAGATTCATTTTCCATCCACCGCTTTCACCGTCGGACTGCGGCGGCACAAGTTCTGTGTCGTGGAAGGCCACCCCTCAACGCATTCATTGAAGATTATCGATCACGCACACCCTTTCTTACGCAGGGGAAGAGCCTGCATCGGACAAGGCGAGCGAATTCAATTTATTAAGGAGCCTGCAAGGCCTGATCTTGGCTCAGGAACATCCTCACGAATAAAAGCAGAAACAAAACGAAAAATTCTGTTACGGCAGAAAGAAAATTCTCTCGATTGGTACAATGCTGAAAGAGAAATAGCGATGAAGTGGATTGGTAAGCTCGCAAGTTCTTACCAGTAGTTTTCCCAGTCTAGTTTCTGGTTGAGCCCACACTAGTTTTGCGCCTCACACTCCCGCTCTTATATTTGATATTTACCTATAATGATAATCATATCACACCTCGATCGTATTCAATACTTATCAGCTCAATTTCCTCTGGATGGGGGAAGAAAATATCATCTTATGAACATTCATGCGAAACTTTAACATTCAAAATCGATATCCGGAGAATCCCTTCATTAAACTGGCCACTCTTGATTAAAGCGTGACGAAATGTATAATACGATGGGGGGGGGGGGTACGATGAATCCTGAATCCGGGTCAGCCTGATGACCGAGGAAAATCCTGTCGGTCGTTAGTGACAAAGGCAACTCGTTACCACCTCCTACACAGAAGCAAACGTGCCGAGGCGCGGCCATTGTCCATATATACGGCATCGGCTGACCCACCCCTAAGGATTGGAAGGGCATGATTATCAAAAGGTCCTTCGAATCGTCCCTTTCCTCATTTTGACCGTTGCCTCGTCCTCGTAAGTTTAACAAACACTTCTTGCTCCGCTCCGACGCTTCTGGACCCTTCTTGTCGGTCAGTATATGCGCAAAACTCCATAACAGCTCTTCAGTGAGCTCTTGAAATCGCCGATAAAGCCTCCTATTACAGAAAGCTCTCGGTGTAGTTCTGCGCGAAAAATAAGGAAAAAGGCAGACCTGAACCATACCGCCATTCTAATGCTCTAGTTTTTCCAGCAAACTGACATCCCAGAATGCATTCTGGATCCAAATATGAGAGATCCCAGAATGCTGGATCCAAATATGAGAGATCCCAGAATGCTGGATCCAAATATGAGAGATTCCAGAATGCTGGGTCCCAGAAAGCTGGATCCCAATATACTGGATTCCAGTACCTATGGCGGATACCAGTATGCTGGATCCGAGTATACAGGATCCCAGTGTGGTGGATACCAGTATGCTGTAGCCCAGGATGTGGGGTCTCAATATGATGGATCCCAGTAAGCTAGATCCCAGTACGCTGGATCCCAATATGCTGGATACGCTATTCGCATATCACAGGTGCGTATGTTTACCATGAAAACGTACCTGTATGCATTTCTCACAATTTGGCTCATGTTCCTCACTGAAGAGATCTTGAAATTGCTGGTCCGACCGAAGTTTCCTCAAATTCCCCAAAAAGCTGAAATAAAGGGCAAAAGGGTGAACAAGGATGAATCTTCCGGCCCCTAGAGAAAATAGGCCCCTTGATGATTTTATTGGCCCCTTTCCATTCAGCGACCAAATGACAGGCTATTATCTCGGATCGTGTTCGGGAGAAATTCCGTATGATAAGGGCCAACCGAACCCTATAAGGTCTAATCTGCGGATGGGGCAGATCTATCTGGAGATGAGAAGCACTCACAGTCTTACACAATCCCCTCGCAAAACTTGACCGATTCGGTTTTCCTTCCGTATCCAAAGGATATTGTCCTTCTGGGACTTGGTGACTCGTCCAAGCGAATTGGTGTAAATACGACGGAAACCTTTTTGTTAATACAGTCAATTCGGTTTAAGCCACCAAAAACGTCAAAATCTGAGATTATTCAACAAAAAAAAGTTTTAACAACCCAACAGATTGTCATATGGAAATGGAAGTAACGTGTGTTACATGCGAAGCGCAGGACGTAAAAATGAAGAGCTATTTATCCACTGCACTTTATATGAATATGACAATCCAATTTTCACCTACTTTTTTGGCCAACCCCTAAAGCACAGCAGTCTTGATCTAGTCTCTGGAGTTGATTTACCAAGACTTTCCCCCAAGGAACTCTTGATTTCTTTTGAAATTGATTAGGAGTATTCATCGTCAAAATGAGACAGCCTTTTTGTTTCAATTGAAAAATTGAGCAGTATTCCATGTTCTGAATAGTCAATGACAAATAAATTAATATTCATCGGCAACTGGAAACCGAGGCTCGTTAGACTTGAGGGGAAAGCGGCCGAAGGAAAAAAGCGTCGAATATAAGATGGGAAAAGGCGGGATTTTTTCAGCGTTTTTTTTCCATCCGCAAACCAGTCTGTTTATAGCCGGAACGCTACTCACTGTGTTTGCATAATTAAGGCCGAGTCAACAAATTACCTTAACGGGGGAAGGTATTTCAAGGGGTATTGTCGTGGCTCTCTCCGACGGTTGGTAGGCTCAACAGCATCCACGATGGCTTCAGAAAGGACAATGATGCTGCTGGGGGGGCAGGGTTTGGTAAATACAGATAGCAATGAGAGTGAATGACAGTGGAGGGAAGGTAATGGTGGTGCTATGTCCTTTACACGAGATAAAAAGAGGGGTGAAAAACAATAGCAGCTGTTGCTCGTTTCTTGTCTTTTTAGCAGTTTTTTTTTCTCCAAGGCTTTTCTTCTTTGGTGTTGGCATCGTTCGTATAACGTTCTACTATTAGTGAAAGCTGTACACTCCTGAGTGCTCTTCGAGATACTCGAGCATAGGGGTTCGCAGCGTCTTTGTGTCCCAAAAGACCAGAACCTTAGAGAGTAACCCACGCATCGAAATACGTCTAGGTTTACCTACCTATGAATCAATAAGATCGATATGATTTTCAATAAGAATGACTCTCTTGCTTGGCCGATATGAGTAGTTATAGTTTTGGGACTTGGGTTGGGGTTCTGGGACCGAAAATTTCAAATTTGTATTGACCAATCACTTTTTTCTGCCTAAAGTTTGGGTCCACCGGTCGCCGCATGTTGAAAAGTATGCAGGCAGCCTGGCGGTCTCGTAAAATATGGCCATCCTGTCATAAAGACTGATGCGACCAGGTTCCTCATCAGGCATGGGACGAAGTTGCAAAATCATCTGCAATATCGTCCTCGGGATTCCACATGACCAAGGTTTATTTGTCAAGGACAATGTTCCAGAAGATTAAGCCCGCTCAACAGCCAGCGGAGCATTTCTCTCTGGGATTGGGCTCTGCTTCATTAGCCACCCCAATCCAGCCCAATTCCTTCACGTCACCTATCACTTATCAACGTCATACTGTTTCCATCTCACCAGTCAGCTCAGCTCCTCAGTTCTCCTATGGATTAATGACTTTCCAAGTTACTTGGCCTTTGAATGATTTTTAAAGTCTTTTCAATGGGATGAAAATTGCTGCATCGGTAGGTTTTGATGCAAATACATGTATGCTCGATGGTAGTATTAGTTTCCAAGTGGAATTGAGAATTCGAGGCGCATTTTCGGCCCGAAGGAGTCGTCCGACGAAAAATTTTCACCAGTCCGAAAATGTTGGAAATTTCCTCAGCAATCGGAATCCGTCGTCTCCCAACCTTCGATTTTCAACCGTTCTCAAGATATGAGAAAAAAACGAAAAAATTTCGAAATTTTTTTCAAAATAGTCCGAATTTTTCCGCCAACGAAATTTTAAAACCAACTTTTAACCATACCCGGTTGTTGGGAATTTAACTGGCTACAAAAAATCTTATCCCTGGTCTGAACAAAAGTTCAACGCTTCTAGTCGAAAACCCCCGAAAACCGAAACTACTTTTCCGAAAAATGGCCGTTCTTGGCACTTTTCCCCCCCCCAAAAAAAAAAAAACATATTTTGAGTTTGAAATTTGAAAATTTGGCATTTTTCTGGTTACTACCTCTCAAAAACTAACATTTTCCCGGAACCGGAACCCCTCTAACCCCAACCGTTCTCCCAATGTTTTCTGTCATTCTCCTCCTCCTCTATGCAACTCGGTTATAACTAGGGTGACCAGAGGTACTGCTTTCAGCAGTACAGGTCCTACTTTCTAGGTCGTGGTCCTGCTGTCCACAGAAACCTCGAAAGGACCCTAAAATGTACTGCTTTCGTGTGAATGGTCCTGCCATGGGTCCTTCTTTCATCACTATAAATGTTACCTACTAAGCCTTTCCCATCGAACCAACTGAAAAATTCAACTACTTCAACTGAAAAATTAGATGAACGTTTTTGTGGTAGGTATTTCTCTGACTGAATTGTGCAATGATAATGAAAGAATAAAAGTATATTTTATGCATTGTTACCTAGTTATTCTGTTTTGATGATGGTTTTAAAAAGTATAAGAGTTTTTCAGTATTTGAAAGTTGTCTTTTTGTTGGGTCCTGCCTTCACTGAAAAAAAAATCTGGTCACCCAAGTTATAACAAACCAAATTGTGAGTTTTATCTCCCAAATGGGCTTGGAACATTTTGTATTTTGTAATTGGTAATTTTTTATAATGGACTGAAAAATTCTCAATTCGACTTGGGAAAGCTTTAAGTGGAAATTCAGCTTTTGACCGGTTTCTTTTGTTTCAACTTCAACTGAGTTAGTTTCAAGAATATTCTTCTAATAAAACGTTTGAAGATCAAAAGAAACAAAGGGGAATGCCACTATTTTGGAAAATCAGTGGTTGGCAACATGTTCTCCCATGGATCTAGCTCTAGTCCTTCCTCACATCCAAGTCAGCCTATCTATCAAAGGGTTCGCATAATACGGTATTATCGTGCCAACTTAACAACTCCCAAGGTAAATGTTAAGTCAGTCATAATTCCCTTCCAAGATAAAAGTATAGGCGCATAGGAAATTAGTCTGAAGACTTGAGAACGGAATTGAGAGGGAGTTGAGGGACGAGCCCCGGGCTGGCTAGATAAGTGTAGACCGCCTTGGGGCTAGCGATAATGTCGTTTCTCCAACCCCCATCATTGTAACTCCTTCCCCATTGACTGCACCAGTTGTATGAGAATTACCCTCAATAATGGTCTCTGGGAGTCTCAGGCAGCCCTCGGGATTTCGCCAATCCTTGTTCCTTAATTACAATAAACTAATTAGCAGTAACTCCGTAAGGACGTCGTGTTTCGAGCGTTAAGGCAACTGCTTAATCTTATCAATCAACTGTCAACGTTTTCGAGTCTGGATGATCATTGGGCTCGTTTCCTCGAGGAAATGGGCTTCAACGTTTCAAGATGCGCTCAGATCCCAAAGGCTGAAGTTGCTCTTGAAAAGTCTGAAGAAAATCGGTTTGATTACAGTTTTTTTGGCAGGTAGTCGGAAAATTCCACGTGCGGTTACATTGTAACCGTTACAATTACTTCGAAAATTTTGAACCGCTGCGGCCCCATTGTTTTCCTACGGGCAATAATTTCTTGCCCGGATATTGTTCTATGAATTTTTCCAAAACCGAGCCTTACACCAACAAAAAAAAAATCTCTTCGCCGTGATCATTTCTCCCTCAATAAGCTCCCATCATGCAAATTTCCCTGCACATTTCCAACTTCTTCTCCCTCCAGTGAGCCGAAAAATCCGGGACCCGGGGAATTTTTTCTTTATATTTTTCTTCGCTTCCCTCCTTCACGATAAAGGATCGTACTAAATGCAAATGGAATAAGACGTTGCCCCGTTTGCAAATGAATGTCCTATCTTGTGCCAGATGCCCTTGGATTTCCTGTCTTGGACCTTACCAAAGTTACCATAATGTTATTCATTCGGCGGGCAACCGCAAGGGAGACGTCCTCATCCCAGTGCCCTTCCCGTCTAATGAATCTTAAAACAACTTTGTATCTCTTTTCATTCTTTTAGCCCGCAGAAAATGAGCGCAACACGCCGATTCGTCTTTCAATACAGGTACACCGATTTGAAATTGTACGATTTGGGCAAAGGAGTGGAAAAAAATCACAAATTTTCCCAGCTTCATTACGTCAGGAGAAGCTCCAGTAATAAGCCGCAGACGGGGCTGCATGAACTGGTAATAAACTGAGCCCTCCCGCTTTTATGAATACCAATACGTATAGTACGTAACGTATCTCACACGTACGGAGCATACTCTTTAATGAAAACATCCTTTTTAATGGGATAAAAGACGTTCTTCATCAACTCTCCTTATCTCAAGGATGTAAATTCGCCTGCTCCCCAGCAAAACGAGCAAGGGTGAATTACCGTCATAAATAATTTCCCCATAATGGGCACATGTGGAGTAAAGAAGTGCGAGCAATCACACGGGGCTTATTAGGACCGCGCGAGCAAAAAGCTCCGCACGAGCACAAGTCACGTTTCATACGGGGCACATACATAACAATAAGCGTATGAAGAGGGCTTTTTGTAGGCGCACTTGCTAGATATCCGGCCAGGCACGGAAGGGGAGGAAAAAACTAATATTTTTTGTCCGCACAGGGTCAGAGCGTCTATTTGTCGGGCACACCCCTCTACACCCTCAGCTCTTCTCGACGGTTTTCTTCTATCACGGAATCCATTACCGATATCTTCGAGCCAGGCAAAGACCCTTCCTGCTTTTCGTAATATATCAGCACAACTGTCGTCCGCCCTATGCCCGGAATACAGATTTTATTGGGAAATTTGTCGTAACTTAAAAGGAACGACGCGAGGGATCTGTGTATTAAACGCTAGGGGTCGGACGGTCAAGAGTGCGGCACTGTACGCAGAAAACATAAAACATGATCGGAGGACGTGAGGTGCCCGTCGGGTATTCCCATCTGAATCATCGCCCCTCGGACCACCAGTAAATCTCGGACGCCTTTTAGAATCTCGAGACATCCGGTACGAAAAGTTGATCCTCGTACTTGAAAACGCCTATTATTCGGTCCCATTCATTCTAGGCCGTTGGCTTCACGTTTGAGTTATCCACATTCGACATGCCCCGCACAGCCGAGAGGAAATTCTCGCTTTTCAGGATTATACTTAGTCTGATTTCGCCGTAAAGGCTTTCCCGGATTTGGACTTTTCGACGCCGTGAAAAATTCAACAGGTCACTTAATAATTTGACTCGGTGCGCGTTATAATTCCGCAGCCGTTTCCATTAGAGAGAAAAGCTAAGGACAGAACCAAGGTCTGGGGGAAAAGCTTACGTCCCAAGTGCTAATCTCACACCCTCCTAACATCCCCTAATTTCGGGTGGATCTGCAAATGCTCTCGCTTTCCTCCAGGGGTGGCTCCTCTTAATCCTGATGCTCTTCCATGATGTGCCCTTCTCAGGCTTTTAACGTTAAGGGCGTAGCCCTGGATATTCTGCCGCAGAGTTGGATTCTCGAGCTGATGTCCAACTTTCCGCACCTTCCAGCACTCGCATATCTGCTACCCTTTTTAGCAGGGTAGAAACTGGACCGGGGAGCCACACCCTCTAAAAATCTCTCCGTGCTTTCTCCATGCATAAGTCGAGCACACTCTCGAGCACCACTCTCTCATCCACCCCCTTCAGCGTCCTTCAAACTCGCCTCATCGCACCCGTTTTCTAAGCAGATTAGAGGCCATCTAGGGACGTTGAACGGTGATGGCTTCTCCCAATATGCCTGTTATTTCACTCCTCTTAGCCTCTAACAGACCCTCCCAAGGACCTTGGTTGTTTAATTACAGGGCGACAGCCTTACCCTATTCTCCGTTCCCCACTTTTCCCCCCTAACAGCAGGCTACCAATATTGAAGGCTTTCTCTAAGCTTTCTACACTGCAAATTATTTTGGTCCACCAACTTCATTCTTGTAATTTGCTCCTGCGAAGTTGGTAATGGTAAGTTGGCTTCGCTGCATAAAACCGGTAAATCGTGTGAAAAAAAATATTATTTTCCTCTTATAATCTGTGGGAAATAAGAACTTTGTGATCGTCAAAATTCGGTCACAAACTTAAGGTAATACGCTGTACAGGAAGCTCAAGGTTGTACGCGTATGATCGCTTTGGAGGGCCACGTAGGCCGCGATGGTGACGACATGTCACCGAAAATGAACTTTGCGCCTGACATGTTACAATTAAATTGTTTATACAATAAACCGAGAGAACAAAAGTGAGCACTGGGGTCGGCTGGTTGGTATGCCCGGCCAGCGGGGAGCTCGCGCGTTAACTCGACGTCCGTGACTCGAATGCTCCACTTGCCCCCAGGGATCGTAGCCCCTGTTAACCTTTCAGGAAGGACGTACAGCCACATACAATTCGGGCCAGATGGGGCAGTAACGGTCAACTGGAGCATGTCAATGATGGAAAATAACACCGGGCGAAGAATTCGTAACGAGAGCGACGTTTGGTTTTATTTTGGCGAAACATCCCACGCTCACCTGACGTTTGGTGAAAAATCTTCCGATTTGGAGAACTTCCAAGTAAGAAATAGAGTTTTCTGGTATGAACAATGAAGGGTAAAGCGAATTTAACTTTGAAGAACCCTGGTGTTTGATAAACTAACGTTGAAGGTGGGTTGAAAATATTTTGATGTATGGTCGTTGGCTGTTGGATAAAAAATACAGCGTCCATTTTTCTTTCAATCGAAATTCCCTCACATCCAATTTTCAACTCTGCCTATGCTATTGAATTTATTGATTCCTTCAATGCTGTATTTCTCTGGTCCCAACTTCTCTTCGAGGTTACATGGATAGGTCCCTCAGGAGCAAAAAACGAAAATCAGTCCTACCATGAGGAGAGGAGAATCTAAAAAAGTGGTGATTCCCTTTCACCCTCTCTTACCAGGACAGGAAGTTTTCCCCGGATGTGCTTCGCTGGCCTCGTCCGGAAAGAACCGGAAACTCTTGTACACAGCCCACTCTCATTCCTAGCCAGCTTTGCATAAACAAATTCTCGACTTGATTCAATTGAGCGGTGGACAGGGCGACTTATTCAGTTGTCACCCCAGCTCTACCCCTCTTATGGATATTTTCCTCTTTCGTAGTCTTATTCGCATACTGTCCGCGCATTGAGCTTTGTGAAAGAGCAGGAAAAACTTTCCGTTTTCAAATGCTACACGTATATTGATGGGTTGATTGGATATTGACAATAGGGGAACCATCTTGGTTTGACATTGGAAACGGCTATTGTAGGGCGTGCTTTATTGTTGCAATTTTTGGTCGGTGCAGATATATCAAAAGTTTAATCAAGCTCATCATTACTTCTCTTTGCCGAACACGGACACACAGACACTTCTGTTCAGGAAGCTTTCTGGGTGAAAGTGTACGAGTGAAAGTTTTTACTGAAATTCCGTTCCGATTGTCGATTCTCGGACGATTACAATACTTCCATTCACCCTGAAAATATGGAAGTAAAAATGATTCAATCATCGTACATCAGAAATGGGTTGGACAGAGTTCGGGCTTGGATGAGCTAGAGTGATGACCTCATGACGCGCGCTCTACGTTTTGTACCGGTTTTCAGTGAGTTTGAAGTGCTAAAACTTGTGAAAAAGTGGCATATGCTTCGCCCTTATGACTGATCACATGTCGGTGAAATCTTTTTGACCGGAGAGCTTTGTTTAACTGGTATAAAGTCAAGTTGGATAAATACAAGCTATTGGAAGGCTAGCCGGTGACCTAGTTAATTGTCCGCAGTTTTCCTCATTACGTGGAGCCCGCGGTGACGATTGGAGTGTAGTCGGTCGCGCTGCAGTGACATATAGTCGGCCGCTAGCGTTGTGCTAAGAGTAGTGGGGTGAGCTCGGCTCCCCCTGTACGTTCGGTCTGCGGGGCGCACGCGTTGCGTCAGTCTACGGATGGATGAAATAAACCATCTCCAACTAAGAGCCTCGCTCTTAGAGAACAACATGAGATCTATGGAGAAAACAAAGAGTGACTTGATCTCTATGATTCGCAATGAAAGAGCCACCTTGGGAGAGGTGAAGATGGGCTCAATTTTGAGAGAGGTCGAGGAATTAGCAGATTTTGCATTGGCCGCAGCGAAGGGGTACAGCGAGGTGCTCGAAGCCTTTGATTTGAGGCATGAGGTCGTACCAAGGCTCAATTTATTATCTGAAGAGATTGAGAAGATAAATGAGAAGGTTGAGCAGATATCAAAAGAGAACATACTCCAGTACGTACTTGAGAGGCTGGACAACGAGGCCAAACACAGGAAGCAGGATATGGCGCAAATTTCAACTGGGATCGGCCGGATGGAAAAAGCCATTGAAAAGGCGAGGAATGACCTTAAAAAGGAAGCGGTCGGTTTCTCAAGGAGGAATGCAGCAAGAGAAGACACGACCTCGGATGGCGCGATCTCAACAGAGGAGTGGTCTGAGGTTCTAAGTAAAAAAAAAAGAAGAGCTCCCCGAACATTCGCTCAAATGGTCAAGTCGGAAATCAAGAGGAACGTGTCCAACGACAGGGCGAGTACGATCTTAGTTTCGAACCCTAACCTCAGCCCACAGTCAACGAGGAGAGAGGTTATGAAAGCAATCGACCCTGCTGCTCAGGGCATAAAGATTAGGGCAATGAGAACAAAGGGCAAAGAAGGAGTTGTATTAGCGACGGCAAGCCAAGAGGACAACGTGAAGATCCAGAGCAACGTCCAGCTTCGCAATGCCGGTTTTACTGTACAAGAGTCAATGGGCGACAACCCCAGACTTAGAGTGCATGGCGTTCAAGCAGAGCTCGCTCCCGAGGAATTCGTACGTGCTGCATTTGCTCAAAATTTCCAGGGCAATTGGACCGAGTCCATGTTCAGGGCCTCTTTCAAGCCGTTGTTCAAAACAGGCAAGAGGGATTTGGACACGGTGATCTGGGTTGTCGAAACCTCACCAGAGATGAGGAGAGCAGTTCTGAACCAAGGGCGACTGTACATCAAATGGGACAGCTGCTGGGTTGCGGACTTTGTACGTGTATCTAGGTGCTTCAAGTGTCAGGCTTTTGACCACGTCGCAAAATTCTGCAGGGGTGTGGAAATATGCAAACACTGTGCAGCCGAGGGACACAAGGAGGAGGCTTGCCCTGCAAAAAATGAGCCACCCAAGTGCAGCAACTGCAGAAGAGCTAAGGAGGACGACGGCCATGCAGTGGCCTCTGAGAACTGTCCTGCTTACAATTGGGCAGTTCGTAAGAGGCTCCGTAGAACCAACTACGGAAAGGAAGCGGAGCAGCAGGGAACCCAACAGCCGCCAGCACCGTGCCCCCGGAACTGTGACTCTGGGGGGAATGCCAAGAGGGACAGAGAAGAGGCCTCCCCTCAGGGCCCCTCAGAGAAACGAGTCATTTCAGACTTGGACAGGCCTGAACCTCCAGTTACGCCCAGAAGAAGGTCGGAGGGGACTGAGATTGCTTGGAAGGAGTTATGTAGGCACTGCTTTAAATATGGGCATACAACAAGTCAGTGCCGCTCGTTAGTAGCCGCTTGTGAACACTGCGGGTTGGAGGGGCACAAGGTAGAAACCTGCCCAAACAGAGGCTCATCGACGCGATGCGTTCAATGCATCAGGCTCAAGTTGAAAAAGGACGCTACCAAACACAGCGTCCTAACTCCGGAAATTTGCCCAGCATACATTATGCATATCAAGCTTGTGAACAAGGGTGAGCCCAATTTGGCAATATGCTCCCCGCCCTAGAAACAAGTCCTCAGGATGGATCCATAGCCTGAACTACCTCTACTGCACTCAACAGCGAGAACTGATGGGGAGGAGCAAACAAGCGGGTGCGCTAGCTCAAGAATCGGCTAAAAAAATAAAAAAAAAATAATGAGATAAATTTGACTAAATTAATACTGATGTGTCGTTCTGTGAATTTGTAGATTCTAATGATTAATATCGACTGTATACTTAAATTCGGTTCTATTTGTTACTTTGCCAGTGTGCATTGTTGGTTGCGTGAAAACTATGCTATGGATGTAAAAAAAAACCTTTGTGAAATCTTCGGATCAACACAAATAAAACAAAAAAAAAAAAATAAAAAATGGGTTGGACATAATTTCTGTTTGATGCCTCTACGGCGTTCTATAGTAATCAAGGTGGTGTTTTTGGAGCAAAAGGGTTGAGAGAAAAGCCCAACGACCAGGGGGAGCGTATTCGAAGATTTATGGCTTCTAAATGGCCGAGAGTTACCCTGTTTTTAGGAGATCCCTATTCTGTTTACACTCGTGTCGGACCAAGATTTTACACAGATTGGGACGGCACTGCACTAACACGAAAGCGAGGGCGTTCTATCCACGAGTAGAAGTCGTCCACAGCTGCCGAGGAGCTGGCGTAGGCGTCATCTGATGCTTTCTTCTGCTCCGGGATCCGGCGTTTAGTGCTTTCTTGGAACGAGCTGCACCCTCTCATTCTTCCCAAGTCTGTCCTGGGCTCCCTGATTTATGCCAAGTTAAGAAGACCATTTCCCACTTCCTTTAATGAGATTAACACCTCCGGCCGGTCCTTGGCATCTCGGAGACCCTCGGTCCATTTTCGTTTCCTGCAGTACTGGCCAGAGCCAAATGGCTCCCCGTCTCCACTTTACGACGTCTTTTGGCAGCGGAATGCTGGACTTCTTCGAATTGCTGGAACCGAACGCAGCATCACTATTTCGATGTTGTCTCTGCTTTTTCTTCTTCGAGGATGGTATTTTTACTTCCATGCTTACAGAGCAAACGGAAGTATTGTAATCGTCCTAAAGTTCAGAAAAAAAACTTTCCCTTAAACACTTTTTCTCAGAATTCTTCCTGAGCAAGTGTCCGCGTGTCCGTCTGTGGTCGTCCGTCGTCTGGGAGATTCTGAAAGCCTGTAGTTTTGGAAATCTACCCTAAGGACCTGGCAAACCAAAATTGAAACTAAATAGATTTGTTCTTTACGAAATTACTCACATATTCAATTATGGTCATACCGCTCAACCATTGCGCCAGATTTTTTTTCAGTCAGGGGAAAAAGGATCTCTCGTTCTCTGAGAATAGAACCTGCTCGGGATAGTCGAGTTTAGTATGGCAATGAAAGGAAATCAGTCAAGGAAAGACTGTTATTTCAGGACCATTTCCTCCGCTCCCAAATCCGACATCTAGAATCCCACCTGACTTACCTGTCGGTGCTATCCGATGGGACTCTTGTTTATGATAGCAAGGAGGATCAAGTGTTATGTTGTCTCCGTTGAACTCAGTGAAATCGTTTCCCGATAGCACATCCGGTAAAACACGGGAGGGTCGTGGACTTTATTGGCGGCAGTTCCAAGAGTGCAGGAATACTGGAGACATGGGAGACATTTAGCTATTGGGATTGTTCGATAAATGCTACCATCGAGGGTTGCTGGAAGATCGAATTCCTTGGAAATTTACGATAAATTCAGGCGCACTGCATGGAAATTAGGTGGTGATGCGCATAACGTCAAAAAATATGGTCGATGGTTGAATAGAACATCATGATGATCAAAGTATCTGTTCTTCTAGATTTGTTTTCAAGGAATGAATACGACGCTGGAATGATACCATTACGCTTATGGTTGCTATGGAATAATTCTCTTCAGGAAAGCTGTACTTTCCATGCCTAGATCCATCCTACTGTACAGCCACCACTCGTATATTACAGGAGAGGGGAACTCTTTATGGCTTTACAGCCCCTCGCTCTCTCCTTTATGATGAGTTTGAATTTTCCACCAAGTTTGCTCCATAGCGTTCAGGAAACTCAACGTTTCCCGTGAGCTTTTCCTCCGGCAATTGGCCGGATTCATTACACGTAATAAAAGGGTCGTAAAGCTTCTCGATTCTGTCGTCAAGGGTAGACAAATAGATGGCCCGGACTTCCCTCGGTGAACTTTCCAATGCAAAATTCACCCGTTTTGAAATGGAATGAATTTAATGGGCGGGTTATTTATAACCAGGGTCGGAAAAATTACGATTGATACTTGACGACGCCGTTAAGCCGTTGAATTGCCCCAATCGTTTGGAAAAGGCAACGCATTTGCTTGGGGCGTGGGACTAATATATCAAATATTTCGGAGAATGTTTTACAGCCAACCCCAATACACAATTACAAAGTAAAGGCATATCGTTTATGGCGACCTGAAATTGTGGAAAAGTTGCTTAATATTGTTGGGTTCTTTTGGGGTTACCAGAAAAGCTCCAGCATTTTTGAGGCGCGAGGCAGACAAGGTGGAGTTGTGGTGGAAGTTGAAAGCTGGAGCTTCACTATACCGCTCATCCAGAATTTCGACAGATTCCTCGGGTTGCAAACGTATGCCTTTTGTTGGGGACTTGAAAAAAGGAATTTTCTCGAGTTAAATCTGGATTGATGCATGATCATTAACTTCTGTCCTTGTAGTGCGTCTTTTTGCAACCCAAGGGACCGGTCCAAAACCCGGAAGAGCAGTTCGAAGCTTCCTGGTTCTACCACAACTCTAGGGCCACGTCACTCCTCAGAAATGCCAAATATTTTTTAGTGACTACTGTCTACTTTTAAACTGTAATACATAAAAAAAGGAAGTTGCTCCCATCATTTACCGACATGGTCTAACAATGGTCAGTACACAACTCATATCAATGGAGGTACATAGCATGTAATCACCGATGGTTTACCGCAATATCGAATAATAGCAATACCGAGGTAGGAGCAAATCCTCGCTTCCCCCACGGAGGAAAGAAATAATCGTAAATCCGGCGGACAATATAACGGGAGTGCTCGCCTCGTTGAGCTGAGGGCAGTAGAGTAAATCTAGCTCAGTTTGTAGGCCAGTTATGACAACAAGAGGAACATAAAGTGAAAGTGACCCCATTCACTTCCCCTATTCACTTTTTTTGTATGTGAAACACAACGAGGGCTTCAGCGTGAAAAGAAAAGCGTTATCCTTAAGGATTTCTATTGGAAGATGGGGGCTAACGAATAACCATCCTTCGGGATAGTTGTTTGAGGGTAAGCTGTGGTTGCGTGTTGAATGAGGCGTGTATGTATTGGAGAGTGCAGCACAGAAATACCTGTTTTGAGTTTGCACTGCTATCCAAGACTCTTGTGTCCAGGACTGGGAAGCCGAACCTTGGAATTGGTCTCGATGAAATACCTTCCCAATGTTCATTCATTAAACCGTCAATTAATCTTGAAATAAATCTTGAATTTTGAAATCCTAATTTTTGATCGAAAAGAATACCTACAATCCTTCCTCCTTCATAGAGTAACTTTGCCGTCACCCCATAGATGATACTAGGGTAAACATTTTTCGACTTCCAATGTCCTTCACATCATTTCATCTTGCCCTATACCCTTTCAACTTCCCTTTCTCGATTTTTTTGCACCGGGAACCACTCAAACTGGATCGGATATGTTGGCTGAGCCATCTCCGACAGGATAAAACTTGGACACCTCAGACTCTACGGACAAGAAAGGAATTCTAGCGGAGAAAACCTTTCATTTTCCTCCGTTCCTTGTTGAGTTGGTCCCGTGACAGGAAAAAGCGGAAAAAAACATCTCTCACCCCTTGAGAACATAGGACGAAATGGTAGAAGTTTGTTATAAACAGTTATGAAAGAAGGAAAAGTAGAGTAAGAGGAGAATAAGCCAGAAGAGCAAGGGAGAACATTGAACATTGAGCGGAGGAAATGGAGCAGTCCTTTGAGAAATATTTGTCTCGCCTTTCCTCCGAATAGGAGGACTACAGTTGAGGGGCTTCCAACTCTAAGAGGGTTTGATTGTCTAAATCAGATCAAAAATAGTGGCAGGAAAAATAAAGGACTCTCAGGACCGGGGACGAGGGGGAAGGAAGAGAACAAGGCCCTGCTTCTACTTTTACCCTCATGGGAGAATTCGCCAATGGCCGAGGCTTCTTCTTTGCAGGACTCTCCTCTGGGGTCAATCACGTTTCCTTTCAGTTCTAGTGGCTTCATCCACCCTAGTACCTAAGGCATGCACTGGTCCTATACTCTGCACTGTTGACCCTACGATTCCGGCACGGATCACTTCTTTTCCCCTGATTGTCTTCAGGGTAGGAATGGAATGGGGACCATAGCGTTTGATGGATTCTGCTCCATTAGGCGGCATTTTTATGGACGAATACCAGCGTTCTCACGATTTTCTGGCCATCAAACGTCATTTCATGATAACAATTACGACAATAATGGAAATAATAAATTCCAACTCGCAGTACTGGTGGGCTAGGTCCCCTCTAGTTTATGAAGTGATTCCTTTGATTCTTCCAGGCAGGTTTCCGAAAAACTTCTGTGTCGGGTGTTACATACAATACCAAAAGGTTTTCAATATGTGTTCCGAAATCGTTACAAACCACTCTTACTAAGCACAGCCATTTTCGGGCGTTATACCGTTCTGAAAATTGAATGTTTGATATTTTATTAAAAATGCCGATCAGTAGAGGAAAAATATAAATCCGAGCATAAAACATTCATGCTGGTGGCATGGCGTTGGAAAAGCAGATACACGTGGCTGAGACCAGCAGACTGAGGCCAAGCCCGGACGGCGGAGCTGCCGACCCCACCCTCGCCACCCTGCGCCATACCCTGCTATGACGAGGGGTCCCTCGTAAAGTTGGTAAAGCAGTTGAGAGTTCGAGCTGGGCTTTCCCAACTTGCGGCGTCCGGGAGGGAAATGGATGGTGGCGGGATGGGAGGGGAATTGTGCGTGGCGGCCATTTTGGATCCTGTAGAAACTTTACGAGAAAGTTTGGGCACTTTTCATTGTGATATTAGAAGCCCCCGGCTCGAGGAAGGGGTAGGAAGGAGGGGAGGAAGGGTGCCGCCTTAACCCCTTGCTATCGCGCTCTCTTCAGAAGCATTCTTTTCCGCCTTCAGTCTCGACACGTGAGGCAAAGCTTCACCACCAGCACCTGCCTCACCTGAGCTTTAACCTTTTTTTTCAAGGAAAACTTTTAGGAAACGCTTTATTATTGCTCCCCGAGACTCCCTGTTTCCTCCTTGAGGGAAAAACAAAGAATCATCTGCGGGAAAAATGAGGAAAAAATATTAAAAAGAGGATACAAATTTTGCAGCCTTTTGGCATTCGTGATTAAATTTCAAATGAGGATCTCATTGAACTGGAAACGATGACGTCATGAATCTAGGCACGCTTCGCTACAGAAATGTCTTCGCAGGCAGTTAACCGTGGCGCCGGTCTAAATCTTGGATCCGTTCTACGTCCCTATTTGTACTGATTGCGAGAGGGTGAGAAAAGGAGTAGAATGAATGGCCTTGCTAACAGGGTGACCATGGGTCAATTAGAAAAGCCCGACCTTGTACGTATAAAGGAGGGAACCCTTGTCTGCAATGACCGCCACTTCCATAGCCGATTTCTCTCCTAAAACCTAAACCTCTGGCCATCCACTGGACCTTTAGGGCTGCTACTGACCGGTTAACACTCCTATTAAACCTCCGTGCCCCTTAGTTTGCATTTCTACCCTTTCCCTAAGACCTTGGCAGATTTCTCTTTGCGTGCAAAGCTCTCGGATCAAACAATCAATTTGTATAAAACAAATCTTCGAACCCAACTCTGCCTTAACGCTCTACCTATTTAATAAGCTCTCTAAACTTAATTAAGCGCAAGGTCAACAAGCCCTCGGATCGAAGGCTGATTCGATCATAGAATTCCAAAGACTAAATTTTCTGCTTATCTTATAATACGCACCACTCTGGAGGGATTCTCGCTTGTGCGGTAAGGCGATGGCCAAAAAGTTTTTTCAGCATTTTTGAGGAGTGGGATTGACCTAATCTGAGGTTAGGTGCTGGGGACATGGAGCTCATAAGGGCGCCACTCTGAGGACACGTCAGCCTCACTCCTTAGAAGTACTATGATTTTTCGTTTGTAGGCTGGTTGGTTGAGTAAAAACCCATGCCAGAACGGCAGTGAACAGTATCAGTATCCCTCACAAATCGGCCATCTTGCTCGTTGTCTTCCATTGAATTTTCAAGACAGCAAAAAATACTTTGTCTCCCTTAAATGCCGCCAAGTGTCACGAAGTTCGCCATTCTTTCCATTATTCTGCTGCTTTATCCGGTAGGTATCCTATTTTCCAAAGGGATTATCAAAACTCAAGTTTGGTAACAGTTGAGTCGTTCTGAATTGAGGCGTTGATAGCCAGAGTGGACCATTCCACACAGGTGTTGAACTGAGAAAATCGCATTTGAAAATTTCGACAAATTTCTTGAAATTGATTAAGGGCCTTGTTATGGTGTTTTGAAGAAAAAATACAAGCATTCTTGGGTGAACAGATGACTCATGAACCATAGGGACATTTCTACAAGCCACAAAGTCCACTCTGGCCATCAAAATCGGCGGCCAATTTGCAGACGGACCATTTGAAAAGTTGCGCTCTCTCTTAGCACATTCGAGAACGAGTCAAATTTTAATAATAATTCTATAGATAGAGCAACCACAGACCCATTGCACTGTATAACTCATTTTTGGACAGTTTGTGGAATGGTCCACTCTGGCTATCAACGCCTCAATTAGCCGATAGAATAGTTTAATTCGGTCTCACTTTCTGCAGTACCAAAAATGGATCGCTTCTCATCCTGATCACGATCACTCTTGGACCACTCTCGCCTCCCGATGAATCTTTGATGTCACTCCCGACTAAGGCATCACTTAGTGGTCGGGCTCAACCCCTGATGACGCTTCTTCTAAAACATTTACACCCCCGGGAACTTGAAAAGAGTCCACATCTGGAAAGAAACCTGAAATAGCAAGTTGCCGTGTTCGTTCGTGCGGAGGAGACAAACCGAAGGAAATTCGAGGACACGAATGCGAAGGAGAGGTCCTAGACGGTAAGAGGAGCGCTGGATGAGGGAAGAGGTCCTTTTCGCTTAGCGGTTCCCAAGGGGCCAACGCCTTCCCAATCAGGGATCCATTGAATCCAGAAACCAGCCAAGGAAGTGCACGGAAAGAGCAAAAGACGGTTCCGGAGCAAAAGAGTCAAGAGTCAAGTAAGTCAAGGAAGAACGGTTCTCGAGAAGAAATACAGCCATTCGGACACTTGGGAAAGTGGCATTAGTTTTCTATTTATAACCCATCCTTTTCTGTTTCTCAAGCATTCCCCTCCGCCGCTTTTGGGGGATTCACTCTAATAAAAGAGAATAGGGTGATAAATTCAAAGGACCACGTTTCAGAAGAGCTATATGAGGCAAACGGTAAGAAATTCGATTACCTGACGAAAAAAGGGGAAGCAAACATCGGGCTTTTGGCGGTGTTTTGTGTGTCGGAGTAGACCCTTGGGAAAACTGAGACATCTGTCGATTGAACGGAGTTTGGAAACCTGGGGTTTATTGAACCATCGAATGCGATCTGATTTTTGAACGGCCCTGGAATCCTTTTCGAAAAAAGTATTTGAGCGATATAGCATAATATCTAAATAGCGATGGAGCACATCAAACCTAGCGAATTGGTGAAAGCCCCAAAGTTTGGATTGAGGAACTCATTTTCATTGTCCCTGTGTCCAGAAATTTGAATTTTGGAAGATTTATGCTAGTTATGAGATGGAAATCTTCATTTCATGTGACACTCGACTTGCTGGCTTCTCAAGACTGACGTACGACTTCGCTCGAACGACACTTTCCCACTAATCATCACTTTCACTTTCATCCACTAATGGTTAAAGCAGACATCGAACGAGTAAACAAAAGCAAGAAAGCTTCTGTTGATGAGCTTCGGGATTAATACAAAAGAGGGGGGGACCACAACTTGAAACTGTTTTTCAACCGTAGCCAGAAAAAGGTCTCCTGAGAGTTGTTCCGGGAGTGGGGAATCACATGGAGGTGCGGATACTACAAGGCAATCTCGACCAACCCTTTCGAAACTCATTCGAAAGCATCGTTCCAAGAACTCGATTCACCCCAGTTCCTCTTCTTGATAGGTTTACTCTGGCGTCAGACAGCGCACGGTGTTGCATGAAATCCGAAACCGAAAAGGGAAACCTGCTGTAGTTTGTTCTCATTCAAGAGATTGTAGGCTCACCTTGCATCCATAACCAATTGGTAATTCAGTTGATTAACAGCAAGTGTTATTCAATAAAATGCGTTCGAATTTGATTAGTTACATTATTATGTTACCAATGTTTCGAATTGAAAGTTCAAGCACGTTCTACATCAATCCGTTTCCAAGATACGATTTTTCAAAGGTTTCTTCCCACAATTTGCATTTTAAAAAGCCACATTTCTCCGGTTTGAAACCGCTTTTCAAACTATGGAGGACATTTTTGGATTCAGCGTTAAATTTCCTGTACGCCAAGTGCACAGTCGTATATACCACCATGTAGACGAGTAACTGGTACCTCTTAACCCTCAAGAATTATCCAAGGAAGCATTGATAATATCGGAAAGATAATCGTTGAATTGACAAACAGTTTCAACAACTCGGAGATTCCTTTCTTATTATAATTGCATAGCCGAAAGCACCTTAATCACCCTCGAGTTATCTGTGAAACGAACACCAGGGTAAGCTAAGGAATAGGACAAAGAGAATGCCTGGTTTTCCTCATAATAGATTTCCTTAGGTCCGAGAAAACAATGGCGGTAATTAGCTGGAGACGACGACATGGGGGCTCTTGAGAATGCGGGTTTCCTCTGGAAATCTTCTTCCGTTTCCTCATCCACCCCCGCAGTTTCTCTTTCTATTATTGATGTTAGTTTCTTCGCAAGTTTGAACACAAATCACGTTCAGACCCTTCTCAGGCAGCTCGTGCGTGCGTCGGTGCCGCCTCCAGGACCTTTTTAGCCGTTGAAAGAGGAAGAAGTCTCCAGGTCCAGGGAGATCCTTGGAAACCTCCAAACCCGACGGTTAGGATAGTAAGAACTTGGCCACGAATGAAGAAGCTTTCAAACCTCTTTGCTCGAGCCCTGATCTTCAAGTTCATTAATACCACCTCTCAGAGGAAGACCCGTCCTGGAAGCTGCTGGAAAGGGAGGAAGAACCTACTAATTCTGACCGAACCCTTTTCTACTTGGCGAACTTTCTTCCTATATCCCGCCCTAAGTTCTTCCTATCGGTCTCCCTTTCTTTGCTCCCTTTAATTATCCACTATCTTCAAAGGGAACCAGAATTTAAAGGAGTTTCGGCTTAATTAGGTGGTAAAAACATTCCTTTTTCTCCCTGACATGTAAACCGCCGAGCTCTCGTTATAACTGGTCGGATGAGAGAGCCACAAAGCGAATTAAACCTTAAACGAGTTCAAAACGAGGATTGAGGTTTAAACCGGCTGTGTAGTGGCGCGCTGTATTGAAAACGGAGCTGTCAATTAGGTAGGTACGTGGAATCTGAGATATGCCAGGAAAATAACTAGGTTTTCTTTGATTGAATAGCACTGGAAAAGAGCGCTGGAATTGAGAATTTCGTAACGAATTTCTATTTTGAAAAAATTGCTCTCCTTAAACCAGTGGTGCGTAGATAATAATAGAAAAAAGGTGATAAATGAATGTTTGTGATGATAAAAGTGTGTAAATTAAAGTTTTCTTATGAAGCTCCGATCCGATTTTCGGTTTTTGGACGATTACAACGCTTCTGTCATAAAAAATATTGTAAAAATCATAGGAGAGCAATAAGGTGTTCACTAACAAGCGGAAAATTCGGGTTAAGCTTACTCGAGGATTTTCTGAGGGAAAACGTCAAAACGATCGATGGTGGGGGTTTCTTTTGGTATAGCGATATCCCTATAGAAAGTATAATGGCCTCGTTTTACAGACTATTCAGCCCGAAATTACATCCGCTTTATTTCTTTTACACTTCCTTTCATAAACCTTCTGGAATTCAGTTGATGGCTAGGGGTTGAAGTTCTTTTATATAAAAATTGATCTTTCGAAGGAAGTAAGTAAGCGTGTAACGGATTTTTCCCTTCTGCACTGAAAAGCAGGTCTCGACTCTTGTCCGCGCCATTTCCCGCCGATGACAGCCTTGCAGACATGACAGATGCCGCCGTTTGTTCCCCTAATTGACCTCTTCTTATTCTCTTCGTTCTTCTTATCCTCTTTTTTCTAAAGGAGTAAAATGCCTATTCTGGCCTTGAAGGGTGTCCCCGCAAGTTTGAAAAATTGTACAGCTGTGGGAAGTTTGTTGCTCAGTAACAATTGTGGAACTCATTATTGGAATTCGGCTTGATATGCAACAAAAAATGCCAAAATATTATGCAAAAAGAGCTTGCAAAATAGGTATGCAAAAAAGTCAACAAATTTTGCACCGAATCTAACATTTTTGGTAAGAAGTCCGTATCCAGACCTTATCCTCAGGTTGGCAGATGCCATCAGTTTTCGTTATTATTCGTCTATGGAACCTTTTTTCTCTGAAAAATTATCAATGGATTTGCAGGTTGAAATTACCAAAGAATACCGTAATCATGATGATGACAAATTTTATTTTGCGATACCTGAAAACCTCTCAAGACTACAAAGCCTTCGAAAAGCTAATACAGGAAATTGAGGCGGGTTCTTTGATCTAGCAACTGGGAACCCCTCATATCTTTCTGTGACATCCTCCACCTCGACTCATAAGTATAGACTTCAACTACACTTTCATCACCTTCACCTTTACCCCTTTTGCATGAATAATTCAACAACGCAGGCAGCCACATTTAGCCCCTGTTTTTCCTCTTGCCCCGAAAACCACGAGGATCTTCCAGTAACTATAACTCTTGTTTCCCTACCTCTACATCTTAATGTCCCCCGTATATTTTCAAAGGATTATTTTTATTGGCTGCAGACAGTTCTTTTTCGCTTTATATTCACAAGACAGACGATGGCAACCTTCTAACTTCTTTCCTTGGCTCAAGATCTCCCTATCGAATTTATTATTTTCTTATTCAACGGTGCAGACGTAAAGGTAATGCTCTCAGAACGATAGTCATGTTAAGGAGAGACATTGAACCCGTTTATAGGCGAACCTGCGTCAGTCGGCGGTCGAAAGTTTTCGTAGGCCAATATAGCATTTTTTTAATGCTTTCGCTTGGAAAAAAATTGCCGAAAACTATGTGTTTTGGGAAAAAATCCTGCGGTGCTTCATTTTTGACTCGTTTCAGTTAGTTGGACTCTGGTCTCAACAAACAAAGATGTACTATGAATTTTACTTCGCACAAAAGAGAATCAAGGGCAGAAGTTGAAATCCGTTTACCTGAACTGACTTTCCAAGGAATGGACTTCCAAAAAGTTGCGACGAGAGGAATATTGAAGGAATAATGTAGACATTCGAGGAAGCGGATGATATAAAGGAGGAAATAAGGGAAGTTATTTCGCTCCGAGCCAACCCATCACGTTTTTTCATTCTTAAACAGGAGGAGAAAAAAAGATAACGCGAGAAAAAGTGTGAAAACATGTTAGTGGATGAGGAAATCCTTGATTAGGTCTTGAGCAGAAACTCGGCATAAAAATGACGGTACCTACCCTCCAAGTTTCTTTGGAGACTTCTCGTTATTTTTCGAGGGGACAGCCCTCGAGGTTCTGCAACAGAATTACCTGGGATGTCTTCCAGTTAGGCGTTAATAACTGGCGGAGCGATGAAGAGGGAGCAATGCCTCCGCCTAAAACGAGAATCGTGCGGCAGTGCAATCTTCGTCGGCGGAACATGTTGTGGATGCCCAACTTTCAGAATATGGTGTGGGGGAGGGGGTCTAAAAATATCATCTTGTCAACTGTATTAAACCTCTTAGGTTTTGAATGACCCTTTTTAATATGCACCGATACTTGTTCTCTCACCAAAAGGAAAACCCGGCCGGCACGTCCTGCGGTGAAACTTTCTCCGCGCGGTTATTCAGCTCCTCGCCACCGCCTTCTCCCTCTTGAAGTGCAAATTTTGTGTTTTCATTATTAAAAGACAAAGTGACGAAAGGAATGGGGGACTCCGCTCGACAAGAATAGCACAAAAGGGAAATGGAAAGGCGTCATCTTCAATTGCGTTAGCTTAATTCTGCGGCGGTTCAATCTGCGTCAGCTCAGAATAGGCTTAATTAGTGAAATCTTGACATTCTGCCATTTATAATTCTCCATTATGAAACCTCTCGTGACAGGACCGTGAGTGTAAGTGTAACCGCTGAATTTTCGTTGGCTCAATACCGCATCAGAGGGAGAAAGATGAAATAATTAATGTTAGAGCTGGATTTAATGTTTATTTATTTTGAGCATTTTGCATGCCTACACCTACCTACTTAATAAAAGTTTCTAGTCTCGCTGATGCATGAGCGGCGATAGCTAAAATGATATGCAATAATAACATTGGTTGCGGAGGCTGATTTGACAACTCCCTCAGCTCAGAAACTTTGGAAAATCCAAGGAGAACAAGACGGAATGGAGTGGCTGGAGTGATGAGGAAAGAGGACGAGAGAAAGAGACGTTACAGCAGGAAAACCTATTACCTCATGCAAATCCATAGGATCCTTCTAATTTTAATTCACAGCCCGAGTAAAAAGGGGAAGGTGTTGGCTCGGATTTCCTCTCAAGATCAACACTGTTCCTCCGACGCTCTAAAAACCTGTTAGCTGTTAGCATTTTCTGCTTCGCCCAGATGACGGATGAGTATTTTCAACACTCCTCGCCCTCGACTTGCACATGTGAGGGAAAGCTCGTGAGAACCTTGCACGTTTCCCCCTTGCAAGTGGCTTCCTCATATCCAGCATACACCGCCTGCATATCCAGCTTCTCTTGCATGTCCTGCTCTCTCTGATCTCCTTCTTCTGCCCTTCGCATCGCCTACTTTCACGCACCTTCACTGAAACTTTTACACTCGCTCATACGAACGACCGAGCATACCCCTGCGATTTGCCTCCTCTTCTCACCCGCCTTTTTTACAATTCACTCGAAAAATCAGGGACCGCTCTGTCTTCTATTACCCGGCTTTTCCACGCCTGCTTCACATTCAAATCCTCTCGTTCCAGTTCCATCTCTGTCTTCGTCTCGTTTCTCACTTCTCGCCTCTCACGCACTCCGAGTAAGGGAAGTACGTCTACACGCGCACACCATATAAGGGGCCTTAACTCTTCAATTTGATTCCCAGTCTGAACTCCACTTACCCCCTCCACCCCAAGGATCCCCCACCTACCCACTTTCTCCTCAGCTACCGAAAAGGACCTCTCTTTGGCCGCAATGCGATTTGCTTTCCTTCTCATTTAAATTCTATATATGTATGTTGGATGTGAAGTTCTCCGTATTCATATTCAAAGCTTGTCCCCTTTTATCTCTCCGAACACTGGGCTGTATCATCAACGCGTTATAATCATGAATCGATACTGAAATAGCATTCTCTTTCAATATTAGTAACCGAACGTTATCATGGTTTCAAGCCATCATTCAGACTCACTCGAAGGCACCAGTAGGGCTCTTCCAGTTCTTTTACAAATACATAAGTGTAGGTGCATGTGTACGTGACTTACGCATGCGCAGTTTTGTAGTTTCCGTAATTGTCGTTACTGGGGCTATGCTGACCGAACCTTGCACTGCGCATGCGTAAGGCACCAACAATAATTTGAAGTGAATGCCTACACTCATGCTTCTACAACAAACCCGTAGTTTCTGATGGAAATGCTGATAATTATTGTGTTATTGCAGTCAATAAATTTTTAGCAGGTAATTTTATTTCTTTTTCTATGCCTCCTACCAATTTAGCTTCATCTGAATTTCTTTGAAAAAAAAAAACAATATTTCTGTAGACGAATTTGATTTAAATTAAATATTCCTGATAATAAATTTTAGCCCTTCGTATTAAAATATTCAACTTGTAATAAATATCGGTAGACTACCTAACGAGTTTGGGCCGTCTGTTAACTGCGAAATGTTCCGAGGCGTAATATCCTCATTGCAAAAGCAACCGTGTCAGGTGCTGGCGATACGGGGAGAACGGAAAATACGAAATATAGCCCGGGGTTGGCTGCAGAAGAAAACATCCCGATGATTTATCTACCAGGAGTTTTCATTAATGTGGTTTGCCCCGGCGGATATACAAACAATAAATCAGGTGTTTCGGAGCAATTACAGGGTCTACACCTTCAGGGTCTTCTGATGCACAACCCTCAGCCCAAGGGAACCCTGGTTGATTTAAGGAGCCCACGAGCCACATGCCATCCTAACCTCGAAACTGCCTTCCTCTTCAAATTAAAATATATGTAGAGACACAGGGGCCTCCGTACCTCATTCTCTGTATAGAGATCTATGCATGCATTTATGACTAACTCTTGTTTACTGCCAACATCTGTTGCTTAACATATTTTCTTAATGGCTCCGAGTCGCTGCCATTTCTTCGGCCTGGAACTCAGATTGTGGGGGAAGGATTTCTCGTATGAATCTTGCCAATATCGGGGTTCCCATTCTAATCCTCGCGCATAAAACACCCGGCGGTGACGTTGTACTTATAAATTCAGCTCTTCTGCTTTTGGATCTTGAGCTTTTGGACTGAAAAATCCATCCCTAGGCACCGACTCAAGGGTATACCTATCTATTTTTCAATGGCACAAAACAACTTTTCATGGTGAAAAACTTAGAAGCAGACAATTGCCATCCCTTTGGGATCACAAAAAGAAATTTGTTGAAAAAAATATTGTAGAGAACATAAGAGCTAAAAAACCTACCCCTGCAAAGAAGGCACAGAACACCATGAACACCCTAAATACCTGCCTAATGCTAAAATGCTAAATGCCTACATCGCATGAACAGTAGGTAATAAAGTAGTTTTTTCCAAAAGGTGGGTACTCTTTTTTGTTTCGAAATTATGGTCACTCTAATCAAGAAGTTCAGGATTTTCGATATTTTGCTCTAGATATCTTCCTCGCCTCATTTTGATAACTTGTTAGTAATCATATTGAAATAAAAATGATCGAACAGGATGATAGCAGTTATTGAACGAATTATCCATTTGATGGTAGCCTAGCAGCGCAGACAACAAACTGGCAACATTGATAATTAATCGGGGGATGAGCCGGATGAGGTCGTGCACGAGTACCGTGTACGTAATTATTGTTGTCCTGTCCCTGATCCGCTGACTTATTCATAAGTGTCTTCTTCCTTCGGTTCATGCAATTAACCGCCCTCGGCTCAGCCGGTTCCGGATGTCGACGGCCTGTTATACAATATTCACCCCCGCCCCGTCACGTACTTTCATATTAGGTAATCAATTCGAGACCTTTCTTATAATCTAGGCCGAAATATTGAACCGACAATTCGAGTATAGTTTGCAAGAAGGAAAACAGTTGGTTATCAAAAAGACGAAATCAAAGCGCCAAAAATTCCCCAAAAAAAGCGATATATTTTTGGGCCAAAACATTACTACTTCAAATCCAGCCCAGTGGACCAAAACGTCCAATACGTCCACGTGGTGTCCCACAGTGCACTGGCCAGAATCATTCCTGCATCGTTCACATGAATTCAAATGCCTTGCTCAAGCCACCAGGTGACATATCAGAAAACGTCATCAGAAAAATGACATCTCAGCTGGACTCGTGTGAATCCGGCATTGGGAAAAATGGTCATGTCAAAGTAATTACGCGTAGAAAAACGTGCTCACTTTCCAAAATACTTCAGTCGTCAAAACTTGTTTTTCAAAAATTCGCTCTTATACGCACAAGCACTCTCCCGGTGACGTATATAATGAATAGTTGGTGGTTGTGTGAGGGTGAGAGTTAAGGCACGACGTACTCTCGAAAGATTTATTAGCTCGGGCGCCTTCGGCCATTCGGCCATCTTCAGGAGCATCAATCTTAGGAAGTCCAAGTAGGAAATCATTCTCGAACGCAAATAGAGCGGCGCGTACACCTGCTCGTCGTCGGCTATTTGGCTTTGGGTTGCCAGTTAGACAGATATGCTCTGCGGCATGCTGGTCGAATAGATACAGTCGGTCGCCCGTCGCAGGGGTCGTCATTATTTTAGAAAGGTGGTGCGGAACGGTGCTTTTTCCGTGAATTTTTGGAGAATTTTCCCTTGGATGCAAGGTGTCACTTAGTCCGCTTGGAATCGCAATCTGCGACCGACTGTATCTATTCGACCAGCATGCCGCAAGGCATGTCTTGGAGTTTTTTGACCGCCTCCAAAGCCAAACAGCTGACGACGAGCAGGTGTACGCGCCGCTCTATTTGCGTTCAAGAATGATTTCCTACTTCTGGACTTCCTAAGATTGATGCTCCTGAAGATGGCCGAATGGCCGAAGGCGCCCGAGCTAATAAATCTTTCGAGAGTACGTCGTGCCTTAACCCTCACCCTCACACAACCGCCAACATACGGAAAACGACACATTCGCCTAATGAATAGTGTTCTCCCACCAATCGATACACCTTTATGTCGTAGCTTCCCTCCTGCAAGGCAATATCACACTGCACAATCATCTTGTAAGGCCTTCCAATACGGTAATTCCTGATTCTGCTCGATGAACAAGGACGAAGATCGAGTCTTAAGGCAGGAGCAGATGAGAGGCGCGGAGGGTCTTTCAAAGTAACAAGTCTTGCGTTAATCCGAAGGCGGACCCAGTCAGGTTTGGAAAGCAATTTATTCAATGTAGAGCTTCTCGTGGGATCGGAGTCAGTCCGCTTCGACTGAAAGCGGGGATTTGATTAAATATCGAAGGAACTGAGCGAGCAAGGTATTGTTATTGTCCAGCTTGCCTTGCAAGACTTTCCCCTTTGATCCTGATAAATGGCCACAAGATGTCCCCAGACTTGGAGGATTCCCGGACTAACTATGCCGGGTCGGTCGGATGGCTGAGGCGGCCTCTTCTTCAGCCTTCTCATCAGACCTTCCTATTGCCATACCAGACTGTTCCCTTCCGCTAATACATATTTACATGAAGAGCCGCTCCTGCCAACTTCCCTCGGCTGCGTTTCCTTATGCTTCGCCTTGGCCTCTGGGCCGTGAAGCCACGTTTCACGGTGCAAGAGCAGACCCAGCAGCAACTTCGCAGTACCTTCGGAATGTGGCGTAGTGGAGGCAGCCAACGGTGAATTTGAAATAATGCTCCAGTACTCTACTGAAAAGCCGAAGATGTGGAGATGTTACTGCGTAAGAAAGCTGAAGATGTTAATGCGTATGCGGAGAATCACTTCAGAGACATTTTTTCATGACCAGACAGGATGAATTCAAAGCAAGTTGAGTTGAAGCAGTACTGAATTTCACCATTTCCATGTATCACGATCTTGATACCAGATTGCGGTCATCAATGCAACCTCGCTACGACCAGATGCAACCCAGATCTTAAAAGTATACCGAAAATTTCGTATCATGAGTTTTGCTGCATCAAACTCAAACATTGACCGTTTAGTTACTTCAATTTCATTTTTTTTGCAGATGTCATTTCAGTCCAGAAATTATTCAGAAGCTCAGAGTGTAAAAGCAGAATATGACTGGAGAATTCAGAGGCAGTGAATGATAACTTTCTAATGAGACTAGGGCCACATTAATCATATCTGGGAGGTGACTCTCGCAGCCCTCCGTGGTAGGAGTGACTCTTGAGCCGACTTACCTTGGTTAATATCGTTTACCCTTCCCATAGCTGTGCATTCCTTTCAACATAAGCTCAAGTCTTGGCTTGGAGGGAAGGAACCCTTAAGTGGTGCTAGTCTCAAGGAGAATCCTCCTCAACGAGTTATTGCATATCATCGTCGTTGATGCCATTTTGAAGAGAAGGCACTTCAAACTCTTGCAGGGTGCTCAACGTAAGAAAATGAGGCTACAATTATCGAGATTGCTTATTGCTGACTGAGGGATAACGTCATTTGACGAGGGCAAAGTTCTAGTCGCGAAAATACTCATCCATCCAGCTTCCGAACTAGCAGTGTCCAAAAACTGTTCCCCAAAAATTCAGAGGTTTTTAGGTTTGTTGCGAAATCTGAAAAGAGCGGTAGGCACGAATTCCTCGTTCGACAAAGTACTCATCCCTCGAACCGGGACCTACATTAATCTGAAATGTCTCCAAAAATATTGTCATTAGGACATCCTACTGACGCCAACTTAATTGTCAACACATTTCCTGAGCTTGGGATTTGAAAAGAACCTATTTAATGGCAATTTCGTAAAAACCATCTCTTGAGACTCATTCGCTTTGAAGGGTGATGGGGTAAATACCTACAATTATATCTCGCTCATTCCGTGTGCCCGGGGTGGTTGGTGTTAGGCCGTGCCTGCGCCTGAAACCTTGCATGTGCCAGTCATTTCCATCTGCCTTTTAAAGAAGCTTCAATCAAGGCAGAACCTTCCTTGAGACCTGCTCATACTTTTTAACGGTGAGATAATATTTTTAACGAGAGCAATAACTCCAGTTGGCCGAATATCACACTCCTCTGCATGCGAAAAGCTGCTCGGGGCATTCAATTTCCAATATTGTATGTGGAACATTCTGAATTGAGCAACATACGTGTATTTGATTGGGCTAA
Source organism: Nesidiocoris tenuis (assembly GCA_036186465.1). Lineage (NCBI taxonomy): Eukaryota > Metazoa > Arthropoda > Insecta > Hemiptera > Miridae > Nesidiocoris > Nesidiocoris tenuis. The sequence continues at coordinate 14,450,075 of AP028914.1, read as the reverse complement.
CTCTCAACATATTCAAAATATCTTTTTTTAGCTAACTGCTAACTCAGCAAGTTATTCTCAATCACGTAGTTTCCATATTATGGTAGTAACGTGGTTGAGAAAACCTTATGATGTCCTTTTCATAGACTAAATAAGTAGGTATTCAACACTCCAACTCAAGCTCAAACATCAACTCACAATCAACATCGAACTCAAAGTGAAACTTAAACTCATACTCATAATCAACACCAAAATCAAACTGAAAGTCAAATTCATTCTCAATATGAAGTTCACAGTAAAACTGAAGGTCGAATTCATAAATCGAAATCAAGCTGAAACTCAAACTCGAGCTCATACGCACAATCAAACATAAACTCATACCTACTCATCATAATCAACCTCAAAATCACACTGAAAGTCAAAATCGAACACAAACAGAAACCGGAGCTGGAATTCAAACGCAGACTTATGCTTATACATCGTACTCAGACTTAAACCGAAGCTCACACTCATAATCGAACTCAAACATAAGCTCATACTCATAATCAACATCAAACTCAAAGTGAAGCTCAAACTCATACTCATAATCCACATCAAAATCAACCTGAAAGTCGAATTCGAACTAAAACTGAAACCCAAGTTCAAACTCATAATCAAACTCAAACTTCAACTCATACCCATCAAAGTCAAACTGAAAGTCAAACTCATAATCGAAATCAAAGTGAAACTCGAAATCAATCTGAAACTTGAACTCATAATCAAACTCAAACATAAACTCATACTCATAATCAGCATCAAACTCAAAGTGAAACTCAAGCTCATAATCAACATCAAAATCAAACTGAAAGTCAAACTTAGACTCATAATGAAGTTCGAACTCAAACTGAAGTGAA